>CM062818.1:566186823-566790301 GCA_031772625.1 Pinus tabuliformis | reverse complement strand
AAGATCTAAGAGAACATACGATCATGCATTGAATAATGATCACACTTAACTATACCAATAACAAATGCCACACAATAGAGAAGGAACTTGACTGAAAATGTAATATCCTAGTGAAATTTTGCCCTAGGGTTTCCAACAAAATTCCTTCTTCTTGTCCAAAAATATGACACAAACAGTCATCCAATAAATAATATAAATCTTTATTAACAAAACTGTTTTCTCAACAACAGAATAACCATATAGTATGATGCTATCAACGAGCAAATCTAACAAAACCAAAAGCAGTCCAGAATGATTATGAATTCAGGAGAGCAACAATATCCTAATAAAAAATTCGAGTTGTCCTAGAACTCCTCCACAAATTTGAAGAAACCTCCTTTGAGCTCTGTCTAGAGAGGATGCTTCTGCCTCTGATTTTCTTTAGAGACTCGTCCCAACTTTCACCTCAGTCCAGGTAAATCTAGATCTGTTTAGCCCTAAATCGATCCTCCACACTACTTCAAATGATCCTCAAGCGTTGTTATAGGAGTACGAACTTTTGTCACAAATTGCGAGTCTGCTAGGGCAGAAGTGGCCTTAGGAAACCTTTCTGCACTTGTCTCAAAATGATCTGGGTGACTTCGGGTCTACTATGGGTCATGAGCAACCTTCCGAATGGCCAGAAAAGGCTTTAATGGTGACTTCTAGCCTCAAAGATACCTCAACCTAACTTGGATTATTTGTTCAGGGAGAACTTGGATGGATTTAGCCTCAGAGGGCTTTGATCTACTCTAGAATTTGGCCTCTATTTTGCATCAGATAATTTGTCCAGAAGGAGTACGGATGCCTTGACACAACCTTTTCCACCAAAAACCTTTCTATTCTCTAGATAGAAAAACTTTCCTTGCTTGACAGAACATAATAGAAAAATAAAAATAAAGTTACTAACTAGGGTAGAATCTCTTACCACTGAAGTTAGTAGAAGAAAAGGGGTCTTAAAACCCTCAGAGCCGTAGCTCAAGAAAACAAGTGATTTGATCACAATTGATAATGATTCATTTGATCTCAACTCTTCTCTATTTATAGATTTTTCCATGTGTTCCAAAATTTGAGGGATTGTGGGTGCAACCCCCAAACTTTATTTATTTTGCCCTAGCCGACCCAACTTTTGCCAAAGGTTGCCCCAACATAAGAAAAATTGGGTTTTTACCCCTTTATCAAGACTATAGCCTACGATGCTGGATAGGCTATTTCATTCTCCGTTAGCCCAACAATTTGGAGAGGACATTATAGAAAACTGACTCAAGATCATGCATTTGAAAATTTATCCGTCAATTAAGCATCCACACAAAAGAAGTTTTTCACTTGAGTGCCTTAATCAACACCATTCATGGCATTAAAATAGTGCCTAGACAAAAGTTTGAGTGCGTTCTTTACAAGCTTCTAGCAAGTTTAAAATGAGAGGCACTTGTCTTATATAAAGAAGAAAACCAACCACCTCCTGAATAGAGTAACAATAAAATCTTAGATCTAGCCTTGGAATCCATAAAAAGCTATTATCCCTTGAACTAATTAGAGATATAGTCAAATGTACAACAAAAAGTGAAGTGCTTATGCCACATGTACAAAGTTGCCTAGGAGAGAGCACATCTTCACTAAAAATAGGACGAATATGGTTAAGAGCCTCCAACGTTTTCCCCCCAATCAAGGTATCCACCCTTACAAACTCTTCAAAGTGGGATTAACCCTCAAAATGAGCAAACAACTAGCAAGAATGGTCCTTTAGGCCACACATATGACGTGTTAGCCCGCTGTTGCCCACCAAAGTGGGGTGCCCCCTAGGAGAAAACTTTTTATCCCATTTTATTCAGATTTACAATAGCAACCCTATGCGATTTGCAGATAGCTAGCCTAAAAGGCCCTCCATCGATGCTCCTTTTAGTGCTTTGTGACATCTAGCTATGTTAATTTTAGGTATGTTCTATGCTTAGAGCAATTTATTTCAATTTTCACAATTAGCTCCATATCTTTTCCAGATTAGCAAGCACATCAGCATTAAAGTAAATTGCAGACAGAACATAAACATAAATCGCAGAAGACAAGCCAAGACAAGAGGACACAACATGTGGCGCTAGCCAGGGACAAACCCCAATGTGGGGAACCCTTGATCAATTCTTCTAATATGTTCTTCAATAGTTCAATAGAGAGAGAGAGATAGTATGTTTACAACAAAAGTCAACACTTTGACTTATCTAGATAAGAGCATAGATCATCTCTAAGAAGATGATACATGAGATCAGTTGAAGACATGCTGCTTCAACTAATTCTCCAAGGTGACTCCTTCACCTATCGTTGTGCTGCATTTCATCATCATGCTGCACCTCACCGCGCTGCACCATGCTGTACCCATCATCACTATGCTGCATCTCATCACGCTTCATTAATCATGACTGTACCCATCACTGTACTGCATTATGCGCCATTGTTGCACCATGTTGCCATCCTGACCTATGTGTTGGTTGCACCTTGCTTGCTTGTTGTCCCTAGCATGCTTGTTGTTGCATGCTAGTTGTCCCTTGCATGCTAGCTGTAACATTGCATGCTTGGTGTATTTGTTGCTAAGTACCATACAACTGTCCCAATGTTAGTTAGCTGTCCCTTGCATGCTGCTCTCCTTCAGAGATAGATGCTCCGGCTGTTTCGGCAGTTCCCAGCAGTTCTGGCAATTCCGGCTGTTCCCAGTAGTTTTGGCAGTTCCGGTTGTTCCCGGCAGTCCCGGTAGTTTCGACAGTTCCGACTTTTTCGGCATTTCCGGCTTTTCCGGCAGTTCCGGCTTTTCTGGCAGTTCCGACTTTTCCGGTAGTTCCGGCTTTTCCGACAGTTCTGTCTTTTCCGGCAGTTCCAGCTTTTCCGGCAGTTCTGGCTTTTTCGGTAGTTCTGACTTTTCCGACTTTTCTGGCAGTTCCGGTTTTTCTGGCATTTTCGGCTTTTTCGGTAGTTCCGGCGTTTCCGGCTTTTTTGGCAGTTCTGGCTTTTCCGGCAGTTTCGACTTTTTGCCCTCTGGATCAGGGCAACGTTATTCCTTAGGATCTCTCCTCTACTAAAACCCAAAGACAAGTAGAGAGAGGAAGAGATCCCAAGTGTGTTGAAATGACTTGAAGGCCACCTCTATTTATACTAAAACGTTGAGCACATGTGGGGTTTATTTGGTTGCTGGCCGACCTTGACGAATTGTCTTATAATGCAAATAAATTCATAACTCCATGAATACTTATCGGAATCGGATGATCTTTAGATCAATCCTACACCTCTCGATGAGAGGGATCCAAGAAAAATATCAGCTGCCATAAATAAGATGACCCACATGGAGTTTGGCCCTAGTTTCCAATTTTAACACTCCCTCTCAACTAGGGAGAACTCCATCCGTTGATCCATATGTCCGACTGTACTATCTCTGCCATCAGTGCCTGCACTGCTCTGATCTGCTCTGCTAAACCATGAAGAAGAAGAATTGATTGAGAATGTCTCGTACCATTCTCTATTGACACGAAGTCAGTTTCATCTAAAGAGAGTGTGTCACATCACTCTTACTGACAGGAAGTCAGTTTTATTGATCCCAGATCAATATCACAAGAGAGTATCTCAAACCACTCGTACTAATCCCAGATCAATTTCATTGATCCCAGATCAATGTCACAAGAGAGTGTCTCAAACCACCCATACTGATCCCAGATCAGTTTCATTGATCCCAGATCAATGGAGGTCATCCTAGCATAGGGAGTACGGTAGATACAGTGATGCATCCATCGATAGTACTACTATGGTCCCTATCCTCATTTCCCTGCTCATTGATCAGATGAGAGGTACTTCCCATGAGTCCTAGACTGCATGGGTAGGATGCCTCGACAAGAGAACTAATCATCCTGTCCACAGGAGAACGAATCATCCTGTCAGTGGATGCCACAGAGAACTAATCATCTTGGCCCACAGGAGAACTAATCATCCTGTTCCACAGTCGCCACGGAGAACAAATCATCCTGGCCCACAAGAGAACTAATCATCCTGTTCCATAGTCGCCACAGAGAACAAATCATCCTGGCCCACAGGAGAACTAATCATCTTGTTCCACAGTTGCCACGGGAGAACTAATCATCCCGACCCAGCAGAAGAACTAATCATCCTGTTCATAGCACACCACCAGGGGAGGGTGAGTCGCCCTGTGGTCGTATGTTGCTCCAGTAAGTACCCCAAGCCCCCCAGAGCTCCCAGAGCTCAATGCATGCAACATGCAGGACCCTTATAAGAAGGTCTCTCAACGACTCCAAGTCGTTCGGGAAAGTCACAGATTTGACCTTTCCCCGGGGCTTTGACAAAATGTCTGCGACCTGTACATCAGTCTCAATGCGATGGAGCCTCCTCGCTCATTGACTTACCATATCGCAAATAAGGCAGTATCTGATGTCTATCTGTTGGAGCAATCATCGAATACGGGATTCCTCAATAATCGAATCCCCCCTCTGGTTGTCATAGAGAATCACAATGGTATTCATCATGTGTACAAACAACTCACTTAAGAGCTTCTGCAACCATGCAGCTTCACACGAGATCATACTCGTAGCTATGTATTCGGTCTCAGCGCTGCTTATAGCAACCGACTTCTGCTTCTTGCGCAATCCAAAGAGAACCAGCACTGAGAAGTGCTCTAGTGGTCCTCCACACTGCCTGCGCAGTCAACATTCGAATAATCATGCAGTTTCATATTTTCGGCAGTGTATCTCAATCCATGAGAGGTTGTGCCCCGAAGATATCTCAGAAGGTTCTTGGCACCAATCCAGTGAGGCTCAACCAAATATGAACTCACCATGCTAACTGCAAAACATATGTCCAGATGGAAGTTCACCAAGAACATCAACGCGAATGAGTTTATGAAACTCAGAGGCATTTCCCAAATCTGGTCTGACATCACTACCATATAACTTTTGAAAGTGAAGATCCTCGAGGTAGTCACAAGCTTGCAGTTTATCATTCCACCTCCGGAATCCAACTCCCTCTTACTTTTGCAAATGAGAGGGTTTGCACCTGTCATAAATAGGTCGTCCTCATAAGGTGCCGGTATGAGAGGTCTATCATCCACAACCTTCGGGTAAAAATGGTTTGGATTGGTTTCACTCCTAGTGAATCTCAGCTTCATCAGACAGCTATCAATCCTCTCATACTACGCCCGGGGTGTTTTGCTTCAAGCCATAAGGGCTTTCTTCCACTTGTAAACATGAGATTCCCGATCATGAATCTCAAACTCCTCGGGTTGTTCCAAACGTGTGGACCTACTGCATGAGGGGAATGGTCCCCTTATAAGATTTTCCTTCGGTACATCTCAGACATGTACCTTCATGCTCTACTTGAATTCAGACATCCCTATCACCATTTGACTCACATCAGGTAGGGCCCTGTAGGTAGACCTCCGGTGTTATAGATGCGATATGTCAATTGACATGATCCCCAATGGACCATCTTGCAACTTGATACAAATTGCCAACCTTGAACCCATGAGAAAAAGCATCTTTGAAAATGATATTTTTTAACACGTACCTTTCATCGATGAATGCCACCCTGAAACCTTTGACTTCCATTTCCGAGATGGACACCAGGTTCTTCTCGCGATCAGGTACATAAAAAAGATTCTGTAAATGAATCTAGTTACCTTTATTCAATTGAGAGTTAACATTTCCTACACCCTTTCCGGGATAGGTGGCATCGGCTCCAAGTATAATCCCATGATTGTTTCCATCTGTACCAAATTAGAGAGTGCACCCATCTATCCGATAAAGTGTCTTGAAGCACTACAATCTATAAGCCAGATTCCCAAAGAATCTGAAGGAGAGGGCCAATACAAGATAACGCTTCTTTATCTTATTAGAAACAACATTTGATTCTTGATACTTGGGGTTCCTTGCTTTCTATGAAGAGGCGGCCATTTCCTTGATGACCTGCATTACTTGCCATTCCTTTGATCATTGAAGATGTCCCTGGAATGATTGTTATCATCATCAAGTGATGTGTCCCTGCCATTCGGACACTCCTTCGCATAATGGCCGAACTAGTTATATGCCTTTCCTTCCACCCTGAGATCCGGTCTTCCAATGAAGTGATCTTTAGGTAGGCCATATTTTGCTGTGCCATTCTTATTAGAATATTTCTATTTAGTATTTAATGCTCATTCTTTTAGCTGTTGCTATTTTTATTCTTTTAGCAGTTTCTTAGATGAAACTGATTGTTCCCATATTCTACATAGAAACCTGATGTTTCTATTATTGTAAATATCTCTGTATTATCATTGAGCTGTTGGCTCATTCCTAATCAATTGATTCGATATTCTTTTACATGCGTGTTTCGCACTGTTTTATGGTATCAGAGCACAGGGATTTTTTTTCGAAATAATTTTTCATAGTTTGAAAAATTCAGTAGTTCATTTCGAAACTGCTCTCAGGGTCTGTAGATTTCTTGATCAGCTATCCTCTTCATTCCTTTCTAAGGTCGAGCCCTCTGTAAGC
This sequence comes from Pinus tabuliformis, assembly GCA_031772625.1. Taxonomy (NCBI): domain Eukaryota; kingdom Viridiplantae; phylum Streptophyta; class Pinopsida; order Pinales; family Pinaceae; genus Pinus; species Pinus tabuliformis. The sequence goes on along the minus strand of CM062818.1, from coordinate 566,783,771 downwards.
CAGGTAGTCTTCACTGAGTCTTAGCCTTGGCTTTGCTCACTGTGATAAAAGCTTACAGTTGTCAATCTCGATACATAAAGGGATTCTTCTCCTGCATTATCATTTTATGAGGAATTAACTTTGTGGTGGTGCTCGGAATCGTGAAATTGTCTTGAAATTAAAATCCGGCATTTCGAATCCGGGGGCAGCAGTCGATTTGTCGGTTGAACAGTTTATCTGTTTTGAAGTCTTGTTTATTTCGTGGCCCGTGAATCCTCAGCCACTGAGAATATCAGTGTTCAACTCTCGTTTTCAACCTTCGTTTTCACGGTGAATCCTCAGCTGAGACGTTAACCACGGGAACGTGGCATCTCAGTCTTCTTCTGTCACGATACTTGGAATCGCACGCATATCAATCTATTGACTTGGTGAATCAAAACCGGAAGCGGTAGCGGAAATCAAAGTTAATTCGTTTTTGTTTGCTCAAGTATTTCCGCTCACGTATTCGACAGAACCACGTGAAGGCACTTTCCAGCGGCACCAATCTCCCCAAGGCTTCGGGTATCCTTGTCAACACTTTCTCCGACCTCGAAGCTTCGTTTTTCGACGCCCTCTGCAGAGTATAAGTGACGGCAGGGATTACCTCCCACGTATTACTTTCCACGGACGCCATTTTCCAGATTACGTTGGACGCCATTTTCCAGATTACGGCCGTTTCGGTTTCGGTTACGTTTCAACGTTGGATGTGTTACTCATTGGACAAAGAATGAATTAATGTTCCAATTTTTTATTGCTGTTTACGTGTGGAGGACCGTCCCAGAACAGCGTGGACAGTAAGTGACGACATTTTTTCATTAAAGCGGTGGGATCAGATCAGCGTGGACAGCTTCAGTCTACGTATTTTTTTTTCCCCTTCACATCAGCTTTAATCTTATAAAGATACATGTGATCTCTTGTCTGGTGTTTTGATCTGGTACAGATCTGAGTTATTTTTTTTTGTGCAAGCCTATTTCTTTCAAAACAGAATTTGTTAAGGTTTGGTACAGTCATCCTGAAAGAGGAATTTTAAGCAGGCAGCTACATTTTTTTTGTGTCAGACTTCTGTATTGTCTTTAGGAAAATGGCCACGCTCACCATTTGATGTTAGAAGGAAATCAACGCTTTAATGGCAACAACTATAACATTTGGAAACAAAGAATGCTGACCATTTTTGAATACAGGCGTCTTGATCAGCTCATTTTGGGCAAAGAGCCTCGTCCTGGTACAGCTGGTACCGATCAAGATAAATTTGATGATCGAAATCGAGAGGCTGTTATGCTTCTCAAGCTCTCTGTCGCTGATGATCAGTTACCACAGATTCCTTCTGGCAAGACCGCTGCCGAAATCTGGCAACAGTTGAAAGAACTGCACGAGACATCTGACAAAAGCAGAGCTTTTTTTCTCAAAAATCAGTTGTTCTCCATCATGATGGATGAACATATGTCTTTACAGGAACATCTCAACAGAATTAAAGACATTCGAGATCAGCTCGAAGCCATTGGTCGGACCATGGAGGAAGAAGATATGGTAGTTATTACTCTGAAAAGTCTACCGAAATCTTATGAACACTTCATAGAAACTCTCAACATTACGACCACAAATGTTGATCTGAAGTTTCCAGATTTATGTACCAAACTTCTGCAGCAGGATCGGTGGAAACAGCAGTTTGGTAGTGGTGCTTCATCAGTGCCCTCGGAAAATGCATTTGCTGCAAAATACCAGTCCTCTCAGTCCTTTCAGCAGAAAGGCTCTTCTCAGTCTTTTGATCCTGCTAGGAAGAAAAGTGTGCAGTGTAATTACTGTCACAGGTTCGGTCACATGAAGAAAGATTGCCGACAGAGGATTGCTTCTGAACAGAAGAAACAGGGAGGGCCACATCAGACAGCAAATGTTGCAGAACATTCCGAGCAGACAGATTCTGCCTTTTACGCCTTTATGGCTAAAAGGTCTTCAGAACATGTTCCTTCCTCTGCATGGTACATTGATTCTGGTGCATCACGTCACTTTTCTCACAGGCGTGACTGGTTTATTGACTTCTCACCTTTCAGTGATTCCGTGGTATTTGGTGGAGGTGAAAAGTACACTGTAGCTGGCAGGGGTACAGTTCAAATTCAGTCTGGTGGACGCACACTCATATTTCTGAATGTATACTATGTTCCTGGTATGGAGATTAATCTGCTATCTGTCAGCCAGATTATGAGGAATTCTCCTCAGCTTGATGTTGTGTTCAGTGCACACAAGTGCTCCATCATTGACAGGGAGACCAGTCTAACAGTTGCTGTTGGCCTAGAGGACCATGGTCTATACAGGCTACTTGACACCGGTGACTCTCCAGAAGTGGCTCTAGCAGCACGTGTCTCTCCCATCAGCACTCTATGGCATCAGCGATATGGGCATCTAAATATGCAATATCTCTCTCAGCTCTCTCGGGAGGGACTTGTGTCAGGACTACCTGATATTCAGACTCAGCAGTTGGGGATATGCAGCGCCTGTCAAGCGGGAAAGCAACATCGGTCTTCATTCACAAATGGAGAATCTTGGCGAGCATCTCAGGTACTTCAGTTACTTCATGCTGATATTTGTGGTCCTATGAATACACCTTCTATCACTGCTTGCAAATATTTTTTACTTATTGTAGATGACTTCAGTAGAAAGATGTGGGTGTATTTTTTAAAAAATAAATCTGATGCTCTTAGTACCTTTCAGAAGTTTAAAACCTTAGTTGAAAATGAATCTGGTTATAATATCATGACCCTTAGGACCGACAATGGGGGGGAATTTTGTTCCTTAGCTTTTGCCAACTTCTGTGATATTCATGGCATCAAACGTCAATTAACCACTCCTTACACTCCCCAGCAGAACAGTGTTGTAGAGCGTCGCAACCGCACGGTTGTTGAAATGGCTCGTTCCATGTTACAACACAGGAGTGTTCCAAACAAATTCTGGGCTGAAGCAGTATTTACTGCTGTTTACCTTCTTAACCGATCACCTACTCAGGCTGTTAAAGGGAAGACTCCTGAAGAAGTTTGGTCTGGTCGTAAGCCTAAGATCAGTCACCTCAAAGTATTTGGCTCAGTTGCATATGTTTGGATTCCACCTGCTAAGCGCTCTAAGTTGGATTCCAAAAGCCAGAAACTCATGATGACAGGTTACAGTGATCATCACAAGGCCTATAGGCTGATAGATATAACCACTGGTCGTCTTAGCTTCAGTAGAGATGTAGTATTTGATGAAGATAGAGGATTCTTTTAGTCTTCTTCTTCTGAGCAGCGTTCTGAGGATCAGCCTCACAGTGTTCTTCTTCCGGTCGGTCCACCTGATGGGAGGGATGATGTAGCATCAGTATTTGATAATACTCTATCTGAGCTTCCTCCAGCAACTAACCCTCCCCTTGCTGCTCCTATTGCTCTTGAGTCTTCTCCACCTTCTCCTGATATTGGTTCCTCTACTCCTGATATTGGTTCTTCTACTCTTCGGCCTAAATGGTGGGCTAAAACCATTGGTGATCTCCGGGATGATGAGCTCCTTGAAGGTAGGACTTCTAGACATAAGAACAGACAACAGTCTACAGTCAATTTTGCTCTTATGGCTAACCTACACAGTATTTTTGAGCCTCAAACCTATTCAGAGGCTAAGGGTACATCTGAGTGGGAACAGGCTATGGAAGCCGAATTCCAGAGTCTTCAGAAGAATCACACCTGGACACTCTCTGATCTTCCTGCCGAAAAAAATCCCATAGGCTGCAAATGGGTGTATAAAGTGAAATACAAAGCTGATGGAACCATAGACAAGTATAAAGCTCGTCTTGTGGCTCGAGGGTTCTCACAGAAGGAAGGCATCGACTATGAGGAGACTTTTGCTCCTACAGCCAAGATGAGTACCATAAGGCTTGTCCTTGCCCTAGCAGCTCAGTTCAATTGGAAAGTTCATCAGATGGATGTAAAGAGTGCTTTCCTAAATGGTGATCTTCAAGAAGAAGTCTACATGACGCAGCCTCCAGGATTCAAAGTTGCTGGTCAAGAACAGAAAGTGTGTCGGTTAGCTAAAGCAATCTATGGATTGAAACAAGCTCCTCGGGCTTGGTACATGAAAATTGATCAGTACCTGACAGATCAGGGTTTTCAGCGGAGCTCATCTGATGCAAACCTGTATATCAAGCATACTGGTAATGATATCTTGTTTTTGGTTGTCTATGTGGATGACCTTATCATTACTGGCAGCTCTGCACATTTGATCCATGGGATCAAACAAGATCTATGAGGCACTTTTGAGATGACAGACTTGGGACTTCTTCATTACTGTCTGGGGGTTGAAGTTTGGCAGACTGAAAATCAGATCTTTCTCTCTCAGTCCAAGTATGCCAAAAATCTTGTGGAAAGGTTCAGAATGCAGGATTGCAAACCGGCCACGACTCCTATGGAACCAGGGCTCAAACTTTCAGCACAGTCACCCTCTCCCCTTGTGGATGAAACTTTATTCAGGCAATTAGTGGGCAGTCTCATCTATCTTACTGCTACCAGACCTGACATCAGTTTTGCAGTAAGCTACATTTCCCGCTTCATGTCAGCTCCTAAAGCTGATCATTGGATAGCAGCAAAGCGGGTGCTACGATATGTGCGTGGTACTTCTGATTATGGCCTCTTATATACTCGCAGTTCCAATCCTATTCTCAGTGGCTACACTGACTCTGACTGGGCAGGTTCGGTTGATGACCGTAAATCTACAGCTGGGTATGTGTTTACTCTAGGATCTGGTGCTGTTACTTGGACTAGGAAGAAGCAACAGGCAGTGGCTCTCTCCTCAACAGAAGCCGAGTATCGGGGAGCAGTTAAGGCATCCTGTGAGGCAGTTTGGCTTCGACGTATGCTTGCAGATATGCATGTTTTCCAGACAGGGCCTACTTCTTTGTTTTGTGATAATCAGGGAGTGCTCAAACTTGCCAAGAATCCAGTCTTTCATGAACGAACAAAGCATGTGGAAACTCATTGCCACTACATTCGCCAGCTGGTTGAAGACGGCTCAGTTCAGTTGCAATATGTTCCCACAACAGAGCAGCCCGCCGACATTTTCACCAAGCCTCTTGGCACTGATAAATTTGTAAAATTCCGAGGGTCTATTGGTGTTGTAAATAGATTGAGCATTAAGGGAGGGTATTAGAATATTTCTATTTAGTATTTAATGCTCATTCTTTTAGCTGTTGCTATTTTTATTCTTTTAGCAGTTTCTTAGATGAAACTGATTGTTCCCATATTCTACATAGAAACATGATGTTTCTATTATTGTAAATATCTCTATATTATCATTGAGCTGTTGGCTCATTCCTAATCAATTGATTCGATATTCTTTTACATGCGTGTTTCGCACTGTTTTAATTATGATAATATTCTCTGCTTCGACTTCACCCTTGGTGAATTTGAAGAGGGATGAGGAATCCACTGATCCTTTTGTCCTTTCCCAACTGTCTTCGGTGATTGCTCTTTCACTCTTGCTTGGGCATTGTCTTCACCTCAACTCTGATACCATGTTAATTTTAGGTATGTTCTATGATTAGAGCAATTTATTTCAATTTTCACAGTTAGCTCCATATCTTTTCCAGATTAGCAATCACATCAACATTAAAGTAAACTGTAGATAGAACATAAACATAAATTGCAGAAGACAAGCCAAGACAAAAGGACACAAGATGTGGCGCTAGCTAGGGACAAACCCCAATGTGGGGAAACCCTTGATCAATTCTTCTTATATGTTCTTCAATAGTTCAGCAGAGAGAGAGAGAGAGATAGTACATATACATCAGAAGTCAACACTTTGACTTGACAAGATAAGAACATAGATCTTCTCTAAGAAGATGTCTCATGAGGTAAATTTTTACTGTTGCATAATAATAAAATAAACTCTCATTTGCTGCACCAATTTTCCCTTCGGGGTTTTTCCGGGGACGTAAGTCCAAAAATATTGGTGTCTATTGTATTGTGTGTGTGCATTATTTTCTCAGCTTCCAGTTTATTTTCTGTAATGAATTTTATTTTTTGGTGAAGATTGCAATTATGAGTTTATCGATATTTGTTGTAATAAAAACTAAACTGCAGAACAATTAGGAGATAAATTTCCAAGTAATTGCAATCAAGGAATTTTCACATTACCCACTTAATGAAATGATGGATTTTTATGGAGAATAACAAGTACTCCACTAGGAACATTCATTACATGTTATACAATGAGTAACAAATGCAATACTCAACTAAATAGCCTTTAGAATTTATTTTCAACAAGTTAAGGCACAAACAACCATGATTTAGAAGCAACAATTCCATACTTTAGACAATTCAAAATAATAATCTTCAACAATAGGCACTTACAAGATAACATGTAGTATATTCATCCATTAGGCCAAGAAATAGCTCCAAAGAATGTCAAAATCAGCTTCCATACATCAAAATGCATCCAAGTATCACCAAAATCACCCACATGAAGCAAGTGCAAATTCTCTAAGAGGTCCTAAATTCACAAGTTTGATGATGAGAATATTTAATGAAATGATCTTCAATATATACATGTCCTACTAAGTCGAATTAGGCCTCTAAGCCCCCAAAATTATAATATAATGTGCAAGAAAAGCCTAAAAGTCATAGGCCGCGTAGTAACCAATATGCAAATAAGATAAATCTCCAATAGAAAGGGCAAAATGCTAACGACATCTAGCTACAGGCCCTCCTAGGGCTTGTGTTGAGGCCTTCTTGTGCCGTGATGTGTGAAGAAAACCTCTAAAATCAATGCCCTAGGGGTTGGTGCCTAGCCTTATGTGCAAATAATCCTCTAGCCCCTCAAAGTGGTTATGGGGCTCAATGCTGGGTTTCATGGGTCTCCTGGTGATAAAATAGCTTGATTTTGCTCCAACATTGAGGGATTTTAGGATGGTGCTCGCCCTCCCATGTGTCAAAGGGGGAGACAAACCTCATCTGGGCCTTAGATTAGTTGCCAAACCACGTGTACACTGCTAAGCTGGTTGGGGCATGTTGATCCAAGTGTATCATCTCATGCATAATGTGGGGCAGAGTGCAAATTGGTGGGGGTGTTGTAGGTGCCCATGGAATGGAATGATTCTTTGCAAGTGGTAGGAGTCCCATGGCTCTCAACGCTTCTCCTGTAGGGTGTCACAATGCTCCTCTAGTGAACTTGGGCCCCAGTTAAGTTGCCGGAGCCATTATTAAAACCATCTGCCAATCACACAATGTCCAGTGCTGCGTTCTCACCATTGGGTACAATAATCATTAATGCATCTAATTGGACCAACCTTGCTAGTCAAGGGAAAATTGACGCTTTATACGGGGTTTCCCTTCCAAATCTGGGGCTTTGATCATGTAATAGTGTTATCTCCCTAGGTAGGAGTGGCTAATGGATGATCCTATTAGGTGTTCCTAGCCCCTATGGGGAAAGACAGGTCCCTGGTACATCCCTCAATCAATAGATTTCAAGTGAATAATGATGGAATATAGGGGACAAGGGGTCTCAGGGCCATATCCCATGGTCAAAGGAGTAGCAATGATGAAGAAATCCGCATTCTGGGTGTACAAATGTGGGGAGGGAGCAATCATGGATGCATGAGTTACCTCGATCTTTGTTTTTCCACCCCTCTTATTGCTTTTTGCCTTTTATTTTATTTTTTCTTTGTATTACTACTCGAAGCTCTAGGAAATGAGAGCATACTGTGTATGATGTGTAGCAAAGGTTTCTCCCTTACTGGTGGGGCAATTTATCACCCACCAGGGTTTGGGACATGCAAGGGTTTCTTTTCTATGATATGATAGGGCAACACTGGCCATAATGATAAGGGGTAGAGCTCATGCTTGGCTTTTGCCCACGTTCTAATATTAGTCTCCAGACCATCTTTTGCATTTTTATAATTTTCTTTCTTTTATTTCTTGCTTGTGGCCATTGTATGTTTTGTACTTTCCTTTCAGCTGGACCAACCTATCGGGGCAAAGTTTCCAGGCTCGACCCAGATATGTGGACAAGGGGAGACCATGGTCAAGTGGAACCAGAGATGTGAGATGGAGAATAGGGCTCGTAATGTACAGAGGGAAGTGATAAATATGGAATGGGGAAAACAGGACCATGCTATCTCAATTGGGGTTTCCCAAGTAATGCCCTTCCTAAAGCCATGGGCCAATAGGGGAGGTCCCATTGGACTAGGATTGAAGATTAGCCCCCCCCCACCTGCATTTAAGGTGAGGGATCAATACCACAGTCAAAACCTTTCCTTCTTCCAAATCACCCAATAATCCATGCTAAATGCCCAATTGAAAAACGAACATAATCACCCAATTTCACAATGAATAACATACCTTTTGGATTGGATTGGATTGCCCACCCTCGAACATGTGCTCCTGACAAATGGGTGAGGAAACATATGGCTGATGTAGGTGGCAGAGATAGTATGGCACATCACATCGGCTACAAGGTGGCTGTCATGGGCTGCTGGCTGCCAGCTAGAAGAAGATGATTAGGAGAAAAATTCTGCTAGGGGTACCCACTTTTGGTGGATTACGAGGAGAATACTGAAAATGATATTTGAAAACATTTGTGCTTTGTGTGGGGCAATGGGAACTATGAAGCATGTACAATGATGAATTCTGAAGGGAAAGTGTCTTACGCAAGCCAGGTAGAAGAGGGATCAAGGAATTTTTGAAGTTGCCCTTTATAAATGATATGAACTTAAAAAATATGCATTTTGTTTCTGGTTGTCATGAGTATTGGCTATCTCCTATATAGGGGCCATATCATAAGAAATTGAGAAAAGTGTCCTTGCAGATTCTTGATACAAGGTGAATGTGGACTGGAATAATTCATATAAATGAAGTAGAAGAGATTTAAGATAGTTTTGAAATTTTATCTGAATGCACACTTCTAAGATGCTTTGTTACTTCCTTCTTGTATCTCTTAGATGTGGCACTGTTTCTTCCTTTACTTGAATGTTTACACGCACGTGTTGTACATCATAGGAAACTATTGCTTTCTTTGCTTTCCAGATGTCTTTCAGCTGAATTTTGTTGCCAATTGCTTCTGCTACTGATTTTCTGACCTGTATTTTTTGTGTGACCATCAGATTGCTAAAAAGGTGTTTGAGATAATCAAGAATGAAATTCCTGTTGATCTTCATGGGAATGGAAGTTTATTAATAGATGTCCATCCAAAGTTTTCTGAGGTCAGAAAAGACAACTTAGAAGGTTGCTATGTCGACCAAGAACAGTTGGAGAAAACTACAGCCAATGAAAAGGGTGTCTCTAGTGACAATGACAAGAAACCAACTTTCTGTAAGAAGCGGATTACAGTTGTAGTAAAAAGGGAGAAATTTCTAGATATAGTTTGTGGTGCTCTTTCTGAATATCGCTATGTTAGTCCGAATCAAAGAATGGATTTGACTATAGCATGCAGGTACCGTCACTGCAGCCGTCCAGAGTGGTTTCAATTGCATATGTTGTTGGATTCCTTTCATTCTATGTTGGATTTTCATTTGAAAAGCAGGAATGCAACAAAAGTAGTTTGATGGAGTTCTTTCTCTTTTGCGATTGCTTGTTCAAGAATGATATGTCGTTAATTACTACGAAAGAGATAAATGAAAAAAGACACATAATGAAAATTTGAGACACGTGAGGCATTTACCAATGCAATAATTGTCATGGCTGTGCAATATGTAATCAGATGAATGTTTGTTATGCCAAAAAGTGGAGATTTTCTCCTATGCAGGAATCCCAAAGTATAGAATATTACTCCAAAAGCTGTTATTTTTAGAGATTTCGACGTAAGATTGTTATTTACTTTCTTGGCATCTACTTGCTAAAAGGCATTAAATCTTGCTGGTGATGGTATTTAGTGTAGCAGACTTGTCCAAATATGCATCATATTCGTATGCTACTTCGTATGCTATTTTATGGGTGACTTGGTAGTAAATGACCTATTTACCTAACTTTTGTATTTTATATTTGTAATTAGATGTATGTTTGTTATGCCTAAAGTGGAAATTTTCTCCTATGCAGGAATCCCAAAGTATAGAATATTACTCCAAAAGCTGTTACTTTTAGAGATTTCAATGTAAGATTTTTATTTACTTTCTTGGCATCTAATTGCTAAAAGGCATTAAGTTTTGCTGGTGATGAGATTTAGTGTAGTGGACTTGCCCAAATATGTGTCATATTTGTATGCTACTTTGTATGCTATTTTATGGGTGACTTGATAGTAAATGACCATTACATAACTTTTGTATTTTATATTTGTAGTTCAAGCAGACATGGTCAAAGATGATCGCTATCCCCCAATTTTGTAGTTCTATATACATATCTAATACAATATAGAGTGTATAGCATGTGCAACTCAACAATCACCTTTTGAGTAGTTACATGCTTCTTGTATTTGATGTGATAAGATACAATATGATAATTTTATTAATGTTCAGAAGTGACTGAAATAATTGGTCAATGGGACTCAAAAGTACAATTGTAACATCATATGGGGAGTGCTAAAGCTAGAGTACTAAAGAGAACAAGGATACGAGTAAAGATGGTACAAATAAATAAATAACAAAAATAGAAAGCACCTCATACCATTAGGATTAGATGTATAGGTCTATAGGATAAGATAATTTTATTCATATCCAACAAATGAACACAAAAATAGGTCAGTGGGATTGCTAAGTACAATAGTATTGATACATAGTGGGATTGCGAAAAGTGACTCCCAAATAACCAAGATATAGAAAGTTCTCAGATCATTCTTTTACTCTATCCCCATGTTCTTTTATGTACAATACTTAGTTTGTGCCTTATATTCATACACCACGAACCAATACCATCCCTACTTCCCACGCGGCCACTCACAATCCTATCTTGAATCCCAAGGTGCAAAATCTTTCTCCAATATTCGATCCTGCTCGATCTCCAATAAATCACACCATTAATCTAATGAACACCCAACCACATTCCATTCACCCATTAGTAGCCAACCTCTTGAACCTCAATCTTGAGAACACCACCTTTAAACTCCTAGCAAGAGGCCTTAATCATGCCATAGCACTTCAAATGTTGCCATATGATGACATCTTATCCAATATTGAAAATGTTATTCACCTCCTTCCTATCTATGAAGTTGAAGAGGTTTGGCAAGATTGTTCCTGCATCCTTGGGCATGTTGTTGGTTGGAATAGAGAAGTAAGGGTTTTGCTTGTCTAAGTGATAAGATTAGCAAAAGAATCAGAAGAATGCTACTTTAGCAGAATGTTGATTTATTTAACTGTTTCCTAAAGTTAGACTTAGGAAAAATTAAAAAGTCCTAAGTTAACTGATGATTTAATCTCAACCATTGATCACGATTTAATCTCGGTCGTTGAGAGGGAGAGTAGGGTTTAGATTGAAATTACAAGAGGAGACAGATTGAGTTAGTGGCAAGTCAGTGGAGCACAAATATGTGTGTCAGATCAGCGAAGGAAGAGCCGAGGGTTTCAGTGGATCGCAACGATTCAGGATCAGAGATGAAATCCAGTGAGGGTGGAGCTCTTACATCCCCATCGCAGTTATACCATTCGCACGTGCTCATAGGAGAGAGGCTTTACTCTCACGTGTGCTCAATCTAGCTAATTTGCGCAAGGATTTTGTAGATATAGTGTGCAGGTAGGGTGATCGATTCATCTTGGAGGATTGATCAGTTGTTCTTGTGATAAAAGGGAAGTTTCTCCCTTGTAATTCTCAGAAGAAAATCCTTTACTGAAGAAAATAATTGTAATTCTCAGAAGAAAATCCTTTACTGAAGAAAATAATAAAGACACACAACGTTGCAGGCTTTCCTTGGAGTTGGGGTTTCTTAGGTATATCTTGTGTTCTATGTGTTGATGTGTTTGTCTTCTAATTTATTTGTCCGTTCTGCATGTTAAGTTAGAAAATTCAGTGTATTTGTGATTTAAGTTTCTAGAATATCTATTATTTGTATTTTTGGGTTTTTACATTTAGAAAATTGCGAATCAGTTTATTGGGTTTTAAGGAAATCTAACATGGTCTTAGAGCTCAGTTTGTGATTGAAGATCACGCACAAATTTTATTTCCAGGAGCAAATTCTGTGATTTAGAGGGAGTAAGTTATCAAATCGATTTGGTTGCTAGGGCTTTGAGTAATGTGCGTTGATTCTACCAGTGTGATTTGTGTTTAACAGTTCGATTTGGTAGTATGGCATATCAGGGTCTCAGATTTGAAAATAGATTGGACGGTGCGTCCAACTTCTGTTTGTGGCGTGAAAGGATAGCAGTGGTGCTAGAGGAACAAGGGGTTTGGGATTTTGTTGATAACGTCCCAATCGCAACAACAGATCCTCAGCAGTTGGCTTAACATAATAAAATGGATGCCAAGGCAAGAAGGATTATCCTGGAAGGAGTCAAAGACCATATTATCCCTCACCTATCTGGGAAGAAGAAATCCAAAGAAGTGTGCACTGCCTTCATTGGTATCTATCATGGCTTAAGCGAGGCCAGAAAGCTGGTACTAAAAGACAAGCTCAGGATCATTGAAATATCCAAGTTAGATTCTATGGTTTCTGACCTCACCAAGTTTTCCAAGGTAAAGGAAGAGTTCGCTGGTGCGGGTGAGACAGTTCCCCATAGAGATTTGCTGGTGAATTTTGCTCTGTTGGGTTTCACCATGTCGTGGCAAGACTTCATAGATGGGATATGTACTCGAGAAAACTTTCTAGATTGGGAGCGTTTGTGGGGTGATTGTGTCGATGAGGAGATTCACAAACAAGCTCAAGTTGGATCTCGTGTTAAAAGTGAGGAAGATGAAGAAAATTTTGCTCTAGCTAGCAAAGGGACCAAGTCCAAGGGTAAAAAGAGCAGTGGTGGTGGTGAGCCGAGTTCCAAGGGAGAGAAGAAGAAAAAGGATCTCAACAAGATCAAGTGTTTTTCATGCCACCAGTTTGGGCATTATGCTACTAAATGCCCTAACAGGAAGAAAGGGTCCAAGAAGGACCAAGTAGCAGCCTCTACAAAGATAGATGAGTTCTCTTTCTTTGAGCAGTTTTCACTCATTGCCTATATGGAAAATTAAGTGGCTACTAGTTTATGGTATGTGGACCAATGGTGCGTCTTGTCATATGATGGGAAATAAGATGTATTTCAACAAACTGTTAGAGAAGGAAATGTAGTTTGATATTGAGATGTGAGATGATGGGAAGTATTGGGTTGAGGGTACTGGTACAAGTTGTCTTGAGAGAGAGTTTGGAAACCCTCTATATCTCAAAGTTGTTTATGTACCTAGGCACATGAAGTATCTCGTCATGGTTTCAACGTTGGAGGATAAGGGGTACACGGTGACCTTCAAACAGGGTAGGGTTTTTATAAAACCCTCACACTCCTAGATGGTGAAGCAGATCGGGGTTGGGCACAAGAGCCTATACAAAGTACAGTTTGAGATAGCCGCAACATTGACTAGCAGAGGAGGTCGTGACTTAGGCAACGAGCTTGGAGAGTTGTGGCATAGGCACATGGGACATTTGCACCATGGAGCGCTGAAAATTCTTAAGGAGATAGTGACAGGGTTGCCTTAGTGCAATGTTGATGAAAATGAGGTGTGCAAGGGTTGTACGCTTGGCATGTATGCAAAGTCATCTTTTCCCATTAGAGATAATAGGGCCAAAGTTATCTTGGACCTTGTTCATTCAGATGTATGTGGTCCTTTCTCTACAGTATCCCTTAGTGGGTACAAGTACTATGTCACCTTCATAGATGATCACTCAAGGAAGACCTAGATATTTTTCATGAAGAAGAATGATGAGGTCTTCTCAAAGTTTTTAGAGTTTAAGGCCTTGGTTGAGAACCAGACTGGCAGGAAGATCAAGGCATTGAGGTTTGACAATGGTGGGGAGTATACCTCAAACACATTCAAGGAGTTGTGTGCCAAGGAGGGCATCAGGAGGGAGTTGACCACACCATATAATCCTCAGCAGAATGGGGTGGCAGAGCGTAAGAACATGGACATAGTTGGAGCGGCCAAAGCCATGTTGCATCACCAGTGGATGCCCAAGTTTCTTTGGGCTGAGGCAAGCAATACAATAGTTTTCTTTACAGAAATAGAGCCCACACAGAGTATTGGGGTGAATTACACTAGAGGAGACGTTTATAGGGAAGAAACCGAATGTGTCTCATTTTCACATATCAATAGTCTTGTGTACTACCATGTACTAGATGTTAGTTTTGTTGGCATTATGGCTCAAGTGTTGTCCTTGATGGCAACTCATACAGATGACAGATCATAGTGCAACAGGTCAGTAGCAAAGATTGATGATCAGCCTACAAAGAATGAAGAAAATAAGAAGTTCGCAGGTGCGCCGATCAATAGGTGCGGTCATAGGCAGGATCCGCAGGAACATCGTTCAGAAGGTGCGGACATGTTCGCAGGTTCACAGTTCAAAAGGTGCGGACCCCAGTTCACACACTTTCATGCAGAGAAAAGCGCACGCACGTGGGAAATCTTATGGTTGGTCCATGGTATTAGTCCGACAGTTTTTGATCCTATGGTTTTGGTCCGTGGTATTGCATCCAAAAGAGTTGAACCCAAGTATTGGATCCTTGGTATTGTTTCTCAATGGTTTTGGTCCATGGTTTGAGAAAGGCCTAGACTATAAAAAGGGGAAGGAGATCATTTGGAGTATATACTCATGGGTTGAATATCTTAAGGTGAGCAAGATCTGAAATACTTGTGATCGGTTGGTGAGTGATAGCTAGATCTGAATCAAGGAGAAACCTGAGTATTATAGACAAATCGACTGATGGGTCGAGATCTCCTTGGCGCATGATCAGATCTGTAGATCTGATAGTCTGGGGTATGCTTGAAGACTGAAAAATTATCTATACCCGGAGGTACGCAGTCCAGACGATGTGCAGGTGCGGAGGTGCGCAGGCGAGCCATAGCAGCACGTGCGGATACTGGTAGATCAGAAGACTGTGCAGGTGCGGAGGTGCGCAGGCAAGCCGCAGCAGCAGGTGCGGATACTCGCAGATCAGAAAACTGTGCAGGTTGCGGGGTGCGCAGGCAAACCACAACAGCTGATGCAAAGGTGCGCAGTCGAGCCGGAGGCATAGGTGCGGTGATACGCAGGCTCAACACGGAGAAAGTGCGGATACCCGCATGCGTCCTATTGGTGAAGTTGCGGACTTCTCAGAAGATATGTTTTAGCTGATTTTGTCTATTACAGCTGTATTCAGGGTTCTGAATTAATGTCTAGTTACTGGGATTATGTTCTGATAACAACATTCTGAGAAGTGATTGATTGATTGATTATGTTTAGCTTCAGTATTGATGGATGAGATCTATAATGGATCAGGTTCATAATGACTTATCTTTATGAGATCTGATGGACTAGATCTGATTGCTAACACACATATGTAATGATCTGGTGATTGGGTGATTCAGAAGATTGATTGATTATGTGCTTCAATGATATTGATGGGTCCAGTATGAAAATTGGATGAAATGTGGCCTTCAGATTATGTGTTGAGCTTCAGGAGTATCCAGTCTGAAAATGTATGAAACGTGGTACCCGGAGGAGAGAAGATTGTAGGTTGGCGCCTACGTACTAGTATCTTAGCTAGTACAAAAGCAAAGGGGGTGGTAGATCCCTTCTAGTAGCAGTTGGAAAACCTTGGAGCATATCAGCAGGTTGCAGCCTGCGTACTAGTAAATGGATCAGCTAGTACAAGAGCTAAGGGGGTTGTAGCTCGCTTCCATGAGAGTCTGGAAAACGAGAGAGGGTTGTAGCCTTCTGTAGGTAGAAGCCTGTGTATTGGTATAAGTCTGCACCAGTACAAAATATTGTAAAAGGAAGTTTCTTATTAAAAGAAGATAGAGACGACTTGCAGCAGGTGGTTTTCACCCACATTGGGTTTCCACCTTATATCTTGGTGTTCATGTGTGCTTCTTGTGTGTGATGATCTGTTTTGTTTTACTGCTTCGGTTTACTATTCATATGGTTAATAATGTTCCAATGCACTCATTAAGGATCAACTAACTGAATCATAAGTACATTGGATATACACTGATTGCATTAATCATTGTTGTGGAAGTAGCATATATGAATCTGAATATGGAAATGAAAAAGTTTTATTGATTTGATAATACTGATTCACCTCCCCCCCCCTCAGTATTATTCCCAACAATTGGAATCAGTGTAGGTCCTTTGGTAAAAGATTGATCGCTTGAAGGAGATCCATAGAACAATGGGAAAGAAGCTTAAGAAGAAAGCACCTAAGAAGAAGAAGACATCTCAGAAGAACTATGACAGTGGGAGTATCGATTGGGGAATATGTGGAAGAAGCACTTCAGATTCAGAATCACTTCATGATGAAGATGAACAAGCAAATGATCTATCAGGTATGAATTTGTTATCCTCTGGTGATACAGGTATCTATCCATTTGGAAAAGATGAAAGTGATAGCGAAACAACTGAATTTGCTCTTATGGGTGAGCAAGAAAGATATCAAATAGAGGCAGAATTTAAAAGGCTTACAGACAAAATTAGAGATCAACAAGATCTATTGAACAAAAGGGAATGTGCCTTCAAAGAAGAAGCTACCAAACTAAAAGCTCAACTAGAGGAAGGAAACAAGGTAAGGAAGTTATTCAAGGACAAATATCAAAAGTTGCAGGATGAAGTAACATCTCTAACAGATGAAGTCAGTGAGAAGAGCACAACAATCAAGAAACTCAGAGATAGATCCAGTTACTATGAAAGTCTTGAAGCTATGATCCTCTTGCTAAAGGAAGATCTTGAAGAATCAAAGAAGCAGAATAACGAACTTCTCCAAGCTCATGAAAAACAAGAAAATGAAGTTGTCAATCTAAGACATCAGTTGGAAGAAGGAAGAAAAGCTGAAGAAAACATGAAGAAGCAGTATCTTGAAAAGGAAGAGCAACATCAGGTTGAGGTAAATATGCTAAAAGATAAGCTAGAAGAAAAAGATAAGCTCTTACGATTTCAAGATAGTACTAAGATCTTGGATGATATTCTTAGTAGTCAAAGGTCTCCTGCTATCAAAGCTGGTCTTGGTTTTCATGAATCTGTTGAAGGAGAATCTAGTTCACAAAGTAAGACAAGGAACTCTAATGTAAAATCTGAAATGCTCAGCAAGGAGATGAAAGGTCAACCTCATCAACAGCCAAGGAAAGAAATTCTTCAAAGAAAATCTTTTACTCCTCCAATGAATAATGTTGAATGTTATGTATGTCATAATCTTGGACATGTTGCAGCCAGATGCAGAAGAAGAATGGTTCAAGACCATCACACAGAAAGATCATCACGTTCCAGGTACTTTAAGGGATATTGCTTTTCTTGCAATATGTTTGGTCACAAAGCTGCTGATTGTTACAGGAGGAATATGAAACATGTAAGATGTTATGCATGTAACAAGCTTGGACATATAGCAAAGGAATGCAGGAGCAAAGTACGGGCATCACACCAAAAGGAGAAAACATCACCACACTTGAAGATATGGAAGAAGAAGGAAGTACAGTCAGAGAGATGTGGCACAGCACAACATACAGACATAACAGACTCAGGGGGAGCTGAAAGTGTAAAACTTCAGTGTCCTAAATCTCATATGCAAGTTTGATAAAGGGAAGTCGCGTATATACGCGAGTTGGTTACTGCTCAGTCGTGTATATGTTAGTTTGAGGAAAAGCAGTGGGATAGACTCTGATATGATTCAGTCCATTATTTGCTCTGTTTCATAATGGTTGCAATCTGTTGATGTTGTGTGGGAATGTCTTGACACTTGAATGATTTGATCTTAACTAGTTGATGCCTTGATACTTCTTGCTGATATATGCATGATCAGATCTGACAATAAACAAGATGGCACAGGTTCAGGGGGAGCATACACTTTCAATAATGCATTGTTGGCATTATGGTTGGTAGTCCTTGGTAATGATGATTACATGGCTAAATGATATATCTTGCTATGATATAGTTGTGAGTTGTCTCATATGATTCTTGGGATTACATAGTTGATGTTTAGATCAGATTTGTGGTTGATTCTCTGATGATGCATGTATGGTGCTTACCTTGAATTCACATTACTTGATGATGAGTCACTCATATACTGCTGTCGTCATATGAATAAAGATCATATAATACAGTTATGATGCAGAATTCTATAGTTCTTGGTGCTCATATGGATGAGGACTGTTGTGGTTGATGATATCAAGAAGTCTTGACAAATGATCTTGAGCACAAGATACTTAGTGCTGGATACATGAATGATTACTCAAGGTTGCATTGTTGGAGATATGATGATGATGAATTCTTACCTATATGATGATAGGTTGATGCTTACATATGTTGATTGATGCAGATGTTCCCAAGTGATGATACTTGGATCATGCAGATCTTGATGTTGATGAGATGGCTATGGTGTCTTTCGCATAGGATAATGATCTTATAATGCTCAAGATCAAGAGAATGAATTGATATCCATATGCAGGCATATCTTGTCATAGGATGATGTTATCTAAACTAATGGGCATATACAATATTGCTGATCTAGATGCTATTGGCAGATGCTTATGGAGCTGATCATTCACCATTCGTTATCAAGGTCATGTAACGGCCTATGCCTGGGATGGATGATGTTATACTCTTGTACCTTGATGTATCCCCACTTGATTGGGTGGATGAGTCAAGTTTGGTATATCCCCATTTTGGTGGGAGATGGATGTGTCTTTGGTGATAGGAAGGTCATTTATGATAGAGTCATGTTCTTCTTGTAGAACATCTTTTTGCAGACCTTGCTTACAGTCAGGGGGAGCATGAACAACACCTTTCAGCAGAGCAGAGACTTCAACAGTACTCAAAGGGAGCATGGTCAGATTGGTACGCCTTCGCATATTCAAAGGGGAAGCTCATTCAGAGATTTCAGCAGATACTCAGGGGGAGTATGGTCAGTGGAATGTTTATCATGGAAAGAGAATATCTTGGTCCGCCCTTTGCCCTTGATGTCAAAGGGGGAGAATGACTTGGTATTGTTGCCATCAAGTCCAAAGGGGGAGATTGTTGGCATTATGATGCATGTGTTGTACTTGATGGCAACCCACTCATAGAAGAACATCTCACTTATATACAATCAGATGAATCTACAGAAGAGATATCAGATGTGACATAATACATGGGATGCAGGACAGCTCAAAGGAATCAAATGACAAGTCCTTAGTATGACAAGTTAGCTTTGCCATCAAGTCCAAAGGGGGAGATTGTTGGCATTATGGCTCAAGTGTTGTCCTTGATGGCAACTCATACAGATGACAGATCATAGTGCAACAGGTCAGTAGCAAAGATTGATGATCAGCCTACAAAGAATGAAGAAAATAAGAAGTTCGCAGGTGCCCCTGCGCGCCCCCGCACCTGCACAGTCTTCTTATCTGCAAGTATCCACACCTGCTGCTGCGGCTTGCCTGCGCACCTCCGCACCTGCACAATCTTCTGATCTTCGAGTATCCGCACCTGCTGCTGTGGCTCGCCTGTGCACCTCCGCACCTGGACAGTGTCTGGACTGCGTACCTCTGGGTATAGATAATTTTTCAGTCTTCAAGCATACCCCAGACTATCAGATCTACAGATCTGATCATGCGCCAAGGAGATCTCGACCCATCAGTCGATTTGTCTATAATACTCAGGTTTCTCCTTGATTTGTGTCTAAGAGGCTAAGGAACACGATATCTCCAAAACCCAAAAAGGTTTCGTGAGATAAGCTTGCGAAACACCTTAATTAAATTAATTAGCCGTCATTTAAATATTTCCTAAGCCTAAATTAGGAATAATGATTAATCAAAGGGAATTAATTAAGGAGATCGACTTATGCTCTAGAGACTTCCAGAAAATGACTTGGATAAAGTCTAAGATGATCTTAGCCATTGATCACAATTAGATCTTGGCCGTTGATGCTCCAACAAGAGATTATAAGAACACGTTGACGGGATGGAGATAAACATGAGAGGGAGCAAGGCAATGCGAATTACCGAGTCGTAGTTATTCAACGAGGGAGAAATTCGAGCCAAAGGGAGAGCATCAGAGATCGAGGGAGCAACAAATAATTTGGGAGGAGAATTCTAGAGAGTTTCCTAGTTGCAGAAAATGGGAGGCAGAAATTATTTTGTAGAGAGGCCGTGCAGCCAGTGCGAACAACCAAAAAACTAGTGCGAGTTGTCTGAGAGAGGTCGTTTGAGTTGCCGCAGGCTAGAGAGATCATCCAGGAGGCAAAGCAGATTTTTCCAGTGGTAGAGGGAGGTAGGACGACTCACTTAGAGCCAACTAGCAGGAAGTGAGAGTTGTTTTTGGGCTAGCAATGCAAATTTTTGGAAGAGTGCAAGTAGGCCAATGGAGGGCCACTTGAGTTGCAGAGGGAGAAAAATATCTCCCAGATATTTTACTATTATATTTTAAGGAGGATTGTTAGTCAGGCATCCAAATTATTGTGCTCTCCAAATTTGCTGCATAATAATAAGGTAAACCCTCATTTGCTGCACTGGTTTTCCCTTCGAGGTTTTTTTGGGGACTTTTCTGTCCAAAAATTATTGTGTGTGCATCTATTTCTCAGTTCCAATTTATTTTCCACAACATTTTTATGGTGAAGATTGCAATTGTGAATTATTCATTATTTGCCGTAAACAAATAAATTGCTAACAGTTAGGAGAACAATATCTAGTAATTGCAATCAAGGAATTTTCACACTACATGAGAAGCGGAAGAAGCTGGAGCCCACAGTAGAGAAGGGCATTTTTTGGGGCTACAACGAGACATCCAAGGTTTATAGGGTATACATTGTAGCACACAGGAAGACAGTAATCGGAAGAGACATGAAGTTTGAGGAGGATAAGGCCTTGAAAAAGTCCGTAGAACGTGAGAAGACTACAACGCAAGAGGAGCAGCAACAGGCTCCCAAGTAGAAGGCTCAACAAGTACCTCAGACCAGAACTGTGCATGGACAGGATGAGGACAACAGGGACACACAATTAGAGGAGAGAGAGGAGCCCACTCAGGCAACGACTCCAAACATTGGGAGAAGGAGAGCGAGATGGGCAAATTAGTTGAGCTAGGAAGCGCATGAGCAAGTTGGTGCTCCTAGTACATTAGTTCAACAGAGTAGAAAACCACAAAGGTACACAAAATATATGGTGCTTATGGTGGAGTTGTTGGATTCCAAGCCTTCCAGCTATCAGGAGGTAGCCACTCAACAGGTGTGGAGAGATGCCATGGTGGAGGAGTATGCCTCCATCATGAAGAATGATGTCTGGGAAGTGGTGTCGAGGCCAGAGGGAAAATTTGTGGTAGGCTCTTGCTGGGTCTACAAGATCAAGCATGGAGCTGATGGGAGTATTGAGAAGTACAAGGCAAGATTCGTGGCCAAGGGGTTCTTGTAGATAGAGGGAGTTGACTATGACGAGACCTTTGCCCCGGTTGCAAGGAATTCATCTATCAGGGTGGTTGCAGTTATTGTAGCATGGATGGGGTGGAAGATCCACTAGATGGACGTGAAGACAACCTTCCTCGATGGGGTTATTGAGGAGGAGATTTACATTGAGCATTCAGAGGGATTTGAGACATGCAACAAAGAGATACGTTTGTAGATTCAAGAGAGCCTTATATGGGCTCAAGTAGGCTCCGAAGGTATGGCATGCTCAGATAGACAATTACCTTTAGGGATTGGGCTTCACTAAGAGTGAAGCAGACCCCAACCTCTACTACATTGTTGTTGGAGCTGAGTCGCTTATTCTAGTGCTATACATATATGATTTGATTTTAACAGGACAAACAAGCTCATCCAACAGTGCAAGAGAGATCTTGTAGGCGAGTTTGAGATGAAGGATATGGGTCTGATGCACTATTTCCTAGGCTGGAGGTTTGGCAGGGTGATGGGGAGATCTTTGTGGGATAGGGAAAGCATGCTTTGTAGATTTTGAGGAGGTTTCACATACAGGATTTTAGGCCCATGACCATGCCTCGAGTCACAAATTGGAGGAAGGTGGATACATCCAGATTAGAGCGAGTAGATCCTACACTTTACCGGTAGATGATTGGGTCGCTGATGTATTTGGTGAACACGCGGCCAAACATATGTTTTGTAGTCAACTCTTTGAGCCAGTTTTTGGTCGAGCCAACTAGAGCGCATTGGGTTGTTGCCAAGCATGTGTTGAGATATCTCAGGGGGGGATTGTGGTATAGATAGGTTGATGAGATGAAGCTTGAGGGCTTCATTGATGCAGATTGGCAAGGAGCTCCACAGACAGGAAGAGCACATTGAGTTGCACATTCAGTGTTGGATCAATCTGTTTTTTGGTTCAACAAGAAGCAAAGATTAGTCACACTGAGCTTAACCGAGGCCGAGTACATAGTTGCAAGTTTGGCAGGGTGCGAAGCTATTGGTGTTGAAATGTGTAACTCGGTTTGGTCTTTATAATGACATGTAATCATGATTTTATGTAAAAGGGAAAAATAAAATTATTATTGTCATTCTTGAGGCATGGGTTTCATGCTCAAGGTTATTTGATTTATTGGGCAAGCACCCGTTGAGTGCTTCTAGGGCTGGTCTTTGACTCAACAATTCATAAGAGTCATTGTCATGTAAGGAAAGACCCTTTTTGGGCATGTTACATATTGTAAAGAAAAATTTATTGAGTCAAAATAGTGTCAAAGACCCTCAAAGACCTTGTCAACGTGCAAGCAACAAGTCAGCCTATCAAACAGTGAAGTCAACCTCCTAGAGATGACATGTCGGCCTAATGAAGCTATCTAGAAGCCTAGATATAAGAGGGAAGTCGATCACATTTGAGATCATCCAAGCAACTCACAACAAGTTCGGTCATGTGAAGAGAAGAAGACCTAAATCATTTAAGAAGAAGAGGATTCTAAAGAAGATTAAATCGAGTTTTGGGAACTATTTTGGGCCATCATTTTCACATGTTCGAAGGAGAACTAGGGAACATTAAAATTGCAACAAGTTCAGATTACAATTATCAAAAGAAGTCTCTGTTGCAAGCCGAATTGACAAGAAGAAGCTATCCCAAGCGAAGGAGAGATAGTTGACAATATTCATGCAATTTTGTAATCAATTTGTTCATCCGTCATCTACAAGGAGCTAAACTCCCTCACAACTGCTAGCACATGCCTTCCATTCTTGCATGGCCATATTCGGTCCTTCATGCTCTCTAAGCCATCATTTGTGCCATTAACTCGATGCATGTGCATCTAAATTGAATCAAACAACAACCAGTATAATATCATCAAACAAGTTATCTTTCCAACCTCTTCACTTACTTCTGCAATAAATCCTTCTAGGGAGTCAAACCATATCCCAAACAAATCATTAATAACCTCTAGTCAAGGTGAGATTCATCATGACAGATTCTGCTACTTTCTACTTGCTCCTTCTGAGATAAACATTCCTTTGCATGGTCTATCCTCATATTGTGATAGAGTTCTGCTTCACGCTCTTCAACTTTCAATCATCAATCAATGTAAATGAATCAATCAACAAGCTTCAATATCGCGTCTATTAGGGTCTTTATAGCTCCCTCTTTCCATTTGAGGTTAGTGAGTCTTTTTGCCATCTAAAAGTCCTCTTTGATGTATACATCAAACAATTCCTTCCTTCACAGTCTTCATGCTATTCCATGTTCCTTCAAATATTTCATCTGCTTAGTCAAGCTTTAGATAGAACTTGCCTTGACCTGTAACCTTGGTTAGAAGACTTATGAAAGAACAGGGAGACAAAATATAAAGACAATAGCATTAGTAATAATCAAGAAGATGTTAAATACTTATCTCTTGAGGAAGCTTGACTCTCTCTTAATATTGGACCTCTTTCATCAAACCTTGTCTTCACATCAGCATGATATAATACCTGTCATTCTTAAGAACTAGGTTCCTTTTCCTTTCACAGCAGAAACAATCAGTTAGGGTTTCTATTTCTATGGTTTCTCCTTTTATTCCATACTTTGCTAGGGTTTACAAACCCTAGATGCCAAGACCTGTCACTTACAAACTATAGAGTTCTACAACCACACATGAGAGTTAGTTGCAAAACCTTAGATTTTTAACTTCTTCAAGATCCGTCACGATAGGAATTCCAAATTTTATGGAAACCCTAAAAACTTTGTTGATAAGTTTTATGACCATAGAACCTAGTCCTAAAATGTAGAAGGATGCTTCAAATACTATGACAATCTTTAAGAAATCTTCTTGACATTGGTTCATGCAAAGATAGTTGTCATGTCTTACTTTCATCAAGGATACCTCAGACTTTAAGTTGTCGAACCTCAGAGAGATAGCCCTCTGTCTTTCATTGAACAAGTCAGCTTCATGGTGAAATTCATCCTTCTAAAGTCTCATAGTTGCTACATATACTTGTCATAGAGGTGATTTATATTACTGTTTGTAGAGCGTCAGTCCCATACATAGTTACAAGGGATACTGCCATGCCAAGATCATTCCCATACACATATAGACCAAGTTGTCACATATCATTATCACTAAAAGATGCTCTGCCTATTGTCATGAGGGTTTCCTAAAGTGTGACTATCAACACAAAGATATATACAAGTCATAAAGAGAGCCGAGTTTCTGTGATATGATGAGCCATTGAGCATAGGAACCTCGAGCCATAGAGATCATGGAGTGGGTCACTGTCGTTGCATTCAAACCATAGTAATACGATGTCACATGCAATTCAATACAATACGATGTCACTGTAATGTGAATCACTGTGGAGCGATGCCACATAAAGAATGCGAGTGAGCAATGCCTCATAGAAAATGCGAGTCTATTAAAGAGCGATGCGAGATCACTTGTTATGGATGTGATGCCACTATTGTGTGATGACAAAGCGATGTCACTATGAGTATAAGGTTACACGATTGTAGTGAGATATCTCTGTAATATAAGAGTGCCGCAGATCAATGCCATAAAGATGGATGCGATACTACTATAGTGCGAGGACGATGCCACTGTGTGTGTTTGTATAGTAGATGTAATACCACAAAATAATGAGTCACCCAGATAGATAATGAAGCCACAATTCGGAAGGTATGAGATGTCATGTTGCAAAAAAATATATTGATGCCACTGTTTTATCATATGTGAACTACATGATGAGCCATTGTTGAGAAGAGCAAACTATAGAACATGTATGTCGAGCTTCAGAGAGATATGCGAACCACATTGCAAGCCACGATCATTAGAGATGCGAGTCACAGTGGAGCCACTATAATACATCACATATGAGCTACTCTATATTGCTAGCCATAGTAGTTGTGACTAAATGGAGAAGACTGCGAGCTATAGAAATCTGAGATTCACTGTAATGAAACGAGTTACTGAGATAACAACTACGAGCTTTTGATTTCCGAGCCAATGAAATACATGTGAGCCACAAATGATATTGTGATGCGATTCTAGTCTTTCATCTTCCATAGATATTTGTCACACACTGGTCACAGGTACATTACAGGTTCGTATTACTGTCACCGATTACCAATCTTTATCACGACTATCTCTCCTAGGTTCTTATTTTCAGAAGTAGGCTTCCATAGGTTCAGATCCATTAATTAGGGTTATCATAGAGTCTCATATTATTGTTTTTCAGAGATTTGTTCGTCTTTCTATATGAGTGCACATGTCGACTTCTCTTGAGCTCGGAGTCCATACAACTAATATATGTTGGACTGATCTTCCAATTTCATACCTTCTTGGATGTTTCAGACTTCTTCAAATGCCAACAGATAGTGATCTTTAGGTCTCCTTCAAAAGGAGAACACAATGCCACATCTCGGGTGGACATCATGACAGTGCTCTCAAAATTCTTGATTTCGATTCCATACCCTCATAGTCAAGGAATCAAATAATCTCAACTTGTCATAAAGGCAGTAGTGCTTGGTGCTGAACAATGCAGGGAAGTCTCAACAAAGGTTCTGGAACTCTATTGTACCAGGTAGCTCGAGCAAGAATCTCATTGAAGGAGATCACTCAAGAAAGCATCAAGGTGAAGATTTCATCTTCACATGACAAGTAAGTATCTTTTTATTCTATATTCAAGTTTGGTTAAATGACTTCATGATTGCAAGGACATCTATGAATTGGATGGGTTATCAAGATTCCTTGCATGAAGAAGGAGAATAGACATAGTCTTCTAAGTAGATGAAGTCATCAAAAGGTCTCCTCTGAATTTATGAAAAGGGATATTTATGAAAGATTCCCTCACATAGCAAAATTGGAGACATCAAAGTGATGTAGATGATAAACTCATTCTCTTAAGGTGCAATGAAGAAGGTCACATGAAATCTGATCTACATGAAAGTAAAGGGTATCAAAGGATGTAGGATATCTTCCATCTACAAGACCTAGAAAGGAAGATAACCATAATGCACTAACAATCAAGGTAACAAATGTCCATGAACAAGAAGGTTACCTCATTCAACAACTTGTGGTCTCTATGCCAGATAGAGAAGGACAAGTTGATGGAAAAATATTGAAGGTTAAAAGAACTCAACCATGTGCAAAAAGGGAATGCTATAGAAAGATTTTGGAAGCTTATATCATGGAAAGAAAAGGGCCAAGGAAAGAGGGAGTAACAAATCTCTCTTGAGTAAGATAGTATTCCTCACAGAAGGGTCCTATCATAAGCTCCTAGATTTTGTGTTATAAGATATGACAATGATAATTCAATGCATCATGGCATCATGGAAGCATTAGAAACAAGAGCACGTAACATCTCCATAGGGATCATTAAGGACAAAAATCCATGGCAGACAAAATGTAGGATATATAGCTCTTGGGAACCTCAGTGGACATTGAAGGAAAGAAGGAGTCATCTAAGGCTCATCATACATCAAGTCAAAAAGGAAACATCTGCCAGTTGGGGATATACAAGATCCTCAAAATTCTCTGACGGAATCCTCATCGCAAGGTTCACTAATCTAGAAAGGAAGCAAATGTTTCAATAGGAACTCCAACTTATGGAATCCATGAGATGATGATGTGATGGCATGAAGCAGATCAAGGGATTGAAAATCTTTTCAATCAAGGAAGCTGCTGGAAGAAGTCTCAATGACCTAAAGGTAAAACAAGGTATGTATGCTTATGTTTAATATTATAATGTCATGTCATATGGTTGTAGGTAACATGGATCATTGCTTCTATCTTGAGAAGCACGAACAAGATAAAAAGGATCTCTTCCTCTGAAAAGATGCAGGAAAGCATAAGTCACACTAGATGAAATCAACATAATATGTCCTCATATGAAGTATGAGGTGATTGACTACAATAAACAAACTCTAATTGAAAGCTATGGAATGTATGAGGAAGGAAGAGATTGTGAGATATGCAACCATGATGAAAGGCATTCAACAGCCAAAAGACCAAGAAGATTTGACTAGGAAATCTCTCAGAAAGATATGAAGACTCTGATAAAAGTCTGAAAAAAATGAAGACCCTTGATAATGGATATCTTTGGGAGATGTGGCAATATGTGTGTAGGATGTTGATACCTACAAGAAGATGTCATGATGAAGAGCCATATCGTAAGGTATGATTTAATTCAATATAATTTCTTGAATAATATCTGGATGAGTTCATGCAGGGCTACTAGAACAAGACTTGTAAGTAGAAGTGCAACCAACATTCATGCGATGGATGGAAACTCTTGAAAGAAGCATGGAGAGAAAAGAAGTAGCCATATGAAGAAGGTTCTAGATATGTACCAAGAAGGCCACTTTCCATGAAGAAAGGAATGACATGATGGAATAAGAAGGAAAGTGATCGATGGTTGTTGCCCTACAAGGAAGAAGCTCAACTAAATTTCATGACATCAAGGAGAGAAGTTGATCAAGCAGTTGAAGGACCCACAAAGAAAAAGTTGCTGATACATAGAAGATTCCCTAGCTCAGAGGGAGCTCTGATAGGTCCTTGATCAAGAGGGAGTTTATATTAGAATCACCCCTGATTACAAAGGTGTGACAATTGTGTTTTTTTCCAAGTCGTGTCATGCACTAAACCAGGACTAACAACCGTAAGTCTAGATGAAGACCATGAATGGAAATGTAGACACATGATAGACACAACATTCTTGTCTTCACTTGGGAAGAAAGAATGGGAGGATTGGGTAATCATCTGGCATCCGATACTCTTTGAGGATGTGTAGGGCATCCAAGATAAGAGTAGGCAAGAGGATCAATATTCTTTGAGGGCTGGGAACCCAAGATAAGAATAGTCATAGAAGGTCGTACTTAGTGAACACCCGGGTGGGTATGTACCTTGAGAGACAATGATGAAGGTGTCTATAAATCATTGGTCTCGCCAGCATTGTAGCTCATGGTCTCATGGAGAGATGGAGTTGTTAGTCAAGGCCTTGCACTATGACAATGTTGATTGATATGATGCTATACAGATGGGATTACCAATCCGATTCTTCTTATGAGAAATTCTTTAGATTGAGAATGACTAGGTACCATTATAAATACCTCCCTAGTTAAAAGGGAGTATTGAAGAAAGTGTAACTAGGTTCGGTATTTACAAATGTAATTTTGATCTTTGTACTTGTCAAGAAAAAGAAATATTATTTTTGTAAATTATAAGAATGAGTTTCTTGCTCATTCCATATGTCAACGACATGTGTAAAGAGCTCTTATTTAGCATATATGAACTGTATAGAAATCTATAACAACCCTCCAATACAAGCAGAATCCTCCAAGACAAGCACGAAGAAGTTTGCCTGCAAAACGATGAAGAAAATAGTTTAGTTGGCCTCAAAATGAATATTAATGACAAGTCAGCTCTGAAATAGGGACACATCGGTTCACACTAACATGTCAGCTTATTTACAAAGATCTAACTACTATAAATAGGCGTGTAGTGTCACCACAGAAAGGCAAATTTTCGGATCTCTTTGAAACTTCGGATGATGACAGAGACACAAAACTTCGGATGGGTACAGGGGTGCAGGATACTTTTATATTCCCAATTTTGACAGTGAACTTTTACCTTCTGCGTTGAAAGGGAGCTGCCTCACCTTCTTTGATGGAAACTGACCTCTGTATGACATTTTTTTCCAAAGGGAAAAAACTTGTAATTTTATTTCACTTTCGGAGAGAAGGAACCAAGTTACATTTTGTAGATGCTAAAAGCATTCAGTCTAAGTGGCTTACAATGCAGAAAGCATAAAAAACTAAAAACAGAGAGTACAAAGGAGAAGATTAGGTGAAATAAAAATCATTAATCTTGCCTTTCTTTCCTTTATTTTTCTGGACCTTCTGGCATCCCCCCTGCAAAAGGTCCATAAGAACCAGTGCCAATTCGTTCACAATTGTCTCTGGTGGATGTTCTTTGTCTGAATTGTAACTTTTTGAGGCATGAGCTCCCTTTGCACCCACCATATTGTCCTCTTTGTGTACGACATTTTTTATCTCGAGTTCATGGATCGTTTCTTATTTTGTTCCATTTTGCATGTGGGTTGCGTTGCCATTTGGGTCTTGAGTACCCCCTTCTTCTTGGTTTGGAGGGTTCTCTATGATTTTCCCTTCTTTCTGCGTAAGGTAGGGATCGAAGGGCTGCCATCCTTTTGTTTTGTGGGCCTGCACCTTTTTCTTGTTTGAGTACTTTTTTTATGTGTTGCAACTGTCCTGTTTGGTAACATAATCGACATCTGAATGTCATGTTTTCATAATCCAATAGTTGGGCACATTGGAAATTTTTATGTTTCAACTGTATGCGATTAGGTAGACCTTTGCTTAGGTCTATTTCTACACAAATTCTGGCGAAAGTAAAGAATCCTTTCTTCAGTCTCTTGATGTCCATCTTTTTGAATGTTCCCATATTGTGTTGCCAATATCCTCTAGGACCTTATGATGCCAGAATGGAATGGGTAGATTTGGTAGCCTCATCCATACTGGTATGGTTGAGACCACCATTATTGTGGCATCAAATTCTTGGAACCAAGGGGTAATGAATAACTCTGCATTTCCCCATGACCAGGGCTCTTCTTTCAATACTCTCTCCAAATCTTCCTGGGTATTGAATTGGACAATGAAGAAACCTTTGGAGCATAAGTATATGTCACAGTTATGTCTCCAATGTGAAAAACCACTGATGCAAAACATCATACTTGGGCCAAAAACCATTGAATCTACAAATTACCACCCTGGTTTGAATAATGAAGAAGGCTGATTAACTTGAATTAAATTTACCTCCATGACAAACGCTTGTTGTTGTTGTTCAACAATGTAAGGTCAAGGGTTGTATTGTGGTGTATCCAGTGGATTAAAACATTTAACCCTTGCCGCATCCTTGTAGGAGGTTGAGCCTCTTGGGTTCCTGGATCCCATTGCACCCACACGCAGTCTTAAATTTATGATGATGGTGGAGTTTCTTGTAATGTTGTAATCCTACAGTTGTAGATGTTCTTGTAACTGCTTCCCCTTATAAAGGAGGCATTGTATATCTACAGAAAATCCCAACCAGGTCTCTATTTGCTTCTTAAGATTCACCACATAATCCAGACCTGAAACCGAAATAATAACAAACTTTTCATTTAGGGTCTTGATAAAGATATGAAACTATCCCCCTTGTTTCAAACCTTCAAACCCTTCACTGAAACTATGTCCTTTAGGGCGTAGGGTTTTACTAATAAATAGGCACCATACATTGATACATTGGGCTTCCTTGATTGTGTGAGTTGGGATCTGGGCTTGCAACCCAACAAACTAGAGAAAAGGGCCAAAACCAACTTGACCTAGACCAATAATGGACAATGGTTTTAAAAACCCAGAAAACTAGAGAACAAGGGTAGATTAACCTGATTTGAGATGAAAATTGACAAAAGACAAAGAAGATGGCTAGATCCGACCTGATCTATACCAACGATTGAAAGTGGGTCTAAGTACCGTGGAAAACCGAGAAGAAAGATAGATCGAACTTGATTTGATTCTGTTGCCCACCCTTCTAATATCGTTGCAAAAAAACTGTGGCTTGATTTGGTCGCTCCCTTAATCATACATATCCTTTGCCAGCCATCAACTTGGGTGAGCTTGATCACTTCTTCTTCGGTGGTTGATAGCCCTGGTTTTCTTGATACATATGTGTGGACGGTAGCCTCTCTAGACCAAAAGCCCAAAACGAATCTCATGCGAGGAACCCTACTGCCCAACACTCTCATGGCCATGGTATGAGCCTCGACTTCGCCCTGCTTTGCCATTGGTTGCCAAAGGAATGAACGATTTCCAAAGATCTTGATTGGTAGGGTTCACAACATTTCATATTTTGCGAGCATTCTAACATCATTCATATCATGTTTCCTGCTAGAATAAATTGTATTTATAGTAGATTTTATTTCCTATATGGATTTATTATTTTCATATAAAACATGGGTGATACCCTTCACCTAGTGCACATGCTTACAATTAAGTTGATTGCGATGTGAAGATTACACATCTGCGAGCCTAGGGATTGCTGGAGTTTTCATGAACTCCCTGTTCAAGCATATCCATCATGCGGTCTATGGTGAGCTCATGTCCCTGAGTTGGAGCTAGATGCTATCGACCAAAATTGGTAACCGCATAAGAGAAAATTTTCTCCTATTCTTCACAACCAGTTGGTCAACCATGCAGCAAACAACCCTTGACAATCACCATTAGTTGATGATATGCCATATATCTCTGCCACTTGCATTAGTCATTTTCTTTTCACCCATCAAACATGAGCACATGGAAGAAGGTGGGCTCCACTCAAAGGTACTTTGGTCGTTTTGTAATCTTTGTCCCTAATCACTGGTTGCTTCCACTAGAATCATTGTTGTGATTGTTAGGTGGTTCAACAACCCATGTCTTGGGCACCTCTTCCACAGGTACCTGAGCCCTCCAGAGAAGTGTATTGGCACAAACAGGTGAAGCATTGAGACTCTTGCGCCTCCTAGCAGTAACATTGGATGACGTATGCCCCAAGATACCTACTGCACATAGGATATTGGATCACTTTGTACTTGATTGGATGATTCTTCAGGATGACACACCTGGACCCAACATGCCCCCAGGCTGGCCTTAACACCAATTGATGGATGGCAGCTAATTCAAAGGCTAGATGAGGATGGTATCACCTTGAGAGACTAGGGAGGGCGAGTTGCTCATGAGAAACCCTTAATGCTGGAGCAGAGGAGGCCACTTTAAGCAATTGGAGACCCATGGATTCCACTTTGTGGTGCACCAGTTGGATCTTGGGATCCCACAGGAGCCGTTGAGGTAGATTTGAGGGCCAACCCTCAAGTCATGGACTTGACATGCCTCTACATCATCTTGGACATCCCATCTCACTTGGACATGCCATTTGGACTCTGGAGTTCATTTATTGCATGATGTCAGTGGTAGAGAGCTAGCAGCTCACACATGTGGGTTAGTTAGGGCATATTTGTGAAATGCTAGTGGGTTGGCTTGTAACCCAAGGTTGGTTTGTAATCAAAGTTGTTTTTAGGGGCTTTGTAGGCTAATTAAATGTCATCCTTCTCATATAAATAGAGGAGAGGATCCTTGTAGTAAATCATCATTACTTGTGACTTGAATTTGGCGTCATAGAGATTTTGGCCTTCTTTTTCTTGAGGAGATGTGATTTTATGGAGCATTTTTGGATAATGCAGCTATTTCTTGGCATTGGAGAAGTTATCTTGGGTCAATAAAGGGTTGTTCATGCACTTTGTCTTGTAAGTAAGCCTTGCATTTGATAAATTTTTGATCTTATATCTAATGTATGGAATGAATTGATTATCTAGGGCTTTTGTGTTGTGCCTTTTCTTATTGAAGATCAATTGTATAGATTCTAGATAACATCATTGTATGCATTATTCATGTATGAATTGTGAATGACAATCCCCTTGGTGAACCTTTTTAATAGCTCGCTGAAGTGACCTTGATCTCTCACAAAGATAATAACCAGTGCATCCAAATTCCCTTGTTCCTTAGCAAGATTTAGCCAATCTTTCACCTCCATAGACTTCATCATCCTAAGGACTAGGCATTGGCCTTGTCAAATTGGTGATCATACATAACCTCATTTTTAAACTCAATTTAGCACTTTTATTTCTCTAATTTCATCCCTCTTAAGGTTAAGTTGTCCATCTAGCTTTTGGTGCAACTTGGCTTAGGAGGAGGATTTTGGCTTTTGGGGAGATTCAACATTGATAGAAGAGTTGATTGCCTCAAAATCATCTTCTTTTAGTGGCCAATCTTTCCATTTCCAGACCTAATTCTCTTGCCCTAGGAAATTTGCTCTTTGAAAACCCAAATTGGTGTAGAGCTTCAACTTGAGGACATCCCATTTGGCTTGCTATCTCAAGCCCTAGCAATTGTGATCTAATTGAGTCTTACTGGAAGATGCAAGTTGCCTTTCTTTACTTGATTGATCCTTGTACTGAAGAAGAGCCATCCTCTATAAGCCTCTAGTGTCACCTTAGTCCTTAAACTTAGCATATCTCTAATAGGTGACCTATCTAACAGGAAGCCTCCCATTGGTGAAAGTCCATAAAAAGCAGGGGTTAGTGGCTGTGGTGATAATGGGACACACGTCATTGTTGTCGGTTATTCTAGTGCTTGCCTTGTAGAGCACCCCTCGTCAAGGCCTACTAGATTTTGAGGCAACATAATGATTTAAAAAGATCATAAGGTGGATTCACCTCTTACTTAGTCTTATTTTATAATTTCTTATTGCGCTAAATCCCTAACCCTGAATCTCGTAAGTGATAGACGGTTAGGATTAATTGATTAGGTCTAAGTCACTTAAATAATGAAATTATTTATCATTAGAAACTTAGCCTAATAGCGAACGTTAATCAATCAAATTAATTAATGTGGTTTTCTTAAGTTTGACTTATGAAAGAAATCAAAATAACACTTACTCTTCTCAGGCAAGCGCCTAAGGAGGAAATATGACATTTTCTGCATGCTAAGACATCAACTTATGCATAAGCACCTATCTAAGGTAAAAACACCAACAATAAAACCCATGCCAGGTTTATCACCATTCACCATTTGATACAGTTTCACAAGAAGATCACTGAATATCACCATCTCTTTTTCCCTTTTGCAAAAGCTTGTTTTAAACACTTTATCAATCACCTCTTTACCTTTATCCTTTTTGCTCCATTGAGATGCATTCCATTCATCACAAGGAAACTTCTTCCACAAGATGGCTTCTTGTTGAACAAAGGATTGCAACAAAATAAAGTTTGTTGTGGATTGTGTAGTAGTTTACTGATCAAGCTCTTTGCTTCCAATGTTTTTCCACATAAGGTTCAAAATCCATATGTGGTTGTGGAGGAACCTGGTTATGGATTTTCCAAACAATGGGATGGACACTAAGCCTACCAAATTGGGGGGGGGGAGGTTTGTTTTTCGTCCAACATCCTGTTGCAACATTGTTGGCAACGTTATCTGTGGTCATTTGTACAATATTTTGGACTCCCACCTCCACAACTACGTCATCCAAAAGACGAAATAATAATTGTGCATCCTTCACCTGATCATATGCATCCACAAATTTGAGAAACATGGTTCATTTTGTGCAAGCAATTAAGAAATTGAAAATGGTGCGAGATTTTCCATTCGTCCATCGATTAGACATGATTGTGCACACTATTTTAGTGCATGATTGCTTGAACAAAGTGAGTTATTCATGTATTATTTAAATCTCATTCTGTAAAATTGGTCCCCTGATATGACGAAAACTAGTTCCTTGTAAGCCCGTCCCACATGAAGCTACACCATTTATCATACGTTGATAATATGCAGAATTAGTAGCATTGAAAGGTATGTCTGCATCTTACAACCATCTAGCAATGCATTCCTATGCAATCTCCTTTCTCTGTCTTTTTCCATTCAGTATAAGGGTGGGTTGAGCATGAGGGGTGGAGCGGGGTATAAAGAAAGAGTCAAGCCCTTTACATGCCCTCTTCAAACTAGATGAGCTAGGTTCAGAAGCATGTTCATGTCTTTGTCCAAGTCCAATAGGAAAAATGGAGGATTATTCAAAACGTGTATATGATCTTTAGGGCCATTGTTAAAAGCATCATCACTTTGACTTCTGTCTATGTCTTTTTCAATCTTCTTGTTCTTGGCGTTTTCTACCTAGAAGGCTTCAAGATAACCTTGCATTTCCTTTTTAAGACTGTCAAAGACTTTTGCACAAGGTTCTACTTTGCCTCTTGCATTTGCTAAGTGTTGTTTTATCTTGTTGATACCCCCACCTTTAACTCTCTTCCCAAAATAATTGCATATCTTTTTCCCCTCTTCATCAAAATGGCAATGAATCTGTGCTGGATAACTCTCGTCTCTAGGGGCCATGCCAATTTTTATGCCAGCAAAAAAAAATGCAAATAAAACCCTAGGAATTCTTAATTACTAGGAAAAAAATGGCAATATTAAAGAGAAAAAGAGAAGAAGAGGAGTAGCCTCGACATACCTTCACAACCTTCCAAATATTGAGAAGAAAAACAGCTCCTAACAGCAGAAAAACAAACTCTACTGATCCAGGAAAATATAGAAATGAATCCTTCAATCACCTTCAAAAACAACCCGAGTTATTTAAAAAGAATACCCTTGAAACAACTCTAAATTTGCCCTAAGAAAATCAGCCCAAAAGCTCTCCATTTTAGTGCTTCAACTAGCTCTCCAAATCTGCCTAAGAACTTCTTTAGAATTACCTTGCAAATAGTTCTCTAAAACCACCCAAGAAACTCAACTCAAGCTTTTTGAGCAGCTCAAATGAATAGTGTGAGCAAAATGTGGGGTGTGCGAGACCTCTTTAAATAGGTTTTAGTAGGCCCTTGGGTTAAGTATTAGGAAATTCCTCTCATAATTTATTGCCTTGAAAAAACACTGAAATCTTTGGGTCCCTAGTCATGCTAGCCAGTTTGGTGCTGAACTGGCCTAAAACAATCCATAATTTTTGGCTGCACCAGTTTTCTCTCAAAATTGGTTGGTTTGACTAGTTGCAATAACATTAGGTAGGACATGCACTGGCTAATATGATGGTGAGTGAATGATGGGAGTGGTTGAGGCTACATAGTACGACAAATAGAGATGGCACTTCTATGGTCATGACATCACTCTTGGCTTTCATTTCTGGTTGCAATTTAAGTATGTTATGTAGTTGACCAAGCCATTTTATAACAAGATTTGATTTGTAGTTTTAGGTCAGCAAAATTGGGGAGGTGTATCAGGAAATGGACACTATGGTAGGCCAGATTAAGGACATTGTTGAGCCTAGAGATGTAAAACTGGTATAACCATATTCATATATAGGTGGAAAACAACGGGAAAAACTAAGCATTCCACTTCATGCTTCAACATATGCCCTCACACCAAAATGCTATTTTGAATCACGGCTTGAAGCACCAACACCTAGTGGTAGGGTGAAGAGACCGCACATGGATATAGAGCTTCATATTGGTTACATTTTGAGCATTAGACAATTTTTTCCTTGCTTTAGTAATTAATGAGGACAACCACTTGTGACTTGTTTGGGTAGGTGTAAAATATTACCTATATACAGGGGCAAACAATTCCTATATTATAGGAAAGTGTAAAAAGGATTTTGAAAGGTGTAAAAGAATCTTGTTTTATAATTAGGCGTGAAAAGGTTTTGTGACCACCAAAATCACCTCCATAGGACGTGTTACCACTCAAACTAGCAGGGGTCCTAGGAGGGGATCATATAGAGCAACTACTAGGTCAAGAAGCAACAATGGAGCAATAGCCCACTGTCACCTTAGCTAAAGCTCCCTGCACTTTACGAATTTTCACTGATGGGAGGAGTCTCGGTATGAGAGGAATCACAAGAATATGTAGGCCAATGATGAGATATCGGTGATTCCTAAAGCCTATTCACTAGAGAGGCTCAACTAATTGGCTTGCTTACTTTGAAAGCAAGGTGATTGGCTTTCTAAGAAGGGCTATGCGGATACCTTGGCCTTGGGTTGGAGGATTTGCTTTGATCAGGGGCTTTCTAGATCCTTATGGAGAAATGGATTCTATGTACTCCTTGTGGAATTCGAGTTGTAAAGTTGCGAGACCGTAGAGAACCCAAGTGGACCCAAACTAGGTCAAGGGTATGGAGTTGATTGACCAAAGAGGGGCTTGACCTAACTAGGGAAGAGAATAGGATCAAAGGGCTAATCTTCTTTTGAAATTTGATTGCAATGATCCAATTGAGGATACTAACCCAAATCATTATAGGCAGAGAAATGATCCTTGAGCGAGGGCTTGCGATATCTCGGGATTCCACCCTCAGATTGTGCTCAAATTTGGAGGACCCCTTGAAAAGACCCAAGCGCAGTTATGGACCAATCTTCAAGGTGTTTGGATGGATATAAAGGATTTTGCTTGATGCCCTAGGTGACCCTTTAGGGTTAGGCTTAGAATTTGGAAAAGTGAAGAAAAAAGAGGTAAATTTGACCACCAAAGGGATATGAGGATCAATGCCTTATTGCTTGGGCTTAATGGAGTCAAGATACATATAGATTGAGAATTTCGTGAGTTAAGGAGCCCTAATTGATCTTTGCGAGCCTCTCTAAGGACAACAACTAGGTCAATAGGGATTTATACTTCAAATTTTCCAAATAGATGAAGTTTTGAGGTCTTTCAACCTAAGAGGTGTCTTTAGGAACATCCCTTGGAGAAATGGAGTCTATGTACTCCTTGTGGAATTTGAGTTATAAAGTTGCGGGACCATAGAGAACCCAAGTGGACCCAAACTAGGTCAAGGGTATGGAGTTGATTAACCAAAGAGGGGCTTGACCTAATTAGCGAAGAGAATAGGACCAAAGGACTAATTTTCTTTTGAAATTTGATTGCAATGATCCAAATGAGGATACTAATTCAAATCAGTATAGGCAGAGAAATGATCCTCGAGTGAGGGCTTGCGATATCTCGGGATTCCACCCTCAGATTGTGCTCAAATTTGGAGGATCCCTTGAAAAGACCCAAGCGCAGTTATGGACCAATCTTCAAGGTGTTTGGATGGCGATAAAAGATTTTGCTTTATGCCCTAGGTGACCCTCTAGGGTTAGGCCTAGAATTTGGAAAAGTGAAGAAAAGAGGTAAATTTGACCACCAAAGGGATATATGAGGATCGATGCCTTATTGCTTAGGCTTAATGGAGTCAAGATACACATAGATCGAGAATTTCGTGAGTTAAGGAGCCCTAATTGATCTTTGCGAGCCTCTCTAAGGGCAACAACTAGGTCAATAGGGATTTATACTTCAAATTTGTCAAAGAGATGAAGTTTTGAGGTCTTTCAACCTAAGAGGTGCCTCTAGGAACATTCACCCAATCCCTCAAAGAGCAACACATGCATTAAATCACTTATTCAAGGTCCTAGAAGAATTTCGCATTACATTAACCCATACAAGAATAATGATAACAATATACATGCATTTGACAAGTAAGATAACAAGAATAGCATCAAAATTTTGACTTACATGAGAGAGAGTATATCCATTCATCAATTTTGCATTAGAAAGAAGCTCCAAAGACAATAGCGAAAATCTAAACATCATAGTGCATCAAGAAACTCCAAAAAGTTATCCTAGCAAAAGTGTGAAAATCTCTCAAGAGATACCAATCTAATCCAAGTGATGCTGAGAGAAATGAATCACCTCTCATCTATTTATACCATCTCTAATGAGTTCAATTTGCCTAATTGGCCTAATTAAGCCCCAAATAATACAATAATGTGCAATAATAACATCCCTTGGTGACAAGCTCACCAAAATAGTTCAATAACATAAAAATAAGCCTCTCAAGAGGGCAGAATGATCAATAAAATGAGTTTTTGGGCCTTTGGGGAGGCCTAATGAAGTCCAAAGTGTTCCATGGTGAGAAAATAGACTCCAAACATAGTGGACAAAGGGTTGGCCCCTTGTTTTCCAAGCAAGTCACTGTGGTGCTCCCAAGTGGGTGTGGGGGCACAAGGACATCCTCATGGGTCTCCAAGTGGATTGAAAATTCCTATAAACCATCTGTAAAGGCTAGGATGATGACATAATCCCTACTTTTGTCTCTTGTAGTGAGACACATCCTCATCTGGACTATGGAACATCTGTGTTAAAATTGGAAACTAGGGCCAAACTCCATGTGGGTCATCTTATTAATGGCAGCTGATATTTTTCATGGATCCCTCTCATCGAGAGGTGTAGGATTTGATCTAAAGATCATCCGATTTCGATAAGTATTCATGGAGATATGAATTTATTAGTGTTATGGGACAATTCGTCAAGGTCGGCCAACAACCAAATAAACCCCACTTGTGCTCAATGGTTTAGTATAAATAGAGGTGGCCTTCAAAGTCATTTCAACACACTTGGGATCTCTTACTCTCTACTTGTCTTTGGGTTTTAGTTGGAGGAGAGATCCTAAGGGATAACACTGCCCTTATCTAGAGGGAGTGCCCTAGGCCCTAACGCAGCCCTATTGAGAAGCCCTACGCTGCCCTAACGCAGCCCTATTGAGAAGCCCTACGCTGCCCTAACACAGCCCTATGGAGAGGTCCTAACGCAGCCCTATGGAGAAGCCCTACGCTGCCCTAATGCAACCCTATGGAGAGGCCCTAACACAGCCCTATGGAGAAGCCCTACTTTGCCCTAGAGAACAGTGTGGAGTTAGGAGGAGGCTATTCCAGTAGGCCGAGAAGCTGTTGAAGAGGGCCGCAGCTAAGGGACAACTTGCTGTAGCAAGCCGCAGTTGTGGAGGGCTATTCTGGCCACATTTTGAAGGTTGTTAGGACTGCTGTTAGAATGCCCTAACCAGTCCAGCAATGCAGCAAACAAAGAAGCCCCAAAACAATGATTATGATATATTGAAGCAGCATGATGTTGGAAGCAGCATGATGATGATATATTGCAGCAACATGTTGATGAATGCTGCAGCATGATGGATACAATGATGAAGTTTATCATAGCATAATGAGGGGCCACACAATGGTGAGGTGCAGCAGTATGATATAGCAAGTTCATGGTGTTGCAAGTATTGGGACAACAACATGATACTTAGTGCAACAAGCATGTATTGGTACAACAACATGCAAGGGACAGCAAATTAGTATTGGGACAGCAGCATGATACTTAGTGCAGCAAGCATGTGTTGATACAACAACATGCAAGGGACATCAAACTAGTATTGGGACAGCAGCATGATACTTAGCGCAGCAAGCATGTATTGGTACAGCAGCATGCAAGGGACAGCAAGCTAGTATTGGGACAGCAGCATGATACTTAGTGCAGCAAGCATGTATTGGTACAACAGCATGCAAGGGACAGCAAACTAACATGGGGACAGCAACATGATACTTAGTGCAGCAAGCATGTATTGGTACAGCAGCATGCAAGGGACAACAAACTAACATTGGGACAGAAGCATGATACTTAATGCAGCAAGTACAACTAGCATGCAACAGCAAGCATGCTAAGGACAACAAGCAAGCTAGGGTCAACAAGCAAGCAAGGGACAACGAGCAAGCAAGGTGTAACCAGCATATAGGTCAGTATGGCAACATGGTGCAGCAATGGCACATGATGCAGTACAGTGATGGGTACAATCATGATTAATGAAGGACGATGAGATGCAACATAGTGATGATGGGTGCAGCATGGTGCAGCACGGTGAGGTGCAACATGATGACGAAATGCAACACAATGATAGGTGAAGGAGTCACCTTGGAGAATTAGTTGAAGCAACATATCTTTAACTGATCTCATGTATCATCTTCTTAGAGATGATCTATGCTCTTATCTGGATAAGTCAAAATGTTTACTTCTGTTGTAAATGTACTCTCTCTCTCTTTGTTGAACTATTGAAGAACATATAAGAAGAATTGGTCAAGGGTTTCCCCACATTGGGGTTTGTCCCTGGCTAGCGCCACATCTTGTGTCCTCTTGTCTTGGCTTGTTTTCTGCGATTTATATTTATGTTCTATTTGTAGTTTACTTTAATGTTGATGTGATTGCTAATCTGGAAAAGATATTGAGCTAACTGTGAAAATTGAAAGAAATTGCTCTAGCATTGAACATACCTAAAATTAACATTGTATCGGAGCTGAGGTGAAGACAAAACCCAAGCAAGAGTGAAAGAGCAATCACTGAAAACAGTTGGGAAAGGACAAAAGGATCAATGGATTCCTCATCCCTCTTCTAATTCACCAAGGGTGAAGTCGAAGTAGAGAATATTATCAGAATGGCGCAGCGGAAGTTTTTGATGGCCTACCTGAAAATCACTTCAATGGGAAGTCCGGATCTAAGGAAAGGCAGATGCCTTGGTTGAAATAAGTTCAACGAT
The DNA here is from genome assembly GCA_031772625.1 of Pinus tabuliformis. Classification (NCBI taxonomy): domain Eukaryota; kingdom Viridiplantae; phylum Streptophyta; class Pinopsida; order Pinales; family Pinaceae; genus Pinus; species Pinus tabuliformis. Next base: position 566,742,368 of record CM062818.1, on the reverse strand, counting down.
TATGCGAAGGAGTGTCCAAATGGCAGGGACACATCACTTGATGATGATAACAATCATTCCAGGGACATCTTCAATGATCAGAGGAATGACAGTGCAGGTTATCAAGGAAATGGCTGACTCTTCAAGAAAGCAAGGAACCCTCGGCATTTCCCAAATCTGCAAGCCTGGAGGTGTTGTGCAAGAAGGGCATTTGTGTGAAGCAACGACAGTCATCCTCATCCTATGCATTGTCAGCTCCGTTGAAGCGAACCGCCATTTGTGGCTCTCCAAACCACTTGTCTAAACTGTGATTTGGTGTTGTGTGTCAGACTTGACTTGTGGTGTTGTTTGTCGGGCCTGATTATATCATTGCTCGCTCCTCCGTGGTATTACCTTGTTCACACTCTAGTCCCTACCACTTCGGTTCACACTCCGGTATCGGAGCTCCTCCATACCACGGCTCCAATATAAACTGGCGGAAGTGTTAAATTTATAGCGGAACAGAGGAAAACCCGACAATTTTGAGTCAAAAGCTGAAGGGGAGCAACAGCCGTCTGATCGATAGATCGACAGATCTAATGGTCATCGCTTGGAAAAGGCGCGCGGAAGATAGCCAGCGAAAAAGGTGGTCTTCGCACAGGAAATGATATTTCGGGGGCATAAAAAGTGGTAAGCGGTAATCTCGTGAGTCCGCCCAATTCCACTCACCGTTCGACACGTAGCCACTAGAGGAGAGAGAAAAACCGCCCATTTCGGACGGGTAATCGTCATGCAAGTTTTCCTTCCGAAATCGCCGAAGACCGTCAGATCCTGTGAGTGCAGATCTACGGCGGAGGATGGTCGTGCAAGTTTGATTGATCGCAGAAAGGATATCAATCGTCAGATCGTGGGGTTGAAATCTACGGTGGAGAATGAACCCAATAAAGTTAAACCTCGGGAACTGTGCGAAAGCCGCGGATTGGTGAAAAGGTGAGTTTACGTGTATTTCGCTATTGGTTGATTGACCGGGTTCTTTGGGAATTAAAACGCATAGTCCTTGTACATGGTGCTCCGTGGTCTTCATATGTAAAGAATGTTGATATACGTTATACCTCCATGGTCTGTGCTTCAAACTTTTGGTATCCATTGAACGCTGCTCCGTCCATCAAGTCTACGAAGGTTGCTAAACCAGCTACCCCAGCAAAGAAGCCAGCTGCAAAGAAGGCTGCTCTAGGTTATATACATTAACGCTGTCTAGATATATACGCTGTTGATAAGTTGAACATTGTTGGTATAACGCAGTTTGTAGAGATAGTATAACGTTGTCCATTGTATTGTTTCAACTGCGTTTCCATCATAATAACGCTGTCCGACATGATATAACACCTAAAGGCCAACAGGGTTGACAAGTGGATGTGAAATCTTTGAAGTTTCTTAACATTGGCATGAGCATTTTAATGTTGAGCGTTGAGCATTGCATAAGGCAATCCCCTTGGTGTTGTATTATTCAAAATTGAGTGGGGACGATTGAAATTCCACGGCTTGGAACTATTGTATGCTGCTTTGAATGCATTGAAGGCTATTGTGCATGGGTGTTATATGGTGTATGGTAGATGAAATATAGAAGCTAATCTCATTTCTGTTGGGGTCTTGTTATTGCTGGAAAAGAAGAGCCTGTGGGCTGCAAACCTGTCAAGCTGGACATTCTGTTAAGGCAACAATATTGGGCTTGCTGCGTAGAAATTGAGGCACAAGACACTGTGAAGTGAGAACATGAGTAGACATCAGTGCAAATTAATTCGTGTTGGCAAATTAATTTTCTAAAACCATTATTATTTCTACAAGTGCATTTTTGGTCTGATTGTTTGGAAAATGGATAAAATTGGTGAAGTATTAGAGTTGTTAAATACTGTAATACACTCCACAGTTCATGATACAGTGAAAATCAGCAAGAACACTCTCTGTGATATTAAAACCTATCTGCAGTATACACAAGACAAGATAGAATTTTTGGAGCTTGAATCTCAGCTACAACAAGAAGAATTAAAACAGAGGAGTCATCATTTTGAACCTTTTTTTGGAGCTTGAATCTCAGCTACATCAAGAAGAATTACATGCAGATGCAAAAATTCAATCTGCATTTCCCAAGCCCATCATTAGACCTTGGGAAGAACTTGTCCATAACAAGCACAGAACAGGTCTTGGATATGACAAGGAGGTTTCCTTTCATATTCCAGATTACTCAAAGCCCATCTAATTTCGGAGTTTTGGATTTCTTCGTGACAGTTCACCTTCAGCTGTTCTAGATTTTGCCCCTCTTCCACAGCAACAGATTGTGAAATGCCAACACTGTGACCGAGTTGGCCATCTAAAAGATCACTGTTTTGATCTTCATCCATGTAAGCACTGTCATATAAGTAGTCATTCTTCAAACAGATGCTTTAGAAACAAACCTCCTGCAAGAACAAAGATTCATCTTGGATGGATCGCTTCTTGGCAATGGGCATCAACAACCAAGAAGATATTTCAGTCATATGTCCGAACTTGTTCTAGAGTATTGAACAGTCTTGCAGTTGAGTTTTCTCCATCATCTCACCTTGTATCTGACAGGGGGGAAATGATGGTCATCTACAAGCTTCAAAGCCACATCAAGCGAGCCTGAGCCACAACCTGCCATACCAGATTCAGAGTTGTAGCTAGAGACAAAGATGCCTCTGAGCATGCCTTCAGTTTGTGACACCTCTTCAAAGAATTGGGGGCACTTCCTCCAGCAGAAGACTTCAGCGTCTTGCCAGTTTTGGAAGAGTTCCAGGAATTGCATTAAGCATTCCAGAGTTGTTGGTCATCCTTAAACCATCACAGGTTGAGACTTCCCTTTTCAGGTTGAAGTTCTCCCTTTTATGCAGGGTGAGACCTCCCTTTCATGGTTGAAGGTTTCCCTCTTCAAAACATCAGAAGCACTTCCTCTAGCAGAAGACTTGAGCTTCATGCCAGACTTGGAAGAGTTCTGGGAACTGCACTAAGCGTTCCAGTGTTGGTGGTCATCCTTAAACCACCACCCTTTATACCAACATTTCAGAGAGCACATTCAGCCTAGTGCTGCCATGCATTTTTGCACGTTTTGTATTACAACTCTCTTCTTGGACTCATACATAACCCTTCAGATTAAGGGGGGGAATGTTGGACACCTAATCCTCTAAGGGTTGGTGTGGAAGCCGAATAGACTAAGGAAGTCCAAGAGACCTTGGGATGTGGAACCCAACGGTCACACCATGTACTATAAATGTATATCATTTGTTAATAGTAGAGGAACTCTCCTGTTTATCTTTAATATTCTGTTGCTGCCATGTGTGTGTTTAACACCTTTTGCCTTTAATTGAGTTTTTTCATAACTTCTCGGGGCTCCAAGGGATGAGAGCATGAAGTACAGGATATAGCAGTAGGCACCCCCTTTTAAGGTGGGGCATTTCCCACCAAGGGTTGGGAGTCGGGACAATCATGAGTTCCTTTATGTGGAGGGGGCTCATCTAGTTACCATAGGAACTAGTGTGATTGCCATAAATAAGGGTAGGGCCCATGTTTGGCTTTTGCCCACGTGAATTTGTATGTCCCGACCATCTTTTGCATTTTGTGGTACATTTCCTGTTGAGAGTGGCCAAATTATGCTTTTTCTTTTCTCTTTAGCTGCATCAACCTCCCGAGCATTGTTCCAGGCCCGACCCAAGGTGTAAGGCCTTCGAGCCTCGGTTGCGACAGGCGCCGGGTGAGGTCGTGCACGAGGGCGCGCGAGCGGGCGCACGAACGCACATGCGACGGTAAAAATGTGACGATATGCGACGATATAAGAAACACTTAATTTGACTAAGTGTTGGAGCGAGCTTTATATGCGATGATGAAAGGATGTAAAGCCGACTTGTTAAGAGAGCTATGGGCGTGCGTGGAGACTTTTGGGGGTCGGCCTAAGGGCTGCACACCCCTTTACAAATCAATGCATGGGAGTGTATATATAAGGGAACTCCAAGTTCATTTGGAGACAAGCAATTCGACTTGCATTCGCTCTTGGCATCTACGCAAGGGAAGTGCGCAGTTTGGGTTGAGACATGCGCATAACTCATGCGCATTGACTTGGAGAAGTGCGCAGGTGAAGTCTTGGTTGATGGTTGGAAGAGTGGGTCGTATGTTGGTCGATGAGTATGCAGTTTTGTGCAGAACTTAAGGTGGAGTTCTAGGTGACTCGGGTGAGCACCCTCCTACCGTATGAGGTTGGCACAAGTATTGTAAAGGCTGTTCTATGCCTTGGTTGTAAAATATTCTAAGTATAGACTTGGAGTTTTGCCAAGTATACTTGATGATTGTATTATTGAAGAAATACTGATTATAATATATTGTTGGGCAGACTTGTTCGGGAGTTGCCCCTCCCCTTTATACTTGTTTGCAATTGTTGATGTTCTTGGTTAATTGCATGATGATAATGAATGAGTATGGGCTTCATTAAGTATAAAGGATAAATGCATTTTACTTGGTTGCGAAAAACAAACTAAGTAAGGACAAGTGAATTAGGCGTAGATCACGAAGGTGAGTATTGGTGAAAAGAAAGCGTTCGGTGGTGCCGCACCTCGCTATAAGCGGTTGGAAGACTACCGCAGGTGTAGGGGCGTGACAGGTGGTATTAGAGAAGGTCTGAAGACTTGGAGAAGTCTTGCAGGAAGCTGGTGTTGAAGCGTTGAAGCTGATACACCCCTGCACTTCGTGATAGGTGGTATCAGAGCAGCTTTTTCCGGATATTGAAGGGTGAAGCTGTTGAGCAGGGTTGCTCATGACAGGTACTTGCAGGTGAAGGAAACCATTTCACACAAGTGGAACAAAGGTTGGTTCTAATTGCAGGTGACTTGGTGAAGCTGTTGGATGGTCGAAACTAGATTGCAAAAGAGAAAGAAGCTGTTAGAGATGGCAGTCGAATCTCAGGCTGGGTCTAGTCACGTTATAAAGGATACTACTATTGGGTTCATTGAAAAGGTGTTGGAAAAGATGGAGAGTATGGAGACTTCTTGGGATAAGAAGATGGACTTGTTTGCTAAAGAACAAGAGGCCAACTTGAAGACAAGGGAAGAGCTCGATGAACTCCGAACACAACATGATGAACTCCGAACACAGTATGAGTACACTGATCTTATGTGTACACAACTTGAAGTAAGGGTCAAGGAGGTTGAAGAAGCAAGGGATCAGGGTCTTGCAGAGATCGTGAACTTGAAGAAAACTCTTGACGAAGCCAAGGACGAGATAGCGGTGTTGAAAAAGGCAGTGAGGCATAACTCAGGTGGAGGAGTACCTCATGTGAAGGTCAAGGAACCAGAATCTTATGATGGCACAAGGAATGCAAAGACTCTTGGCAACTTTCTATGGGACATGGAGCAATACTTGGAACGGTTGGGTCTATCTGATGATGAGACAAAGGTCAAGGTAGCTGCTCAGTTCTTAACAAAGGATGCTAAGATGTGGTGGCGAAGGAGGTTGGATCAGATTGCCAATGGTAGTGCTGATGACATTACTTCGTGGGATGACATGAAGAAGGCTTTGCAGACTCATTTTAGTCCTCAGGATGAAACATGGGAAGCAAGGACGAAGATTAAGTACATAAAGCAGACCGGGAGCCTACAAGCATATCAACGAGAGTTTGCAAGTGCAGCTCTGGAACTTCCTGACATGGCGGAGAGGGACAAGGTGAACTTCATTATTGGGTTGAAGCCTTGGGCACGCAATGAAGTGAAGAGGTAGAAGATTAGGACACTTGAGGAGGCTTTTGTTGCGGTTGATAGGTTGGTGGATCATTATGATGAGACTTCTGATGAGAAAAAGAAGTCCGACAAGCCAAAAGATAAGAAGAAGGAAGATGCTTCGAAATCGGATGATAGTTCGAAGACGAAGAAAGCCTTGAAGTGTTGGATATGTGCTAGACCATATACGGTGAAGAATTGTCCTTCTAAACCAAAGGTGGCTGCTATTGCACAATCTGATGCGAAGAATGAAGGTGCTTCTGTGGGGATGATGCAGATACTTGGTGCTTCTGCTACTACGGAGGTGGTCTCTAGAAGGGATCCTGAAAGGAACAGATTGGAGTATGTTCAGATGAAGGTTGGAGGTGCTGATGTGCTCACTATGGTGGATAGTGGGGCTTCTCACAACTTCATGGGTGAAGATACTGCGAGAAGAATTGGGCTGAAATTTGTACCGGCAAAGGCACAAATGAAGACAGTGAACTCTCCTCCTATTGAGATTCTTGGTATAGCTGAGAGGGTGGACACTACACTTGGTGAATGGACCGGGAAGGTGGACTTCACTATAGTGCGGGTTGATGACTATGAAGCTGTATTGGGGATGGAATTTATGAAACAATTTGAGGCTATGGTTGTTCCACATTTGAGGAAGCTCTACATTTATGATGGAAGGGAAGATGTACCCATTGGTGTTCCAACCATTGGTGTGACAAGGCCTGATTGTAAATTGGGAGTGATGCAAATGGAGGATAAGGAAAAGGTGAATAAGCGATTGTCTACTATTGAGGCAAAGCTTACCGAGCAGTCATTGGTCATTAGATCACTTTCAGATAGCATCTTGGACTTGTCAAGAAGGCTAGAGTTGGTGGAGGATGATGATGATGAAGATGAAGTATATGTGAGGCCGGATGTCCAGAAGGAAGACCAGGATGCTTATCTACAAAGGATGGAGATTGAGGATCCTGATAGATGGATTGAGTTGATTAGTGAGGGAGAGACTTCAGGCTCTACTCCCTCTACATCTTCTTAGATGGATGAAGAAGATGGACTCATTGTTAGCTGCTCATGGCAGTGAGTCCCCTTAGACATATGGAGCAGGTATGATTGATGGTGCAGGGATGGCTTGGCATCAAGCATCATGACATGTTGCAGATGGATGGAGTTTCCATGGACTTGAGCATGGATTATGGTGGTAGATTCTTGATGAGTCGAGGATGTGGCAGATGTTTGAGGAACAACTGATGATGGCATGAGGATGTTCACTCTCATGGATTGAGCGTGATGGTTGGATTAGCTACCCAACTAGTTTAGACATGGGGTCGTGAAGTGTGCAGAGGTGTGTTGGCATTTTGTTGGAGTATCATGACAGAGGTTCACATGATGACACATGATGGGGTCGACACGAGATGTTGCAGTGGAGATTGTGGCAGTGGAGTCGATGATCATGGATCGAGATGATATCTGATGGGGAAACATACCGTAGAGGTGCATACCTTGGTATGGATATCTTGGTGACAGTTAGTCACTAAGGTGAGACATGATGGAGATGGAATCCTATATATGTTGCAGGGATGTTTGCCTTATGTGGAGGAGTCGACATCATGGATGATGATGATCTTGGTGGATGGCTACCAAGATGGTATGTTGTCGAGGACGACAACGATTTCAGGTGGAGGAGGATGTAAGGCCTTCGAGCCTCGGTTGCGACGGGCGCCGGGTGAGGTCGTGCACGAGGGCGCGCGGGTAGGCACGCGGGCGCGCGAGCGGGCGCACGAATGCACATGCGACGGAGCGACGGTAAAAATGTGACGATATGCGACGATATAAGAAACACTTAATTTGACTAAGTGTTGGAGCGAGCTTTATATGCGATGATGAAAGGATGTAAAGCCGACTTGTTAAGAGAGCTATGGGCGTGCGTGGAGACTTTTGGGGGTCGGCCTAAGGGTTGCACACCCCTTTACAAATCAACGCATGGGAGTGTATATATAAGGGAACTCCAAGTTCATTTGGAGACAAGCAATTCGACTTGCATTCGCTCTTGGCATCTACGCAAGGGAAGTGCACAGTTTGGGTTGAGACATGCGCATAACTCATGCGCATTGACTTGGAGAAGTGCGCAGGTGAAGTCTTGGTTGATGGTTGGAAGAGTGGGTCGTATGTTGGTCGATGAGTATGCAGTTTTGTGCAGAACTTAAGGTGGAGTTCTAGGTGACTCGGGTGAGCACCCTCCTACCGTATGAGGTTGGCACAAGTATTGTAAAGGCTGTTCTATGCCTTGGTTGTAAAATATTCTAAGTATAGACTTGGAGTTTTGCCAAGTATACTTGATGATTGTATTATTGAAGAAATACTGATTATAATATATTGTTGGGCAGACTTGTTCGGGAGTTGCCCCTCCCCTTTATACTTGTTTGCAATTGTTGATGTTCTTGGTTAATTGCATGATGATAATGAATGAGTATGGGCTTCATTAAGTATAAAGGATAAATGCATTTTACTTGGTTGCGAAAAACAAACTAAGTAAGGACAAGTGAATTAGGCGTCGACCACGAAGGTGAGTATTGGTGAAAAGAAAGCGTTCGGTGGTGCCGCACCTCGCTATAAGTGGTTGGAAGACTACCGCAGGTGTAGGGGCGTGACGTGACAGAAGGTGTGGACAAGGCAAGGGGGAGGCTAGCCCTATGTGGACCCAGTGGAAACATGTGGACCCGGATGGGAAAAATGATGAATGGGGCTAGAATGAGCACAAGGGGGTGATGTATATGGTGTCGATAAGCGGGACCACACAACCAAAATCGGATTTCCCATGTAGTGCCAACCCTAAAGCTAATGGCTAGTAAAGGAGATCCCACGAGACTAGGATACGAGGCCAATCACCAAATCAGGCATAGGATACAAGAATACAGACCTAGCCCACTCTTTCTGCCGAATCCCCCCACCAACCCATGCCCAAAGGTGTCCATGATAAGTAAAGAAATCTACTTAAATATAGCAATGAAAAGCCATACCTTTGGGGTCGGGAGGCCCACCTTCAAACATATGATCATAACAAATGGGCGAGGGACCACATGGATGGTTCAGGTGGCAGAGACAATGGCACATCGAGCTATCTAGTGGTTGCAAGGGGCTACTGGCTGTTGACTGAGGACTATCCAGGAGAAATTTTTTCTCCTATGAATACTATCCACAGGTAGTGAGCAACAGGATGAAGAGTGGGCCTCCTTGATAAGAAGGCAAGATGATCTATCTGGAATACACATCTAATTCATTTGTAAGGAAAACCATTCTAGAATGTGTAATTGAGGAAGGGGGTAAAGTTGACCATAGTGTGTCACTGTAGGGACTCTGTGAGTGGACCAAAGTAAGGGTCCATAGCATTTTGGGGTTTCAATTACTCAAAGGTTGCACATCTTATATGTAACATAGAAAGGGCCTTATCAAGGGCATTTTCTTGAGGGGATCAACTACTTTATTTGAGCCACTTATATTTAATATCTAAGTGACATTATTGAATGTAGGACCCCATTTTAATTGTCTTTGTTCTCGTATTTAGCTTGGGAATTCAAAAGCTCAAGGAATGATGATTAGTGTGTAAGATGGTTTCCTTATGAGGATATTGTGTCTACCATTGCTTGAGTGCTTCATATAGTGCATAAAATTCCTTGTTGTAAGTGTTGTACTTGATGGGACAAGTTCTTTAAATTATATGCCATTAGATATCCTCCATGCATTAAGAACAATGGCTACAACATAGTGGGAAGCATCTTTCTTGATCTCTAAAGGCTATTACAAATCTAGGAGAGAAAGCATTGTTGAATATAGGTGAAGTCTCGTTTCATCAGCCACAAAACCTAGGTATTGGAAAAAAATTTGGCCACAAACTACCTTATTTATTTTGGCCTACAATTTGTGATGGTAGAGGAGGTGCAAAAATTTTCACTCAAGTTGCAAATTATGCAAATTATTAAATGAAGTTCTGCCACAAAATGAAATGTCACATAAGTAAACAATCACAAAATTTTGTTGAGATGTCCATACAATATGCCGTTGATGATCCACGTCAAGATAGTTGGGGCGTTGGTGAGGTCAATGGGCATAACTAGGCACTAATAGAGAACAAACTTGGTCTTGCATACATTTGTTGGTTCCATGTGAACTTGGTGATAGCTTGAAGTAAGGTCAAGTTTGGTTAAGTACATGGCCTCTGTGAGCTAATCAAGGAGGGGTGGACGTTAGAGGTTCTTTAAAGTGACCTTGTTGAGGGACTTGTATTATATGCAAATTTGTTTCATGCTATTCTTGGGTAACGCCAATGCAAGATATCTAGAAGGGGTTGTATAAGGCTTGATTTTGCCATCCTCCAAAAGATTTGTGGTTTGCCTCTTAATGTTCTCATTCTCCTTAGGCGAGGTATGAAATGCATGAAAGTTGGGCTAGGAAGTAGTAAGAATGAGCTAAATGGACTGCTTTATATTTCGAAGGTGAGGTGAACCATTGGGTTATCCAAATACATCTTTGATCATGTGTCAATAAAGGTTATTAAAAGTTAGAACCAAATGGTTTGGACTAATCTACATTTTTTCCTTTGGTATCGCGTTGTGTATTGAAAACAAATTGGTACTAGATTCAGTCGATCTAGGCCAAAATCAACCCTCTATACCCAAACTTGTCCCATTCATAACAATTTTTGCCTATAGAACAACAAAAAGCTAAAACACATTCATAACAATGCTTGACTATAAAATAGGAAAAAAAGAAAAACCAAAAATGACTCGCCTTGTCTTCTCTCCAACTCGAACTCTACTCCAACTTATATAATGATGTTGCCTTCCTTGTGTTGGAGCCTCTTGCAGTGCCAGAGTTTCGAGGCACTAGTGATGTGTTTGGAGCATTAATGCAAGTGGACTAGCTAGACGGTGATATTAATGATGAGGATCCTAGTCTAGGGGACGATTTTGATAATATACTAGAATGATTTGTTATAGTATTGTAATATGTTTTTTTGACTCTCTAGGCCGTTTAGAGCCTTAATGTTTATGCTTTAACTTTTATGGTTGAGATATTTATCGTGCTTGGTGCCCTTTTTCTATATTCACTCTTAGGTGCTATATACATGAGAAAACTTCGTATGTTCAATGTCTAGTGTTTTAGATTTACATGTTTGTGTGTGTGCGTGCATGTATATAAAATTAAAATTTGCATATTTTATGTATTTTGTAGTCAACCAATTCTTCAAGCTAGTTTTATCTTTGGTTTTGGTGCGGTTCAAGATTTTGGATTTTTTGGTTTTTGTTTGGTTATGATTTGGATAACTTTGGAGAACGCACATGGGCAAAAAATTGTTGAGAGTGACTTGTTTAACAATTGATTTTCTAGATAGTGTAGGTGGGACAATAGAAGAAGCGAAGGTGAGTTTGTGTGTCTCATTTCCTTTATACAACAAGTAGATGTTGAAGTATGCATCATGTTTTCCATCACTAGTGTAATGGCATGGCCTTCAAGGATGAGTCTAAGCCATTAAGAGGAGTGACATGACATTCAACTGTCACATAAGGGTTTAATGATAAAGGTGATGGAATACTTATAAGTGACAAGGGTGCATTGTCTAGGCTTCCTGACTTGTTGAAGCTGATATGGCTTGGGAAGAGGTGTTGTTGGTAGTTTTAAGTTTGCAACCTGTTTCCCACCACTTCGTGGGTGATATCCCCAGGGGAAATTTTTCTCCATGATGAGCTTCAGCTGACAGCCAGTAGCCCGTTGATGCCTCCTACTAGCTCGTTGAGCCATTTCTCTGCCACCTGAGCCAACCATGTGGTCCCTCAGTCACGTGTATTGATCGTATGTTTGAAGGTGGGCCTCCCGAATCTAAAGTTATGTCTTGTCATTTGGTAATTGAGTATTGTGTTTACTTATCATGGATACTTTTGTGTATGGATTGATGGGGGGATTTTGCAGAATGAGTGGGCTTAGTTTGTGTTGCTGTCCTTTTGATCTCTTTTGGTTGTTACCCTTGGATCTTAGTTCCGTGGGATCTCCTTTATTGACCACTTGGTTCTAGGGTGGTACTACTTGGGAAACCTCGATTTTGGGTGCATGGTCCCGCTCCTTTATCTGCACATATCATTCCATTTCCAGTCACTATACCCCCATTCATCTTTTCTCTCACCTGGGTCCACATTCCCATTCTGGGTCCACATAGGGCTAACCTCCCTATCCCCTTGCCCCCACCTTGGGTCAAGCCTAGAATGATGCCTCGGAGGATGAAGCAATTAAAAGAAAATGTGAAAAGCATAAATGGCCACATTTAACAGGAAATTGTACCACAAAATGCAAAAGATGGTTCCATAGGCCCTAGATGGTTCCATAGGCCCAAAATGCAAAAGATGGTTCCATAGGGCAAAAGCCATTACATGAGCTCTACCCCAATCATTGGCCATCACCCTGGTTCCATAGGCTCTAGATGGGCCTCCTCTATCATTCAAGAACCCATGATTTTCTCAACCCTTGGAGGGCAATAAACCACCCTACCTAGAAGGGGGTAATCACTGCTATATCTTGTGCATCATGCTCTTGTCCTTTGAGCCCCGAGTAGTTAATTAAAGAAAATTCATAAAAAGGCAAAAGGTATATGAAAAAGGGTGGAAAAATCAAGGTCGGGGCACCTCATGTACCACGATTGCTCCATCCTATACATTACATACCTAGGTGTTGGCTTCCCCTTATCTAGCTACCCCTATGCCCCACTATGTGGCCCACGATTGTGCGTCTCATTCCCTATTCCATACCACTTATTTGTCACTTGCCACCCCCATTAGGGGGATGTACCTTGGACATTCTATCCCCTTTAAGGGATGAAAACACCTAATAAGGTACTTGGATAACCTCCTTTAGAGCTTGGAGACACTAGCACATGCCAAATCCCACTGCAGAAGGGCATGCCATTATGAAGTACCCATGTTGTTATCCATGATTTGTAAGCTTTTTACCCGATTATTTTAATCACTGGTTGTACTGGAAGCCTAGGGGACGCATTGGATCTTATGCAAGATTATAGGTGGTTTCCATTTGGGTTTGGTTTCCCTATATGGGATCCTAACCCCCAAAGGTCTACATTGGCACATGTAGGGTGTGCATAGAGGGCCATCTACCTTCACAACAACAAGCAACACTCCACAGATCTTCATGGATGCTCAAAGATTACTAGCGATCCACTTTTGGGACGATGATGATATGCTTGCTACATTATGCCCAACAGGCCCCCACAGGAGCCCCACACTCTTGATAGGTGTCCCAAAACTTGTACGATGTCATGGTAACATTCATTCCACCACTTGACCCTTGCAGAGGATCTCCGATTCATATGGAGACCCATGAGGTCATCTATGTGCCCTCACACCCAATGGGAGCACCACAGATCTACTACTTGGAGAGCATCATATTTCGAGGAATTTATTGCTCAATATGGCACTTCAGGATATTATTGAGCCTTTAGAGGGCCCTACGACATGCACATGTTATTATTTGGCCCCTTGTGAGGCTTATTTTTACACTTATGAGCTAGTTTGGTGGGTTTGTCACTAGTAGGGGTTTTATTTGCACATTACTTTATCATTAGGGGCTAATGTAGTCCCATAGACTAATTCGAACTCCTTAGGAATCTATATATTGATGTTAGATACACTTATTTGTATCATCACTTGATTTGGGATCTCTCTTATCATAGAGAATTTTCACACTTTTTCCTTGGTGGATATTTTTGGAGATGGATGAATTTTGATGTATGGATTTGGGCTATTTCTCTTGTCTTGGAGCTTTATTGAGCAAAAAAAACGCTGGTTGGATATACTCTATAACGTTGTAAGTAAATTTTGATGCTATTATTCTTGTTGCTACATACCGCTAAAATTAGGGCTAGTTGCCGCATTGTCGAAATGTGGAATTGATCATGTTTTAGCTAATTTAATGTAATGTCCAATGTTATATGAATGAAATGTCCTAGAGATTTATTTATGTCAAGAAGCTTGTGTTATTTGCTTTGAAGTATAAATGCTTGAAGGTCACCTTTCTTTTCTTTCTCTCAACATTGGACTAAGTTGACTTTCTGGGCCTCCTTGGTCAAACAATTAAGTGCTTACTCATCATTATAATTGACTCCATATTCCCAAGTGAACTAAGCACCAATCCCTCAAAAAGGGTGATCATTTCAACCCTCTTTTAACCATTTTCCCCTTTCCCCAAGTGAACTAAGCACTGATCCCTAAAAAAGGGTGATCATTTCAACCCTCTTTTAACCATTTTCCCTTTTTCCCCAAGTCTAGCCCCATTAGGTCACCTAGGGCATCAATTTCCTGGGAATTGACCCAAGGAAAGAATTCTATCTCCTATAGGCTACTGCGTTGGTGGGTCCCCTCCCTCTCCTCCAAATTTGTGGCAATTCTAATGGTGGAATATCTGGGAATCTCAAGCCCTAGCTATAGGATCGAATTGTGCCTAGGCATCCCCAAGGCTAGACCTTAATAGGATCAATTCAACCTTTTGAAGTAAGTATTCTTTTTTGGTCCTTTCCCCTCACCTTGTCCATGATAAGAACATCATTGGTTGCTACATTCCATCCTCGAACCTGGGTTGGGTCCACTTGGCTCTGTGTGGTCCCACTTCTCAATAAAGATTATTTGGCAAGGACCATTTGGGAATCCAAGTTTCCCAAGGATTATAGGGATTGAGAACCTCGTCCGAAATTCCATTCCTTCCCCCTCAACCCTCCTATCCTCACCCCTAACTTTGGAAGACCAAGTCCCTTGCTTAAAGAGCAAGCAAGTTCCATTCTTCACTCCATCCTCGGGAAAGGGGTTTCTAGGGTCACCTTCCACCTATTCGCTGACATATACTTTACAAGTGATCCCTACACTATCGGGATTCCTCCCATCGGTGAAAGTCCGTTAAGAGCAGGGAGACTTGACTATGGTGACAGTGGGCTAAGCCTCCATCGTTGCCCTTAACCTTGCAGTTGCCCTCTTAGGAACCCCTTTTAGGTTCCCTGTTGGTTTGAGTGGTAACACAACAAATTGCTATGATAATGAATTCTTCTAGTTGCTGCTGTCCATAACTAGCATACTTCCATCTCAATTCTAGATTTAATAAGCATTGAAAGGGATCAGAAAGAATTTGAATCACAAACTCATTGGAGCTTAGATCTTGGTTAAGATGTGTTAAAATTGGCAACATGGGTCATCTTATTTATGACAACTGATATTTTTCTTGGATTCCTCTCTCTAAGAGGTGTAGGATTGATCTAAAGATCATCCAATTATGACATGTACAAATGAAGTTATGAATTTATTTTGATTATGGCCAAATTGTCAAGGTCCGCTAGCAAACTTATGTAGGCTCAGAAGCCCAACAGTCACGTCTATTCATCCTCAACGTTGCATATAAATAGAAGGTGACTTACCCTCATTTGGACACACATCTTCACACTTCTCTCTCTCTGTCCTCATTGATTGGGTATGGATTCTTGGGCCTCTCTCTCTCCACATGTTTGAAATTTCAGGAGAGCGAAATTTCAAGAAGCCGAAATTTCAGGAGGCCGAAATTTCAAGAAAGCGAAATTTCAGGAGGCCGAAATTTCAGGAGACCGAATTTCTGGATAGTTTGACCAAGCGTTGACCAGCATGTGTTGACCTCCTTTGACTGCGTTTTTGTGATGACTATCTCTGTTTGGGCAGGGTTCATTTGTGGGCACAAAAATCGAGGCTAAAACGTTGGTTGTTGACCATTGTTGACTGCAGTTAGCGCTGACCGCAGGTGGGCTGTTTGACTAGACTTTGACTGGGCTTAATTTGACTATTTTGAGGGTTGTTTTATCTCGTTGTTTGGAGGTTGACGTTGATTGAAGTTGACCGATTTGTTGAGGGTCAAATCTGCCCTGTTGACCAGCGTTGACTTTTTTGGTTAGGGCTCTTTTGCTGCTGTTATGAATTAACAATTTGTAAATTGTACTATCTCTCTCTGCTGAACTATTGAAGACTAAAAGAAGATTTGATCAAGGGTTTCCCCACATTGGGGTTTGCCCCTGGCTGGTGCCACATCTTGTGGCCTCTTGTCTTGGCTTGTCTTCTACTGTTTATGTTTATGTTCTATTTGCATTTTACTATCATGTTGATGTGATTTCTAATTTGAATATTGATATTGGGCTAATAAAGAAATTGAAGTAAAATTGCTCTAAAGCATAGAACATACCATTGTTGCCTAAAATTAACATGGTATCAGAGCTGAGGTGAAGACAAAGCCCAAGCAAGAGTGAAAGAGCAATCACCAATGAGAGTTGGACAAGGGCAAAGGGTTCAATGGGTTCCTCATCCTACTTCGTGACTGAGAAATCGAGGAACTCCAGGTATGAAGAATCAAATGTTGTTAATAATAATAAAAAAGAGTACTATCGTATATCGACCCTCTCCACTGCCTCTCTTCCGGACATTTTGGGAAATTGGCTGATTGATAGTGGTGCCTCAAGGCACTTCAACGGATACAAGGAAGCCCTCTCTAATCTGATAGAAAAGGATACAAACTTGGAGATCATCCTTGGAGACGATGCCACCTATCTCGTGAAGGGAGTAGGGAATGTGAATCAAGGTAACACTATTCATTTGTAAGAAGTACTATATGCACCTGATCTCAAGAAGAACCTGGTGTCCATTTCAGCCATGGAGGACAAAGGATTCAAGGTGGCACTCATCGATGGAAAGGTATGTGTTTGGAAAAGAAATTTTAAAGATGCTTTTACTCTTGGGTTCAGGGTTGACACATTGTATCATGTTGGAGGAAGCCCATTGGGAGCCATGTCTTGCGACACATCTCTACAATCTGAACTATGGCATCAGAGGTTTGCCCATCTTCATTATAAGGCCCTACCCAATGTGAGACAGATGGTGACAGGTATGCCTGAGTTCAGAGTAGAGCATGAAGATGTATGTCCGGGATGTGCCGAAGGAAAACTTACAAGGGGACCTCCCCTCAAGTAATAGCAAGACCACAGATATATTGCAATTGATTCGCTCCGACATATTTGGTATGATGCCCGTAAACTCTTTGGGAGGATACTTATATTATCTCATCTTTACAGATGATTATTCTCGCAAGACTTGGATCTACTTCTTAAAGAAGAAGGATGAAGTGTTCACTTGGTTTTGACACTTCAAATCCTTGATCGAAAACCAATTTGAGAAGAAAATCAAGATATTGAGGACTGATAATGGGATCGAGTACGATTCCAATGAATTCCAAGATTATTGCAGAGAAGTTGGCACAAAGAGGGAGACTACAATGCCATACTCTCCTGAGCAGAATGATGTGGTTGAAAGGAAGAATCACTTTAATGTAGAAGCAGTTTGTGCCATGCTTCATGATCAAGGCCTTCCGAAGTTCCTATGGGTTGAATCTGCAAATACTACTGTGTATGTTCAAAACCGATGCCCTTATCAAGCATTGGACTCCAAGACTCCCGAAGAAATGTTCACTGGTAAGAAACCCGATGTCTCTCATTTTAGAATTTTTGGAAGTCCCGTATATTTTCATGTGCAGGCAAATTGGGTGCATCTGGGAAGAAAAGAATCTTTGTGGGCTATAGTGAAAATTCTAAGGGATATAGAATTTATGTGGCTGGTCAAAAGGAAGTTGAGATAAGTGATGATGTCACCTTCGACGAAGATGTGGCCCTCGGGAACTGGAAATCAGGGTGCAAAAGAAGGCGAAATGATGTCTGATTTTGATAAACCTATGGATCCTGTTAATCGTCCTCCAAAAGGAGACCCTCATGGGTTAGGAAGACTCTCGAAGATGCCGAGAGACACATTGCACCAAGTGGGACTTTCCGTGAAAGCAATGTTACTTGGGAGCGGGAGCGACCATTTTCAGAAGCCCCCGGTTTGGGAGCGAATCCCGGAGCGATTTTTTAAAAATATATATATTTTTTATATTTTTTAATTTTTGATACATATATGTCAACAAAAACATGTAGAACTGATGAAATAGACATAAAAAACATAAAAAAACATAAATTGATCATTGAACCATATCACATCAATCATCTAGAAATTATAATCGTCATCAACCTTAGTAAAATTAAAATACATATTACAACTGCAACATATTGAGTCTTATAAATCATGATTCATCAAATTCAATATTAAAGTTTCAACTTCAAGCTTTCAGAATTGAAAATTCAATAACATTTATCATCATTGATCACCAAAGTAACAAGTTGTACTTGTAAGCCAAGTTTAACCATTACAAGAAGTAATATCGAAGATATTTCTAAGTCCTGACTCCTAACTTCTAACTGTTAACATGATATGAAATGTTAAAAATTTATAAAATGAAACATGAATAATGAGATGAAATGAAACAACTTTAGTGACTAGTCTTTCACAAAGCATCATATTCATAATTCACAATCATTACCAATGAGTTATAATTGCCAAGGCCCAACTTCAAACTTCAAATTTTCATTGTCACAGTGATATAATGTTTACAAAAAATATCATAATGTCATAATGATATGAAAGAGTCAAGAGTCAAGAGTCAAGGACTCAAAACTCAACACTGAACAGTTATGAAAACTAAAGTGACAAGTCTAATAGAAACTAAAAAAGACAAGTAAACTGTAAATCTACAAGTGGCCCTTGCCACGAGAGTCTCCAGGAGTATAAGTAGGTCGTGGTGGTCTTCTAGGAGTCTCCCGCCCAGACCGACGACCAAAACTAGAGCCTCCACGCGAGGGTGCCGATGGAGGTGGCGACAGCAATGGAACAAGACTCGGGCCCCGAGAACTGCTACTGGATGGTGGAGGTGGAGGTGCCATGGCTGCTGCAGCTGCTTCAGCTTCATCCCGTACAAGCTCCTCTTCTAGTTCTTCCATATGTACAATGCCATCCTCCAAATTGTCGTCCTCAGGGTGATTGTCCCAAATTTTATATGTGGGATCTTCATTAGCCCGATCACAGTAATGGCTCAACAACCTCAAGTTGTAGTGCACATAAACCAAGCTTTCTGCTCGGTTTTCGTTGAGCCTGTTTCTTTTCACATTATGTATATAACTGTAGGTGCTCCAACACCTCTCTGCAGAAGAAGAATTTACAACCTGTGAAAGAACTTTTATTGCCAATTTTCGCAAAAATCCGTGGCCGCCATATGTTTCCCACCATGTGAGAGAATCAAATTTATCTTTGTCATCCATTGCATGGAAGTTACCATACAAACCACTGCCAGTGAAGTATCTGCCTATTTCAAGGCGCACAGCTGCACATTCCTCCCTGTCAGGCACCAACTTTTCTAATGCTTCCAGATATCCTCTAGTTACCTCTCGATCTAAATGGGGTTTGGTCCTAACACCACCCCCTGCTGCAGGTTTGCCCAACCAAGAATCTGAGTAGTATTTTGGCGTAAGGATATACGCCAAGCAATGTAGTGGAAGGTTAAGCCTATTCCACCGTTCACACACACAATCGTGAATCAGTTTGTACAAGTCGGGATCTTTGTTATGAACAATGTCTTTTATTTCCCCCAACATGGTATCCATTTGCTCATACACCTCGCCAATCACTGGTTTGTCTGTATCTGCAAACCGAATCATGTTATAAATTGGCTTGGTGAAATCCAATACCTGTCTCACAGTTGTCCAAAACTGCCCATCAAGAGCGGCCTCCTCCACCGTTTCAAAACCTGCAATGTCAGCTACATTTGTAGCCCTTTCCTTTAACACCTGCCAATGTGGACTTGATACCATGCTAGCTAATGCCTCTCTTACCTTCAAAAGGCGCCTGAAGGTGAGGTAATAGCTACCAAATCTAGTCCTCGCAATCTTCAGCAACTCCAATCTCGAGTGACTGCGGAAAAGGCCATGGGTATTGCTATGATTTGTAATAAATTTTATTATTTTTTTTCCTTTCTTGTGCAAATCACCAATCCATTGGTATTGTTCATTTTTGTTTTTGACAATATCATGCAACAGAAGGTTCAATGTGTGAACCAAACATCCAGACCAAAATATGTTCGGGTATTTATCCTCAATAATTGCTCCCGCTGCCTTACAATTAGGAGCATTATCAGTGATGACTTGGATGACATTGTATGGGCCAATACGCTCAATTGTTTCAAGCAATGCTTCTGCAATGTTGATAGCGGTCTTGAACTTGTCTGAGTAATCATGTGCAGCTAGAAAGATGGGACCACTAACAGACACAGCAAGAACACTTATCAATGGCTTGCCTTTTACATTTGTCCATCCATCAGATACAATGGACACCCCATTGTCAGTCCAAGAACTTGTCATTTTATTCAAAGAATGTGATATTTTTGCTTTTTCATGATCAAGGCCAACAGTTCTTGCCTTGTCATACCCAGGGCTCTTGTATCCTTTAGGGGCATCATTTATGGCAGAAACCAACAAGGAGCAATAAGGTTCCATCACATTGGGACTGATGTGCAGGTCGCTGATATTCTGACAAAACCCCTCGGGAAGTTCAAGTTCTTGGCCTTCCAAGAACGACTTGGAGTCGTGGAGAGACCCTCTTACGAAGGGTCCTGTATGAGATGGACATTGAGCTCTAGGAGCTCCGAGGGGCTTGGGGTACTTCTTGGAGCAATGAGAAACCATAGGGTGAGTGGTTCAACCTTTGCTGTGTACAGGGTGAGCGGTTCAGCGTTCCCTTGCGATACCCCTTGGTGACATGTAGGAACGATGAGTGGTTCATCCTTCTCCTGCCGAGACATCCTACCCATGCAGTTTGGGACTCACGAGAAGTACCTCTCATGTGGCCAATGAGTAGGGAAATGAGGATAGGGACCATAGTACTACCGATGGACGCATCATGTACTACCATACTCCCTATACTAGGATGACCGATATTGATCTGGGATCAATTGGAATCGACTTCGGGTCAGTAAGAGTGGTATGAGACACTCTCTTTTGATTGGAACTGACTTCGGGTCAGTAAGAGTGGTATGAGACACTCTCTTTTGATTGGAACTGACTTCGGGTCAGTAAGAGTCTCCTTTGATTGGGACTGACTTCGGGTCTGTAGAGAATGGTATGATATGTTCTCGATCACTACTTATTCTTCATAGTTCAGCAGAGAAGAGCAATGCATTGGTGGCAGAGAGTACAGATTAGCAAATGGATTAGCAGATGAAGTTCTCCCTAGTTGAGAGAGAGTGTTAAAATTGGCAACTAGGGCCAAACTCCACATGGGTCATCTTATTTATGACAGCTGATATTTTTCTTGGATTGCTCTCTCCGAGAGGTGTAGGATTGATCTAAAGATCATCTGATACTGACATGTACAAATGAAGTTATGAATTTATTTTGATTATGGCTAAATTGTCAAGGTCGGTCGACAAATTTATGTAGGGTCAAAAGCGCAACAGTCACGCTTATTCATCCTCAACGTTGCATATAGATAGAAGGTGACTTAGCCTCATTTGGACACACTCCTCTTCACACTTCTCCCTCTCTCTCTCTCCTCATTGATTGTGTACGGATTTCTGGGCCTCTCTCTCTCCACATATCAGAAATTTCAGGAGAGTGAAATTTCAGGAGATCGAATTTTTGGACAGCTTGACCAAGTGTTGACCAGCATGCGTTGACCTCCTTTGACTGCGTTTTTGTGAGGGCTATCTCTGTTTGGGCAACCACATTTTTGGGCACAAAAATTGAGGCTAAAACGTTGACTCTTGGCTAGCATTGACTGCAGCTAGGGCTGACTGCACGTGGGTTGTTTGATCGGACTTTGATTGGGCTGAATTTGATTGTTTTGAGGGCTGTTTTATCTTGGTGTTTGGAGGCCGAAGTTGATTGAAGTTGACCGATTTGCTGAGGGTCAAATCTGCCCTGTTGACCAACGTTGACTTTTCTGGTTAGGTTTCTTTTGCTGCTGTTATAAATGATTAGATTTGTAAATTGTACTCTCTCTCTATTGAACAATTGAAGACTAAAAGAAGATTTGATCAAGGGTTTCCCCACTTTGGGGTTTGTCCCTGGTTGGTGCCACATCTTGTCTCCTCTTGTCTTGCCTTGTCTTCTATTGTTTATGTTTATGTTCTATCTACATTTTACTATCATGTTGATGTGATTGCTAATCTGAATATTGATACTGGGCTAATAAAGAAATTGAAGTAAAATTGCTCTAAAGCATAGAATATACCATTTTCGCAAGATGGGTATATGTTGGCTTATTTTATTATATAATTTTATTATTATTATAGTGTCTTCTTTTAATTTATTATTTTTATGGATGGTTTGTTTAATTCTTGTCATGGCTAGGTTTTACAATATAAATTCACTTATGGACTTCAAATTTTTTCAATTTAGTTTGTTAATATTATAGGTGTGATATGTCTACCTAGGGTGTAGATGCACCTTGTTACTCTTGGTTCAATGAGGGAAGCTGATAAGCAGTTTTTAGTGAACACAAGTTCTTTCCAATTGTCTTTGTTATCTTTGGCCATCAACACTAAATGCAGAGTCGTAGAGGTGGGTCCAATGACCTTTTACTTCCATTTCTTGGGACAATGGAAAGTTGTTGCTATTTATCAAGAAGGGCTTTTGTCTTCTTAGTGATTTTCTTGTATTTGTCATCAAAATGTCCATTCTTTTTGTGGTGGAAGCATCGCTTCCTCTTCTTCTGTATCATAGTAGTGGGGATTGTGCTAGGAGACTTCAAGTTTTGTCTACTATTGTTGAGTTAACCCTTGGAAGTGGCAACGGTTTGAGGAGGAAACAATTCCTTTAACAAAAAGGGTTGGGTTTTTGTGGCTTGGCCTATATTTTGGGAAAGCATGTTGGAAGGTGAACTGCAGGGAAGTGATAAAAAAACATTTCCAATTTCTCCCTTGAATGTGGTGATATCCTAGAAATAAATATAACCCAGAAACTGTCTTTGGAGAGTCCTACCTTGAGTTTGATTGACATTTTGTTGATGACATCAATGAACTGTTGGATGGCTTATTTCTGGATTTCGCAAACCTGTAGCCACTTTGCCAATTAAGCATCCATGTACCCTAATGGGTAGAAGCTCTTACAAATATCATCCTTGAAATCTCCATAAGTCTTGGTTGAGGGTTTGTTGTTGGCTTCTAAGCTTTGAGTGTGGGTTTACCACCATGTAGGGTTTGACATCCATGTGAAATTTAATGACTAGAATCTTGGTGGCCTTTGTGGGGTTCAACTAGGTTTTGGAATAAGCTTCCATGCCATGTATCCACTAGTTGAGCTTGTTGCCATGGGCATTAGGAACTGCTTGGTGAATAGTGGGTTGAGGTGGAGCGTATTGTTTATGGGTGTTGGGCCTATTGTTTATGGGTTGTAAGTTGTTGGAACTTGGAACTTACTCATCATCTCATGTATTTTCTAGCCTAGATTTCATGTTGTTATTGGTCTTGTAGGTGTTTTTGAGTTACGAGGGTTTCCATCAATAGTTACAATTGTTTGCAATATACTTGGGCAATGTTGGAATCTTCGGAGTCACTTGGTTATTTGGATCTTTTACGGGGATCCATGGGACTTAAGAGATGCAGGAATAGATAGGTTTTTAGAACTAGAATAATGATTTGCAAGTTGCAGGAAAAAATGAAAGAATTTTAGAGGTAAAGGACTATAATTGGGAAAACAACTTGGAGAGTTCACAACTGTTGTCCCACTACTTTGAGAGCTTGAAAAAATATAGTGTTCCACGGGGACGCGTCCCCCAGGGTCGCCTGCATGCACCTCTCGCACCCCACGCACTTGGGACGGGGAGTACACTAGAGGTGCATTTCCCCACGCACCCTTTTTGGGGAATCTTGGGGAGACGCAAGGGGGTGCGTTTCCCCAGTGTGGGGGACAAGACTCCCCAAAAGGGGGGCATCTGGGCGGCCTCCCTCAAAACTTCAGTATCTAGTATATACTATATAGTATATGGTAATATGATAGTATGTTTTGCTTTCAATTTAGATTCTAGAATGATGAATTTAACTTTTAAATCTATGTAGATTGTAGAATGATGAATGATGAATGATATGGATCATTGTATTTGAATATTTCATTATTGATTTTTTTAATTGAATCTCATGGTATGGATGAATAATGAGTATATCATATGAATGATGTATGTATCAAAATGAATGATGAGGATGAATCAATGTATGGCATTATTTAATTCAATTATGAATTTAACTTTTATGTTTGGATTAAATTTCAATTTTCAATATATTGGTATCCATATTACTACAAGTCTATTTAATATTTATGCTTTCATTATTGAACAATGAATATGAACTTGAATTATATATATATATAATTAAAAACTATATACCTCGACGTCCCCCCACACCCCTGAAATTTCCCTAAAATTTGAGGGTACTCCCACACGTCCCCCCTGTGCGTCTCCCTGTACCCGTGTCTCCCTGCACCGGAGTCTTGGTGGAATGTTGAAAAAGTATTATTGGTAGGATGAGATTCACAAAAAAGTCTAGAAGAATTTCAAAGATAAAGGACTAGAATTGGTAAAACATTTTAGTTCACCACTTGGAGAGTTTACACCATCGTCCCATTGCTTGGAGAGCTTGAAAATTATTCCTGTTAGGAGAAAATTTCCCAAAAAGACTAGAATGGAAAAGCTCTTGAGAAGCTATAATCTTAAGGTTCTGCTGCCAATATATTTGAGCACAATTCCAACAATGCAAAATTGTAGTCACACATGAATTTGAAAGGAAAACCATATACAAATATGAGGAGAGGATTGTCAAAATTGTACGACAGTCTACTTGTTTGTATTATTATATATAAAGTACAAAATTGTGGGGAGAGTGATCAAAGTTGACCAAGTCTCGAATAAAATATAAAAAAGTGGCTGAGTGATCAATATAGATTGTCACCAAAATGAGCGAAGGAAATTGTAGAAAGTGTGTACTAAAATACAAAATAGACAAGCACAGATATAACGCATTTTCACACATGTTCACTAGATCAAATCTCATCAGGTTATAATAATATTGTACACTACCTTCATGTAGTTGAATTATAGTTTATGCTCAGTATTTTGTTGATACCTATCTTTTTCCTTCATTTGGATAGCCCATAATTACCTTAATATCAGCTTGTTAGATCCTAAATGATATTTATTTTCCCAATTAGATACGCAATTATGCTGAGGTTATTTTGTGCATACTTTTTTTTATCGCAAGAGTGCTTACCAAATAGAATTTCTCCTCATTTTAAGGCCTTATTAGGGTAATCCTCAAATTTTATTCCTTCAGATTTTCTTGAATCTGAAGTCTCTTAAAAAGCTTTTGCCTTATAAATATAGTGAGTTCATGTCATGGAATATATATTTTATTAACTTGTGTTCTTATCATCTTGTATGCCAAGTTTGGAATGAAGGCAACTTCATTTTTTATGGTTGTTGCAGGATACGTGAACATAAGGAATCAGTGACTATCTTGCTTTGTGGAACTAGTGGATGTGGCAAGTCGACATTATCTTCTTTATTGGTATCTTTAAACACTCTATGTAATACATTTGTTTTCATAGATAATAGTGTACATTTGTTATAAATGAGTAGAAGTAACATTTATTGAACACATTGGTTTAATCCGTGTTGTTAATTTTTTGGTTGTATTCAAACTCTGAAGTACATTATGATGCCTCTTAGCTTTGTGATCATGACAATGGATTATATTGGTGAAGGGTAAGTAATTTAATGTAGTCCAAATTGCTAGAGAGTCCTAAAACTAGCATGTGCCACACATTTGCCTCTCTTGTACAAATCACCACTCCATTTGTGTTGTTGGTTTTTGTTCTTAATAATATCATGCATCAAAAGGTTCATTGTGTGAACCAAACACCCAGACCAAAATATGTTGGGGTATTTATCCCCAATAATTGCTCCCGCTGCCTTCCAATTAGCAGCATTATCAATGATGACTTGGATGACATTGTATGGCCCAATACGTTCAATTGTTTCAAGTAATGGTTCTGCAATGTTGATGCCGGTTTTGAACTTCTCTGAGTAAGCATATGCTGAAAGGAAGATGGCATCGCTAACAGACCGACCCAAATAGATTACCTTGGTCAGGTGTCTAGTCCACAACACTGAATGTTCTAGAACTCTTCGTAGTTCATTTTGGAGATCTTCCATGTACCTCTATATATTTGTAATTATGAATACCTCCCTAGTTAAGAGGGAGTGTTGAAGAATGTAACTAGTGTCGGTCTTCATAATTGTATTTGAGTCATGATGTAATTTATTTATCAAAAGAAAGAAAAATAAATTTTATTATTAAAGAAATTGACTTATTAAAGCATGGGTTTCATGCTTGGGTCAATTGTTTTTATGTCAAAGTCTCCATTGAAGACTTTTAGGGTTTATGTCAAGTGTTCTTGTCCATGTCATAATGTAAAGAACCCTTCTTGGGATTTATTTATCAAGAAATAAATTTATTTTCATGTAAAATAGGTCTTCTAGGCCCCCCCCACCAAGTTTGCCTCAAACTAGACAAGTTGGTCTACACTGAGGGGCAGAAACTACTATATAAAGGCAACAACTCGACCTCATTTGGAGCACTCACTCACCAAGTTTGATCTGCAATTGTTGGGGCAGTAAAAAGTGTGAAATTCAAGGAAGAAGGTGAAAAGGGCTAGCAAAGGAGAAGGAGGTCTATCTCAAGCATAAGAAGTCAAAATTATCTCTCTCTCTCTCTCTCTCTCTCACACGTGTGAAGATGCTAAGTTGCTGGAAGGGTTGAAACTTTTGTTTTGTTGCTGGGCTGAAATTCTGCTGCTGGGGGTTGAAGTTCTAAAGCTGGGAAGTTAAATTTCTGGTTTGTTGTTGGGTTGAATTTGATAGACAAGAAACTATTGAGGGTTGCTGAATCATTTTGGAAGGTTGACTTGGTGGAGGAGGAAGGTCTATTGGTCTAAAGTCTCGGTCCATCTCATTTTGAATTACTGAAGGAAGAGTTCTTTGACTAGGTTTTCCCCTATATAGGGGTTTTAGCCCTGACTGAGTGCCTACATCTAGTGTCCATGACCTTCATGTTTTTGTTTTGATAATTGCTTGATGAGAAGAAGATAAAGGAAGAACATAAAGAAGTTAACAAGAACATAATAATATCACAAGTAATTATCATCATAAGAAAATCTTTCTGCCTTTCTGATTTTCTCAGGAGCACCCAAAATTTTAGGGAAACAAGGGGGATGGGGGGACATAGCGCTTTGATTCATACATCAGAAATGATTCAATAGTAGATACTAAAATCTAAAGACTGGAATAGTAAACTGAAATTACTCAAACTCAAAAATAGTAAAAAGTGACAATTCAAAGACTCGGTCTAAAGTCATCACTATCTAGGGTCAAGACTCAAAAGCTAAAATTGAAAATGAACAATGGACAATGAACCAATGTTATTAGAGTTGGACTGTTCATCGAACCAGATGACCCTAAAACTGGGAATCAGAGGAAAACTGGACCAAAATACTGATTGACCAAAAAATTCATAAATATTCAAAGTTCGAAAAAAATATGTGAATATTTCTGTGAATCCGTATGTATGCAAACCATTATACACAAATATGTAAATTTTCTCATATATATAGCAAGGGTGCATATAACCAAAGTAGCACTAAGTGTAATCCTTGAACCAAAAATACATCAACAAAGAGGCTCTAGATGGACCATATAGTCCCAAAAAAATCATGCTACAACAAATACCTACATATCATCAAAATCATTGTCTATATTGGGATCCTCATCGCCAATACAAACCTCTCAACATTAAAATAAGATAGAAAAAGCTTAACATGTCAAATCCAGATTTTGTTTGAGTGATAGGTACAATTTTACTAGAGTCATGATAGCGGAGTTCAACAATCTGCCATCAACATTGAGGTACATGGAGGGTTTGGTGTTCTTGATTAAATGCTACTTCCATACCCTCATACATGATAGAATCCAATCGAAACATTGCAATCCCCCCAGTCCTAAAATCCTGAAAACTGTCAATCTTCTGAATTTTGAGTGGGATCTAAAATTCGACTTTCGCCATATGAAATCCAATGAGGTTGGAACCACTCTCAAACATTCTGAGTCAATTAATGGAAATGTTAAAAATGTAAGTAAATACATGCAACTTAAAAAATCTAATAGTACCATTAATTATATAGCATTAGTAGGGGCCTAGGGTTGAATATTAGGTTTTCCCAGTCATAACTTTTATTTTCAGGCAAAATTCAGTGGGGACGCCTGGCCCTTTTTGAAGGGGGATGTCCACAAGCACCCCTTTTGGGGAAACGGATCTCTGTGGAACACTACATTTATCTTTCTAATTACTATTCTCTATATCATTTAGGTGATACAGAGGGTAGATCATTGAATTTACGTTCTTGATTTTTAAACCATTTTGCCTGATCTTTCTCTCCCTCTTGAATGTAAATTTTATTTTATTAAGTTTTCTTCTTGTGACATGTTCATTATTTTCCCCCAAGGAAAGTCTCATATGACTGCTTCTTTTTCCTCAGAATATCCTAGCCATATTAGCAGTTGGTAACATGAGGGAACTCAACTGGTTTTGAACCTGTGACTTCTGGCCTCCTCGTTAGCAACATGCCCTGGGCATATGGTTCAACCAATAGAAACAAACCTGAGGCTTTCTTGTGACATATGCTCATATTGCAAAAAGAGATAATATATGGTTTATCTATGGCTTTCTAAGAATTGCATCTCTCTGTGACTTCCATTCTATTTGTTTCCTCTTTGTCACCGATGAGTTCTTTACCTTGGGTAGAATCATAGATGAAAGTGTTAATCCTGGGCCTATTCTATGTATCCATATGTTATGGAATGCTTTTTGTTTGTCAATTGATTTGAGGCATTTGTTGAGATTCCTGTATTGTTTAGAGATTTTCAGATCTCTGTATTTCCCTTTTGATAACTTGTAAGTTTGGAATGCAAGTGATATTGCTACTAGAGAAGATGGCTATTCCATACTTAAACTAACTTCATTTACTTACTGACATTTGTAATTTTGTTTGATAACAATGAGCATATACCAGGAGTTCTCTGCTTTCTTCCATTTCATATTCATTTTCATCATTTTAATGATGCAATTAATTTCTCAGTTTGTTATTTTTCTTCATTTTGCGATGGTTTTTCTAAATTGCAATACCATTTGTTATTCCGAGCGTGCACATTGTATTCAATCTTTTTCTGCAGCTATAATTTCCTTTCTAGAGGTAAACTCAATATGCAGCATATTTTCGTGCACCCTTAATCCAGCTTATTGTACCTTAAATCTCTGTTTAAGATATGTTTTTCGTTAGTGTGTCTCCAATAAATCATTCCTTCTGACTTAACTCCATAGACATGACTTGTAGTGCCAGATCTGCTTTGCCACAAAGGCGTTGCTCACTAATAATATTCTTGTTCTTCCCTATCTATTTTTATATGTTAGGTCTGTTTTCCATTTTTAGCAAATTGATTCTTCCCTTTCCTTTTGTTTCTTCCCACAGTATTTTTCAAATAATATTACCTCAGCCTTCTCAAGATTCCAGCAAGATATTGTGATTTAGTTCAAAACGATAATTGTAGGTAGGAGATTACTGAGACACTTCTGGGAGAACTGTCCAATATGTTGAGGAATGCTTATTGTATTCCATTTGCAACTCGATTTTCTTATTTTTTTCTATAATAATTGGTGCTCTTATTCTTTCTTAGTTTGTTTATGGCTCGCTGTTGGGATTTCAAAGTTCTTGTAAAAGCCTTCATAGTGTTATGTACTGCCACCACACTTTTGATACAGATATGGCATCATGTATTTATAGTCCTTTTGTTTTTTCATTTACCTGAAGCCTTGAGGTAGGTTTTTACCACTGAGCTTTTCTGTAGATATGTAACTTCCTTTGGATTGGCTTCCTCCAACAATCTTCCAACAGGATTGTATTATCTACAATGCTTTTAATTTTTTCTCGTTTTTTTAAATGTCGTTAAAGTGCGTCACTTACCATAATGAAAGCGCAAGAGAAAATTCTACAACCCAGGATTGTAAGTTGTTTCGGCCTACCTGTTATTAATTTATACTTATTATTCTGAAAGCCTATGTTTAATGCAGTCTCAAAATTTTACTTTAACTAAAATATATGGATTTTATCCCAGAATTGCTGTATTAGTGCTGCCGGTGAGTGTCCATTCGCTTATTTTGTGGGGCAGACTTATATAATTAAGAAATTCAACAGATAAAAATAAGAGTATGTCAGGTTTTGCACTTGTCAATCTTCTCATTAAAATATTTCTTGGTTTACTTTCAAGAGTTTCAAATTTCGTATTTTTATATACTTCAGAACTGGTGTATGCATTGTTTAGAGCCCTGGTGCCATATAGTAAATTGCTAAATTTCTTGCTGTGTTTCAAATCTTCCACAGGCTAGCAGACTTGGCATTACAACTGTTGTTTCTACTGACTCAATACGCCACATGATGAGGAGTTTTGTGGATGAAAAGGAAAACCCTTTATCATGGGCCTCAACATATCATGCTGGTGAGTGTTTAGATCCGGTTGCTGTGGCTGAAGCAAAAGCTAAAAAGAAAGCTAAAAAATTTGCAGAGCGGCCTCCAAATGGACAGTCCATCAGCAGACAGCCTGGGATATCTTCAAAGACAGCTGGTCAAACTGAGTATCATTTGCCAGATGAGACTCTGGGAGATGATCAATTCAAATTGGACAATCTTGAGAAGGAAGGATTTTATGCTAATATTGTTCCAGATATAGTTGGACGCAAAACTATGGCTGTTGAGGGGTACAAGGCACAAAGTGAGATGGTGATTGAAAGTCTTGACAGATTGATCAGTGCGTGGGAAGAAAGGAAGGAATCTGTTGTGGTTGAAGGTGTGCATTTGAGTCTGAACTTTGTGGTGAGTCTCTCTGTGTCATGCAGGCAAACTCTGTTATATACTATTAAGTAAAGCAGAAAAGTGGTAATGAAACTTGTCATGTATATGTTTTGGCCTCATAAATTAAGCTAAATTGATTGTCATGGTTTTCTCACAGATGGGGCTCATGAAAAGACATCCATCAATTATACCATTTATGATCTACATTGCAAATGAAGAGAAGCATTTAGAGCGCTTTGCAATTCGTGCGAAGTATATGACCTTAGATCCTGCAAAGAACAAGTATGTTAAGTACATTCGTAATATCCGGGCGATTCAGGATTACCTGTGTAAACGAGCTGGCAAACATAGAGTTCCAAAGGTCAATAATACTAATGTGGATAAAAGTGTTGCCTCTATACATGCTACAATATTTAGCTGTTTACGCAGAAGAGATACAGGTGAACACCTCTATGATCCGGTGACAAATACAGTAAAGGTAGTAGATGAAGAGTATCACAATGTCTGTGCTGCAAATTCAATTAGCTCAAAGGGTATGTTTAAGCTTATTCAGAGACAAGGTTCTTTTCGGCGTCTCATGGCACTTGTTAATACTGATGGATCTGTTGCAAAGGCATGGCCATTTGACAGAGTAGATAGTAATGGTAAACCAATTTCAAACCATGGAATTGATAGCTGTGTTGGGAGTCCCATGTATGGACCATTACAGATTGGAAAGGAAGAACCTGTTAACCTCCAGTTTGGTAATTTTGGTATTAGTTCCTGGCCTAATGACACTTCTGGTGCAAGCCATGCCAGTAGCATTGATGGTAATGAAGTAAACAGTCGTTATTCTTCCCTTTCAAACTCACCTAGGAACTCTGATGGACCTGCAAAGGAGGTATTGTCTTTTACCTATTGGAAAATATATGTTGCTACTTTGATATACGACAGATTTGAAAGATGTTCAAATTTAGCAAAATACTTTGCAAATGGGCTGTATGCTCTGTAGCTTGTTTTTTCTTCCTCCCTGCTTGCTTGTTTTCTTTGTGTCAGTTAAATAATTAACTGATCTGTAGTGATGATTAGCCAGGGAAATTGTTTCTGAGGGGTGTGGTGCTTTGGAATAGATTTGTAATACTTCAAAGCCACACTCGAAAATTTGTGATGCAACTTCCATCTTTCATATTATGCATACTTCATGTTTCCACTGTGCAGTTCTTATTCATCCTGATTCCCTTATGCCTGCTGCTGTGGAATGAGTATTGGCAAAGAAATGTTTTTCCACTTCTGATTTGCAATGCTTGTAACACATCTGTTTTCTTTGGAGATAGCAACTGAATATACCTGTGTAAAAAAAATACTAATGCATAATTAATTTATTATTATTACGGATAATATTCAATATTACATCTATCATTATCAGCAATTTATCGTTACTGGTCCGAAATTTAAATTATCAGCAATATTGAAGAAAGTATTGGAAATCATTGGAGAACTTCAAAAAAATGCAAAAGTATTTTTTTTTTTCCAATTTTTTAACTTGTAAAGCAACATTGACATCAAATGAACACATTGTTACATAAATATGAAAAAAAATTGATATATAAGATGCCAAGTGGTACATCAAATATCAATACTGAAAGTTGATTTTTGTCCCGAGTCATAAGATCTGACAGGATGATACAAAATCACATCAAAACAAAAATAAATGTTTCTCATGAGATAACGTTAGATTTCCTTAAAACCTAGTAACTGATTCGCAATTTTCTAAGTGTAAAAATCATAAATACAAACAACTGCCCCAATGGAAACTGAAATTGCAAATACACTGAGTTTTCTAACTTAGCATGCACAACAGAAAATAAATAATAAATCTGAAGACAAACACATTCAACACATAGAACACAATATATACCCGGGTGTTAATTTTGAGTAAACATGTTCCTTGCTTGAGTTAGTTACTTCATTAGCCCATTATCAATTCTTTTAGACCATTAGCAATCATGTTAATCATCACCATATGACAGTAACTAATGAAAGAACATTGAATGAAAGTGCAGAAGACAAGCCAAGACAAGGGAACACAAAGATATGGCTCAAGCCAGGGAAAAACCCCAAGATGGGGAAAACCGAAAACCCTTGGTCAATTCATCTTAATATCAAATATCAAATTTTCAGCAGAGTATGAGAGTACAATTAGAGTCAAGCATGACTTGCCAATAAGATGATCAATACCTCTGTCCTGATGATCAAGAAGCAACCCAGATAAAAACTTCCATTCAGCCTTCAAACAGTGAAAGACATACTCTGTCCTATACAGAGGTCAACGATAGACAAAGTGGCTCCAAGTCAGTCTCCTGAAGAAGCTTAATAATGAATCAACAAAACTGAACTTCTTGCTGATGACCGTAAACCCAAATAATTCAGATCTTGAGAAGATAGCAGGTCTGGTTAGGGCATGCATCAGACCTATCATATAGCAGCAAAGATGTGAGATAAACCCTCAAAAGAGGTAGCACTTTCTTGTAGAGATGGCGGCTTAGAATGTTCAATGAACTGCTTTACAATCTCCATTAAATATAGGTTCAAGCCCTGCAACCTATGCAGTTGGCACATGAAGGTAAACACTGCTGAGACTGGCCTTAATTTGCCATAAAAAGAGCCCAGACATACTTTAATGGCCTCGGGCACCCTTCCTGTGGAACACGGTCCATCTAACAAGTAAATACAGGCAAGCGGCCTAACTGGAAAAGCCTTCCAAGTGCAGTGGCTTATCTGAAGTGGGAAGGATCCAAACAAACAGTCCCAATACATTCTCTGAACGACTAAAGCTTCCCTCAAGACCTGAGACTGTCCAAAAGTATCACGACATTCATGCAGAAGTAGACCCAAAGACAAACCAACCTTCGTCCTCTTCTTCTAAGTAATCGGCTGCCTCAGACATTTCTCCAAGCATTGGATCATCAAATGAGGTAGGAGGACGCCTCTATTTATATAAGATGGAGAGGGTGAATAGACATGTCGGTTGGGCTTGATGAACCGACATAGAGGAGAGGCCGACCTTGATAATTCGTATGTGAGAAAACAAAAATTCAAAATCATACTTCCGCTTGACCAAATGAGACGATCTTTATATCGATTTTGGTCCTCTCGAAGAGAGGAATTCAGTGCTGCAATACTCATCCCCATAGGAGCTGTCCAAAGTGGAATTTGGCCCTAGTTGCCAATTTTAAAACTCCCTCTCAACTAGGGAGAATTCCACCTGCCAATCCATCCATCATCAACCATCTTTGTCATCTCTGCTCTGCTTTGCTCTACTGAACATTGATATGAATAATGAAGAAGAATCGATCAAGAGCGAGTCACAAGACCTTACCACTCTTCGCTGACAAAAGTCAGTCTAGAGGTAAAGCCTCAATCAGACTTGATCCCAGATCAAGTGATTAAACACCATGCATCCTTGTCATAAGGAGTAGGTCAGTACCCGATGCGTCCATCGGTAGTGCTATGGTCCCTAACCACTTTTCCCAACTCATTGGCCAGATGAAAGGTATTTCTCATGTGTCTCGAACTACATCGGTAGGATGATACTGAATCAATAGCAGGGAAATAATGTATCACATCCTGCTCACAACCACACATAGGAACAGACGAACCACATCCTACAATCACACATCATAATCGCATGTATGGAAAGGACGAACCACATCTTACAATCATACATCACAATCACACATAGGGAAAGGACAAACCAC
This sequence comes from Pinus tabuliformis, assembly GCA_031772625.1. Lineage (NCBI taxonomy): Eukaryota > Viridiplantae > Streptophyta > Pinopsida > Pinales > Pinaceae > Pinus > Pinus tabuliformis. The sequence goes on along the minus strand of CM062818.1, from coordinate 566,707,980 downwards.
ATCCTACACTCACACATAGGGGAAGGACGAACCACATCCTACAATCGCACATAGGGAAAGGATGAACCACGCCCCACCGACATGCCAACGAATAATCGTAGGGAATGAGCATCCTACATGTGGGGAAAGGATGAACCATGTCCCGCTGACATGTCAACGGATGTCTATATGCATCTCTCACGTATCTGTAGGAGAAGGTGAACCTCTCATCCTGCTCATATGCCATAGGAGAAGGTGAACCACTCATCCTATGCATATATCATCAACAGTGGGGGAAGATGAACCACTCACCCTACACACGTGTCCACAATCGTAGGGGAAGGTGAACCACTCACCCTACACACGTGTCCACAATCGTAGGGGAAGGTGAATCACTCACCCTACACACATGTCAACCATCATGGGGTATCACATGGGAGAATCAACAATGTCCGTATTCCTAAGAAGACAAGGATGGGGATTTGCAGTACATGTGCTTCTCTTAAATAAAAAAGGGACAAATGTGAAGGGTCAGAAAGAGGGTGAATCACTCACCCTGTACACAACGCACCACTAGGGGAAAGTGAACCACTCACCCTATGATCGCTCATAGCTCAATAAGTACCCCATGCCTTCCGGGAGCTCCAAGAATATAGGGAATAGTGCCAAGCTGCTTTCTGAAAAATCAAACTTAAATCAATAGGAGCCTCATAGCTTCATTCAGCAACGTTATAGATGTATATATTAAGCAATACTCAGCTTCTTGCACATGCTGATCTTCCTCCTCCTTACTGGTCTTTCAAAGCTCAATGTATAATTGAGACCCTCATAGTAGGGTCTATCCATGACTCCAAGTCTCCTTTCTGAAGAAAGATAATCTTGATCTTACCAAGATAATAGGGATCTCCTCACTCAATCAATAATGATGAGTCTAGGTGGCTCTCCAATGTACTGAATAAAAAAAATAGATCATTGACTTCCAGCCTTTCTTTAAAGGAAGATATCAGCTTCCTCTTATATGCGAGGATCTCAATACACATCATGGCTCCCTTTAAACATTGGAAAAGTATGCTTGTTTAGAGCATATCCATCAAGCCATCTGCACCCTGCTATTCATCCTTCGGTCTATACACCAAAGTCAGCCAATCATGCTGCCTCTTAAGACAAGGATATCATTTTTAGAGTCATCAGATATCATATTATAATCAGTTGTCATGAATCAACACCCTTTGACATGGTTATCTTTCTTGAAATAATCTATGGCTCCCTCTGAGGCCATACGTCAGATGGTCATTTAGCTTTCAACGATGAGCTTGCTAAATGATTTCTTCCATGTGCATGAAACTACTCAATAAGGATTTCTTCCATGTGCATGAAACTACTCAATAAGGATGATTTTCTCATCCAGCCATTTGTATCCATATGACCATGACAAGTGGCTTTTCTCTGCCTTCTGAATTTCATCATCTTCCTTTGAATTGAGGAAGTATAACATCAACTGCTGTATAAGGAATAAATAGTGCTGCTATATCAAGGATATCCAGTTTCAAATCATCTGTTGAGATGAGCGATTTGCCGAAACCTTTCCTAACCAGGATATTCCTTTATGTTGTATTCCTCCAAAAACTTGTCACACAACTACTTCTGTACTTCATCAAAAGTCCTTTGCGCAAGATGTCAAGGACAAAGTGTTGAAATAGATCTGTCCTTAAATTCATCAGACTGTCTAGAACTTACACATCTTGTTCACAACTTCGATTGTGAACAAGATCCATTGTCAATGCTTCTGTCATTGATGACCTTCCATGCTTGATGTTAGAGTTTTTGAATATTATCACTGCTGATGAAAAGTAATAAAGTAATATAGATCGTTGAACTAAAATGAATTGACTGAGCTGTCATACACACAGTTGTGATGCCATCTTACATAAGAAGTCAACCATGTTATTGTCAGCCAAGATGAGAATGGCAAAGATCAATCATACCACTGAGATGGTATACCACTGTGATGCCAATATAGCTGCCACTGAGATGCTATAACCACAGTGATACCAAGCGAAGAGGAATAACATAGTGATGCCAAAATCATGAGAGCAATGACCATGGCCATACGTAGAACAATGAGAGGAGGGTTGAGCCTTTTCTTTCAATCTTGACGCATTACCAGGAATTTTGAACTGTCTTAGAAAGTTTAAAAGTTACAGGTGGAGTATAACCTTTGACTACTTATGGATGGAATTAACACTTTTACAACATATGGATTACCTCATTACCTTAGCACCACCTGTAAATGTGCTCAACGAAATCCTTAAAAGAATGCAGTAAGCTACAAGCCCATAAGCCCTTTCAAAGTTTGTCTGCTCGCCAAATCTTTTAAAGTTCCTTAAGGCCATACGTGATTTCAGAGGGAGAACAATGAATTCTTCTTTTGTTAGTGCCAATATTGGTCGGTCTACTGAAGGTATGTATGCTAAGTAGAATTGTACTAAGATAAGGATCCGCAAAGAATAGAGCTTGACTTCAAATAATCCTTCTTGCACCTGATCTTTGCTCTTCTTCAATTAGTTGTCACTGAAAGTTCATCAGAAAGATACAGAGTACAAGATCTCATGAATTAAGCTATCTAAGATCTGAAACAATCTTGTTCACAACTTCGTTTGTGAACAAGACTACTGCATAGCACAGTCACTACTGCATAGCACAGTCATGGTCATACGAGCTGTAACATAGCTATCATCACTGGTTCAGAACTGTAACTAGATAGATTTGACAAGTATCCAAACTGATCTACACATAATTACATAGGAGAGATGTAAATCCAAGTGCAGTGTGACTATATGCAATGGAAACTTATCAGAGACCAAACCTAACAGTGATGACACTTTCAACAAGGTTTCTGAGTTGACATACCATCGTAATAACTGCTTCACTGAGATGTCGATGTGCTGAGGTATTGTGATACAAATATCAATACTACAAATCGATATTACTATGATGCCACTGTTATCAGATCTGAGGGATAGTGTCAAGCGCAAGGATGACAAAACATAAAATCAAAATCACTATTGTAAATTGCATTTATAGATCCTCAGGGTAGGCAAAAATAAGTACTACATGGAAGTCTGGTCCAGAGAGCTTAAGTCTATCATCCACAGTGAGAATGAGCCCAACAAATCTCTTCAAACTCAATAGAATATCCATTGCGATTTTTGTTGATCCAGAAGACCAATAATACCTACAAAAAGTCGGTTCTTCATTCAAAAATTGAACACTCAGTGAAGGGAATTAGAAAGATGGAACGTGATTGTTTTATAGTCCATTATAAGTAAAGTCTTAGAGTCTGCCCAAAAATAGTTCTTGATAATGGTGCTTGTATCACCATCAAACCACATAAAGTTTGTTCCTGAGATAGCACACAATTCCAACAGAGAAGCTACAATAGCATTGGAGTGTACAGGAATGATCTTCGTCCATCTTAGTATGACTTCCAGAACTTGTGGTTACGTACAAGAATAGAACATGACCTCTAAGAAATTAGTTTCATGCCCAACATATGTAAAATGTTCTGCCTGTAGTAGTGCTTCACACCCACATGCACAAGCCATCAACTGATATGCAACTCATGAAGAAAGGAAAACTCGCTATGCTCATACCCTTGATTGGGTATTCGAGTTGCCACTCCAAAGAGTAAATCGAACCATAGGCACCTTCAACGATACAAACTCATCCTCATAAGAGCAGTCATCCTGTGACTGGCCTCAAAAGATAACTTCCTAAGATGATTTCTTTCTTACTCTCTCTTGCTTGGGCTTATCCTCACCTGTGCTCTGATACCATGTTAATTTTGAGTTAACATGTTCCTTGCTTGAGTTAGTTACTTCATTAGCCCATTATCAATTCTTTTAGACCATTAGCAATCATATTAATCATCACCATATGACAGTAACTAATGAAATAACATTGAATGAAAGTGCAGAAGACAAGCCAAGACAAGGGAACACAAAGATATGGCTCAAGACAGGGAAAAACCCCAAGATGGGGAAAACCCTTGGTCAATTCATCTTATTATCAAATATCAAATGTTCAGCAGAGTATGAGAGTACAATTAGAGTCGAGCATGACTTGCCAATAAGATGATCAATACCTCTGTCATGATGATCAAGAAGCAGCCCAGATAAAAACTTCCATTCAGCCTTCAAACAGTGAAAGACATACTCTGTCCTATACAGAGGTCAACGATAGACAAAGTGGCTCCAAGTCAGTCTCCTGAAGAAGCTTAATACTAAATCAACAAAAGTGAACTTCTTGCCGATGACTGTGAACCCAAATAATTCAGATCTTGAGAAGATAGCAGGTCTGGTTAGGGCATGCATCAGACCTATCATATAGCAGCAAAGTTGTGAGATAAACCCTCAAAAGAGTTCGCACTTTCTTGTATAGATAGCGGCTTAGAATGAATTGCTTTACAATCTCCATCAAATATAGGTTCAAGCCCTGCAACCTACGCAGTTGGCACGTGAAGGTAAACATTGCTGAGACTGGCCTTAATTGACCATAAAAAGAGCCCAGACATACTTTAATGGCCTCAACCACCCTTCCTGAGGAACAAGGTCCATCCAACATGTAAATACAGGCCAGCAGCCTAACTGGAGAAGCCTTCCAAGTGCAGCAGCTTATCTGAAGTGGGAAGGTTCCAAACAAACAGTCCCAATACATTCTCTGAACCGACCAAAGCTTCCCTCAAGACCTGCGGTTGTCCAAAAGTATCACGACATTCATGCAGAAGTAGACCCAAAGACAAACCACCCTTCGTCCTCTTCTTCTAAGTACTCGGCTGCCTCAAACATTTCTCCAAGCATTGGATCATCAAATTAGGTAGGAGGACGCCTCTATTTATATAAGATGGAGAGGGTGAATGGACACGTCGGTTGGGCTTGATGAGCCGACATAGAGAAGAGGCCGACCTTGATAATTTGTATGTGAGAAAACAAAAATTCAAAATCATACTACTTCTTGACAAAATGAGATGATCTTTATATCGATTTTGGTCCGCTCGAAGAGAGGAATTCAAATCTGCAATAATCTTCCCCATAGGACTTGTCCAAAGTGGAATTTGGCCCTAGTTACCAATTTTAACGCCGGGAAACCCCAACTCCGTGGAAAACTTGCAACTTTGTGTGTCTTTTTATTATCTTCAGCAAAAGGGCTTTCTTTAGAAAATTACAGGAAGGGAGAACTTCCCTTTCACCATAGGAAAACAACTGATCAACCTCCAAGATAACTTGGTCTTCCTTCTACACACGCGATTCGCTGAAAGACCAAGCAGATCAGCTTATCTGTGAACACGTGTGAGCGCAAATCTCCTCCCTGCTCGCACATGTGAACTGGAGACTGCACAAATGATGTTTGCGCTGAGGCAATTTGGCCCTCACTTGATATCTTCCTCCTGGATGTTGAACCACTATGATCTATTGAACCCTAGTCTGTTCCTCTTTTTGGTTTGACAGACTGTTTGTGCTCAACTGACCTATCACTTGTTCTATCTCCTCTTATAATTTCGACCTCAACCCCAACATCTCTCTCAACGGATGAGATTAAATTGTGATGAAGCGCTAAGATTAAATCATAAGTTAACTTAGGATTTTTTAAATTTTTCCTAAGTCTAACTTTAGGAAATAGTTAAATGAATTAATATTCTGCTAAAGTGGTTGTCTTGTGGGTCCTTTTGTTAGCCTTAGCACCTAGGCAAGCAAAACACTTACTTCTCTACTCCATTCAACACTCCCTCTTAGAGAGGAAGGTATTTCTCACTACACCCAACTTCTCTTTGAGGTAAACAAATTTGGTCCTTGGCAAAGCGTTGGTCAAAATGTTTGTTGTTTGCTCCTCTTTTGGTACATATTAAAGTGTAATGATACCTCTCTAAACAGTATCCCTGATGTGATGAATACATATGTCGATGTGCTTTGAACGATAGTGAAACACTGGATTCTCATAGAGCTTGATGCAACTCTGATTGTCACAGTGGGTTACGGTGGGCTCCAACTCTTGTCCAAACAAATCCACGAGAAGCTTCCTCAACCAAAAAACTCTACACCTTGCCAAACTAGAAGCCATATACTCGGCCTCGGCTGAGCACAATGCAACTTAAATTGCAAATACATTGAGTTTTCTAATTTAGCATGCACAACATAAAATAAATAATAAATCCGAAGAAAAACACTTTCAACACATAGAACACAATATATACTCGAGAAGCCCCAATTCCCGGGAAACCCTGCAAATTTGTGTGTCTTTTTATTATCTTCAGCAAAAGGGTTTTCTTCAGAAAATTACAGGCAGGGAGAACTTCCCTTTCACCATATGAAAACATCTGATCAACCTCCAAGGTAACTTGATCTTCCTTCTACACACTCGATTTGCTGAAAGACCATGCAAATCAACTTATCTGCGCACACGTGTGAGCGTAGATCTCCTCCCTGCTCGCACATGTGAACTGGAGACTGCACAAATGATGTTTGAGTTGAGGCAATTTGGCCCTCACTTGATATCTTGCTCCTGGAGGCTGAACCACTGTGATTTATTGAACCCTAGTCTTTTCCTCTTATTGATTTGACACACTGCTTGTGCTCAATTGACCTACCACTTGCACTTTCTCCTCTTATAATTTCAACCTCGACCCCAACATCTCTCTCAACGGATGAGATTAAATCGTGATGAAGGGCTAAGATTAAATCATAAGTTAACTTAGTATTTTATTTTTATTTTTTCCTAAGTCTAACTTTAGGAAATAGTTAAATGAATTAATATTTTGCTAAAGTGGTTTTCTTGTGGGTCCCTTTGCTATTTAGCACTTAAGCAAGCAAACCACTTACTTCTTTACTTAATTCAACACTCCCTCTTAGAGAGAAGGGTGTTCTGCACTACACCCAACTTCTCTTTGAGGTAAACAAATATGGTCCTTGGCAAAGCGTTGGTCAGAATGTCTGTTGTCTGCTCCTCTTTTGGTACATATTGGAGTGTAATGATACCTCTTTGAAAAATACCCCTAATGTGATGATAACATATCTCGATGCGCTTTCAGCGATAGTGAAACACTGGATTCTCATAGAGCTTGATGCAACTCTGATTGTCACAGTGGATTACGGTGGGCTCCAACTGCTGTCCAAACAAATCCACAAGAATCTTCCTCAGCCAAAAAACTTTGCACCCTACCAAACTAGAAGCCCTATACTCAGCCTCAGCTGAGCACAATGTAACTGATCTCTATTTCTGGATGAACCAAGAAACGATTGTTGATCCAACATTGAATGTTCATCCTGATGTGATCTTCCTATCTGTGGAGCTCCTTGCTCAATCTGCATCTGTGAAGCCCTCATGCCTCATCTCTTCAACTTGTCTATACCACAATCCATACTCTACTGTCCCCTTGAGATATCTCAATATGTGCTTGGCAACAACCCAATGCGCTCTAGTAGACTCGACCATAATCTGGCCCACATGGTTAACTGCAAAACATATGTCTGGCAATATGTTTACTATACATCAATGACCCTATTAACTGCCTGTAAAGTGAAAGATCTACTCGCTCTGATCTAGATGTATCCACTTTCCTTTAGTTTGTGACTAGAGGCGTGGTCATGAGTCTACAATCTTGCATGTGGAATCTCCTCAGAATCTTCAGGGTGTATTTTCCCTGGTCCGCGAAGACCTCTCCATCAACACTGCCAAACTTCCAACCCAAGGAAATAGTGCGTCAACCCCATATCCTTCATCTCAAACTCACCTACAAGATCTCTCTTTCACTCTTGGATGAGCTTATTTGCGCCTGTCAAAATCAGATCGTCCACATATAGCACCAGAATAAGCAGCTCACCTCCAACAACAATGTAGTAGAGGTTGTGGTCCGCTTCACTCTTGGTGAAGCCCAATGTCATGAATAAAATATTCATAACTATCTATATATATATATATATAAATAATAAAATAATAATAAATACATATTATTAATAATTAATAAATTAATTAAATTAAATTAAGTTACCCAATTAATACTGAAAGGGCACTTATGTCAAAAGACGTGTCCTTAACCTTGTGGCCAATGAACTCCTATAAAGGAGAATTTCCCAAAGGCTTGTAATCATCCTCTGAATTTGGAATAATAATATATATCTTACATACATAAATGAGTCTGCAATTGACACATTACAATGAACAAAGATTTCTCGTAATAGTGGTATTAGAGCAGTGGATTTTCATGCCTGTGGCTTCTGCCTGTGTCCTTCCCACATTGTCCTCCTACCCGCTATGTTGTATTCCATCCACCTCTAAACAACTCCCTGTGCCACCGGTTCTGTCCGACTCCCCATGCTATGCCAAATCTAATACACTTCTGTTAGTTTGAAGCTCCTCACCCCTCCTTCACCCCTGCGTGTTGACTAGCGGCCAAACCAACACCCATGGTCACCTTCTCACTGGGTTCATGTCCCTCCCGCCGTCACTTTTTTCCGACAGTCTACAAGCCATCTAGTCTTGGAATAATATTATATATCTTACATGCATAAATGAGTTTGCAATTGACACATTACAGTGAACAAAGATTTCTCGTAATAGTGGTATCAGAGCAGTGGATTTTCATGCCTGTGTCCTTCCCACATTGTCCTCCTACCTGCTGCGTTGTATTCTATCCACCTCCAAACAACTCTCTGTGCCACTAGTTTTGTTCGAGTCCCCATGCTCTGCCAAATCCAATACACTTATGTCGGTTTGAAGCTCCTCACCCCTCCTGTTCGACATAACCATGGTATTCTCTACCCCTGCGTGTCGACTAGCGGTCAAACCAACACCCACAGTCACCTTCTCACTGGGTTCGTGTCCCTCTCGCCATCACTTTTTTCCGGCAGCCAACAAGCCATCCAGTACAGTCCGCGTCTTTCTACCAGAGCTCACAGCACACTGCCATTTTTTGACCATGCTGCCGTCGTACCTGCCACTGCAACCGTAGCCACACTCCACGACCCCGACACTGCTTGTTGACCTTAATACACTGTTGCATTAAAAACTTGGAAACGTCGAAGCATATGCCTGTTGTGAAATAAATCGAGCTTTTTGGAATAACGTTTTTAATAGGTTGGTACAGTTATATTTACTTTCGTATATAAATCAAATATATACTATATTATATAACAACTTTAATATAGTTATATATTAATTTATTTAAATTAATCAATAATTATTATTTAAAAAAATTGGGTCTACTGAGAAAAATAGGAATAAAATGGGAAGTAATAATGACGACAATTCAAGAAAATTTCAAGAAGAACTTGACAGAATGCGCCAACGTCTCGATAGCGTTGAAAAGAAGCAAGAAGAATTTGGAAAAGGCCAAGAGAGGATAATTAGCAATCAAGACCAAATGGCAATTAATATAAAAAAATAGAGAACATGATGAGCCAATTTATGGGAGGAGTCAATCCACCTTTTAATCCCTTAAGCACACAAGAGTCACCACAAAGTCCCAAGACTCCAGAAGGCGAAGTTTTCCCAAGCCATGAATTTCCATCAATGCACGAAGTCCCACAAATACTGAATATACAGTTCCAAGGAAGTCAGTACTATACAAAGTTTCCCGAAAGAGACTACCACAAAATTAAAAGGGAATTACCTAAGTACGATGGTAAGGACCATAAGGGTGCCATTGTGTGGGTAAATAAAATGGATGCCATCTTTGGAGCAAACCCGCCAATAGGTGAACAGGAGAAGGTCATGACCGCATCCAACAACCTGGAAGTTGAAGCATATGATTGGTTCCTATGGTGGTTCAATAGATGTGAGGCTTGTTCGAATTGGAAAATTTTTGTGGAAGCCTTGCTTAAACGGTTCCATGATGAAGAAGAAGACGATGTTTATGAAAAATTCGTTCACCTCAAACATAAAAGAACTGTGAGCAAATACACCCACGAGTGGGAAGTATTAGCTATAAGACAAAGAGAGTTCTCCGACGAAGAACTGCTAAAAATGTATATAGATGTGGGCTTAAAGAATATATTCAAGAAGAATTAAAACCATATAAACCCAAAATCATTGAAGAAGCTACACATGCAACAATAATTATTGAGCGAAAATATAAGCTCCATAAAACACCATATGCTAGTAATGAATATCAAACAACTACTCAAAAGGGAAGTCAAGTAAGTCGTCTTCAGAAAACACTGGTAAGTACATTCCACCACCGATGCTTGAAGGAGGAAAACAACAGTCAAATTTCGAAAGAAAGAAAGATGGCAAATGTTGGACATACGGAGATAAATATTCTCCAGGACATAGAGGCACTACGCAAAAAGTTTACAACTGTGAAGCATAACAAGGAGAGGAATCTTCAGAGAATATTTTGACGAAGAAAACAATGAAGAAAACGACACTCCTAATCTTGATCTAGAAGAAGAGAATATGCCAAGAATTTCTGTAGCAGCTATCATAGAGATAGCTCAACCACAAACATTAAAGCTTAAAGGACATATTAAGAAGCAGAACGTTATTGTGTTAATAGATTCAGGAAGTACATAATTTTATAGATGTCAGTGTCACAAAAAGGTTGAACAGTTTTGCCTATCCCGTAGCAGATTTAAAAGTTATGGTGGCAGATGGAAAAACAATAGATGGAGTAGGGAAGTGCCATAAAGTTAGAATGCAACTAAACGAATATGAAATGGAGTCTAGTTTTTATACAGTTCCCTTAGGAGGTGTAGATGTTGTCTTAGGAGTACAATGGTTGCAAACACTAGGGATGTATTCAGCGAATCACCAAAAACAATTCATTAAGTTCAAAATGAATGGGAGAAAGTTTGGATTACAAGCCCCACCTACCCAAATCATTTTTGCTCAGCAGATGAAGAAGCTTATTCTCAAGAGAGCTCCGGTATTCGTCGCACAATGCCAACAATTAGAGTTATTATCTATGGAAGGAGTTCACCAACAGTGTGAAGTTACAACCTTAATCCAGAAATATGACAAGGTATTTCAAGAATTACCGATGGAATTACCTCCTGAAAGGAAAATTGAACATATCATTGAAGTCAAACCAGAGTCGACACCAGTAAATGTAAAACCATATTGCTACCCCCATCATCATAAAACATAAATTGAAAGGTTGATACAAGACCTGTTTAAGTGTGGAGTCATCACGAAAAGCAGAATTCCATATGTAGCACCAGTAGTGTTAGTCAAGAAGAAGGATGGGTCCTTCCGGTTATGTATAGATTATCGGGGGTTAAACAAAATTACTATTAAACACAAATTCCCCAATCCATTTATTGATGAGTTGCTAGACGAACTCCATGGCGCAGAATGTTTTTCAAAATTAGATTGGATGTTAGGTTACTATCAAATCCGAGTAAGATTAGAAGACGTTGAGAACACTGCGTTCAAAACCCATGAAGGGCACTATGAGTTTAAGGTAATTCCATTTGGTTTAACAAATGCACCAGCTACCTTCCAAGCAACCATGAATGAACTCTTCCACCCATACTTGCGAAAATTCGTATTGGTCTTTTTTGACGATATCCTCATCTACAACAAAACATGGAAGGATGTTAATTTATGATATGTTCTATGGTTAGAGAAATTTACTTCAATTCTTCTTATTAGCCACTGTTTAGCAATCACATAAACATAAAGTAAAGTGCAGATAGAACATTAATAGATCGACAGAAAACAAGCCAAGACAAGAGACACAAGATGTGGCAGCTAGCCAGGGACAAACCCCAATGCGGGGAAACTCTTTGATCAATTCTTCTTTAATCTTCAATAGTTCAGCAGAGAGAAATAGTACAAATTCAGAAATCTGTAATTTTATGACAACAGTAGTAAACCCTAACCAGCAAAGTCAAATATGGTCAAACAAGGTGAAATTGACCTTCAATATATTTGGCCAATTTCCTGGTCATCTAGTCCTCCAACAAAAAGAAGCAACAACCCTCAAACAACCCTAAAAACATAGTCAACCAACAGTCAACTGTAATCAACCTGTTGCCCCAAACTAGGGCAGTGAACCTTGGTCAAACCGTAGGTCATAATGCCTCGATTTTTGTGCCAAAGTTTGTGGCCTGTGTTGAAATTTGGTACCAGAGGACAGGTGGTTTGCTTAGGCTTTGATCTTTGGCCTAGGGAAAAGTGTCCAAAAGAATTTAATTTTTCTCCTAAAGTAACTTTATAATTTTTATAAAGTTAAATCTAATTTAAATGTGACTTTAAGTGATAAAGTTACTAAGTCTAATTTTAAAGTGATTTTTATAAAGTCAATGAAAAATTAGAAAGGAAAAGTGACTTTGGAAATAAATGACTAAGTGGGTCTTTATTAAAGTGGGGTGAATTAAAAAATAACAAGTGAGATTTAAATGAGCATTTAATCTCAGCCTTAGATCTCAATCTATTTCAGCCATTGGATTTAGGGATCACCCAAAAGTCACTTGGTGTTAGATTAAAGGAGGAAAAGGAGGAAAAGGTCATTCATTATTTCATGAGCAGATTGGGAGAAGGAGAGCAAGAGAGCAAGAGAGATTTCTGAGCAGGGAGGAGAAGGAGACAACAGCTTGGCACACATTCCAAGGTAGCAGTTGAGCAGATTTGTACAACTGATTCAGCACACAGTGAAAGGTAGATTTTGGCACGATTTTCTAGAAATCCGTATAGCTGGTTTGCACAGAAATTGAGGAGTGGTTTGCACAGAAATTGAGGGGCAGTTTGCTATTTTTTTTCTGCACGCAAATCAAGGTCCGTACAATGCATTTAATGCAGGCCGTACAACAACATTTAATGCTGAAAGTGGGTACGAAAATCGAGGAGGCCGTACAACATTTATTGCTGTCCTGTTTGTTGTAATTTCCAGTTTGCTGTGAGGCATGGGAAAAGAGATAAGTTGTAAATTTGCTTGCTGATTTTTCGCTGAATATTTCTCACTGTAAAAAGGCATTTTCCAGAAATAAAGAAGAGCTCTCAAACTGGTTTTCCCCAAGAGTTGTAGGGGGTTTTTCCAGGGTCACATTGACAAAAAATCTTAGTGTTTAAATGTGTTTTAATGGTTGTTTATTACTGCTGATTTTTATTTCTGCAATTTCCAGCATTCTGTAAAATTTCCAGAATTTGTGTTTTCAGCAAATTTATTCCTTTCAGCTTGTTAAATGTATGGTTATGGGAAAGGGCATTTAACTATATGGGAGAAATAAGGAGAAACTGAAAACCGGGATGGGAAAATAGAAATTTCTACATGGTATCAGAGTTTGAGTGCTGAAGGGCAGTTTGGGACAGCAAAAGGAAAAATTACAGTTGCTGATTTTTCACTCAGAAAATTCCAGCAAGCTGATTTTTTCATAAACAACAGTTTTATCTTTACTACAGCAGTGCTATTTTTCAGTTTTAGGACAGCAGGATGTCATTAGGATTGAGGGTGGAGGATAGGCTGGATGGGCATACAAATAACAGCGTTTGGAAGGAGAGAATGCAGAGTATCTTTGAGGAGGCAGAAGTCTGGGATATCATGGTGCATACCACACAGAACCCTGTTGTTGTGCCTACTGATGCTACTCAGTTGACAGCTTATAATAAAAAGAACAACAAGGGTAAGAGGCTGATTCTAGACGGAATCAAAGACCATTGCATTCCTCATGTGAGAGGAAAGAGCAATGCCCATGAGATGTGGACAACATTGTCCAATCTCTACCAGAGTACCAATGAGAACCGGAAGATGGTCCTGAAGGAGAAGCTGAATAACATTAAGATGGGTAATGATAGTGCAGCTGGATATCTCACAAAGGTTACTAATGTGAGAGATGACTTGGCAGCGATTGGAGAGGCCATTCCACCCACTGAGTTGGTGCGGATTGCAGTGAATGGCCTCCCCCGTTCATGGTTGAACTTTGCTGATGGGGTTTGTGCACGTGAGACCCTTCCCACATGGGAGAGGTTTTGGGATGATTGCATTCAGACAGAGATCATGAAAGGTCAGCTTGGGGGCAGCCAAGCCAGTTGAGCAGGATGAGGATGTAGCACTGGTGGCAGGAGGCAAGAAAGGCAAAGGGAAGAAGCAGGCTTCCACAAGCAGTGGTGGGGGCAAAGACAAAGGTAAAGGTAAACAGGGGAACACACAGAAGGACTATTCCAAGGTGAAGTGTTGGAATTGTCAAAAAATGGGACAATATGCAGTTGTGTGTCCGGAGAAGAAGAAGAAGAAGGGGAAGAACCAGGACGTGGCAGCTTCAGCAGAGATTGAGGACTTTGCAGGTCGTTTTGACCGGGAGTTTGCATTCACTACGTGTGAGTCCTCTAGTGCAGGATCACCTGCCACACAGGTTCAGAGGGAGCATGCTTTTCCCTCGATTAGCGGAGCATCTTCAGGTATCTGGTATGTGGACAGTGGGGCTTCACGTCACATGACAGGAGTCCGTGAGTACTTCTCAGAGCTTTCAGAGAGTGGCACTAATATAGAGGTAGTACTCGGTGATGACAGAGTTGTTAGAGCAGTCGGGGTGGGGACACTGACATTTCAGAGGGAGTCCAAACCTCCCTTGAAAGTGTCAGATGTTCTTTATGTGCCAGGGATGAGGAAGAACCTCATATCCGTCTCAGCTTTGGACAGAGGATATGAGGTACTGTTCAGGGGAGGACAGGTGTTGATGTATCCCAGGGGCACTCCAGCTGATTCAGCTAGAGTGATAGGTGTACGCCATGCAAAGGTGTACAAGTTTGCATTCCAACCCCTTTTGGCATTGAGCAGTAGTATCGACAGCAGAGCTAGCAGTTCTGAACTGTGTGAGATTTGGCAACGCAGGATGGGACATATGTATCATGGAGCCTTGAGGACATTGCGGGAGATCACTACAGGTGTGCCAGATTTCAGTACTGATCACTTTGATACTTGCAGAGGTTGTGCGATGGGCAAGTTTGCCAAATCCCCTTTTCCCAGCAGTGACAGCAGAGCGACTGGGATACTTGATTTGATTCATTCCGATGTGAGCGGTCGGATGTCTCATGTTTCCTTGAGTGGATATGAGTACTATGTTTTATTCATTGATGATCACTCCTGGAGGACCTGGATTTATTTTTTGAAGACCAAGAGTGAGGTCTTCAAGCGGTTTCAGGAGTTCAGAGCTCTTGTGGAGACACAGATAGGTCGAAAGATCAAGTCCCTGAGGTCGGACAATGGAGGAGAGTACACCCTTGGAGAGTTTGTTGACTATTGTGCGGAGGCAGGCATTAGGAGGGAGTTCACTGTTCCTTACAACCCCCAGCAGAACGGGGTTGCAGAGAGGAAGAACAGATCCATCATAGGGGCTACCAAAGCCATGTTACATGATCAGGGGTTGCCATTGTTCTTGTGGGCAGAGGCCTGCAACACAACTGTTTACTTGCAGAACAGGAGTCCGCATCGTGCCTTGGGGCACATGACTCCGGAGGAGGATTTCTCTGGGAAGAAGCCTGATATTGGTCATCTTCATATCTTTGGATGCATTACATACTCCTATATACCCAAGGAGAAGAGGACCAAACTAGAGCCCATCGCAAAGAAGGATATCTTTGTGGGCTACAATGAGACCTCAAAGGCCTTTCAGATTTACATTCTTGCACAGAGGAGAGTTGTTGTCAGACGGGATGTGAAGTTCGAGGAGGACAGGGCCTTTAGGAGGTCACAGGAGTTAGAGTATCTGGATCAGCCAGACCCTCAGCAGCAGTTGAGTCAGTCGCAGGGATCCAGTGGGCAGGGATCAGGAGGATCAGGAGGTACATCTATGAGGATGTCAGGTCCGTCAGTGAGCAGTGGCTCACCGAGCCAGAGGGGTGGTGCTCCGGGCAGCATGCAGGGCAGTTTACAAAGCAATTCACTAGGGAGTCCACTGATGGACAGTTCACACGGTACCTCAGCTTCTACAGGTTCAGGTGCAGGCAGGAGGACAGCAGATAGACAGTCAGGAGTTCAGGCTCCTGATGATGATGAGGAGGAGTTTCATTCTCCGGTGGGAGAAGTGCGCTCAGGGAAGAGGAAGCCCAAGTAGCTTGAGGACACCTTGAGAGATGCCTCATCTGTTGCTGAGCCGAAGAGGCCGGTTAGAGAGAGTAGACCACCTGAGAGGTTTTGTAGCTATATGGCGATGGTTACCAGCATCCTTGACTCTGAGCCTTCTAGCTATGAGGAGGCAGCTAGCCAGCAGGTCTGGAGAGAGGCCATTTAGGAGGAGTATTCTTCTATCATGAAGAATGATGTTTGGGAGGTGGTGCCGAGGCCTGAGGGCAAATCCGTGGTTACTTCCAGATGGCTTTACAAGGTAAAGCATGCTGCAGATGGCAGCATTGAGAAATTCAAAGCAAGGTTTGTGGCTAGAGGGTTCTCCCAGGTAGAGGGAGTTGATTATGAGGAGACCTTCGCTCCCGTGGCTCGATATACTTCGATCCGCTCCATTATATCGATAGCAGCAAAGATGGGTTGGAAGATCCACCAGATGGATGTGAAGACTGCATTTCTCAATGGCTTCATACAGGTGGAGGTGTACATTGAGCAGCCACAGGGCTTTGAGGTGCATGGGAAGGAGTCCCATGTGTGCACACTGAAGAAGGCCCTTTATGGCCTGAAGCAAGCTCCCAGAGCTTGGTACTCCAGGATAGATACATATTTGCAGGGGATGGGTTTCACAAAGAGTGAGGCAAATCCGAACCTTTACTTTATTGTGATTGGTGATGAGCCTCTCATTCTGGTGCTGTATGTGGATGACTTGGTTATTACAGGTGTAGAGAGACTCATAGAGCATTGCAAGAGAGATCTTGCGACGGAGTTTGAGATGAAGGACATTGGCTTGATGCATTACTTTTTGGGCTTGGAGGTGTGGCAGGAGGAGGGGCATTTCTTCCTGGGGCAGGGGAAGTATATTGTGGACATCCTTAGCAGATTCCACATGGAGGATTGTAGACCCATGTCGACACCGATGATCACCAACTGGAAGAAGCTTCATGCTTCGGATTCCGAGTTGGTGGATCCCACATTGTACAGGCAGCTGATTGGTTCCTTGATGTATTTGGTCAACACTAGACTAGATATCTGTTTTGCAGTCAACACGATGAGTCAGTTTATGTGTGAGCCTAGGAAGGTTCACTGGGTGGCTGCAAAACACATTTTGCGGTACTTGCAGGGGACAGTGGATTATGGTCTGGACTATAGGCAGGGAGATGGAGTGAGATTGGCAGGATACACTGATTCTGATTGGGCAGGTTGTGCTTCTGATAGGAAGAGCACTTCAGGGTGCTGTTTTGGGTTGGGTTCAGCAGTAGTGTAATGGTTCAGCCGGAAGCAGCAGTCAGTAGCACTGAGTTCAGCGGAAGCAAAGTATATGGCAGCCAGTCTAGCTAGTTGTGAGGCTATCTGGCTTCGCAAGATGTTGTTTGGCTTATTTGGTTAGCTGTTGAGACCTTCAGTGATTTACTGTGATAATCAAAGTTGCATTAAACTCACGGAGAATCCAGTATTTCATGACAGGTCAAAGCATATCGGGATCAGATATCATTTCATCAGAGACTATGTTCAGAAGGGAGCTGTGAAGCTTGAGTATATTTCCACTGATGAGCAGGTTGCAGATATTCTTACCAAAGCCTTACCACGGGGCAAGCATGTCTACTTCAGAGACAAGATGGGTGTGGTGAGGAACACCTTCCTCGGTAAGAGGGAGTGTTGAAATTTGGTACCGGAGGACAGGTGGTTCCCTTAGGCTTTTGATCTTTGGCCTAGGGAAAAGTGTCCAAAAGAATTTAATTTTTCTCCCTAAGTAACTTTATAATTTTTATAAAGTTAAATCTAATTTAAAAGTGACTTTAAGTGATAAAGTTACTAAGTCTAATTTTAAAGTGATTTTTATAAAGTCAATGAAAAATTAGAAAGGAAAAGTGACTTTGGAAATAAATGACTAAGTGGGTCTTTATTAAAGTGGGGTGAATTAAAAAATAAAAAGTGAGATTTAAATGAGCATTTAATCTCAGCCTTAAATCTCAATCTATTTCAGCCATTGGATTTAGGGATCACCCAAAAGTCACTTGGGGTTAGATTAAAGGAGGAAAAGGAGGAAAATGTCATTCATTATTTCATGAGCAGATTGGGAGAAGGAGAGCAAGAGAGCAAGAGAGATTTCTGAGCAGGGAGGAGAAGGAGACAGCAGCTTGGCACACATTCCAAGGCAGCATTTGAGCAGATTTGTACAGTTGATTCAACACACAGTGAAAGGTAGATTTTGGCACGATTTTCTAGAAATCCGTACAGCTGGTTTGCACAAAAATCGAGTAGTTTGCACAGAAATTGAGGAGCAGTTTGTTGTTTTTTTCTGCACGCAAATCAAGGTCCGTACAACGCATTTAATGCAGGCCGTACAACAACATTTAATGCTGAAAGTGGGCACGAAAATCGAGGAGGCCGTACAACATTTATTGCTATCATGTTTGCTGTAATTTCCAATTTGCTGTGAGGCATGGGAAAAGAGATAAGTTGTAAATTTGCTTGCTGATTTTTTGCTGAATATTTCTCACTGTAAAAAGGCATTTTCCAGAAACAAAGAAGAGCTCTCAAACTGGTTTTCCCCAAGAGTTCTAAGGGGTTTTTCCAGGGTCACATTGACCAAAAATCTCAGTGTTTAAATGTGTTTTAATGGCTGTTTATTACTGCTGATTTTTATTTTTGCAATTTCCAGCATTCTGTAAAATTTCCAGAATTTGTGTTTTCAACAAATTTATTTTTTTCAGCTTGTTAAATGTATGGTTATGGGAAAGGGCATTTAACTATATGGGAGAAATAAGGAGAAACTGAAAACCGGGGTGGGAAAATAGAAATTTCTACAGCCTGCCTAGGAGAGGCAGCCACACCAAAACAGCAGCCCTGAATTGCCCACGCTGGTCAACGTTGGTCAAAGAGATGACCTGCTGCTTCTGCGTCTTGCACACTGTGTCTTCCTTGCCACTTTGCTGCGTCCTTCTTCTCCCACGTTGGCTGCTCCTTGTTAACCCAATGCTAAGGAGAGAGAGAGAGAAGAATGAGTGATATGAGATGGTGAAATAATGCCTCCACCTATCTTGTATCTATATGAGATGGTGAACATGTGTGCCACACATTTCGCTGTTGGCCGACCTTGACAATTTGTCAAGTAATTACAAATAAATTCATATCTCCATAAATACTTGTCAGAATGGGATGATCGTTAGATCAATCCTACACCACTCGATGAGAGAAATCAAGGAAAAATATCAACTGCCATAAATAAGATGACCCACATGGAGTTTGGCCCTAGTTGCTAATTTTAACACTCCCTCTCAACTGGGAGAACTCCATCCGCTAATCCGTCTGACCATCGGTACTATCTTTGCCATCAAATGCACTGCCCTGCACTGCTCGGCTCTGCTTTGCTTTTCTCTGCTGAACTATGAAGAAGAATAAATGATCGAGGATGTATCATACCATCCTCCATTGACCGGAAGTCAGTCTCAGAGTGTCATACCACCCTCACTGATCCCAGATCAATGGAGGTCATCCTAGCATAAAGAGTACGGTAGATACAACGATGCGTCCATCGTTTGTACTACTAATGGTCCCTAACCCCATTTCCCTACTCATTGATCAGATGAGAGGTACTTCCCATGAGTCCCAAACTACATGGGTAGGATGCCTCGACAAGAGAACTAATCATCCTATCCCAAAGTTGCCACGGGGTATCACAGGGGAAGGTTGAACCTTTCACCCTGTACATAGCGCACCACTAGGGGAGGGTGAGTCGCCCTGTGGTCGCATGTCGCTCCAAGAAGTACCCCAAGCCCCCCAGAGCTCCCAGAGCTCAATGTATGCATCATACACGACCCTCATAAGAGGGTCTCTCAACGACACCAAGTCGTTCTCGAAAAGTCAAGAATTTGACCTTTCCCAGGGGCTTCGTCAAAATGTCGGCGACCTACTCATCTGTACCGATATGTTGGAGCCTTATTGCTCCTTGCTGCACCATATCCCGTATACAGTGGTACCTGATATCGATATGCTTAGAGTGATCATGAAATATGGGATTCTCTGATAAACGAATCCCGCTCTTGGTTGTCACACAGCATCACGGTAGTATCCAATGTAAATCCAAACAACTCACTGAAGAGCTTTCGCAACCAGACCGCCTCACAAGAGGCCATACTCGCAGCAATGTACTCTGCCTCAGTGGTGCTCAAAGCCACAAACTTCTGCTTCCTGCTCATCCAGGATATTGAGGTAGATCCCAAAGAGAAACAGTACCCGAAAGTGCTCTTTCGGTCCACCACACTGCCTGCCCAATCAAATATCCATGTAATCTCACATCTTCGGCAGTGTATCTCAACCCATGAGTGATTGTGCCACGAAGGTATCTCAACAGACTCTTGGCACCAATCCAATGTGTGTGGTGAGGCTCAACCATATGTTAACTCGACGTGTTGACTGCAAAACATATATCTAGATGGGAGTTCACCAAGAACATCAATGCTCCGATGAGTTGACAATACTCGGTAGCATTATGTAAAACAGGTCCGACAGCACTACTGCCTAACTTCTTGAAGTCAGGCTCCATCGGGGTAGTCACGGGCTTGCAGTCCACCATATCGAATCTCTCCAATATCTTCACCGCATTTTTTCCTTGAGATAGGAAAATCTCCCTTGGCTTCTGCCAGACTTCCAATCTTAGGAAATAGTGCATCAGTCCCAGGTCCTTCATCTCAAACTTAGAAGCCAACTCCCTCTTACATTTGTGAATGAGAGGGTCTGCACTTGTCAGAAAGAGGTCGTCAACGTACAAGGTTTGTCATCTTCAACCTTAAAGTAAAGGTTAGGGTCGGCTTCACTCCTAGTGAATCCCAACTTCATCAAGTAGCTATCGATCCTCTCATACCACACTCGGGGTGCTTGCTTCAGCCCATAGAGGGCTTTCTTCAACCTGCACACATGAGATTCCCGATCATGAATGTCAAATCCTTCGGGATGTTCCACATAGACTTCCTCTTTGATCGAACCATGCAAGAATGTGGTATTGACATCCATCTAATGTAGGTTCCATCTTTGCGAAGCAGCAAGGGCTATGATCGAGCGGATGGTGGTGTATCGGGCAATAGGTGCAAATATCTTGTCATAGTCTATGCCTTCCTTCCGAGAGAAGCCACTAGCGACAAAACAAGCCTTATACTTTTTAGCTCTTCCATCAACTCCATGCTTTATCTTGTAAAGCCATTTCGAAGTGACAACTGCTTTGTCCTAGGGTCTGGGGACCAAATCCCAGACATCGTTTTTCATGATGGACTCATATTCCTCAGGCATAGCATCCTTCCATACTTGATGCTTGACAGCTTCTGTAATGATGAAGGCTCATTTTGGATGATCGTGCTCATGATGGTCAAGTATCCCTGATACCTGGCCGACTTCTTACTTTCCCGAAAAGTCCCTCTGGGTGCAATGTGTCCTTCGGCATCATCAAGTGTCCCCCTGAGCCATGAAGGCCTCTTCCTAGAAGAGGAAGGCTCTTGCGGAGGGGGATCAATAGGATCCATAGGTTCTTCCACATCGGGCATCGTCTCATCTTCCTTTTCCTCCGATATCTTGTTGTTGGCTTCTTTAGATTCCCTTAGATTAGGAAGATTGTCAACTTTGCTAAGAGCCATATCTTTGTCAAAGGTGACATCATGGCTAATCTGGACTTCCCTTTGATCAGCCACATAGATTCTATAGCCCTTAGTATTTTTGCTATAGCCCACGAAGATTCCTTTCTTTCTAGATGCACCCAGTTTATTCCTTTTCTCTTTCGGCACATGAAAATATACAGGACTTCCAAAAATTTTAAAATGAGATATGTCAAGTTTCTTACCAGTGAACATTTCTTCGGGAGTCTTGGAACCCAATGCTTGATGAGGGCATCGGTTTTGCACATATACGACGATTTTCGCAGCTTCGGCCCATAGAAACTTTGGAAGCCTTTGATCATGGAGCATAGCACGGACAACTTCCACAATCGTATGATTCTTCCTTTCCGCCACACCATTATGCTCAGGAGTATATGGTGTTGTAGTCTCCCTTTTAATGCCAGCCTCTTTGCAAAAGGCATGGAACTCATTGGATTCATACTCAGTCCTATCATCAGACCTTAAGATCTTGATCTTCTTTTCGGTTTGATTCTTGATCAAGGCTTTGAAGTGACGAAACCAGGAGAACACTTCATCCTTCTTTTTCAAGAAGTATATCCAAGTCTTGCGAGAATAATCATCTGTAAAAGTGAGGTAATATAAATATCCTCCCAAGGAGTTCATAGGCATCATACCAGATATGTTTGAGTGAACCAACTGCAATATATCGGAGGTCTTGCTATGGCTTGAGGGGAATGGTCCCCTTTTGAGCTTTCCTTCGGCACATCCCGGACATACACCTTCTTGCTCTATTTTGAACTTGAGCATCCCTGTCACCATTTGTCTCACATCAGGTAGAGCTTTATAATGAAGGTGAGCAAACCTCCGATGCCATAGTTCAGACTGAAGGGATGTGTCACAAGACATGACACCCAACGGACTTCCTTCAACCTGATATAATGAATTAACTCGAAACCCAAGAGTGAAAGCATCTATAAAATTCTTTTTTCCATACACGTACCTTGCCATCGATGAAGGCCACTTTGTAGCCTTTGTCTTCCATTGCTGAAATGGACAACAGGTTCTTTTTGAGATCAAGTACATATAGGACTTCTTGCAAATGAATTGTCTTACCTTGATTCAATTGAAGAGTGACATTCCCGACGCATTTCACAGGATATGTTGAGTTGTCCCCAAGGACAATTTCCAGGTTGGTCTCCTTCTCTATCAGATTAGAGAGAGCTTCTTTGTAACCAGTGAAGTGCCTTGAGGCACCACTATCAATAAGCCAATTTCCCAGCAAGTCCAGGGTAGCAGTAGTAGAGAGGGCCGCTGGTAGATAATATTCATCTTGCTTATTGTTAACAACATTAGATTCATGCCTGGAGTTTCTTGCCTTCTTGGAGGGTTGACCACTTCCTTGATTTCTGGCATTCCTTTTGCCATTAAACTTGCCATTCCTTTGATTGCCTCTGGAGTGATTTTGATCATCGTCATGATGTGAGTCCTTCTTATCAGGGCACTCCCTTGCATAGTGGCCCATTTTGTTGCAATTGTAACATCTTCCTTTTCTTCCACCCTTCGGTCCGACCTTTCCTTTAGATTTAGCCCCGAAATTGTTTCTCCTTTACTTTGACTTCTCCCTTGGTCCACTTGTTCCTAGCAGCAGCAGATGCATTTGATGGAGGCTCAACGATTCTGCCTCTCACATGGTCCAACACTTCCTACTCTTCTAATGTCAGATCGAGAGACATCTTCCATCCGTGATAGTCAGACTTCTCATGGAGCTTGTCTTCAACTGGGACGTGTCATGAGGATCTCATGAAGTCTTTGAGATTGCTTCAACAGACTTCAGTGATTGCTCTTGCTCTTGCTCTTGCTTGGGCTTTGTCTTCACCTCAGCTCTAATACCATGTTAATTTATTATATGTTCTATGTTTAGAGCAGTTTACTTCAATTCTTCTTATTAGCCACTGTTTAGCAATCACATAAACATAAAGTAAAGTGTAGATAAAACATTAATAGATTGACAAAAAACAAGCCAAGACAAGAGACATAAGATGTGGCGGCTAGCCAGGGACAAACCCCAATGCAGGGAAACGATTTGATCAATTCTTCTTTAATATTCAATAGTTCAGCAGAGAGAAATAGTACAAATTCAGAAATCTGTAATTTTATGACAACAGCAGTAAACCCTAACCAAGAAAGTCAAACCTGGTCAAACAAGGTGAAATTGACCTTCAATATATTTGGCCAATTTCTTGGTCATCTAGTCCTCCAACAGTAAGAAGAAGCAACCCTCAAACAACCCTAAAAACACAGTCAACTAGTCAACTATAATCAACTTGCTGCCCCAAACTAGGGCAGTCAACCCTGGTCAAACCGTAGGTCAGGATGCCTCGGTTTTTGTGCCAGAGTTTGTGGTCTGCCTAGGAGAGGCAGCCACACCAAAACCACAACCCTAAATTGCCCACGCTGGTCAAAGAGATGACCGACTGCTTCTGCGTCCTACAAACTACGTCTTCCTTGCCTCCTTGCTGCGTCCTTCTTCTCCCACGTTGGCTGCTCCTTGTTAACCCAATGCTAAGGAGAGAGAGAGAAGAATGAGCGAGATGGTGAAATAATGCTTCCACCTATCTTGTATTTATATGAGATGTTGAACATGTGTGCCACACATTTAGCTGCTGGCCGACCTTGACAATTTGTCAAGTAATTACAAATAAATTCATATCTCCATAAATACTTGTCAAAATGGGATGATCGTTAGATCAATCCTACACCTCTCGATGAGAGGAATCAAGGAAAAATATCAACTGCCATAAATAAGATGACCCACATGGAGTTTGGCCCTAGTTGCCAATTTTAACAAAGGAGCACCTCAAACATCTAGAAGAAGTACTTTTTGTATTAAAGAAGAATCAATTTTATGCAAAATTATCAAAATGTACCTTTGGGTAGAAGGAAGTTGAATATACCTGGGACACGTCATATCCAAAGGAGGAGTCAAAGTGGATCCCAACAAAATTAAAGCGAATAAAGAATGGCCAAAACCCAAGAACATTTCAAAACTAAGAGGATTTCTAAGTTTAACTGGGTATATAGAAGGTTCATAAAGAACTATGCACATTTGACTGTGCCACTGACAAACTTGTTAAAAAGGACACTTTCCAATGGAGTAACCAAGTAGAATGCTTCGAGAATCTAAAAAAAGTAATGTCAACCACATTGGTACTGGCAACTCCAGACTTCTCCAAACCATTCGTAGTCGAATGTGATGCTTCAAGATTTGGAATTGGAGCAATATTAATTAATGCAAGACATCCATCCTATAGCCTTTGAAAGAAGGAAGCCTAACAAACGGGAAAGCTTGAAGTCAACTTACCAAAAAGAGATGCTTGCCATCATACATGCATTAATTAAATGGCGACAGTACCTGCTTGGAAATAAGTTCTCAATTCGAACTAATCACAATAGTCTTCAATTCCTACTTCAACAAAAAACATTATCAACAGAACAACAAAAGTGGATGGAGAAACTTTCACAGAAAGATGATGACACACAACATGCGCTGCCTTGGTAATTGTTCCCACTGGTTAGATGAAATACGAGCCGAGTATGCCAAGGATTTCGACTGTGGTGCTATGATTGAAAATATCAATAAATATGCCAATTTTGAATGGAAAAATGACATATTATGGTGCAAGGGTAGAATTTATCTAACTCCATCATAGAATGAAAAATCTAAAAGAATCTCACAGTTCTCCAGTAGCTGGGCATGTTGGATTCTTCAAAACCTACTACAACATTCGACAATCGTTCTACTGGAAGGGTATGGGTAAGGTAATCCAAAAATATGTCGCGGAATGTGATGTTTGTCAGAGAAATAAGGGTGAAAATATTCCAACCCCAGGTTTACTACACCCATTACACGTTCCAAATAAAAAATGGGAGGAAATCTTGATGGATTTCATTGAAGAACTGCTTATGTCTGATAATAAGGACAAGATATTTGTCGTAGTAGATAGATTCACCAAATATGCCTACTTCATGGCAATAAAAAAAACTAACACAACCAAGCAAATTGCATAAGTGTTTTGTAAAAACATTTACAAACTACATGGTTTTCTCAAGGTTATTGTCAGTGATAGAGATGCAATATTTAAAGGCAATTTTTGGAAAAACCTCTGCCACCAAGCATAAATATCTCTCAATGCGAGTTCAACTTATCACCCCCAGACAGATGGTCAAACTGAAGTTGTAAATAAATGTTTGGAAACATATCTCTGTTGTTTCATCATTGACAAACAAAACAAATGGTCTCAGTGGCTACACCTGGCAGAATGGTGGTACAATACCACCTATCATACTTCAACTAAAATGACTCCCTTCCAAGCCCTATATGGCTATGAACCACCCAGGTGGAAGGATTTTGCGCTGCACAATTCTAAGGTTCAAGCAGTAAGGAACCACTTAGAAGAAAGCCAAAGAATTATTAACTTGTTAAAAGAAAATCTAACAGTGGCACGTAATAGAATGAAGCAACAAGCCAACCAACACTGCACCGAAAGAGAATTCGAAGAAGGTGATTGGTTTTCGTCAGACTTCAACCCTATAAGCAGTTATCATTAAAATAACAAGGGAAAAATAAGTTATCTCCTAAATATTATGGACCATACCAAATAATCAAAAAAATAAGTAGCGTGGCTTATGGATTGAAGCTACTAGACAATTGTCGAATCCACAACACATTTCATGTATCAAGTCTCAAAAAAGTACTAGGGAAAAATCAAACAGCTCAAACAAAGATTCCTGAGACCGACGAAGAAGGAAGGATCATATTAGAACCTGAAGGCACACTCGCTACGAGAGAGAAGGTACTATGATCCAAGACTATTAAAGAATACCTTATCAAATGGAAGAGACTATCAAAAGAAGATTCATCATGGGAGACTGAGCGTTTTCGCCAGCAACACCCAACATTGCCTATGCTTTGAGGACACAACATTTTAAGAGAGAGGCAATATTATGAATAAAATATTCATATATATATATATATATATTGAATTAAATAATAAAATAATAAAAAATAAATATTAATTAATAATTAATAAATTAATTAAATTAAATTAAGTTGCCCAATTAATTATGAAAGGGCACTTATGTCAAAAGACGTGTTTTTAACCTTGTGGCCAGTCAACTCCTATAAAGGAGAACCGCCCAAGGGCTTGTAATCATCATCTGAATTTGGAATAATAATATATATCTTACATACATAAATGAGTCTACAATTGACACATTACAGTGAACAAAGCTTTCTCATAACACCCAAATCTTGAAGGTAACTATCTATCTGAGCATACCATGTCCATGGAGTCTGTTTGAGCCTATACAAGGCTCTCTTGAGTCCTGCAAACGTAAGTATCCCTACTGCATGTCTCAAATCCCTCTATCTACTCAATATAAATCTCTTCCTCAACAACCCCTGAGGAACGTTGTTTTAATGTCCATCTGGTGGATCCTCCACCTCGTATGTGCTGCAATAGCTACAATAGCCCTAACAAACAGATATCTAGCCAATGGGGCAAAGGTCTCATCATAATTGATTCCCTCTACTTGCAAAAACCGCTTTGCCATGAATCTTGCCTTATATTTCTCGATGCTCCCATCAGCCCCATGCTTGATCTTGTAGAGCTAGCGAGATCCCACCGCAAATTTTCCCTCTAGCCTCGACACCACCTCCTAGACATCATTATATATGATGGAGGCATACTCCTCCACCATGGAATCTCTCCACACCTACTCAGTGGCTGCCTCTTGATAACTAGAAGGCTCGACATCCAACAACTTAGTCATAAGTGCCATATATCATGCGCACCTCTGTGGCTGTCTGCTTTGTCTAACTAATGTGCTAGGAGCACCAACTTGCTCCTATGCCTCTTGGATCAGTTGATCTGCCCATCTTGTTGTTCTTCTCCCTGTGTTGGGAGTCACAACCTGAGTGGGCTATACTCTCTCCTCCAACTGCGTGTCCCCCTCGTTCTTATGTTGCTTGTCCTGCCCATCAACATGCTCATTTTTAGTCTGAGGTGTTGGTTGAGCCTCCTGCTTGGGAGCTTACTGCTTCTCCTCTTGCACAGTAGTTAGCTCATGCTCTAAGGACTTTTTCAAAGCACATCCCTCCTCAAACTCCACATCTCTCTTGATGATTGTCTTCCTGAGTGTTGGTATACATATCTTGTAAGCCTTGGATGTCTCGTTGTACACGAAGATGCCCTTCTTTGTTGTTGGATTCAACTTTATTTTTTTCTCTGTTGTTACATGGCAGTACACTAGGTTATTAGCAGCCAAATATCCGAAAATGTGACACATTCGATTTCTTCCTGGTAAAACTTGTAGTTTGAGGTGTTGGTTGAGCCTCTTGCTCCTCTTGCACAGTAGTTAGCTCACACTCTGAGGACTTTTTCAAAGCCCCTCCCTCCTCAAACTTCACATCTCTCTTGATGATTAGTACACTAGGTTATCAGCAGCCAAATACCCGGAAATGTGACATCCGATTTCTTCTTGGTAAAAGTTGTAGTTTGAGGTGTTGGTTGAGCCTCCTGCTTGGGAGCCTATTGCTCCTCTTGCACAGTAGTTAGCTCATGCTCTAAAGACTTTTTCAAAGCCCCTCCCTCAAACTTCACATCTCTCTTGATGATTATCTTCTTGAGTGTTGGTATATATATCTTGTATGCCTTGGATGTCTTGTTGTAGCCCATGAAGATGCACTTTTTTATTGTGGGCTCCAACTTATTTCTTTTCTCTGTTGGTACATGGCAGTACACTAGCCTACTGACAATCAAATATCCGGAAATGTGACACATTCGATTTCTTCTTGGTAAAAGCTTCCTTTGGTGTAACTCACCCCAACACTCTGTGGGCTCCGGTTTTGCAAGAAAACTATTGTATTGCATGCCTTAGCCCAAAGGAACTTCGACAACCCTTGGTCATGCAACATGGCTTTGGTCGTTCCAACTAAGGCCCTATTCTTGCACTCATACACCTCGTTTTGTTGAGGGTTATATGGTGTTGTCAAATCCCTCCTCATGCCCTTCTTGGCACACAACTCCTTGAATGCATTCTGTTACCCACTACTTCTGGGTAGTGTGGATAGGAGAAAATTTTTCTCCTAGATGGTCCTTAGCCAACAATCCCTTGCAACCACCAGATAACTCATTGTGCCATTATTTTGCCACCTGAGCCAACCATGTGGTCCCTCGGTCATCTGTTATGATCATATGTTTGAAGGTGGGCCTCCCAACCTGGAAGGTATGGCTTTTCATTGGTATAGTTGAGTTATTTTCCTTATTTATCATGGACACTTTTGGGCATGGATTGATGGGGGGACTCGGTGGAAAGAGTGGGCTAGGTCTGTACTCTTGTCTCGTCTGGTCGATTTGGTGGTTAATCCCTTATATCCTAGTCTTGTGGGATCTCCTTTACTGGCCATTAGCTTTAGGGTTGATACTACATGGGAAATCCTGATTTTGGTTGTGTTCTCGCTTCCTGACACCTTATACATCACTCCCTCCCGTTCATTCTAACCCAATTCATCATTTTCCCATTTGGTTTCACATGTGTCCAATGGGTCCACATAAGGTTAGCCCCCCCCCCTCGTCCACATCTTGGGTCGGGGTTGGAACGATGCCCTAGAGGTTGATGTAGCTAAAAAGAAAAGAAAAAAAAGCACAATTTGGCTACACTCAACAGGAAATATACCACAAAATGCAAAAGATGGCCGAGACATACAAAGTTAGCATGTGGCGGAAGGCCAAACGAGCTCTACCCCTTATCCATGGCCATCACCTTGGTTCCTGTGGGTCCTAGATGAGCTCCCTCCTTCATTAAGGAACCCATGATTGTTCCAACCCCTAGTGGACAATGAAATGCCCCACCTCAAAAGGGGGTACCTACTGCTTCATCCTACACATCATGCTGTCATCCCTTGGAAGCCCCGAGCAATTATGAAGAAAAATCAATCAAAGGCAAAAGGCATATGAAGAAGGGTGGAAAAACAAAGGTCGGGGTAACTCATGTACCACAATTTTCTCCCTCCTACAATCATATACAAAGGTGTGGGCTTCCCTTATTATAGCTACCCTTGTACCATGGCATGTGGCTTGGAGAATTCCCCTCATCCCCACTCCGTTCCATCACTATATGATTTGCCATCTACCACCTGATGGATGTACCATGGACATGTCACCTCCTTTAAAGGCTGAGACCACCTAATAGGGTCCTTGATTAACCCACTTATTAAGCTTGGAGACACTTGTACATGCCAAAACCCACGATGAAAGGGCATGCCACCATGAAGTGCTCCATTGGTTCCATGAATTGTAAGCTCTTTTACTTGATTATTCTGATGATTTGTTGTATTGGAGGGCAAGGGGATGCATTGGATCTTACGCAGGATTACAGGGGGGGTCTCCATTTGGGGCTTGGTCTCCCTATATGGGGTCCAAGCCCTCCAGAGGGCCACATTGGCACTTGTAGGGTGAGCATTGAGAGCCATGGGTCTCTACCATAGTAGAGAGTATTTAATGGACCCCAAACACCACTCATTGATTGCTCGTGTTCCACCTTTTGGATGAGGATGATGCACCTGGTTCACTGTGCTTGACTGGCTCCACACTTGCACCGTACACTTGGCGGATGTTCCAGGGTCTAAATGAGGATGTGTCTCACTGCAAGAGACAAAGGAAGGCTTATTTAATCATCTTGGCCCTTACAGATGGTTTACAGGCATTATCGATCCACTTGGAGACCCATGAGGATGTCCTTGTGCCCCCACACCCACTTGGGAGCACCACAGTGACTTGCTTGTAAAACAAGGGTTCAACCCCTTGTCCATTATGTTTGGAGTCCATTCTCTCAACCATAGCACACTTTGGACTTCATTAGGCCTTCTCAATGGTTGAACGACTCATTATGTTGATTACTATGCCCTCTTGAGAGGCTTATTTTTATGTTAGTGGCTATCTTTGTGGGCTTGTCAACAAGGATGTTGTTATTGCACATTATTTTATTATTTAGGGCCTAATTAGGCGAAATTGGCAAATTGAACTCATTAGAGATGGTATAAGAGAGGTTATTCATTTCTCTCATCATCACTGGGATTTGGAATTAGTAGCCACTTGAGAATTTCACATTCCCTTTTGGAGGACGAGTTTGGTTTCATGGATGAATTTTGATGTTTGGATTCTATCTTCTTGGTCTTGGAGTTTCATTATTGGCATAATTTGATGATTGGATATACTCATTGTACATGTAAGTGATATTTTTCATGTTTATTCTTGCTAATTACTTTGTCACATGAATGTCGCTGTGATTTTCGTTATATAGGTATGAAATTTGCTGTTACTCTATGCGAAATGGTGGAAAATTTGGTCTTTGAAGCGTTGCGTACATTGCATGTGTCAAGTATGAATGTGTGAATGTTCCTAGAGGTTATCTTTGTTGAAAACGCCTTGACAAGTCATCAATTTTTGCATATCAAAGTATAAAATCTTTTGGCAGCTACTCTCATGCCCTAATTGCCATGCGAAGTTGTCTAGAGGTCTCCTTGATTGGGTATAGTCTCTCCAAATCACAAATTCACCTTGACTCCATCTCTCCCAAAGGCAAGGCACTGATCCAACCATAGGTGGTCACTTAAAAGAATAATTTTTTCACCTTCTCCTTCTCTTTTTAGGCCTAGCCCTAATAGGTCACCTAGGGCATCCAACAAATTTTATTGTGGTCATCCAAACACCTCAATTTTTGGTCCACTAGTGCGTTGGGGTTATCTCTAAAGGCCCTCCAAATTCGAAGCAATTCCGACGATGGGATCCCAAGATATAACAAGCCCTAGGTTAGAGACCATTTCTTGCCCTAGGTTTCCCTTGGCTAGTATCTTCATTTGGATCATTGTATTTAGTCCTTGAAAGAAATTTTTTCCTTTGATCCTCTTCTCTTCCCTAATTAGGTCAAACCTCTCCTTGGTTGATCAACTCCGTACCCTTGACGTAATTTTGGGTCCACTGGGTCATGTGTGGTCTCGCAACTTTACAACTCTAATTTCACAAAGATCACATAAAGGCCAATTCTCCATAATGATTTTCAGGTATAGGAACCCTCTTAGCAAGATATATTCCCAAACCCTATCCTCAAGAATTCTTGTAGCCCTTCCTAGAGAGCCTATCACCTTGCCTTTCAAGCAAGAAAGCCATATAATTGAGTTTGTCTTGTGAATAGGCCTTGGGAATCACCCTTCATACTTTCATTAACATATTCGTTCTTGTGATTCCCTTATACTAGGCTTCCTCCCATCGGTGAAAGTCCGTAAAGAGCAGGGAGCCTTCGCTGAGGTGACAGTGGGCTATCGCTCTCTCGTTGCCCCTTTACCTAGTGGTTGCTCTATATGATCCCCTCCTAGGATCCCTGCTAGTTTGAGCGGTAACACGTTCAAGGTGTACTCCCCACCATTATCAGACCTCAACGCCTTGATTTTCTTGCTAGTCTGGTTCTCAACCAAGGCCTTAAGGATTATACCCTAGAAACTTCGAGTAGACATGATCCTTTTTTTTCATGAAAAATATCCATGTCTTCCTCAAGTGATCATCTATGAAGGTGACATAATACTTGTACTCATTAAGGGATACTATAGAGAAAAGACCACAAACATCTGAATGAACAAGGTCCAAGATATCTTTGGCCTTGCTATCTTTGCTAGGAAAAGAGGTTTTGGCATACTTTCCAAGTGTGCATCCCTTGCACACCTCAAGCTGATCCACGCTACATTGGGGCAACCTTGTCGCTATCTCCTTGAGAATCCTCAATGCACTATGGTGCCAATACCCCATGCGCTTATGGCACAATTTCACAAGCTCTCTGCTTGATTCATGACTCCCTCTGCTGGTTAATGTTGTGATTGTTTCAAACTGCAATATATACAGGCTCTTGTGCCTAACCATGATTTGCTTAGCCACCTTGGAGTCTAAGGGTTTTATAAAAACCCTACCTTGTTTGAAGGTCACCTCATACCCCTTATCCTCTAATGTTGAAACTGAAACAAGGTTCTTCTTGAGCCCAGGTACGTAAAGGACGTCTTTGAGATATAGAGGGTTTCCAGACTCCCTCTCAAATCGAACTATACTAGTACACTTGAACCGATACTTAACATCATCTCCCATTTTGATGTCGAACTGCATGTCCCTTTTTGATAGTTTACTGAATTACTTACTATTTCCCATCATATGAAAGGACGCAACACTGCCCACATACCATAAGTCGGTAACCATTGAGCTTGCCATGTAAGTGATGAGTGAAAACTCCTCAAAATGAGAAGAGAACTCATCTATCTCTCTGGAGGTTGCTACATGGTCCTTCTTGGACCCTTTCCTTCTGTTAGGGCATTTAGTAGCATAATGCCCAAATTGGTGGCACAAAAAGCATTTGATCTTGCTGAGATCCTTTTTCTTCTTCTCGCCCTTGTAGCTCAGATCTCCACCACCACAACTCTTTTTGCCCTTAGATCTGTCCCCTTTGCTGGCTAGGGAAAAGTTATCTTCTTCTTCTTCAGTCTTAACATGAGACCCAATTTTTTTATGAATCACCTCTTGGATGCAGTCACCCCATAATCGCTCTCAATCTGGAAGTTTTTCTATGGCACAAATCCCATTCGTGAATGGTTGCCATGACTTGGTGAAACCCAACAAAGCAAAATTCATTAGATCTCTATCTGGAGTTGTCTCGCCCACACCAACCAACTTTTCCTTTACTTGGGAAAGCTTGGTGAGGTAAGACACCATAGAATTTGACTTGGTCATTTTAATATTCTCTGAGATTGTCCTTTAATACCATCTTTTTGGCCTCATTCAAACCCTGATAGAGACTGATAATCGTTGTCGACATGGCTTTGGCTGTCTTCTTCTTAGTTAGGTAAGGAATAATGTGGTTCTTGACTCCCTCCAAGATGATTCTTCTTGCCTTGGCATCCTTATTATATTAAGCCAATTGCTGAGGGTCAGT
The DNA here is from genome assembly GCA_031772625.1 of Pinus tabuliformis. NCBI lineage: Eukaryota > Viridiplantae > Streptophyta > Pinopsida > Pinales > Pinaceae > Pinus > Pinus tabuliformis. The sequence goes on along the minus strand of CM062818.1, from coordinate 566,674,311 downwards.
GGGTGCAGCTGGGACATTATCAACAAACTACCATACTGTTTGCTCCTCCAGCATCACTACTATCCTTTCACTCCACAAGCAGAAGTTGGTCGTACCGTCCAATCTGTCTTCAAATCTGAGATCTTGATATGCCATACTACTAGTTCATACATCTCAAAACAAATGCGCACTACCCATAAACCCTAACAACCAAATCAATCTGATAAACTCACTCCCTTTGAATCACATAACCTGCTCTTGAAGATAAAAATTGTGTTTGGTCTTAAATCAGAGGCTACAATCTATGCTCTGATACCATGCTAGATTTCCTTAAAACCCAGTGATTGATTTATAATTTTCTAGGTGTAAAAACTAGAAATACAAACAATTGCTTAACTGGAAACTTAAATTGCAAATACACTTGATTTTTTAACTTAGCATGCACAACAGAAAATAAATCATAAATCTAAAGACAAACACATTCATCACATAGAACACAAGATATACCCTGGAAACCCTAACTTTGGGGAAAACCTACAACTTTGTGTCTTTTAATTATCTTCAACAAAAGGGTTTTCTTTAGAAAATTATAGCAAAGGGAGAACTCCCTTTTCACCATAGAAAAATAACTGATCAACTTCCAAGATAACTTGATCTTCCTTTTGCTCACTTGATCTGTTGAAAGACCACACAAATCTACCTATCTACACACATATTCAAGCATAGATCTCTCCTCCACGCGCACATGTGCGAACTAGATACTATACAGATGATGTATGAGCTGAGGCAATTTATCCCTCCCTTCATCTCTTCCTCTTGGACTTTGAACCATTGTGATTTGCCGAACCCTTGGGGGTTTTGTCCCAGCCTCTAGCCTAATTACTGGTGTCTATTGTCTTTTGTGCATTGCAGTCTTTGTTAATAAGTGTATAATTGCTTTATGACACAAATTAAGGAAAGAGAACACTAAGATGAACGTAAATTGAAGTCACAAGTAATTATCGAGATAAGAAATTCTATATTGAAATAGAATTTCTAACATGGTATTAGAGATCATGGTTGAAAATATTTGGTGAAGGGACAGTGTTATCAAGGATCATTCTTGAAGACTGAATCTTTGTTGAAGAGACACAAGATTCTAATTTGATATATACTAATGGCATCCTCAATGAAATCAAAGAACAAGTTACAAGGGGCTTCAAATTTCAGAGCCTGGAAGACAAGGATTGAACTTATAATGGCAAGAAATAAAGTTTTGGATATTGTGAAAGGCGAAATCAAAGAACCATCAGATGATGTAGGGAAAAAAAAGTTCAAGGAAAATGACATAATTGCCATGAGCTTCATTGTGGATTTAGTCAAAGTAAATCTAATTCCTTCTATTTTTAACCTAGATACTTGAAAGAAGATGCATGATGCTCTGTCTAATCTGTTTACAATAAAAAATATTGGTCAAGTAGCAATCTTGAAGAATGAGCTTCAAAATATGAAGAGGACAAAAGCTGACAACATGTCTTCATATTTTGTAAGGATTTCTCGTCTAAGAGATGAACTTCAAGCAATTGATGAAATCATCCCAAATAAAGAACTTGTAATCTCAACACTTTTACGGTTACCTAAATCCTAGAACGCTTTTGCAACTGGTATAAATAGCAGAAAGGAGGCTCCATCTTTTGAAGAGTTGTGTACAACTTGATATAAAGAATAAACTAGACTTACACTAATGGAAAGAAACCAAGAAGAAGAAAATTCTATCTCTAATGCTTATGCAACTCGCTTCAAGAAGAAAGGAGAAAGTAAGAAATTTGGTTTTCAAAACAAAGGCTCAAGTAAAAATCCTTCTCAACAAAGGAAGAAAGACTTGTCAAAAGTTCAATGTTTTCATTGTCACAAATTGGTCATTATAGAAACCAATGTCTTGAGAAATTAAATGAAAGTAGGAAAAGAGAAAGGGATCAGGTTGTTGTTGGTGACTCTGATGAACTAACAAAGGAGGCCAAAATAGAAGGTTTCGATGTCAGAGATTTATACTACTGGACAAGAGAAGGTTTAGGGTTTTAGGGGTTTTTGACAAAACCATAGTGTAAAAGATATAATTAGTTTCTTGACTTTAGGGTTTGTGAGCAAAACCCTAATGTGGATCATGGCTTATGCATAATTGACTTTAGGGTTTTTGGATAAAAACCCTAGATTGAGTTCTTCCATGTGCAATGAGGGTTTTGATTTCTAGGGTTTGCGAACCTAGAAAGGCTTGATAAGAGAATGCCTAGGGTTTTGGACAAAACCCTAGGATGAGTTGTTGAAATGAAGAAAAACCCTAATGATGTCTAGATCAATGACGTTGAGAAGTACAAGATCAAGAGGGAGTTGTTGTTGTTCATAAAAGATAAGTGTTCTATCTCTCTTCTTTTACTATTATTGATTTCTTCAGTAAATCTAGTCTCTTACTTTATTTTCATTGCTTGATTATAACTATTCTTTTATGATCTCCCTGGAGAGGATTGCAGGTAAATACTGAAGATTGTTTGTGCTAGAAGAAGTCATAATATCAAAACAAAGTTTGTGACTAGTCTCTAGATTCAGAGGGAGCTTTGGATCCAAAAATAATCTTGAATTTAAAAGAAGCTTTGGACTCAGAGGGGGCAATTTAATTCTCAGGATTTGAGATATGTCTTTAAGTATTATCTTTAAATTATATTTTATAACCAAAGCTAGGATAAGCCTTTGACAAGCCTTTTTCCTGGATGAAGAACTTGCAGTTCAGGGACAAGCTTGGACTTGTTAAGATAGGTTTTCTTAGTAAGAGGATAAACATCTTCCCTATGTTTCATGTTTGACCAAATTAGGGAATATGGTTCAATAACATCATGGTTAGGGAGAGTGGTCTAGTATGGGACAATCATTCTACTTTAGGAGAATGGTCCGTTAGAGGATAGTCATTCTTCCCGTGTAGGAAGAATGGTCCTTTAGGCCCAATTTCTCAAAAGAGTAGTTGTCTTTTTGTGTTGACCCAGTCACTCTATTAGAGTGGGTGCCTTGGTGAGGCTCGGTGACTTGTTGATTGAGCCTTTTGAGTGACGCCTGTGATGTTAGGGTTTGACCAAGATAATGGCAACCCTGTGATGAAAAGGATCCTTTAGGTTTTGACCATGTGGTGTGAGGAGTTGAATAGGGTTTGGTCGACCTTGTGTAGTTGTAACATGGTTGTTCCTAGAGGTTTGACCTTGGTGATGGCAAACTTGTACTAGTTTGTATACCATGAGGTTAAGGCGCCAACCGAATCATGGTGACTAGATGTTGTACCTTAAGCTAGGTACCTTGTATGATGGTACATAGTATTGTTGTACCTTAGGCTGGGTAACCTGTATGATGGTACATAAGGTTGGCACCTTGGCAGTAGCCTAGATGGTACCTAGATCCTTGTAAGATGTTGGGTTGATACCTTGGTAGTAGCCTAGATGGTATCTAGATCCTTGGAATAGTATACCTTGATTTGATGTCTTAGCAATATGCCTAGATGGTAACTAGATCTCTAGAGCAACATGTCTTTTGGATTGGTATCTTGGCATTCACTAAGATAGTACCCATACTGCTGCAGAAACATGTCAGTTGATTTGGCACCTTAGTTGTGGATAAAGAGCTATTATTTTACTATGTCATTGTGATCTTGGTTGAAGAATAGTCTTGGAGGAAGCTCAAAGGAGCAGGTTCCTCCTAGAAATATGCTCAAATCTCTTTAGAGTGAGCTTGTTGGTATCAGGCCTAGGATGAGGCCTTTGGAGTTTCACCTAGAATATGGAAACTAGTTGTTTGATGGCAAAACATGATCATGTTGTAGTACCATAGGATAATGGTACTATGTAATCTTTTTCTTATAGAAATTATGCCACATAGAATATCTAAATAGTCATTGTAAATACCTCCCTAGCTTAGAGGGAGTGTTGGAGAACGTAGCTATGGCCAGTCTTCATAATGTCACAATTGTATTTAGGAAAACAATTTATTATTTTCCCAACATGTTCATCAAGTTTGTATTGATCAAAATTTGTATTTTATAAGTCATGATTTTCATGACGTTAAAGGAAGAAAAATTATCATTTGTTATGTACCTATAAGAAGCCTCTACAAGTGCTAGTCGGCCTCATATTTGGTCAAGTTGGCTTGCCCACATATGACACCCATTCAGACTTTGAAAAAGACTATTTATAAAGATATTTTCACTCCCCTTGAAGGACAATTTGATCTGCAACATTACAGTTCACAATTCTCTTGTAAAACAAAGTACTGAAGCTTCTACACGTCTGTACTACCTCGCTCTAATTAAAAGTGGAAGGTCGAACTTAAGGAATACAATTTTGTGAGAAGATCGAAGTCTGCTCCAACAATCTTATCTCTATTGAAGTGCTCCAAAATCAGTTGAAGGAGATTTGAAGCTTGTTTGTACTTATTCAAGTAACCAATTGTAGTGATCCGAAATTTGTCTATTCTATTGCAGAGGTCCGAAGAATAGGAGTTTGTCTTATTTCAGAGATCTAAAGTATACGAATTATGAAGTATTACAAGGGTTCCAATATAGGGGTACCGAAGTCTTGAAGTCTGGTTACTTGATTGAAGGACTAGGCTGAGTCCTAGTGGAAGCTGGATAGTATACAAGTTGCTTCAAGGTCATGTGTCTAGAGATCAGTGGTTGAAGAAAAAGGGTAGTATTGTTTTCATAAGTATAGTAAGAGGCCTATTCTCTTGTTGATCTTGTTGGACAAAGCATTGAGGAGCTTGAAGAAAAGACTTAGCACTTGTGGAGGTTGTCTTGGGTTGGAAATTTCCTGTTGATTGGATTATGTAAGAAAAGGTTTGTTGGGTTTTCCCCTTGGGGGTTTTGCCCTGGCCTCTGGCCTAATTACTAGTGTCTACTGTCTTTTGTTCATTGTAATCTCTGTTAATTAGTGTATAAATGCTTGATGACACAAATTAAGGAAAGAGAACACTAAGTTAAACGTAAATTGAAGTCACATGTAATTATCCAGATCAAAAATTCTATATTGTAATCGAATTTCTAACAGCCTCATCCCATTCCATTTGGAAAAACGCTCTTTATTTTCACGAATATTCTGAATTTTGATTCCATAGATAGTTTACTTGATTTTAGGAATATTTAAGGCTTCACAAAGAACTCCTAGTCTGACTTTGAGTTTAAAGCTTGAGATTTCAAGTGTGTGTCTCCTTTTAACCTTTGTGAGTTAAACAAAATAATCATTTAAAGTTCTCTACAAATGTGGTTCATTTCATTTTGTCTAGCTGAATGATCTGCCATGCTTTACATTTTGCTATGTTGGAAACAATGTGTCATGAATTGGAAATTTCTCATTTTATTTTGTTAATTCCTATATTATAGATACCATTATCAATATTCATCTCCCTGTTTAAGCTTGGTCCTATCTCAAGCATTTTGTCTTTATTTCATCCTTTTAAAATAGGAGTAGCACCTCTTAAAACACGGATAGGGAATATTACCCTGTTATGCTATCTCCAACACTCAAAACAGTCTAAGAGATCAACACTCACCTTCTTGATAAGGGCTAGGTTTGGAGCATCCTTATAACTGATGGAGGCTACCTATAATCTTATCTCCTCTCCAATGAAAGCATCTCATGACTGCTTGAAGTCAGGTAAATGCTCTTGACCTAGACCATATCCCCCACTGCAACAATATTATCTCTTAGCTCTATTATCTTCATGAGATAGCTCACTACTGTATCTTTTTTCCTCATGCAGGTAGAGGTGAGTTTGTTCTTAAAGATCATCTTCCTAGATACATTCATACTTTGGTACAACGTTCCCAAGGCATCATGCATGACTTTGGCAGTGTTTTTCTGAGTGATATGAAGGATCAATTGATCATTCACTGAATCCAATAGGATTTGATTTGTGATCACTCCTTTGAACATTATAAGCAGTGCAACCACACTCTCCATGAGGTACAATAAGTCTACCATTTCCAGGAGGCTATGTGATCTTTTTTTCATGGCACAAAGTTGGAGGCTTCCTCCAACAAAAGATTCTCTTGTTATCTATTCTACTCTTTGTTGACAACGTGGTCTTCCTCTCCTCATCTCCAGAAGGATTACAGAGGCAGTTGGATGTCTTAGCTTTGTTTTGCGATCTTCGACAGTTGACGGTCAACCTCGGTAAAACCAAGGTTATGATCTTCAATGGGGTGAAGAAAACTTCAGACCTTCACTTCCTATTCAAAGGGGAGGAGGTTGAGATCACCCGCACGTATACGTACTTGGGGGTGCAATTCTTAGGTCCCCACTTCAGTTTGCGACTAGCTCTTTAGCCTCGGATCAACAAAGGATATGGATCCTTAGCCCTTCTCGAGAGATAGTGCTTTCGACATCACTTCTAGGACATCTCGTCCAAGATGAGCCTCATGGACACCTTGATACATCCCCACTGTTCTATATGGCTCAGAGATTTTGGGGCCGTCTTTACTTGATTCGGATTGTGCTTCAGTTGAGAGAGTCAAAACTCTTCTTCTTTGCCGCATCATTAGATGCAAACAGACAATAGCTCAGCACATCATCCTTGCAGAGTTTGGAGCTCAACCCTTTCATCTTGAGACATTCTTTAGTTTGGTCTCATTCTTGCATCGTATCCGGGGATTTGCAGACTCGATAAAGAGTAGGGATCGTTACCCTTACTTGGCATATTGCTCTTTTGAGAATATTGCTCATTCTACCCCCTTGGGCCGGGCTAGATGTTGGTTTATAGGAGTTTCAGATCTCTTAGAGTCAGTGGGAATTCATTTGGATCATCTCCCTCCTTTTCGATATTCCTTGGATGCTCCTGGTCACCTTCTACCTACTAGACAAGAGTTGAACAAGATCATCAGGGAGGACATCTATAGGCAGTTCATCCAAGTCACCTGGGTCAATCCTCCGGGAGGGTTGCACGCAAAGATGGCCTTCTACGCTGAGCACTTCTTAGAGTTGAGAGACGGGCTCATTATATGACCCCAGTATATGTTTTACCACTGGCTGCATGCTCTTCACATTCCTCTAGGCTAGTTTAGAGTAGGTTCTCATAGACTTCGGGTAGAGACAAACCACTAATCGATAGCCCAGATAGAATCTGTCAGGTATGTCATTTATAGGAAGTAGAGACCGAGGTGCACTTCATTTTTGGATGCCCTATCTAATCCCAGATCAGAGGAAGGTTCCATTGCTTGTTCAAAGACTCTCAGACCCTCATAGACTTTTTCAGGTATCCCAATCAGAGATGTTTGGCCCTATATATGTAGGAGGCTCTTAGGTTTCAAGTGCATATTCTTTAGCCTCCCATCAGACCAGACCCCACATAGAGGATCACGACATTTTTCAAGGTACTACCTTCAAATAGGGGCACAAAGAGAACGATTGATACTGTTTCATATCTAGACTCTAGATCAGTGAGGATCCGTGGGACCTCACCCTGCCACACAAGACCTTAGCAGCTAAACCGTCTCAGATCTGTCCCTAGGAGATGGACTAGGTCCTCTAGACCTCAACAGTGCACAAACTCCCCTAGACAACGAGTTAGTGGCTCCCAATGACCCTTCATCAGGCTAGCAAACTTTGTGGAATTTTTTTTAGTACTCTTCAATCAGTGTCGGATGTTAGGACAGATGGATCTGATCCTCTTCATCATGGCATTCCATAAATTGTATCTTTTATGTTCCTGCATTGTACCTTTTATATTCATGCATTGTATTTTTTATAGGAGACCGTTTGGTTCTCCCGCATTTCAGGGACATCATTGTACTCAACAGTCCCTTTGACCTACTTTGTGGTCATTAGTTGGACATAAATATAATTATCTTATCTTATCTTATCTTGCATGATAGGAATTGCCCTTGTTACCTCTTCTTTGAACAAAGCTACAATCTACAATCGTTGGATCAAATGTAAGGTTTCACATCCCATAACCCTTCTCACATCCATGTGCCAATCATTGGCACAATTCTACTTCAATCACCAAAGCTTGGACATACTGCCCACCGAAACCCTCCGACAGTTCTATACTCTAGACAACTTGCCTCTCCATACATGGAATCTGGAGGATTTCAAAAACTGTGATTTGATACCATGTTAGATTTTTATAAACCAGGGTAAGCAGACGTTGCACTCAGAATTCCTAACTGACTAGTCAGTTGAACCTTAAAAACCATTCATAATTGCTGCTCTAATAATATGTTAAAATCTGCAAACACAACACTGTAGCTATGTTGCAGGGAACGTTGGGAAGGACGCTGTTTCGGGCAAAAAACAAAACAAAAACTTTGAAACGTGTATGGTACGACCTTGAAATGTGTTTCAGGCGGTGCTGGCATGTTTCACGAGGCTGAAACATGGCCCAAGACGACCTTAAACATGTTGCAAGGCCGTACGACCACGTTTCTCGAAAAAGTGCATTTTTTTTCGTTTTTTCTTTTTCTTTTTTCATTTTAATTTTTTTATTTGGCGATTATGTGGATGTTTGTAAATGGCCCTCGCAAGTTATAAAAAGACTCGCTTCATTCCCTCATCACACGAATTGAGCAAGTCATTTCACTTGGAGAGGGGCAATTTTAGCAAGGAGAAAAGAGGAAGAGAGTAGTGGTTTCAACAAGAGTGTTTTCAATAGTGAGCAAAGGAGATTTCAACAACAAGAAAAAGTGATTTCACAAGCAAATTTGGAGTGAGGAGTTTCCAGCTACGACATTCTTGGTTTTTGGCTTAGGTTTAGCCATCTTTCTGGTGTGCTTTGTGGCATTTTTGGGTAGCTTCAGCTAGAAAAAAATAATTTGGGTAAAAAGCGTTACCGATCAATCTAGGAGGGGTCCCTATAGAGCGACTACTAGGTCAAGTGGAAACAATGGAGCAATAGCCCACTCTCACCTTAGGTAGAGCTCCTTGCTCTTTATGGACTTTCACCGATTAGAGGAGTCTCGGTACAGGGGAAATTACTAAGAATGATAGATCAATGATAGAGAGGTAGTGATTTTAAGAGCCTATTCAAAGGAGAGAGTCTGATGATAGGGGTTGCTTGCTTTAGAAGCAAGATGTGTGGCTCTCCAAGAAGGGCTAAAGGGAAACCTAGGCCTAGGGTTGAGGTGTGTTTCTTGGTATAAAGTGCCCATAACCGTTCTCACGTCCATGTGCCAATCATTGGCACAATTCTACTTCAATCACCAAAGCTTGGACATACTGTCCACAAAACCCCTCCGACAGTTCTATACTCCAGAAAACTTGCCTCTCCATACATGGAATCTAGAGGATTTCAAAAATTGTGATTTGATACCATGTTAGATTTTCTTAAACCAGGGGAAGCAGATGTTGCACTCAGAATTCCTAATTGACTAGTCAGTTGAACCTTAAAAACCCATTCATAACTGTTTCTCTAATAATATGTTAAAATCTGCAAACACAACACTGTAGCTATGTTGCAGGAAACGTTGGGAAGGAGGCCATTTCGAGAAAAAAACAAAACAAAAATGGTGAAACATGTATGGTACGGCCTTGAAATGCGTTTCAGGCGGTGCTGGCATGTTTCACGAGGCTGAAACATGGTCCAAGATGACCTTAAACATGTTTCAACGTCGAACAACCACGTTTCTCGAAAAAGTACCTTTTTTCGTTTTTTCTTTTTCTTTTTTTCATTTTAATTTTTTTTATTTGGCGATTAAACTATTTTGTGGATGTTTGTAGATGGCTCTCGCAAGTTATAAAAAGACTCTTGCTTCATTCCCTCATCACACGAATTGAGCAAGTCATTTCACTTGGAGAGGGGCGATTTTAGCAAGGAGAAAAGAGGAAGAGAGCAGTGGTTTTAGCTAAAGTGTTTTCAATAGTGAGCAAAGGAGATTTCAACAAGAAGAAAAAGTGATTTCACCAGCAAATTTGGAGTGAGGAGTTTCCGGCTATGACATTCTTGGTTTTTGGCTTAGGTTTAGCCATCTTTCTGTTGTGCTTTGTGGCATTTTGGGGTAGCTTTAGCTAGAAAAAAATAATTTGGGTAAGAAGCATTACCGCTCAATCTAGTAGGGGTCCCTATAGAGCGGCTACTAGGTCAAGTGGCAACAATGGAGCAATAGCCCACTCTCACCTCAGGTAGAGCTCCTTGCTCTTTATGGACTTTCATCGACCGGAGGAGTCCCGGTATAGTGGAAATCACTGAGAATGATAGATCAATGATAGAGGTAGTGATTTTAAGAGCTTATTCAAAGGAGAGAGTTTGATGATAGGGGTTGCTTGCTTTAGAAGCAAGATGTGTGGCTCTCTAAGAAGGGCTAAAGGGAAACCTAGACCTAGGGTTGAGGAGTATTTTTTGGTAAAAAGTGCCCTAGACTTGAGAATCCTAAGAGAATAGGGTTCTCCAAGCAATCCTTGTGAAATTGGAGTGACAAGGTTGTAAGACCACAAAGGAACCCTAGTGGGCCCAAACAAGGTTAAGGGCTTAGAGTGAGACTTCGAACAAAAGGCCTTGACCAAGTGAGGGAGGAGAAAAGGATCAAGGAGACTAGATTTGTCTAGAGATTTTAATGCAATGATCCTTAATGAAGCCACTAACCAAAGGAAAACTAGGGATAATGGTTCTTGAGCTAGGGCTTCACAAAGCTTGAGATTCAATTGTTGGAATTGCTTCAAAATTGGAGGACCTCTCAAGGACACACCAACGTAACTCTAGACGAAGTTTCATCAAGTTTCGATGGCTATAATTGATTTCGTGTGATGCCCTAGGAGACACTAGCGTTAGGGCTTAGAAAAAGAGGAGGAAGTTGAAAATATTTTCGTTTAGGTGATCACCAAGGATTAGACTAGTGCCTAGTCTATTGGAAGAATGGAGTCAATGCTATTTTGATATTTGGAGTTTCTTTTACCCAATCAAAAAGTTCCCCAACAACTTCACATAACCCTAAAGGCAACAATTATGTCACTAGGAAAATTTATGCTTCTTGATGTTGCAATTGATGACTTATTTAGGTAAATATGAAGATCATATACCCCTAGGAACATTCATTCACTATACTAAGTATGTAACATATGAAAAACCCTCACAAAAACAAATTTGCATTTCCATAAAGGCAACAACTCCAACTTCATGAGCGAAAATTTCATACATTATACATGTGACATAAAATATAGAGTTAGATCATGAAAATGGAACTTACAAGTATAGCGAATATATCTAATCATCAAGAGACAAAAATCAAAGCTCCAAGACCAATAAGAGATTACCAAATATCAAAATGCATCATAGATGTCTAATTCTTCCGTCAATAGCTATAGCAAAATTCTCAAGAAGAGATAGACATCCAAATCCGGGTGATGATCAAACTAAATGATCATCACATCAATATATATCATCCTCTAAGGGGTTCGATTTGCCTAATTAGGTTTAATGATGCCCCAATTAATAAAATAATGTGCAAAAATAACATTACTTGGTGACAAACCCACCAAGATAGCTCCATAATACAAAAATAAGCCTCTCAAGAGGGAAAAATGATAGATACAATAGGTCGAAGGGCCATTGAAGAGGCCTAGTGGAGTCCAATATGTGCCAAAATGAATGGATGGGCTCCAAACATAGTGATAAAGGGGGTGGCCCCTTGATATCTAAGCAAATGACTTGTGGTGCCTCCAAGTGGCTATGGGGGCACAAAACATCCTCACAGGCTTACAAATGGATCGGACAAGCCTATATCCCATCTGTAAGGGCTGGGAGAATGATGCAAGCCCTCCCTTTGTCTCCCATGGCGAGACACATCCTCATCTGGGCCCTATATCAGTTGCCAAGTGTGGTGCAAGAGTGTAGCCAACTGGGCAAGGTGGTCCAGGTGCATCATCATTGTCAAATAAATGGAACATGAGCACACAATGGAAGGTGCTAAAGGCTCCCACGATGTGGCAATCTGTTCTCTACTATGGTGGAGGGCCATGACACTCAACGCTCAACCTACAAATGCCAATATGACGCTCCAGAGGGCTTGGACCTCGTATAGGGAGACCAAACCCCAAGATGAAAACCCACCTGTAGTCCTGTATAAGATCCAATGCATCCCCTCACCTTCTAGCACAACGAATCATTAGTGCAATTGAGTAAATGAGTTGACAAATCATGGAACCAAGTGGACACTTCATAGTGGCATGCTCTTCCATAATGGGCTTTAGAATGCACAAGTGTCTCCAAGTTCAAGAAGAAGGTTAACCAAGGACCCTATTAGGTGGTTTCACCCTCTAAGGGGAGTGACGTGTTCATGGTACTTCCATCAAATGGCATGTGGCATGTGATATAATGATGGAACGGAGTGGGGTATTAAGGAAAGGCTCGAAGCCACATGCCACAGTACAAGGGTAGCTATGATAGGGGAAGCTCATGTTGAGAAATCAATGCTATTAGGATTTAGGGTTTGATTCCTCTTTCTTGATAATTACTTGTGAATTATGTTGGCTTCTTTTACTTCTTATTTAGTTTATCTTTCATCAAGCAATTACCAAATTATATGTGTATGAAGATCACAAGAACAAGAGACACAAGATGTAGGTGCACAATGAGGGAAAAACCCTCTTATAAGGCAAAAACCCCGTCAAGAACGCTTCCTTCAGTAGGTTCAAATCAAGATGAGATACTTCCAGATTTCTAGACCTAGACAAAGACCTCCTCCAACCACCAAGTCAACCCTTCCTCCTTGTAGATATCCTTTTCTCGGCCTTCCAAGTGTCAATGCTTGAAGGTGCAACTTCACAACAAAATTTCAGCCCCAACAACAGATTTTCGGTCTTCCAGCTTCAGAACTTCGACCCTGCAATAGAAATAGAATTTCGGCCCCAACTTCGGCCCAATATCTTTACACGTGTGAGAGAAAGGTAGCCCAAAACCTTGATTTTCTTCTTCCCAACTTCTCTCCTTCTCCAGCAACTTCACACTCTTTTTCAACGATTGCTTCTTAGAGATCAAACTTGTTGATGATGCTCTCCAAATGAAGTTGAGTTGCTCAATATATAGGCTTTTTGTGAGGTTGAATTTCCCTAATCTAGGCCGACTTGTTGAAGGTAGGGCCGACTTGGTGTGGAGGAGACAAATTACCTTTTTGACTAGAAAATAATTCTTTTTATATGATAGAAAAGACCAAGAAGGGTCTAATAATAAAGACAAAGACTCTTATGAATCTAGGCAAAACCTAGAAGTCCTCAATGAGGACTTTGACCTAGAAAACATTGACCCAAGGCTGAAACTCATGCTTTAATAATAATTTTTCTTTAATAATTAATTTTCTTTTGACAAGTATAATTATGAAGACCAAAGCTAGTTACATTCTTCAACACTCCCTCTTAACTAGAGACGTATTCATAATTACATATATTTACAAGTACATGGAAGATTTCAAAATGATCTTGAACTACGAAGAATTCTAGCACACTTAGTGCTGCGGACTAGATTCCTGACCAGGGTAATTTATCTAGGTGGGACTAAGATGGACTCAAGCTTTCAACTAGTCTAAGTACCATCAGACTTACTTACTAACCGTCAATCCTGTGATCTAGGTGTGTATCCAAGGTCAAAGCTCCAAGACCAACGCCACCCTCCCTCTTCGAGATCTAGACATCAACACAAAGGTCAACCAAATGTCCTCCCAAGCATCTGCCATTAGCAGCTTCAACTCTCCCTATCAAACTAGATAATCCATTTGTCCAAACATGCTTCCAGAGTGTTCAATCTTCTTGTGGAGAGATTTTACTTGTAGAAACATAAATCCCAATCAATAATAAACTTTCAAATATACAAGTAAGCGCAAACCTTTGGGGTCCTCAATTATTCGGATGTTGCTAATATCATCAAGTTATCCACATTCAAATTGTCGGAAGCTTTCTTCTTCTTTCATTTCTTCAGCAGCACCAATTCATTCTCCAATTTCTTCTTCAAGGTATCTATCATGACTATCATAGTATGCCCTCCCTCTCAGCTGGGGAGATGTACTCTTTCTTCCATCCAAGCTCCCTCTTTACTTAAGGAGATCAACCACTTCCTTCTCTTTCATGGCTTCATTCCTTGATCATCATCATTCATATGCTTCCTTCATCATGCTTATACGAACATCTTTATTATCTTGAATATTATGTACTTGCAAAATTTTAATAGCAAGTACAACATAAAAAATATACAGAAGCATGAAGTCAACTATATCAAAAACATGTCAATATTATAATGGAAGCATTAGATTTTGGACATTAAATAACTAAACCTAGTTAGGTTCATGAGATACATCTTTTTACATGCTAGACATTAACTTCTTGCTAGGGTTTTGTCATAAATCCTAGACTTCATCATCAAGACTTCGAGCAACTCAACCAAGATATCAGTCTCATTATATCTAGGGCCTCAATATTACTTTTAGAGATATATGATAGATTCTACCATGACTTAATGTAAACCCTAGATTCCATCTTCGAGACACAAAGCCTTAGATATCAGTGATTCAATAACAATCCAATCATAATATTATCTAAGGTTTCAACAATATATTTTTACACAACAAAGTTTTACTAGGGTTTGTTGCAAACCCTAGATTAAATCATATTGAAAAAATTATCATATCCTAGAATATCAATTTCTACTAGAGCTTTACGAACCCTAAGTTTCACAAACTATGAACATTAACAATTAGGACAACATACTCGCATATACATATCTAGGATGCATTTCACATCAATATCTACTAGGTAAACCCAAGACACAAACATCAATACATCGAAGTTAACAATTTCATTCAGACTAGGGTTTTGATCATACAGACGGATATACACCTAGGGTTTCATTCATAGGACCTCATTTTAGCTAATATGAGGGTCTTGCTTATAAACCCTAATTCACCAAACCCTAAAGATCTAGGGTTTCAATACATAACTTAGACATTAACAACAAACCCTAAAGGACTAGGGTTTCTATCATAACAATACCAAACCCCTAAACATAAAAATGAATAGGTTTTCTAGATTTCATTAACAACCATAAGTAGACTAGGGATTCATAATCAATATTGACATACCCTTAGGTTAGGGTTTGTAGAGAACCTTTTAGGGTTCCATAAGAATGATCAGATGATAATATAATGAGGTAGATTCAATCTAATGATTAATCACCCTAACAAGAATCTTTACGATTCAAAATCCTAGACATAATGATGTCAGTAATGTAAAGCAAATTTTAAAAGAAGATTGATCATACCTTTTATAGGAAGAGAACTTTATAACAAAGCTTATAGTTTGAGACTTACCTTGAGTTGTTCCTTAACAAACCTTGTAAGACATTAATTTTCAAGGGATTTCTTTGCTATATAACTTCTTCCATGCTTCAAGTCTGTCCTCTGAAGTCTTCTCCATAACCTTTGTGTATTCTGCAATCTTTCCTACTAAGGAAAATACAAAGAGAAGGTTTTTAGGATATAATACAAAGAAATCTTGATATGAGAGGGAAACTAAACATAACAAAGGAAACGAGGAACAAGATGCTTATCTTTTGGTAAAATGGTGGAGGCTCAATGGTTCTATTCTTCCTTTTTGCAATTCCATTATGCTCGGGGTTGTAGGGAACAATGAGCTTCCTCTTACGACCTGCTTCTTTACAATATGCAATCAATTCTTTTGAAGTGTATTCTATTCCAATGTCGGATTTGAAAGTTTTTATCTTTCTTTTCGTTAAGGTCTTCACTTCAGATCTAAATTTCTTGAACTCTTCAAATACTTTGCCCTTTGTTTTGAGAAGATAGAGCCATGTATTTCTAGAGTGATCATCAATGAAGGTCACATAAATATGGCTTCCAATAGATTTGATAGACATTGACCCACACATCAGAATGAATGAGGTTTAATATTTCTTTAGACCTTGTGTCACTGCTTGTAAAATGTTTCCTTATATTCTTTCCCAGAGCACATCCCTTACATACTCCTTCACAATCTTCTTTGATATTGAGGATGCCATGTACCATAAGTGAGGGAATTATCTTGTAGTGTATATGGCCATATCTCATATGCCATAATTTGATAGGATTGATCTCATGCATCAAGGGGTCATGGATGAGCAGGGAAAAGAGGAATCCAAGTTGTGCAACCTTTCTTGCAACGAGAATATGGAGTATTCAACAACCAAGCTCATAATATTTCTATGAATAGCAAGCTCGGGCATATCTCCTCATGGCATAAAGAGATAGATTGCTCAAGCACATCCATAATCATTATCCTGATTATCGAGGAAGGAACAAGGTGGACTACAATCATCGTATCTTGGGAAGAGCCACAACCCTCTTCTAGGGCATTGGGAAGGTTCATCAATCTTATGGCTGCCAAGAGATCCATACATTATACACGTGACATAAAATAGAGAGATAGATCATGAAAAGGGCACTTACAAGTATAGTGAATATATCCAGTCGTCAAGAGAGTCAAAAATCGAAGCTTCAAGACCAAGAAAAGATTTCCAAATATCTAAATGCATCAAAGATGTCCAATTCTTCCTATAATTGCTATAGCGAAATTCTCAAGAAGAGATAAAGATCCAAATCCAAGTGATGATCAAATGAAATGATCATCACATCAATATATATCATCCTCTAAGGGGTTTGATTTTCCTAATTAGGCCTAATGATGCCCCAACTAATAAAATAATGTGCAAAAATAACATTACTTGGTGACAAGCCCACCAAGATAGCTCCATAATACAAAAATAAGCCTCTTAAGAGGGCAAAATGATAGATACAATAGGTCGAAGGGCCATTGAAGAGGCTTAGTGGAGTCCAATATGTGCCAAAATGAATGGATGGGCTCCAAACATAGTGATAAAGGGGGTGGCCCCTTGATATCCAAGCAAATGACCTGTGGTGCCTCCAAGTGGCTATGGGGGCACAAAACATCCTCACGGGCCTGCAAATGGATCAAACAAACCTATATCCCATTTGTAAGAGCTGGGAGAATGATGCAAGCCCTCCCTTTGTCTCCCATGGTGGGACACATCCTCATTTAGGCCCTAGATCAGTTGCGAAGTGTGTGGTGCAAGGTGTAGCTCATTGGGCGAGGTGGTCCAAGTGCATCATCATCGTCAAATAAATGGAAAACGAGCAAGCAATGGAAGGTGTTGAAGGCTCCCATGATGTGGCAATCTACTTTCTGTTATGGTGGAAGCCCATGGCAATATGACCCTCTGGAAGGCTTGGACCCACCTGTAATCCTGAATAAGATCCAATGCATCCCCTCACCTTCTAGTGCAACAAATCATTGGTACAATTGAGTAAATGAGCTTACAAATCATGGAACCAAGTGGACACTTCATAGTGGCATGCCTTTCCATAATGGACTTTAGAATGCACAAGTGTCTCCACGTTCAAGAAGAAGATTAACCAAGGACCCTATTAAATGGCTTCAACCTTTAAGGGGAGTGACATGTCCATGGTACATCCATCAAATGGAAGGTGGCATGTGATATAATGATGGAACAGAGTAGGGTATTAGTGAAAGGCTCTAAGCCACATGCCACGACAGAAGGGTAGCTATGGTAGGGGAAGCCCACATTTGGGTGTATGAATGTAGGAGGGAGCAATCACGATACATGAGTTACCTCGACCTTTGTTTTTCCACCCTTCTTCATATGCCTTTTGCCTTTTATTGAATTTTATTTTATAACTACTTGGGGATCCAGGGGATGAGAGCATGATGTGTAAGATATAACCAGTGAATACCCTCTTTAGGTAGGGAAGTTCATCGCCCACAAAGGGTTGGGACAATCATGGGTTCTTTAATGATGTAGGGGGGGCCAGTATAGGGGACCCTAGGAACCAGGGTGATGATCATAATGATGGTGGTAGAGCTCATGTTTGGCTTTTGCTCACGTGCTAAATTTGTATGTCCTAGCCATCTTTTGCATTCTATGGTACATTTCTTGTTGAGAGTGGCCAAATTATGCTTTTTCCTTTCTTTTTAGTTGCATCAACCTCTAGGGCATCATTCCAAGCATGACCCTAAGTGTGGACAAGGGGAGGGGGAAGCTAATTCCTTGTGAACCTAATGGACAAATGTGGATTCAAATGGGAAATATGCTATGATGCATGAGTTTCTGGAATGTGGGAACGTTGGGAACTTGGGTACGAGTGTCGGGAATGGCTAGAGGTTTCCCCAATATTTACAGGAAACAACTAATCGGGAGCGTAATATTATATAATAAAAAAATTAAAAATATAAAAATATAAAAATTAAAAATATATTTTCAATTATATAATTTATATAATAATCAAAATTAATAATAAATCAAAATATTCAAATATTAAAATCAATTTAAATATATAGTCTCTCTTATATATAAATATATTCTCTGGGTGTCCCTCTCCCTGAGTCTCTCCCTTATATATATATATATATATATATAAAATATTAAAATGTCAAGTTCATTATGAGTTCTCTAACACATGATTAGTCTTTGAAACAATTTGCCTTAAAAATACAAAGGAACAATTTCACCTATTTTCTCTAGTTATTCTTAAGAGAAAAAGTAAAGCAACAATGGTTAAGCATTGATTGCCACATACAATATTGCACAAAATCTTCTATGATATATATACATAAACAACAAAATAAATACTCATCGGCATGACATCACAGATATCAGCCTTACATTGAGGTGCCACACGCTTCCTTAACTCATCAAGAGATTGCTTCAGTTTCTCAATTAAGGATATTAGTGTTAAGGATGTCTTTGGCCTTTCTTCTTGCAGAGGTTTCAACAAAGGCTCATGTTTTGTGGGCAGTTCAACATATTTGTCTACAGGCTTTGTATTCCCCAACCCTAGGGAATGACGAAACTCCAAAAAAAACAGTGTTCAAAGCTCCTGGAACTATCCCAAGCTCCCATTGCATCTCCCACTGAAAAGAGAATGTTCCCATACAGTTCCAAAGCTTCTGGGAGCCCGAGAACCAGTGGAACGGGTTTCCCACCTCTAAGGAGCGGTTCCTGTGTAACAAAGGAAATATGTGAAAAGGGGTTATAATGAGCGAAGGGGGGTGATGTATGTGATGTTGGGAACAGTGTTGTAGGAAACATCCCCCCCCCTAAGATCAAAAGCCCGATCTGCGATCCGTACGGATCCGTGGGTGATCTGCCCTCCGAAACGCGTTTCGGAAAAACCGAAATGCGGATCTGGCTGAAAAATACAGTTCCTGCCATTTCGGAACCTTACGACCTGATCCGCATTTCGGTTTTCCAGATCTGTGTTTCAGTTGTTCCGAAACGTGTTTCGGTTTTTTCCGAAACGCATTAGGTATGGAGATAATTCAACAACTATATGCTTAGCATTGGTCCATTGGGTGCATGCATGCAATTAGCGATTTCAGGATGATGATGATCAAGTTGAGAAGCCACCCCCATCTGGTCCCTTGGTTCCTAGGTTCCATGGTTCAATACCAACAGCAGGGGGTTCGTCTTCATCAGTTTCAGTGCCACAACTTCTACATGCACCATCTTCTTCATTGCCACCACATGGAGGCCCGCCGCCACGTTCTCTTCGTGTTGGAAGGAGGAGAGATTAGTAGATATATTCACAATTTACTGCTTTTGTTATAGATTAATCATTAGACTTGTAGGCTTGTGAATTTGAACCTTTTTGTCTTGGCGGTGACCAAATGACCTATTTTGTAAACATTATTATCTGAATTTTGGACATGACAAATGTTGACAGTTGCTCACTTGCTAGATAAATCATAATATGCTCTATGTTTTATGTTTTATAATATGCTTAAATGTTCTATGTTCTATAATATGCTTAAAAATTTGATGTATGTTTGTAATTGCTAGAATATAGATGGTTGATGCTCGAATAATTAATCATTGATGTACATACCAGTAACTACAATGGAATCATTGATGCCATATCTATCTTGATTTACGCAAAAATATGCATGTTTTCATGTCTTCTACAACTAATTTGGTATTTGGGATGTTTGTTTTGAATATAAATGCAAAACAAATATATATATATATATATATATATATATATAGTAGACGCTTCGCTTCCTAGATTTTTGGAAAATGACGCTTCCACGTTCCCGCTTCCAAAAAACGTCCCGTTTCGTCCCCGCTTCATGCAACATTGGTTGGGAAGTGGGATTACGCAACCAAAATCGAGAATTCCCATGTAGTGCCACTCCTAAAGCTAGTAGCCAATATAGGAGATCCCACGGGACTAGGATACAAGGTTAACCACAAAGTTGGACAAGGGGACAAGAGTACAGACCAAGCCCATTCTTTTTGCCTAATCTCACCACTAATCCATGCCCAAAAGTGTCCATGATAAGTAAACAAAAATACTCAACTACACATTGAAGAGCCATAACTTTTTGGTTGGAGGGTCCACCTTCAAACATATGATCATAACAAATGAGTGAGGGAGCATATGGCTAGCTCAGGTGGCAGAAATAGTGGCACATCGAGCTATCTGGTGGCTACAAGGGGCTGCTTGTTGCCCACTGAGGACAATCTAGGAGAGAAAAATTCCCTGTGGATATCACTCACAAGTGGTGGGTAACAAGAAGCATTCATTTTCTGAGTTTTTTCCCACTAATTTTTATTTTTATTTTTTGAGGGTTTATGCTTCCAAAAATGTGAAAAACGTTTTCTCTTTACGGATTTGTTTTTTTTCGTTTTTTTTTTGGAAGCAATGGCTTCCAACCAAGGTGCAAGTTCAACTCCCAGTTCCAACCAAGGGGCTGACTATTATCCTCTTTGGAGGCATGTTCAAAAGTTTCAAAGATGTGTAGGTGGTGGCTCATGGGAATGGCGATGTAATCTTTGCAGTGATACGTACAGGGGATCCTATGCATTTTTTGCATGGAGGAGGACAGGGGATTGCAGATTGCACAAAAACAACAGACCCAATGGTGAGGAGAGCATATCAAAAAGAGCAAGATGAGGTTAATGGACTTAAAAGAAAGCATGAAGAGATTATTAATGCTACTCAAGCTCCACCAAACATTGAGCCAGGCAGAGGAGAGCTAGTTAACAACAATAACAACAACCACCATCCAAAAATACCAAAGGGGCATCCATTTCAGTTCAAGATAGCAGAATTTCTAAATTGGTGAATGTGCAAGCGAGAGAAGAAGTTGATTCTAGAGCGGCTAGGTGCATCCATGCATGTGGTATCCCATTCAATGTTGTTCGCTGTCCTTACTGGCAAGATATGATAAGGGAAGTTAATAAAGCTCCCACAGGGTACAACTATGAAAAAGTCAAAACTCAACTTCTAAAAAATGTGAAGGAGCTTGTTGAGGGTATTTTATCACTGATTTGTTCTTCCTAGAGTACCTCTAGGGTTCGCATAGTCTCAGATGGATGGACAGATACAAGGGTGTTGCAAGTTATCACAGATAATGCACCAATTTGCGAAGTTGTAGGTTTAATTATTGAGGGGAGGTATGACCACATCTTTTGGACACCCTGCATTGTTCATAATCTGAATATGATCTTAGAGGAGATAGACAATAAAGTTCCATGGATAAATGAAATCATAGGGGAAGTAAGGGAGAACGTTAAATTCATCACCAACCACCACCAATCTCAAAAAATATTTCGAGAGTACTCCAAATTGGTGTTGTTAAAAGTTGCCGAGACAAGATATGCCTCAAATTTCCTAATGTTGCTCCGCCTTGTTGAGGTTAAGCAACTATTAGTTTTTATGGTGGTGAGTCAATTCTGGGCTGAGTGGAGACAGGCAGATTCAGAGCAGGGATATATGGTGCGTATATTGTACCTTGATGAGGACTGGTGGAGCAAGATAGATTTCTTGCTAAAGTTCACAACCCCTATATTTGAGATTCTTGGGGACGCTGACATGGACCAACCTTTCTTAGGAGAGGCATATGATAGCATGGATACCATGGTTGAGAAAGCTATGGAAATCATTTCAAAGAGTCTCCACAACTTTTATTTGTTGATGTTCATTTTGCAGATTTAGTCAAGAAAGTCATTGTTGTAGGTGGAACAATTTCAACACTCCATTGCACACTTTAACACATGCCTTGAACCCCATATTTTATGATGAGGAGCATATTGCTCAAAGCAATGGGAAGAGGAAGGCACCCCATAAGGATAGAAAGGTGGCTAAGGGGGTGAAAAAAGCAATGTTGCGAAAATCGTTATCGGGAGTAAATCAGCGAGGGGAAAAAATCGTAAAATACAAAAATATTTATTTTTGTTTCAATTTTTTTAATATCTAAAGCATCTACAACATAAAATAAATACATTGACACATAAATATGATAAAAGAACTAATATATAAGATGTGTAATATCATTTCTAGTGCTACATCACACATAACAGTGAATCATGTCCTGAATAGTAAGTCCCGACCCCTGAGTCCCAACTCGGCGTCAAAATATGAACAAAAAATATAATAATGTATATCATATCATGAGTCATAATGTCATATACAATGAAATGAACCAAATAACTAATACTATTGATTTCCTCTGCCCCTCTTGCAAGAAAATGCAATAACTTTCCCTTTCCCTCTAGATGTAGATGCCGGTGGAGTTGGCAGTGGACTCTGCTGTGCTCTAGAAGCTGAAGAACTAGGAGCTACAGGAGGTAGACCACATCCTCTACTGGTGGCAGGGGTAGCCCGGGTAGGTGGTGTCACCTCCTCCTCCTCCTCCCCCTCTACGCTTTTCACTACCTCCTGCTCTAACCAATCATCGACAGACTCTATGAGACGCCTCTCGGCCTCAACCCTCCATGCAACAATGGTGTCAATCCCATCCAATGAGATGGCCTCCATATCAGGTATCCTCTCAAGTTGCCTCACCCACAGTCGAAGATTGTAGTAGTCGTAGACCGTGTCATTAAGTCGCTGGGACTCCAACTTGTACAAAGATCATAAAATAATAATTATAAAAAAAAATCGTTTAATGAATTCAAAAAATTAATTGGAAATCTGCAATATTTTAAGTTTTAAGTTTAACCCGTTCCGCTTCTTGTTGTGTATTTTTTCAAATACACTCCAGTTGCGCTCGCATCTTAAGGAGCTACATGTTTGGCTGAAGATTCGAATGGCAAGCTTTTGCAGATGGGGTATTCTGGCACCATAGATTCTCGACCATGCATCTACAACAAAATTACAAATAAAATAAACATAAGAAAAAAAAATGAAATTTGAAAGTTGAAGCAAAGTATGAAGTTATGAACTTGAAGAGAATGAAATTTGAAACAAACTAAAAAATACCTGGCATTTTAGTCATCCTATCAGTCACAGCCATCTCAAAGCCAAATGTGCCACATGCCATCCTGTATACCTCCATTTCTTTGGAGATTTCTGCACGTTCTGCTGGAGATCGCACCATCCTTTGGACACAGGTTAAGAATCCATCCATGATTTCAGCATCAAATACGAACCCACTTGGGTAAGAAAATGCGGGGTTCAGGTAGATCCTTGCAGCATGAATGGGACGATGAAGTGTGTTGTTCCATCGTTTATCAATCACTTCCCATAGGAGGAATTGTTTTTGAAACCCCTCATCTCCCTTATTATCATAGTAGACCCGAATGGATTCTTTGTCTCTGTCCATGGCCTCATACAAATAGCCCATTGTGGGCTTCTCACAATCAACTAATCGAAGAACCTTTACCAAAGGTTCAGTAACGGTGCACACCTCCTGCACTCCCACCCAGAAGTCTTCCTGGTATGAAACTAATTTGCATACGGCCTCTCCCTCTGGTTTGCGGCTCACTGTCAAAGCACGCCACTGATCTGAAAGAAACATTCTTTTGACATCCCACATAGAATTCAAGAGGGATTGAAGAGATATGAAACTGGTGGCAAACCGTGTAATGGCGGGGCACACCAACTCCTTGTTGTTGGTGAATTTTCTCATCAAGCTTAGCACAAAGGCATGATTATATATAAATTTTGTAATGCTTTTTGATGAGTCAACAATATCTTTGACAAAGGAAATTTTTCTATGTCCTCCAACATCAAATCAATACAATGTGCAGCACAAGGTGTCCAAAATAAAGTAAGATGCCTCTCCATAAGCATCCTGCCAGCAACAACATAATTTGCAGTATTGTCCGTTATGACTTGGACATGTTCTGCACCCACCGCCATAATAAACACATCCAGCAAATCACATAAAGTTTTTGCATCTTTGATATGTGAAGATGCATCAATAGATTTCATAAACATTGTCCCCTTGGGACAACTAACCAAGAAGTTTATAAGGGTTCTCCATTTTGGTCGGTCCAACTATCTGACATCATGGTGCATCTTGTTTGTGCCCATGATTCCTAAACTCTTCCAATCTTTTGGTGCAGTCAACCTTTTCATCTTGAAAAATGCGGCCTCTAAAGTCATCATAAGAAAAGATTTTGTACCCTGGGCCAACAGTTGCAATAGCATCAACAACACGCTGGAAAAATGGATTATTCCTTGCAACGCTAAAAAGAAGATTATTCCTTGCAACGCTAAAAGGAATATCACTCCAAAGGAGAAACTTGCCCAACAACTTGTCAGCTTGTTCTTTCTCATTTTTTTAAGCATTGAAGTGATAGATGGTTGTGAACTAGGTGTGGTTCTAGGAGAAAAAAATGATGAGGCAGCTACAGGGTTGGTTGTAGACATTGATGCTGAAGTAGAACTAGTGGCACTTCCATATTCACCTCCTAACACCCTCCTTGCTAGTTGCTTCTTCATTTTTGCTTTGGCCACTCTATCTTGTTCTAATTCTTCCAATGATCTCATGGCTATTCGGTTGATTTCCGCATTTGTTTTGTCGCAAGGCCCTATATCATGTCCAAAGATTTGTGCAAGGTGATACTTCAATCTATAAACTCCCCCGACATACGCTGCCCATTCAATTTGCAAGACAAGTTCAATCTATCAAACCCTCCATCAGGTTTACCAAATTCCCACAGAGGGTCCAATTTCCTTTGCATGTTTGTAACTTGGTTGAACTCTTGAGTTTTAATGTAAGATGAAGTTTGAACTTTGAAGTTGAACGTATGGCACAATAAAAATTGCAAGTTACAAAAATTAATTTTTTTTTACATACATGACACAACACATTGAATTTTTGACAATTTAACAAACAAAAAAACCTCAATTCAGTCCAAAATGAACTCTCTCCACTCTGCAACAAAAATGAAAGAAAAACACTACCATCAAATCCACTCAAAATTCTTTGATAAACAATGGGTTATAGAAACCTAAGCAAAAACAAGAAAAAACCAAAACAAAATGGCCAAATTTGGTGTCCATACCTGGAAACCACGGTTTGCTAGAGAAATTTGATCCAAAGATGAAGTTCTCTTGCTTGGGATGCTAAAATCTCCAGGCTTCCTCCTCCTCTGCCGTAGTAGACGCCTTCCAGGGTTCCTCTCTTCCTCAGCGCTCAATCCATGCCGCTGTCTGTTCAAAATGACAAAAAAATTTCATTTTTCCCTTATAAAACGTGCTGTCCGCCACCCCATGATAACTTCCCATCGAATCATGATAACTTTGAAACTATCGCGCTTTTTTGAAGTTAGCACGATTTTTTCACCGATTTTTTGGAAAAAAAAATTGCGTAGTAATTGGGAGAGTTTATCGGGATTTTGAAAAACTCGCGATTTTTTCATGTTATCGCGATAATATCACGATTTTCTCAACACTGGAAAAAAGCCATTATGTGAATGTTTCCAGCTCATCTACACAGGGAGGTGAAGGAAAAAATTGCTAATTTTGCTGTAGGATTAGATGATTATTCAGATATATCAGCTTTGGAGGAGAGAAGCACCATGAATCCACTTAGGGTGGTGGATTTGTCATGAAGCAAATGGTGTACATTTGCAAAACCTTGTCATTCGTGTTCTTTTACAACTAGAAAGCTCTTCATTAGTAGAAAGGAATTGGAGCACCTATGGTTTTATTCATTTTGTGAAGCGCAACAGGTTGGGTTCATAGAAGGCAGAGGATTTTGTTTATGTGCACTCCAAACTTCGCCTTGCATCCCGTAGGGGTTCATAATATAACGGTGGCCCTTCTAAAGAATAGGATGTGGATCCAAAAAGTCCTGATTTGGAGCTCTCTCTTGCTGCCCTGAATATTGAGGACTAGGATCCTAAAAGTGGAATTGGCCAATCATCTTTTTCAGCTCCACCATCCATTGTTGATCGTGCTTCTGCCTCTATTTTTTGCGAGAATTATGATGATGTGGATGAATATTGAAGACTATTAGTCTTTAGTCTTTATAGTACTTGCAGCCTTATAGTCTTTATTGTACTTGCAGCTTCATATATAAAATAAAGACTGATTTTAGGTATTGCTGTTTTCAATATGTGATCATTCATGAGTAAATGTGATGTAAATTTAGACACTTATATATATATATATATATATATATCGTGTTTCCCCGTTTCCAAAATTTGGGGGGGGGGGGGGTCACGTTTTGTTCCCATATCCATTTGGGAAACTTGTACTCATTTCCCTGTATCGTGCAACTTAGCACTATAGAAAATGTATAACCAACAATCTCACATCTATCTTAAATCACATCAATGTTATTAAGCATGAAAATATAATTAGTGTACTCGCTAAATCACTGTCAAAGGCTAAGAAAAATACTCAGTAGATGGACTGTCAAAACCTATAACTGATTCCTCATTAATTCTGAACTAAAATCTGCTACAGGAAAAATACAAGCAGCTTTACTGTTTGCTGCCGAACTAAATGAATAACATATATGCCTTCTTTCTCCTTTATAGATTAGGAAAAAGAGTAGGTACAACAAATATGGACACACACAGAACAGTGCCTCAACTGGAGTTGATCTGAGGCATGTAAACACACATACTTCCAGAGATCTACACCCTTATCTGCATGCATGCACCTAACTGAGCTTAGACTTAAGTTACAATCGGAAAACTACTTAATAAACTGAAACTAACACATGCAACTGCATGTGCTCTCTTTATTTAACTTAGAAATGGCATGCAATCTCTTAGAACTGAAATCTAAGGATAACCTTTTTCTATCCTATCTATAGCTGGCACATTCATGCATGCATGTGCTTTCATTGCTGAAAGCCTATAAATAAAGATGTGTCTGCCTCCTAGCCTATTCTACTGCTGTGCCCTCTCTACAGACCCTCATGCTGATGGAAGCAATGCTGCATAGATCTGCTGAGTGTGTCATGCTGTTATAGAAGACCATCCGAGGTACATTTCTAACATTCCACACAAATATTAATCATTCCTGATTCACCATCAAGGCTACGTCATTGGCCTCACCTTTGAACAGCATCTTCTTAGATGTACTAAGAGCATTTGATGTTAAAGCTTAAGCCTTATACACTTGCCAACGAAGGTGCAGATCTCCAAAAAGGAGAGCTAAATCTATTTCGTGCAAGGACTTTCCTTCTCTGCCATTCACTGTCTCATTGAAATTCCCATCTTCCTCTCTCTTGGGGCAACTCGTTTGATCACTCTGCTTCTTCATTCTCCTGCATGTTTTGCTTTGTCTCCCTCGGTTGGTCCTCTTCAGCATGTTGCTGCACAGAAAACCCTTGTATTCTGTGAATCTCATGACGGAGGTTCCACATCTGAGAGGTATGCAAGCATCCAACCTAACAAACAAAACTATTGTTGACAACAAGAGTCAAAGAAGTCACCAAGGAGCTCATTGAGAGTAAGCCGAGACTCAGAAATATAGGATCTAATGATGAGCCTGGAGGGTGGTCAGAAGGACTTAGAAGATGGAACAACTGTGGGCCACCACTTCTTTCTACTGTGTGGACACTTGTGGAAGCTCTATGGAACCAATTGAGGGCAACACATCAACAGAGAACCATTTACACAGGCAACACAGTGGACTGCATGGGGATGTCAAGCAAAGGAAAGGAGGTAACAAATATCAATAGCGCAATGGAGATGACTAACCACCCAAGCTTAACACAGCAACAGGCAAACAGAAATTTAACCCCTTGGGCCTCTTCCTAGACTGGTGTGAGGAAAGTGATCCTCTTCCTTTTGCAGAATCTCATACTATCAATGTTGAGGAATTTTGAACTTTTGTAGAGAAGACTACACCCTCTGCTTCAGTGAAATCTATGTTGTCTGAAATTCAATCCATTGTCATTATAGATTTAGTTGTCTATTGTAAGAAATCAGCATTCGAAGAAAGTTTTGTAATCCTGGAACCAACAATTAATCAGCTTTGGATTGTGGTGAAACCATAAAGGGCAGGACAAATCACCCTACAAGAGTGACTGAGGTCTCTGTGATTTCTTTGTATATTAATAAAATTCCTCTGTTTCTGTTAATATAAAGGCGGCTTAAATGTAGAAAATAACAGAGTATATACAGTATGTTGTCTGGAATTCAATCCATTGTTATTATAGATTTGGTTGTCTATTGTAAGAAATTTCCAGCAATTGGAGAAAGTTTTGTAATCCCGGAAAACAAATAGTCAGTCTTGGATTGTGTTAGAACCCTAAAGGCCAAGACAAATTGTCCTACAAAGTGGCTGAGGTCTCTGATTTCTTTGTAAATTAATAAAATTCCTCTGTTTCTGTTAAATAAAGAAGGCTTAAATGTAGAAAATAACAGAGTATCTTCAGTTTATTTTTCTCCACAACCATCCGAAAAATTAAATATTAGTGGGAATTGTGAGGTGCAACACTAAGTAGAATCTATGGAAAGTAGAAATGAGTTATTTTTAATGAATATGATTCGAGAAATTTTAGTAACAGAGGATAACTAAGGTGAATACAATAAGCTTACCAAAACAAAATTTCGAATCAATCAATTAAAATTTGCAAATGTGAAGTTTTGGGCCTTGCATTATAACACTGAATGAACTATAAATATCTTCAACAAAAATTTAAAATCTTGAATCAAAATGCCAAGCAACTGTCAAATCTGTAAATCATGCCTGTTGCTCGTCTTATTTGGAATATACTACAGAAATTTTGTCACCATTAACCAAAACCATTGTCCTTGTTGTGTTGAAAATGTAGCGAGCAAGGTCTTCTGGCTTGTGCCTTAGCCAATGAAGACCTCAAAGTGTCCTTCTATTTAATCATGATTATTAAATATCAGTTGCAGTCAAAAGTACCATAGTGATGTTCTGCATCCATGGTTACTAAAGAATGAATTTTATTTTTGCAACAGTTGACTTCATGAGATCAAGCATGGTACTCTTTTTAGCTTTGAGTCTGGCTAATCCAACTTGCAGTTATTTCATTCTGGTCTATAATTGATTCAGGCACGAGAATGCTGTTTTTCTATAATACCATAAAACCATCATGTCTTGCCTTTCTAACCCTTATCATTTTCAATTTCTCAAGCGATATCATCCTTTGCCTGCGATATATTGGTTTTTTTATCGCTTTATATCGATCTGATATAGTATATTTTACTGTGGTTGCAGCTCACTGAAGAATTGCCAATACCAAGCAGTGATGAAGAACCAGATGAAGTGCCTGCTGTTGATTCTGAGGATGAACTCAGTGACTCAAGCATTAAGCAAGAAGATGTAAGTACTTGTTTTTCAAACTTTCTGTAGGAAATGTTATGCATATATGCTGTCAAGTTGTCTATATAAAACTCAAAGCTGGGCCTGGCATAGTTATTCAATTTTATTCCAAAGTCATTCTCTGTCATTGGTAGTTTCCTTGTATTTATCACACAAAAATTACGTGTATGTCGTTGGTGGGTTCTATGCTTGAATTCACTCTTAAATCTAATTTTGTTGTCTCAGCTAGAAGGCTCTGTTGATGAGGAATCTGCAAGGTCTGATGAAGGATATGAAGATTTGGCTCCTTTTGATGAACAAGACGGTGACTATTGGTCAGAGAATTCAGATGGTCAACAAGCTGTAGGTAGTTTAGATGAAAATGGGGTTGACGACAAAAATTCAGTAGTTTTGCCTCTTGACAAAGGGAAGCAACACAGTTTAAATCATGATACTTGTTCCTTTAATATGAATGGTACATGTTTAAAATCGCATACGTTTGGTAAACATATTCTTAATGAGACATCATTACAATCTGAATGCTTCTCGAGGAGAAGTCTCTCTCTGACATCTACCAGAAAATCAAGATCACGTACTTCACAACGCCGCAGTGTCAACAGTCGATCCCAAAGTGCCCCTGCTTTTGAAAATATACCTAATCAGTAATCAAAAACGATTTTATAGTAGGTTTCTAGTTGTATGTCTTGAAAATAGATAATCAGGTATGCTCAAGCAAAGTAGCTATATCTGCTGCAATCCATTTGTAAACCAAGTGTAAATGCTCAGGAGTATCTCGAATAACAGTAGTGGTTGTCTCTGATTTCCAAGGGGCAACAATCAAATGAATGATTCCATTGAGTTGAACAGTTTTGAGAAGTGTATTTACAGCATTTTAACAGAGGTATGCAATATCATTCATCAAATATGTCTATGGGTGAAAGATTAGCCTACATTACATGTGAGAATGATAGCTTTACTGGAGCTCGCTATCAAGCTGTACATTCTTTTCATCTATTTCTTATATTTGTTCTGGATGACATCGTCAGAGATAGTTGGCAAGGAAGCATCATCAGTGGAACAATTTCATAATGTCAAGAGTGAATCATAAGTTTTTGACATTTAAAAGATCTTCTTTTGGAATTTGAGTTTGGTTAGTTCAGAGTTCAAATGTAACTCGGGCAACCATGTTTTTGCTGTGGCTTGT
The DNA here is from genome assembly GCA_031772625.1 of Pinus tabuliformis. Taxonomy (NCBI): domain Eukaryota; kingdom Viridiplantae; phylum Streptophyta; class Pinopsida; order Pinales; family Pinaceae; genus Pinus; species Pinus tabuliformis. The sequence continues at coordinate 566,643,586 of CM062818.1, read as the reverse complement.
AAGGTCTGCACCTCCGCTTCCCTCTAAGTACATCTTACATTAATACAAAAGCTTTTTTATATGATCAGATTGGTATGTCTGTTGAAGCGAAATATCTTCTCAAGTAAGCGTGTTATACAGTTGCAGCATTTCTAATTATTTAAATGCAATTGAGCAACTGGCATATATGAGCATCTAAGCATTCAACAACGTCAACACTGCTCATTTTACAGTACAAAATTGATGAGAACCTTAAACGAACTGCCTATATGTATAGTCTTGACGAGCCAAACCTGTCCTTTCTTCTTTTCTTTCCATTTGCTTTTACTAAAGTTTGTTATAGTAAGCATTTGTTCTGGATGGCTTTCACCATTTTGGGTGCAACCTCTTGCTTGGAAGGATGGAACATGAATATGCGTATACAAGTGACTTGTGTTGTCGCAGTTATTTACCATGGATATGTCATCCCTTTTTTGCCATCTGGTAGTACTTGCACTACTATCTTCTATATTATTGTGTTATAATGGTGAATATAGATGCTCATAACAGACAAAAATGTTTAAATTGAGCCTAAAATTTCAACAATGCTTTATAGTACCGTGCTGTAATAATAAATATATGGTAACATTTGATGGTGTATTCGCACAAACATCACATGAATATGAGCCGATGACAAAGTAATTGTTATAATTCATCGTCATTAATGATGTCACTTCATGATGAATTGAAAATCAGTTTGCCAATATTCTTTTCAAAAAATTTCAACTCGTAACTTGCATTACCAATGTGTCCTATAGCGTTTGTGTTATAATAGTAAAAATCCACAACTCACTTGCAATCTTGGAAAGTATCATGATGCATCTTAAGGGTTTCAAATACGCGTGTCAGGTCCAATGTCCTACTATAGCAATAAATATGTCATTTTGACCTTTGCTGGGGATTTTGTTGAGCGAGCTTCCGCCGGCACAAAAGCCGGCCCAAGCCGGCCCTTTGTGAAGGTGTGGTGGTAAAATGAAATGATATTTTAAGGTCCGCGAGACTAAAAATAGTCTATGAGACCAGTAGTTCCCTGTTTCCTCTCTTTGCAATTCAGTGTTTTTCCGATTCAAATTGCTGATGAGCTGACCCAACCTTCCAACAATTTCCTCGCTAAAAAGACAATGTTAAGAAACTGATGCTAACATGTTCTTATAACTTTCTCTGATGTCTTTGAATGCATCACATTCCAAAATGAAATGTTTTTCCGATTCCACAGCCCCATACATGCGAAATGTGCACACCCTTTCTTCCCAAGCTTCTTTAGGCATTTTCCACCATCCTGTTTCACACCGAAGTTGATGTGAGTTGGTCCTTAATTGAGCAATAAGAACCTTTGCCCTCCACGAAATGCTAGCTCCAATGAACTCTTTCTGTTGTCAATGCAGAATCAAATGTATCTCAAGTAGGGATCAGAGAAAAAGGGGATTTGCTTTCTCCACTGTTTGTAGCCAAATGTGAAAGTGTGTAGTGCCAATGGAAAGATTGCTCATTCGATTAGTGGTCATTCGACTTCATGTTAAATTAGATTATAAGTGATTTCATGTGTGGTATTCTTTTCTCTTCATTTGATAACACCCACGAACAAACATCACGAGTATGGGTCGGACAAATATTGTGTACACACAAGCATCACTATGCAAAGTAAATGAGATCTAAATGAATTGCTTATAATGTATAGTCATTGATAAGCCATACTTTTCCTTTCCTCTTACCTTTATTTTCATTGCTTACACTGGAGTTTGTTATGCATGGCTTCACATATTCAATTGCAACAAGTTTCTTGGATTCATGGAATATGAACATGTAGGTTAACATTTACCAAATCCACCATGTTAATGATGTGATAAGAAACGTGATAAGAAAAACTTTATCTTTATTGAAGAAGTATCTAGTAATACAAACTCCCAAGTGTTATGAACAAATTTAATTTCATAAAAGCTGTGGAATATTTATAAGATTTGAAATATATAGAAATTTATGATAGGACAAATATATTTATATAAGAAATATACAAAGATATGATGATTACAAATGAGGGCTCACTTATATAACTAGACAGGTGCTTTTCATGAACGGTTATATATTCATGAGATCTGAAATATATAGAAACTCATGATAGGACAAATATATTTATATAAGAGATACACAGAGAAATGATGATTACAAATGAGGGCTTGCTTATATACCTAGGCAGGTGCTTTTCATGAACAGTTGTGTCTTTAAAGACATGCCTCTCCAATGAACTAATTATTGTTTAATTTCATCATTATTTATGGTTATTATTATTTATATAATTGATATTATTCACATATATTTTATTCATAACACTAAGTTCTCTAGATAGTTTCTAATGACACAATAGTCACAAGTTAAGCGACTCTCTTGAATGCTAAACTAGAGACTAGGCTCAAACTTCAGAGCTTGGACTACTAAATTTTTGATGCTCAAATGAGGAGAGGAATTCTTTATTTATAATTTTAGAGTGAGTGTTAAAATACTTCAAAATGGAGATGTCTATAGTGCGACTTTTTTGAGTTTCTAGTGCCGGGAACCCGTGGAAAAATTTGTGGTGAAGTTTTGATCTGTATTATTTAAATTAGTTTTTTTCGCTGCATATATTGTGATTTCAATGAATTCTTGATTTGTATTATTTAAATTAGTTTTTTTCGCTGCATATATTGTGATTTCAATGAATTCTTGTCGGATTTTTGAGAAATTAGACTGGAAAATCCACCAGAAAAGCTTCCAAAAAGTTGCACTAAAGACAACTCACCTCAAAATTATTTAGTCCAATCCTCCATGTACCTAGTTTAAGTTTATTATTTTATAAAATGTGTTATATTCTTTCACATCTTGTATTTTTCTATTTCTTAAACAATATTTGTTTGTGATCCACAAGCAAGAACTTTTCTCACGACTTTGCAACCATCTTGTGCTAGCTCCTCTTCTCTTTCCCTTCTAAATTGTCTTGTGGTACACAAATAAACCATCAAATGCTAGAATATTCCTTCATCTTGGTATTTGTGAATTTTGTCCCTTAAGGGTATTTCATCTTTCTAAATTCAAAATATCTCCCCAAATCAGTGATCCAATGACTTAAATCATGTACCTTTAAGCTTCTCCCATAATAAGAAACTTCAACCTTTACTTCCCTCTTACTCTTTAGTAATCTCACAATTTGCCTTGCAACATCTCTATACTCATTAACCTTATCTTCTTCTTCTTCCTTTGGGTTGATCCATCCTCTTCGACTTTTCTAACTTATCTATTCTCCAACCCTTTTATTATTTTCCTTAGTGTTTGCAATTCTTTATCAATTGTTCTCCCCGATGGGGTGTATTTTAAGGAGTCTGAAAGGGCAGATAACCACATGATTACCATGTGAAGGGTATGAGTGGAGAAAGGGTTGGTGGTTGTTGGAGGGTGTGCCACTCCCTACATCTGTCACCCCCCAAGCATCTCGTGGCACTTATCCCATCTCCAAGAGAGGGTTATCCTAACCCAATCTCGTCATGATAAATGCTCGTTTGTGATTGCATTATGGGAGCGATATGACATTGAGTTAATTTCAAAGATGCATCTACGCAGATTACTGCGAGTACATTGATGAGCGCATGTACCAGGGAAGGAATGTGGGTTTTATACAAGGTGTTGGACATCACACCTGTCCGCGCTTGGATCTGACACATAGTGGTATTTATTGTTTAAATTTGAGTGCAAAGATGTTGTTCCTCTATTACAAATGCATGGACCTGTTGTGGCCAGCAACAACCCCCCCCTTTTTTTCATTTAAGTGTTGTCCAAAATGCTAAATGAATGGGGACCCTTAGTTAAAACTTTAGGAAAAGCTAGAGTTTCCTTTCTTCGAAATAAGGTTACCATCGTAAGCTTAGGAAGATCTTTTGAATACTTTAAAACCTAAGTTTATGATAAGAAAAATCTTTAAAAAGTCGCATCATAAAATGACAGAAAAACTCCTCCATTTGGGTATAATCCTGGTATGTGCAAGATTCCCGTACTAAGAGATATATCGCATCGCAATAAAGTAGTGCCAATGGGAAAGCCTTCAAGATTTTCCGATTTTCGATAACCTCGATTGCAAGATCGCATATCGCAGGAATGGGCTAACAAAAATATGGCAAGCATAAAACTTCTGCGATCTGCGATGTGTGCGATATTGCGATAATGCGATGTGTGCGATATTGCGATAGCGCGATGGTGCGATAATGCGATGTCGCGATCTACGACGATTGCGAACCAAATCGCAAAATCACCCCATCACGAAACTTTCAGGCATTATTCAAGAAAAGCCACTTACCATAATCTGACTTAAGATCATGCACTTTTAATAATAATAAAGGAATTAGTTGTCATCTATTAAATGTAGACGCGTGCTTTTGCAAAGAATTACTTCACGTAAGGTGGCATATTTGATATATCTGTTGCATTTAAGACTCTCCCATCACCTTTCTTGATCAATCATTTCCATTTGTGAGCTGCAGGAAAGAAGAACGAAAGGCGATATAAAGCCATACGCAGGAAGAAATGGGAAAGAAAAGTAAGGCTCAGGGCTCTGAGGTGAAGGAGATGGCACCTTTATATACAGACACAACTTGTAACAGAAACACGGGGATATCAACGTAGGAAAGCATGTACAGACTCCTTGAAGAAGAAAACCCCAGAATAATGAAGGTCACCGCTGTTGCAGATTCACAGGGCTCTTCCGAAGCATCCTTAGAAGAACTGGCGTGCTCATTCCTTCATCGGATAGCAGCAAGGCCTAAAATTCTCCCATATACGGATATGATCAAGTGGATACTTGACAATGCAGAAATGAACGACAGACAGTTCAAAATTCAAGGGCATGGGCTCATCGGGTCATTCACTGCACAAGACTTAAAGCTCATGTATCATCTCCCTGAACCGCAGGCGACTTACAATGCACAATTCATTAAAAAATTTGTGGCAGAGAACCCGAACCTATCAGAGACCACCTAAGATTGGTCCAGAAAAGATGAACCGCTCAAAAAGGATAAGAACAATATGTACAACACTGGTTCCCTCACCTCTCCGTATTGTTTTGCTGCGGCCATGCTTTGTAGATTATTTGGGATGCCAGATATCAATAAGTTTTTGTCTGAATGGTTACCATTGATTGATGCTGCCACAAATGCCGTTATTATAGATTGGGCCAAGATCTTTTCTGATAACCTGTTCACAACTATTATCAAATACCGGTCTAAGAGATCCATGTCTCAAAGGATCTGTCCTCCTTTTTACCTATCCGCATATGTTATGGATTCTATTTGTTATGTGTCTAAATTTCCCTCTATGGGTTGGAAATGGACAACTCAGGACCCATTACCCATACATGTCTATCATAAGATATTATGGGATTCTCAGTTCATTCCGCATTTCTACCAAATTTTTCATGGGCTTATTTTACCCATATATAGAATGATGTATAATAAAGAACCCCCGAGGTGCTCACCTGAGGCACATATAGATATCATCCCCATCGCAAGATGGTTCGGGGATGAATGGTTCACCTATATTAGAGTATTTGGAAGCACCGTCCCTCCTCATGTCCTACCTTTGTATATTCCTGACAAACTGCTGGCTCGAGAAATTGCATATCAAACCTGTTCAGAAGGTGGCCTAACCAAAGACCTAAAAGACAAAAAGAAGGCCATATGGCCCCAGTTTCCTGTAGCTTGTGGGGTCTTTTCATTGTTTGATGTGGGTCACGCGTTCATCGAAGTGGAGAATATGACGTGTCTACAATTATTTAAATTCCCGGCAAGGCCATTTGACCCAAATAAAGTTGCCCAAGATTTCACAACGAACGTCAAGATAAAGATATTCGTTGGAAAGAAGGATCTATTTGATGATTTATTTCAGAATAAAAGCTCACTCCAGGAAATTTTGCGGGAAGCTCAATCGCAATTGTCTCCAGATGACCTCCAAAAATTCATGGTATACAGGGAAAGAAGACTCGCCACTGTTCCTCTAGAAAAGCTGCAACTACCTGCCAGAGAACCTACTCCAAGCATTAGCCTTAGTGAGAATTCAAGTGCTGCTGGATCTAAATCTAGGAGTGGACAAGAGATGCCTGAGCATTCTGAGAAATCCGTAAGTGACCAAGATAAAGGTGAAGAGTCAGCTAAGGACACCCCTCAGTCAATGGAATTTCCACAGCAGCAAGTTATCGCCTCCTCGTCAAGAGATGTTCCCCCTCTCATCGTTGAAGCACCACCCGTCACAACAGAATTAGACAAAGAATGGGAAACCTTCAACGAACTGATCAATCTTGAAGGACAGGCCCCAAAAACACCTGTGAGCAATACACAGGTAGCACAAGAAGTGGGCTCAACGTTGCTCTTCAACGAGTGGGACGATCAAATCAGGGAGGTAGAACAAGCAGAATGGAAGCTGAAGGCACAGGAAAAGGAAAAAGCGGTCCAAGCACTAGACAGGTTAAATTGGGAGTGTTACTGGGCATACTTAGTGAAGCCGCATAGTCAGCAGATGACTGTGAAATGTATCATAAATGCGGCCGAGAAAGTAGTGCCAACTCTCATAGATTCTGTTTTCTCAGCCCAGCTCAAAGCAGAAGTCAGCCAGCCGACTCTCCTCAAGCCCATGATGAATGCATGCAGTTTTAAGGATCAGATTCAGAAGTAACCTTGTTTAGAATGTTGTTTTTTCTTTAAAATTAGATTAGAAAAAGGGCGGTCGTTTGAAAACCGCATCCTAAATTTTGTAAATTGACTATTATTAGAATTAGGAAGTAGTATTTTAACCCTTCTCATGCATTTGGAGAAGGGTCCAGAAATTTGTCAAAAACTTGTCCTCAGAACATGCACTTCTGCACCCTCAGAGGAGGTTTTGATGAATGGATGGATCGAGGTTTATTAATGTTTGCATTTGATATCTGCTACTGATGTTGCACTTCTGTACTCTTAGTAGATGTTAGAACAAGTAGAGATAAATCATTTTTGCTTGAAGCTTATGAGTAGGACCAGTCATAAATGGTACTTTTATCTCTTGGCCATTTCTGCTTATATTCTTGAAGTGATATACATTTTTTAGTTGTTTATATGTTATTGCATGAATGTGTGAGTTACCATTTGGCACTTTTGTACAGTGGAGTCATTTATTTATGTTTGATATATGAATAACTTATTATGCGATATGCTGTTCACAACTGTTTTGCCTAACTTTTTATGCAAAGTGGTTCATCTTAATTGATTTCTATTCTTATGATAGCTGAATGATCTTTATTACCAGTTATCGTTTGAAATCTCTTTAGATCGCATGATAGAAGAAATACACCCTGGGTTAGCATAGATTAGATGTGTTATTTTCATTAGATTACAATAGCATAGAATTAGATTAAAGTAGCTTAGATCAGAACTCTTAGATCAGCATAATCCAACTCTGCACACACAAACCCTTAGATTGGGAAACTGGTCCCATTATCCCTAGTCGGACCCGCTATACCAAACGGATAAGGAGCTGCCAACCAAGGTCCGGACCGGGTGGGTATCCCCCTTGTTGTCGACCCGATTTTCGGGGCTTCAACAAGACCCTATATCAGGGGTGGTGGCCTAGTAGATATACTTGGGGTGGTATACAAGATTTCTTACTATATGATTTCTTTGGGTCTCCATATCAGGTATAGTTTGTCTCCAAGAGTGGTAATCTTTATGTTCTTTATGAGTCTCTGGATACCTTCACTCATTATTTGTCCATATTAAATTGGCTTGGTTTGCACAGTGCTTTGAGAACAAGAAAGGGTATATGTTTTTTGTTCTATTTCTTCATTGCATAGAAACGAGTTTTGACTTTGCGCTAGTGGCAGTGCCTACTGCGTCGCTTCAGGGCTTTGACCTCGCGAGGATTTCCTTTAGCTGTCCGGCTCTGGTATGTGGGGTTTGGTACCTTGGTACTTTCTCCATTTGGTTCTAAAAGTTTCAAGTTAGGTTCTTATTGTCTCTGGTAGGGTTTTTCTGCGGTCGCTTTGCCTTGGTTTTTGTAGTTGGGTAAATGCGAACTCCTCTTATTTTGTTTGAAAACTGCAAATTCCATGGTCTATTAGTTTTGACACTATAATTATTTGGTCTAGTTCTCATTCCTTGTGTCCCAAAGGGTTTTCAAAAGGTGGTTTGCGTCAATGATGTGATATATGGGTGCCATCCCATATTTCATTTCGTTACAACACATTTCTTTTGGTGGGTTGGTAGTCATTCCTGCACGAGTCCTTTATTATTACACAAGTTCTGTTGTGCCAGTCTCTGGGTACAATTAACTCCTTTAGTATTCCTATTACTCTCCTTTTTGTTCACAAAGGCTTCAAGTCCATTTCCGTTGTCAGTTCCACTTGTATTCATTGGTCTTTATGGCTCCTAGTCAAAGAATGTCACATCGCCAAGGTGGTGCAAGTGCCACTTCTTCCCATAGGTGTCGGTTATTTGGATGGGAGTCAGTGGCTAATTACTTCGACTTCGTCCCTCCTGAGGTCAAGAAGGAAATTCTCCTTGACTCTAAGGAGTTTGGTGATCAGGCTTATTTCTTAGATTCATAAGTGGGAGGTGTCTCACTAAGGTGGATACCAAACCTGGGTAAATTTCAGAAGCGCAAACTCCATTTCCTAAATTCTATCATGATGCATCATAGATGGAAACTCTATTATGTATGGTCCTCAGTAATAAGCAGGTCGACAACTATAAATTGTTTGCAGGGCAGGAGGACATCAAGCAAATCCTTAGGAATATTTGCTACAACTTGGATGATATTGTAACTCAGCTAACAAGGGTGGAAAAAATTGTGGTTTCTGAATTTGATATTGAATCTTAGGAGCTCAATAAAACTCCTGTTGTCATTAATGCTCCCTCACTTACTGCATCTCCTCGTGTAGCCTTTTCTCCTTTGGGGAATTCCTCTCCCCTATCTCCTGTCATCATCTCTTATTGAAGTGGCAATCACCTTTGCCACCTCTCTTCTTTTCTGATGGAAGCTAATGTCAACTTGCGGCGGCAGTGGCAATTTGTTATGGTAGTGTTCTGGTCAACTTCTATAGTTTTGGTTCTAGTTAGCGACTATACTTTTGGTTCATGTTGGACGAATCTGGTTTTTCTTCTTGCTAAAACCTCAACTGGCGTTATCATTCACACTTTTTTGACAAATATACTCACGATAGCCAAGATCTCAATATACTTAGGTATTAGTGCGTTATAGGGTACACCTGGATGAAACTTCAGTCTCCCAAGGTTGTATTTTGTGACTAAGAAAATTATTTATGCTTATGCAATTCTTTTATAGTAATAAAAATCATTTAAAAAAAACCTAATAATAATTGATTATCATGTTATCACCTCTTTCTACCATTTCTTCCAACACATAAATTTTGTTTCCTCTCTGACAACCTCCTTTTACTTAGAAGCGCACTATTCATTTTCTAGTGATTTATCTCATTTTCCTTGATGTATTCAAATGTCCTTAAGAGCATTATCTCATATTCATATTCCTTAATGTATTCAAACCTTATTAAGAACACTATGATCACTAATCACAACAACAATATAATTTTGTCATTAACTATGGGAAAAAGGGATTACCTTCCTTATTTCCTTTGATATGGAACTATTAAGAGGTTCACTTTCATTTTTTGATATTTGTCTCATATCCTCTGAATGTATTCAAATTCGGTTAAGAGCAATATGATCATGGATGACAAAATGATAAAATTGGAAGCCATTCGAAATGATCATCATGAATAAATAAGATTATTTTATTTCTTCACTTTGATACTATACTAATAAGAGGTTCTCTTTTGGTTTTTGAAGATTTATCCAATATTTCTTAACATGCATTCAACCTTTGATGAGAACAATATAATCACTAATTTTGATAACATTATAAATTTATATCATAAGAAAGGTTATAAATGAGATTACATTCCTTATGCCCTTCTTTCCATAATAAAGTATTGAAAGGTAAACTTGGTTTTTAAGTAACTGATATAAAATAGATGGATTGATTTCATAATTAGAAGAAATTCTTCTATTGAATAAATGCGGTATTTATTACTTATCACTTGTGGGTAGTATGTATGGGAGAAATTTTTCTCGTAGATGGTCCTCAACTAGCAGCCGCTTGTAGCCCCTAGATAGCTCGATGCGCCATTTTCTCCACCACCTGAGTCAACCATGTGGTCCCTCTCCTATTTGTTATGAATGTATGTTTGAAGATGGGCCTCCCGACCCCAACGATATGGCTTTTCATTGGTATAGTTGAATACTTTTTCTTAATTGTCATGGAAACTTTTGGGCATCGATTGGTGGGGGGATTCAACGGAAAAAGTGGGTTAGGTCTGTATTTTTGTTTCCATTGCCCAATTCTGTGGTTACCTTTGTATCCTAGTCCCATAGGATCTCTTTTACTGGCCATTGGCTTTAGGGTTGGCATTACATGGGAACTCCTATTTTGGTTGTGTGGTCCTGCTTCCCAATACCACTTACATTGCTCCCCTTCCATTCATTTTAGCCCTATTCATTTTTCTTCCCATCCATGTCCACATGTGTCCACTGGGTCCACATAGGGTTAGCCTCCCCCTCCCCTTGTCCACACCTTGGGTTGAGCCTGGAACTATGCCCCGAAGGTTGATGCAACTAAAAAGAAAATAAAAAACATAATTTGGCCACTCTCAATAGGAAATGTACCACAAAATGCAAAAGATGGCCAGGTCACGCAAAATTAGCATGCGGGCAAAAGCCAAACATGAGCTCTACCCCTTATCCATGGTCATCACCATGGTTCCTATGGGCCTTAGATGAGCCCCCCTCCATCATTAAGGAACACATGATTGTATCAACCCTGGTGGGTGATGAACTGCCCCACCTCAAGGGGGTATCCACTGCTACATATTACACATCATGCTCTGCGTCCCCTAGAGCCCCGATCAGTTATGAAGAAAAATCAAAGGCAAAAGACATATGAAGAAGGGTGGAAAAATAAAGGTCAGGGTAATTCATGTACCATGATTTTCTCCCTCCTACACTCATATAACCAGGTGTGGGCTTCCCTTATTAAAGCTACCCTTGCACCTTGACATGTGGTCTAATTATTCCCCTGGTCCCCACGACATTCCATTATTATATCATTTTCCACTTACCACTTGAGGGATGTACCATGAACATGTCACCCCATTTAAAGGTTGAAACCACCTAATAGGGTTCTTGGTTAATTCCCTGATCCGGATTGGATGATTATATTATTTTTCATCCATCTCAATGCATTCAGAGTGGAAAAAGTGGAGGAATAAACTCATGGGACCGTTTTTACTGGTGAGAACCTGTTTGGCGAAATGAGGTCTGAAACCTTCCAAGAGTGTTTTGAGATATCAAACGATATTTTTTGGGGGTAAAAATTTGCCTCTTTAGCCCCACATCATTATATGTTGTTCTACACACAAAGATCTTTCCAACGGTGCAAGAAGCACGTCAATCGTAGTTTGTATGCAAAAGTTATGCCGCTTAGAAGTTGATCTTCTTGTTTTCACACCTATAGTTCACGGGGATGCCGCGTCAACCTCCATTATTCATGGAAAAGGGGCTACCCACGTGTTTGTGATGTAAAAAACTCTAGAAGAGTTTATTTTGTAATTCTAGTTAAGAGTTGATGTAGTCAACTTAACCACTAGTAGGTTATCGCATTGAGTTATAACTGGGCCACTAGGAGGAAGATGCATTCTATTTTTTTGAGATCATTTTATTCGATAGACGAGAAAAGACAGCCAGGAGAGATAGGAGGTAAAGCGCACAGAGAGGATCTGTGCACTATAGCAGCCCACGGGCCTCAGGCATTACTTCTTTATACTTGTAACCCTATTTTCCAGACAGAGAAAGAGAGCGAAGCAATTTCACCTTCTACGTGTGCTTTTTCCCGAAAGGGTTTCGCAGATCATATTTTGTCTTATGTGTGTGTAATCTTATTTTGTCGTTCTCTACTTTTCTTTATAATTTCCATTTGCATGCGTGCACTAATAATAGTAAAATCTATAGATTTAGAAATTAAATAAAACTGTAATAGTGTAGAACTTCATATTTTTAATATAATATTGTTAGATTTGTTGTGACGAACTGTCTAGTGGAATATCCATGACAATTTATAGATCATTTGGTATTAGAGCAGGTTTCTTTGGGTATTTTGTGGAGATTGCAAGTATCTAGATTGGCAGCGCTGAAAATTGTAAAACCCTAATCATAGCTGATGAATTTGTAAACGAACCTCATGATCTCGCAGAGATGAGGTTTACGCGGTTAGAACAACAAGTCGTAGATATCAACCACAATATAAGCCTCCTCATGGCAACCTTGAATAACAAATTGTGGGTATTTGGAGAAGATGGGGGTTCGAATGTAGAGGAAAAATATGAATGGGGATCGGAAGATCAGGGAGAAACGGAGAACCAGTCGAAGAAAGGACAGGAAAAAGATTAACCCAATTCAAGTGTCATGAACCAATCACAGTCTCTGTTTAAAATGGAAGAAAAATTCGATATCAAGCCATACCATGGAGAGATCAATGCTATGAAGATGAACCATTGGTTGCAACAAATGGAAGTTTATTTCAGTGTCCATCAAATTGAGGAAGAACATAAAATCTCATTTGCGCAACTGAAATTAGAGGGCCATGCACTAACTTAGTGAGAGAGCCACACGGAAACCCTGAGGTTGGAGGGAGAACCTCCAGTGACTAAGTGGGAGGATTTAAAACCCCTCATTAAGTCAGTTTTATTCCATTGGGTACGTGGAGGACTAGTGGATACGGTGGCATTACTTCAGGCAAAAGCCGAGCCAAAGAGTGCAAGAGTACACCATGAAATTCTGAAAGATGGTTATAATATTGGGTATCTCTCCAAAGAACCCAAATGTACTCCTCAAGTATTTTGGGGTCTGCACCACCATCTGCATGAACATGTGATGCTATTCAAGCCCAAATTGGTGAATGAGGCCTGTGTATAGGGATAGTAGCTAGAGAACATAGGCCTGAAAAGAGTGCAATCAAGTGGATCGAAGCAAAAGGAGCAATAAGAAGCTTCTAAGGAGGGGAAGAAGAAGCAAAAAGGGGGAAAGATAAAAATATGGCAACGACAGCGCACCAATGCAAAGATCCTAACAACCACTGCAAAATTGATGGCCATACAAAGGAGAAATGTTGGAAGTTGCATCGAGAGCTAAACCTGAAGAACAAGAAGAAATATAACAAGAAGAAGAATCTCATGGCTAATAATTCAAGCAACAAAGTTGAAAGCAACTTGGATGTGGATGAGAAGATTGTTTGTACGTCAGTGTAGAAGGAGGCGAATCTCAATAGCCTTCAGTGACAGGAAGAGAGAGAAATGACCAAACTCTTCCATATAAAGATATAGGTCAAGAAGACAAATATTGATGCTCTGTTTGACTTAGGATCGCATGTGAATCGCATTGCAACAGAGATGGTCAAAAGGTTGGGGCTGGAAGTTCGTGATCATCCAAACCCATATCCACTAGGATGGATAAATAAGGATGCAGAGCTGAAGGTAACAAAGCAGTGTAAACTTAGATTTGATATCAACGCTGATTTTATTGATGAAGTAGATCTAGATGTGGTTCCCCTTAATGTATGCGGAGTCGTGTTTGGGAGTCCATACATGTACATGCGTGATGCAATATTCATGAGGAGAGATAACCAGTACCATATCGTCAAGGATGGAAGATCATTCATCATCCACGTGCATAAAGGCAAGTCAAAATTTTTGTTGGTAAGTGCTAACCAAGCCAAGAAATTGATCAATTCTAGCAAGAAGTATGTTTTATTGCTTTTAAGAGAAAGTCAGTTTGAAGTGGAGTCAATAAGAGGCAAGGCATCCCTGGAGGGGTGTACTAAGAAACATAAACAACAATTGGAGAAGTTGTTACAAGCATATAGGGATGTGTTCCGAGAGCCTAAAGGGTTACAACCTAAGAGAGAAGTGGAGCATGAGATATAGCTATTGCCAAACTCCCCATTACCAAATATTGGGTTATATAGGCAGTCTATTATAGAAACAAGTGAGAAGAAGAAACAACTGCAACAATTGCTAGAATATGGTGCACTCGACCAAGTATATCACCATGTGGGTTACCCATCATCATTGTACCAAAGAAGGATGGGACTTGGCGGATGTGTATAGATTATAGGGCGTTCAACAAAATCACGCTCAAGAATAGATACCCCCTGCCCATGATAGATGATTAGTTGGATCGGTTGCAAGAAGAAAAATACTTCACCAAGTTGGACTTGGAGTCTAGATATCACCAGGCTCGAGTCAAAGAAGAAGATACTTGGAAGACTACCTTCAAACTAGGCAAGGTTTGTATGAGTGGTTAGTCACGCCATTTGGCCTATGTAATAAACTAGCTATATTTATGCGATTAATGAATGATATATTGTGCCCTTTTATAAATTCATTTGTTATTGTCTATTTGGATGATACACTAGTATATAGTGCCACTTGGGAGGAGAATATTTCACATTTGACGCAAGTGATGGAAAAATTGAAGAAGCACCAACTGCTAGAAAATCTAAAGTAGTTTGCACAATAGTCCTTGGTGTATATGGGGTATGTGATCAATAGAGGAGAGCTGAAGATATATCCTTCCTAGATGGAGGCCATCATGAAATGGCCGGTGCCTACAAATGTTTCTGAGGTCAAGAGTTTCATTGGGACAACACAGTACCTGAGGAAATTCATAGCCTCATTTTCAGCAGTAGTAAAACTAATCCATGCCATAAAAGCAAGTGGAAAGAGTTTCCAATGGGGAAAAGGTCAGCAAAGGGCTTTCAATGAACTAAAGAAAAATATCAGTCAAGCACCAATTATGTCATTACCAAAATTGCAGTGGCTCTTTGAAGTGGAGACAAATGCGAGTGATTATGCTATGGGAGTTGTCTTGATGCAGGGAGGAATTTTTGTATGCTATCATTTTGAAGTATTTCAAGGGACAAAATTTAACTACCCCACCTACGATAAGGAGTTCTATGCCTTGATGCAAGCTATGAAGAAGTTGAAGCATTATCTTATGGGAAAGTAGACAACAATCCATATAGATCACTAGTCGTTATAGTACTTGCACGTCCAGAGTAAGCGACAACAATTTCATTTGGTGATAAAGTATAAGAAGGGTAGCACAAACAAGTTGGCCGACATGATTTCAAGGCCACCCACATCAAGGATTACAACTTTGGGGACTCTTATGCACATGGAGCCATTCACCCATGATGCATATAGAGAGACATATTCAAAGGATGACATTAGGGGAATTTTGAGGTCTAAAATGGGCCTCCTAAGAAAAATGTACAACCAAAATAAACTTTATAAGAACCAATAGGATTCAAGATGATGATGTCAACCATGGGGGATGATTCACCATTTTGGAGTAAAAAAGTAAAAAGTTTAAAAAATAATAAAATAATAAAACTACTTTTTCAACTCGTATTTTCAACTTATTTCCCTAAAGTTTTACTCAAATTTCAAGCGTAAGTACTTGTTGAATACAAAATTTGATTCCTCATCTGAGGAGTACCCATGTTGCATACTTTCGATGGACCATGCTATACGAAATATATGAAAAAACGTGATTGCAATCACGGTTTTCATGTATTTCTCATTTTTCATGTAGCATGGTTCATTGAAAGTATGCGACATGGGTACTCCTTGGATGATGAATAAGATTTTTCATATAACAAGTGTTTTTGCTCAAAATTTGAGTAAACCCATAGGGAGATAAGTTGAAAATACGAGTTGAAAACAATAGTTTTTTTTTTTTTTTTTTCTAAAATTTGATGATGTAATATAATCTTATTTTATTATTTCCACTATTATTTTATAATTTCCTTAGGAGGCCCATTTTAGACCTCAAAATTCCCCTAATGGGGCTTCTAGGAGGTGTATCAACAGTTGCAGAGTCAGAGTCATGTGTACGATGGCGAAAACACTGTTCACTACCATCTCCAGGATGGGTTACTCTACATGATGGATAAGCTATGTGTTCCTAAAGGTGAGCGATTGCAGTTGACTAGAGAGGGTCAAACCTCCAAGGTTGCAGGGAACTTTGGTGTAGGGAAGACCGTGGCTAACTTGAAGAGGTATGTGTATTAGCCCAAGATGCAAGAGTAGGTATCTAGGTTCATAAGAGGATGCATGCTTTGCTGTACCAGCAAGCCTAGCAATAATAAACATGATCTATATCATCCCTTACTTGTGCCTACTCGTCCTTGGGAAAACATTTCCATGGAATTTGTGGGAGGTTTACTAACAACTGGGAATGGAAATGACTATTTGTTTATGGTAGTTGACAAGTTCAACAAGATGTGTATTCTGATGCCCTGTAAAAAGACCATCAGTGGGCAAGAAGCAACAAACTTGTT
Organism: Pinus tabuliformis; assembly: GCA_031772625.1. Classification (NCBI taxonomy): domain Eukaryota; kingdom Viridiplantae; phylum Streptophyta; class Pinopsida; order Pinales; family Pinaceae; genus Pinus; species Pinus tabuliformis. Next base: position 566,627,113 of record CM062818.1, on the reverse strand, counting down.
TTTTGGACAGGTCTGGGTGCACTTTGGGATACCAAGGAGCGTCGTTTCAAATAGGTATACAATATTTCTCAGTGCATTTTGGACTACAATGTGGGAGAAGATGGACATAAAGTTGAAGCGATCTACAACATTCCATCCATAGATAGATGGGAAGACAAAAGTAGTCAACATGACTTTGGTGCAACTTATGAGAGGATACAACAAGAAGCATCCGAAGACCTGGGATGAAAATATGGTATATGTACAACATTCTTACAACATATTCGTCCACACTTCTACGAGGAAGTCCAAATTTGAAACTTGCTTTGGGTATTTTCCACTTTCCCCTTTGGATATTGCATATGAGCAACAAGGAGGAGTGAGGGAAGATCTTACAAGAGATGCTTTGAGGGCTGAAAATTTTATAAAGAAGATCAAGTAGATCCGTCTACAGGTATAAGACACACTGCATAAGTCGCAGGAGAAGTATAAGTCCAGGCATAATCAACATAGAATGAAGAAATCGGTCAAGGTGGGAGACAAAGTATGGCTACAATTGAATAAGGAGAGGTTGCAGGGGTCTGGTAAGAAAATCGAGGCTCTCATATATGGTCCCTTTGAGATACTGGAAAAGGTGGGTGATAATGGCTATCAACTCAGTTTACCACCATATATGCGCATTTACTCAGTTGTGAATGTGGAGAATTTGAAACTATACGAGTTTTCCATGCTAGATGAGGAATAGGAACAAGTCCTACCTTTTGTGGAAGATTTGACACCAAATTCTCAGGCAGAGTTGACAGAAGACACAGGTTTGTAGAAGAGGTCCAGAACTACAAGATAGGGGCAACATGACCTTTGGTAGATTGGATTGAAGGGACAAATTTTAGGCAAAGCTAAATAGTACACTAGAGAGGTGGAGGAAAAATTTCCTCACCTCATTCAATAAAATATTTTGGGGACCAAAAGCTTCCAAAAATGGGTAGGTGTGATCTAGATTGGATCATTATATTGTTTGTCATCCTTCTCAATGCATTTGTAGTGGGAAAAGTGGAGGAATTAGTTCATGGGACCATTTTTATCGGCGGGATTTAGTTTGGCGAAAGAGGGTCTAAAACCTTCCAGGAGCGTTTTTAGGCATCGAACGAAATTGTTTGGGGGTAAAAATTTGCTACTCTAGTGCCGCACCATTTTATGTTGTTCTCCACACAAATATATTTCCAACAACACAAGAAGCGCACCAATCGAAGTTTGTATGCAAACGTTATGCCACTCAGAAGTAGACCTTCCTTTCTCACACCTATAGTTCGAGAGGATGTCGCGCCAACCCCCATTATTCATGGAAAATGGGCTAGTCACATGTCTGTGATATAAAAGACTCTAGAAGAGTCTATTTTGTAATTCTAATTAATATTTCATGTAGTCAAACTTAATCAATAGTAGGCTATCGGACTATGTTATAACCAGGCCACTAGGAGGAAGAAACATTTCATTCTTTCGAGAGAATTTTGTTCCATAGCTGAGAAACGATAGTCAGGAGAGATAGGAGGTAGAGCACATAGAGAGAATTTGTGCACTGTAGAAGCCCACGGACCACATAAATTACTTCTTTGTACCTGCAACCATATTTTCCAGGCAAAGAAAGAGAGCGAAGTGACCTCACCTTCTAGTTAGGTTTTCTCTCGAAAGGGTTTCCCATAACATATTTTGTGTCTTATGTGTGTGTGTTTGAGCTTATTTTTTCATTCTCTATTTTTCTGCATAATTTCCATTCACATGTATGCACTAATTACAATAAAATCTACAGATCTAAAAATCAAATAAAATTTTAATAGTGTAGAACTTCGTATTTTTAATATAATATTGTAAGATTTGTTGTGATGAACTGTCAAGTGGAATATTCGCAGTGGTATACAAATCACCCCCTATTGAGTTTGGAGACACTTCTACATGCAAAATCCCACTATGGAAGGGCATGCCACCATGAAGTGCCTCATTGATCCCGTGACTTGTAAGCTTTATTACTTGATTATTCTAATGACTTGTTATATTGGAGGGCAAGGGGACACATTGGATCTTATGCAGGATTGCAGGCATTAGGGGAATTTTGAGGTCTAAAATGGGCCTCCTAAGAAAAATGTACAATCAAAATAAACTTTATAAAAACCAATAGGATTCAATATGATGATGTCAACCATGGGGGATGATTCACCATTTTTGGAGTAAAAAAGTAAAAAGATTAAAAAATAATAAAATAATAAAACTACTTTTTTAACTTGTATTTTCAACTTATCTCCCTAAGTTTTTACTCAAATTTTGAGTGGGAGTACTCATTGGATGAAAAATTTAATTCCTCATCCAAGGAGTACCCATGTTGCATACTTTTGATGGACCCCGCTACACAAAAAATGAGAAATACATGGAAAAACGTGATTGCAATCACGTTTTTCATGTATTTTTAATTTTTCTTGTAGTAGGGTCCATCAAAATTATGTAACATGGGTACTCCTTGGATGAGGAATCAAATTGTTCATCCAACGAGTGTTTCCACTCGAAATTTGAGTAAACCCATAGGGAGATAAGTTGAAAATACGAATTGAATTTTTTTTTGTTCTTTTTGCCCTCTAAAATTTGATGATGTAATCTAATATTATTTTATTATTTCCACTATTATTTTATAATTTATTTAGGAGGCCCATTTTATACCTCAAAATTCCCCTAATGTGGTCCTTCATTTGGGGCTTGGTCTCTTTATACAGGGTCCTCGCCCTCCATAGGGCCACATCGGCACTTGTAGGGTGAGTGTTGAGAGCCATCGACCTCCACCATAGCAGGTAGTAATTCATGGATCCTCAAAAACGTTCATTGATTGCTTGTGTTACACCTTTGGGATGAGAATGATGCACCCGATTCACCATTCCCAGCTGGCTCTACACTTGCACCATACACTTGGCAAATGTTCCAAGGTCTAAATGATGTCTCCCACTTTAGAGGGAGGGCTTGCATCACCATCCTAACCCTTACGAATGGTCTACAAGAATTTTCGATCCACTTGGAGACCCATGAGGATGTCCTTGTGCCCCCATACCCACTTAAGAGCACCACAGGTTCTTACTTGGAAAACAAGGGGCCAATCCCCTGTCCACTATGTTTGGAATCCATTTCTACATCATGGCACCCCTTGGACTTCATTAGGCCTCCTAAAATGCCCAACCACTCACTTTGTTGATCATTCAACCCTCTTGAGAGGCTTATCTTTACATTATTGAGCTATTTGGTGGGTTTGTCACCAAAATGATTGTTATTATGCACATTATTTTATTTTAGGGGCTCAATTAGGCCAATTTAGCTAAATCATTTTCATTAGAGAGTGTATAAATAGAAGGGAGATGATTCATTTTGATCATCATCACTTGGATTGAGTTACCTTCTCTTGTGAGATTTTTGTTATCCTTCTTGGAGGTTGAGTTTGGATGAATTGATGAATTTTGATATTTAGATTTGTTTCATTTTGTCTTGGAGTTTCACTATTGGCATATGTTGATGATTGGATATACTCTTACTTACATGTAAGTTCTCTTTTAATGTTATTCTTGTTATTTACTTTTCTCACATGCATGTTGTTGGGATTTTTGTTATACTAAGCTGAAATTTATAGCTTTTCTTATGTGAATTTGTGGAAATTTGATCTTTTATAGGGTTGCATCATATCATGGGCCACGTATGAATGGGTGAATGTTCCTATAGATAATTTATGTTAATACATCTCGATAAGTCATCATATATTGCAAAATGAAGTATAAAGTCCTCGCAACAACTATTCTCATGCTCTAAATTCCATGTGAAGTTGTTGAATGCCTCCTTGATTGGGTGACTTCTTCCAAAACCATAAATTATCCTTGACTCTATCTCTCTCAAAGGACAAGGCACTAATCCTCCATTGGTGATCATTTTCAACAATTATTGTTTTCACCTTCCTCTTTTTCTAAGCCCAACCTAAATAGGTCACCTAGGGTATCAATTATCTCACAATGTATCCATCCAAATACTTCAATTTTTGGTCCACAAATGCACTGAGGTTTTCTTTAGAGGCCCTCCAAATTTGAAGCGAATTTGATGATGGGATCTTGAGATATAGAAAGCCCTAACTCAAGGACCACTTCTTGCTCTAGTTCTACATTGGATAGTGTCCTCATTAGGATCATTTAATTCAAACCTCAAAGAAAATATGTCCTTTGATCCTCTTCTCCTCCCTAATTAGGTAAAGCACTTCATTAGGTGACCAAACCCACACCCTTGACCTAATTTTGGGTCCACTTGGTCTCATGTGGTCCCACTTCTTATCAAAGCTAATCCTTCAAATACCATTTGGAAACCAAGTTTCCGCATGGATTTTAAGGTCTAGGAATATCCTTTGCAAGTCATGCCTTCAAACCCTAGCCCCTAAAATCCTCCTGACGCTTCATAGAGAGCCTTTCCCCTTGCTTCCCAAGCAAGCAAGTCGCATATATGAGGCTCTCTTGTGAATAGGATTTTGGGATCACCTTTCATCCTATCATTGATATATTCATTATAGTGATCCTTATTATACCAGGTCTCCTCCCATCAGTGAAAGTCCGTAAAGAGCAGGGAGCCTTAGCTAAGGTGATAGTGGGTTATCGCTCCATTGTTGCGCTTGACCTAGTTTGAGCAGTAGCAATATCTTTTAGATTAGTGTGCAATGATGGTGATGATTTAAATAGCATTGCTCACTGCTTGTTTATTGGTTAACATTTTCATACAAATGGTCTCTCTTAAACAACCTCCTTATAAAAAAAATCGTAATCTCAACTCGGCCACTCCCAGAAAAGCCATCTATTCATTGAGTTTTTTAGGAAATACAAAGTTTTTAGGGAAAACAATATATAAAATTTAATAACTACTTTATCACTACACTATCATTCATACAATGGGTAATATGTTATCATTATTATTAAAGCTCCACGCATAATTGAATTATGAATTATGGAGCCAAGCCTCTACCATTAGAATTTTGTTTATTTTTGTTTTTATTATTATACAGAACAAAAGCTCAAACCACTACCAATAAAATTTTGTTTATTTATATTTTCATTATTATACAAAATAAAATCTTAAATACTAGATAAAAATTTAAAAATGGAATATGAACCAATGATGTTATGGCTAATTATCTAAGTCCATGTATGTTTTCTATTCTATCAAACTTCTCCACATTTAAATATTGAATGAAATTTTAAGTTAAAATTCCAAAGAACTTTAAATATTCAAATGAATTTGGCCCAATAATATTATATATAATTCAATAATTATGTATATGGGCATTTTAATGTGGGGTTCTTCATAGTAACACTGTAGAGATTCCTCGTCCTCTACATCTGTCCTTGTTCACACCATCTTGATTTACTGATGTAATCCTGATAAGATCTCCCTTTCTTTAATCCTGATCTAATCAAGATTTGTCGTCATCCAAATGAACATACTGCATGTACACAGAGGCAATATTTAATCTCTGCAATCTTTGCAATAATTATGTTGTAATCTCAACAATTAATTTCATTAAGAATGACAGAGATTGAAAAACACATCAAACTGATGTTTCAGAGTCTCATCCAAAATGGGATCACAATCTGATCGTCAACTATTAGTGATCATTTATTGCTATTTCTAGAGTTGGTGGACATATCCTCCTATTTAGTATTTCAATCTTGATCCACAAATCCTTTGCATTCTCAACATAGACATTGTTGTTGTTGTTGCCTGTTGTTGCTGCTTGGAATTGATGCCTACAGTTGTTGTTGCATGGTGAGCCTATACCTGCACTACAAGTACTTAATCAAACTTGCTAAGGTACAAGCCATTGTTAACATGCCATAACAATAGCATGTTTAATCTTAAATAAATATTCCATAACATGTTTTATTCATAAATACATAACATCTTCAATGGTACATAAAACTGTTACATTAGTAAGAAGACTTGAATGTTTTGATGTTTTGAAACCTGTTGTAAATGGGACCATTCACCTTCCCCTTCACCTACCCTAGAACCTTTCCTGATGACTACCTTTTGCCTTGAGTGAGTATCTATTCCAAAGACTGAGGGTTTCTTGCTACGTCTTCTAGAGACAAACTTGTCGTTATTGTTGCTGTCATATCAGTGATGTCATGAATCCTGGAAATCCTTTTATCTGAGTAGGAAGTTCTATTAGTCCTTTTATTCCTTTCGTGGTCCATTCGATCTGTTAAATTTTCTTAGAGTGACATTGTTCTTTGCTATGATAGTTTCATTTAATCATTAATACATTAATTTCACCCTATATCATCATTGCATTATTAGGATCTACACCATTATACATCAACATATGCAATTACATAGAAAGAAACAACATCATCAATGCAGCAGAACATAAAAGGAATAGTAGAAGAAAACATGCACACATATAGAAACACCAATATTGGTCCAAGGCGAGGGCAAAACCCACTATGGGAAAAACCCTTGCAAATCTTCTTCTTCTTAGATAGTCATCAAATGATGCAGCAAAAGAGAGTACAATCATCCATAACTTTGTTTATGCAAAAAAACAATAATGATATCTATGAAACATATCTAATCATGCTTGGAATCAAAACCCTCATATCGATGGCTGTAATGTGCTGTCACAAACTAATGTCAACTGGTGTATACTGCTGAGCACTGTTTTCACTGTCAATGAGCCCAATACATATGTCTGCAGCGGAAACTAACAAATCATATCTATAGATCTGTATAAAACTAGAGAGGAACCCAGATCTACCATATCACTAAAGTCAGTTGAAATCAAGACGTCAAATCTTAGATCTGAACTCTGGTCACCCTCATCATGACTGTCCATGTGTGACCGAAACTCCTTGGTCGCTCTCTCAGTTACTGTATGCGAGCAACTGTGACTGCAGGGTCGCTCTCAGGAAGTCTTTAAGCGTTTGAATGTGGACCAATATAACTAAAACCTAGAGTCATTTCCTTACAGTTGTTGTGCGAGCGACTGAGATGTCTTAGATGCTCTCAGGACTACCCTATGCGAGTGATCGAGGACCTGAACCTTTCGATCTACCTCTGAAGACATAGTTTCTCCCATAAGCCTCTGTGCCAATGTCGAAGGCTCTATAGGTTCTCTCATAGGCTTATGTGCCAGTGACCAGGGACCAAAATGTCCTGTTCTATGCAAGCAACCGAGATCCAGAAATTCCTAACCCAGAGCAAACCTTTCGCCTGTGATTTCAGATCCTTGAGTGAACTCCTTTCGTCGAACCTATGCGAACCAAGACAAAAGAGAAGAGAAGATGTGTCCAAATGATCTTGAGGTCTCTTCTATTTATAGGATTTCCTGAGGGTTCACTTGGGGTTAAGACTGACCCAAGTAGTTACTCATGTAGTTAGGGTCGACCCATTCCATAATACATGTATGAATAAGATAATTCATAACTCAACTTCCTCTTGACCAAATTGGGTGATCTTTAGGTCAATTTTGGTTCTATCGAAAAGAGGAATCTAATGCAATCATTATCTTGGTCATTTGAGTTGTCGAAGGTGGAATTATTTTACTGCAGTTGCAAAAATTAACACTCCCTCTCAACGAGGGAGAATTCCACCAGCCAATATCTGTCCATCGATCAATATGCCATTCTAGAATCTTCAAGTGTCATCACGTATCATAAAAGATCATATTTTTCATGTATTTATTGTGCCATGTCCATCTCAAGTGTCTCATCATCACAAATAATCATTGTACATCTCAATCTATCCTTTTCTTATTCTTTCTTGTCTCTTGATTGTTTATGCTCATATGCTGAACATTCTTGGATATAAAAGAAGAATTTTATACTAGAGGGGAACTTAATCTGCCACCCTTTATCCATCAGGCTGCTATCTGGAATCTCTTCTAGCAGGCTACTACCCAGATTGTCATCAATAATAATTGGAGAGCACATCATCAAGGAGAACATTTCAACCTGGGATCACATCGAGGAGCAATAACTTCCACCCATATCGAGCAATAGGATAACTCATCACACAGGGGAATAAACCCTCAACCCTGGATCACACAGGGGAGTACACCCTCGACCCTGGAATTTCAATAGGGAGCTTTGCCTTCAATCCGTAATTTCATCTGTGAGCTTTACCCTCAACCCAAAATCCTATTTCCTACTGATCTTCCCAACAATGACTCTCAGTAGTTATGTGGTAGAAAACCTGCATCATAATCACCTTGGGTTGTACACCCTAAGAACACTGTCAACTCGTTGGACAGATGAATAGTAATATCACTAACAACCCCTGCTTGTGGGTATGATGCCAATTGGGGTATACTATGCAAAGACTAGATAGGGGAGTAGCACCCTCAACGCTATGGGTAAAAGATAGGGGACTACCCTATTGTCCAAAGTTCCCTCAATCCCAGGATCCCATATCCCTCAATTCCTCACCTTGGGAGCTCAAACAAGGGGGGAAGGGTTGGCTCAGTGTTCTCAATCAACACTGATCTCATCATATAGAGACACCAAGATTGGTCCAAGGCTAGGGAAAAACCCACTATGGGAAAAACCCTTGCAAATATTCTTCTTCTTAGATCGTTATAAAATGATGCAGAAAAAGAGAGTACAATGATCCATAAATTTGTTTATGCAAAAAAAGAATAATGATATCTATGAAACATATCTAATCATGATCAGAATCAAAACCATCATATTGATGATTGTAATGTGCTGTCACAAACTAATGTCAACTGCTGTATACTGGTTTCATTGTGTCTAATACTGCTGAGCACTGTTGTCACTGTCAATGAGCCCAATACATATGTATGCAATGGAAACTAACAAATCGTATCTATAGATCCTTATAAAAGTAGAGAGGAGCCCAGATCTAGCATATCACTAAAGTCAACTGAATCCAAGATGCCAAATCTTAGATCTGAACTATGGTCACCCTCATCACGAATGTCTGTGTGACCGTAGCTCCTTGGTCGCTCTCTTGTTTACTGTATGCGAGCAATTGTGACTGCAAGGTTACTCCCAGGAAGTCTTTTAAGTGTTTGAATGTGGCCCAATATAACTAAAACCTAGAGTCATTCCCTTGCAGTTGTTGTGCAAGCGACTGAGATGTCTTGGTTGCTCTGAGGACTACCCTGTGCGAGCAACCGGGGACCTGAACGTTTCGATCTACCTTTGAAGCCATAATTGCTCCCATAAGCCTCTATGCCAACGTCCAAGGGTCTATGGGTTCTCTCATAGGCTTATGTGCTAGTGACCAGGGACCAAAATTCCCTGTTCTGTTCCAACGACCGAGATCCAGAAATTCCTAACCCAAAGCGAACCTTTTGCCTGTGATTTCAGATCCTTGAGTGAACTCCTTTCATTGAACTTGTGCGAACCAAGACAAAAGAGAAGAGAAGATCTGTCCAAATGATCTTGAGGTTTCTTCTATTTATAGGATTTCCTGAAGGTTCACTTGGGGTTAAGACTGACCAAGCAGTTACTCATGTGGTTAGGGCCGACCCATTCCATAATACATGTATGAATAAAATAATTCATAACTCAACTTCCGCTTGACCAAATTGGGTGATATTTAGGTCAATTTTGGTCCTATTGAAAAGAGGAATTTAATACAATCATTATCTCGGTCATTTGAGCTGTAAAAGGTGGAATATTACTGCAGTTGCATAAATTAACACTCCCTCTCAATGAGGGAGAATTCCACCTGCCAATATCTCTCCATCAATCAATATGCCATTTTAGAATCTTCAAGCGTCATGACATATCATAACATATCATATTATTGTGCCATGTCCATATCAAGTGTCTCATCATCACAAATAATCATTGTACATCTCGATCTATCCTTTTCTTATTCTTGCTTGTCTCTTGATTGTTTATGCTCATATGATAAACATTCTTGGATATAAAAGAATAATTTGATACCGGAGGGGAGCTTAATCTACCACCCTTTATCCAGTGGGCTGTTGTCGGGAATCTCTTCCAGCGGGCTACTACCCATATTATCATCAATCATAATTGGAGAGCATATCATCAGGGAGCACATCTTAACTTGGGATCACATCGGGGAGCAATAACTTCCACCCATACTGAGCAATAGGATAACTCATCACACAGGGGAATAAACCCTCAACCCTGGATCACACAGGGGAGTACATCCTCGACCCTGGAATTTCAATAGGTAGCTTTGCCCTCAACCCAGAATTTCGTTTGTGAGCTTTACCCTAAACCCAAAATCCTATTTCCTATCGATATTCCCAACAATGACTCTCAGTAGTCATGTGGTAGAACACTTGCATCATAATCACCTTGGGTTTTACACCCCAAGTACATCCTCAACTCATTGGCCATATTAATAGTAATATTCCCAACAAGCCCTGCTTGTGGGTATGATGCTAATTGGGCTATACTCTATAAATACCAGACATGGGAGTAGAAACCTAAACCCTATGGGTAAAATATAGGGGAGTACCCTATTTTCCAGAGTTCCATCAATCACAGGATCTCTTATCCCTCAATTCCTCACGTTGGGAGCTAAAACAAGGGGGGGAAGGGTTGGCTCAGTGTTCTCGATCAACGTTGCTCTCATCATACTTGAATCTAGTATCTGCTTGTCTAGATAGTAGTTGTTTCCTTATTCATACAGAAGATCAAATCATGTCATATCATAAATAAACATATAAATCACAAAAGGATATCATAACCATCCCCCTCAAGGAGGTACCAACCACAATCTTCAGCTTTTTTTGAATAGCTGCATTGTTTTAATATGTGAGAGTATCTTGATCCCACACACACACACACACACACACATATATATATATAACCATGTCATATCTAGATCATGCTCAACATCTCTCTAAGGATCTTCTGTACCCTACCTCATAGCTAGCCATGCTAGCAGCATCATGATCAACCTCGGTCACACTATGAACTTCTCATCCAAGATATCGTGGCAGATCTCATATTAAAGCATCATCCAAATGTGATTACCAACAATAATATCAAACATATGTGCATACACATATCATAGGATAAATATCTCATTCTCAAAATATAATACCTCATGTAGATATTTCAAATCATGCTTGGTGGCAACTCTGAGTGAAGTAGCTCAATCATGAATTTATTCAGATACTATGCACATCATATGTATATAGATGGTTGTTCAAAAATGGGATCAACAATACTCCAATCAACTGTCGGATGCCATGTCGAGTTCGACAACATCTTTGAACTTAAAATTAGTGTATCAGTAATTTACAAAAACATTTTCCAATAGCTGTGCAATATGGAATTTCTTTCCCAAATTCCAAAAATTGATTCATCATGCCATTATACATCATTTTGAGATTCAGAATCCTATCTCCCTTTGATTTATATCATCAAAGGCTCATCACCTGTCACAAGTAGATCATCAGGATATAAAACCAAAACCATAATCAATATCAAATCCATACCTTGGAACTCATCATCCTGACTTCATCAGATAACTGTAAAATCTAGACATATCTGGATTGCAATTCTCTAAGCATAATGCCTTGGCTAAGCCAACATAATAATCATTACATAACTCAATGTTGTACCATCAACAATAAAGTCATCATTATCATAGTATTAATACTTTCAACCAGGAGACAGGTGGAGCTCATATCAAATCATGACTTCATCATGCCAACAAGTCATGCATTATCAATCCAAACTTGATTAAGTCATTCTCATAATCATAATACAAGTCATCATGTCACTAGGTGCAAATGCATACATCAAGGATGAGTCATTCAGGTTCCATTTTCATCCCAAATCACAATTATCATTACTTCAACCATTGTGCTAAGAACAAGGAGGCCAATCTCCAAATACCCACATAAGTCATCATGCCCTCATAGTATTGATATCAGGGAAAATCAACAATCGTAAAATCATATCAGTAGACATCAAGTCAAGTTCAAATTCTGTTATTTTCAAAGCACATCTCAATCATCAATTCAAAGTTATTGTCAAGCATCATGACAAAGCACCAGTAATTCCAAATCATGCCAACATAGTGACATATTTATATGTATGCCCCGATCACCTGCAAACACAAGTTTAGTCTACATGTTCATGTTATGACAAACATTCAACCTTTCTCTGCTAGCATATCTTGTTTTTATCTGCAATACATTTGTGGTACTGATATCTTCCAGGTGACTATCTGATTTCATGCATAATACTTCCTTATATGATCAACAATTTAACTCAACAACTTCATAAATTAGTTAACTGTGGCAGAATATGTCAGGGACATCATGATTCAGAGTTTAGAGAACTTTAGAAATCTTAAAATGATGGTCAACAATAGTCAAACCCCTGGTCATGAGAGCGACTTTAGATGCCTGGACGTTGTCTAGGCCTTAGCATGCGTTCGTCCAAGGATGAAATCTCCTAGATCTGTGATTGCGTCCGGAGTAGAAACCCTAATTTTTGTAAGGTCTTCAGGTCTAATACTTTGCTGCAGATCAATACTGTCAGATGCACATAAATCATACTTTAGTAGCATAGAATACAAATAGTAATAAGGGTAAGAATCTTGAGAAGAAATTCTCCCTCTCACTGGGGATCTGCATCATTCATCTTCATTCATGTAAGCAACCTGTCTCTAGTAGATTCATGCAACAATAGATCTGTTAGATCATAAACATATGATTATCAACATCATGACATCAATCTTTCATCAAAGGTTAGACTCAAAACAACAGATAGATGCAACATCATATCTCAAACACAATAACTTTTTCTGTCAAGTCATTCCATCAAGTTGCTGTATCCAGTTTAACCATATGCCATTAAGATAATAACATAGGTAGTAAAAGGTCTAGAATATCAATCTTACACTTATACCTCTCACATCAAGGTTATCGTGCTCTTCATGACCAATGAGATCGAATTAGGTCATTCAATAAAGCTTTGTCAAAACAACAAGAGTGTCAATCACTCTTTCCATTTGATTTCATCATGCTTATCACAAAAATTACCAGAAGACTTATGTATAGGAGTCAATGAACTATCCTTCTATATGAAATCCATCATGCCAAGTATCAAGAGTATTAGTTTATACTGCCAAGGTGCTATCTTTCTTTATAAGATCAAGATATCCAACATATATATCATAGATGTTAGTGTACCAATGTATCAACATTAGGTAACCTTATAGCATTCTAGAAGATTAGAAATGTTCAACACTAGGAGCAACATTTCATTATAGGAGACATAGATCCAAGTCACTTTCATATACATGTATGAGTCATTAAAGAAAGAGGCATTCTCCTCATACCTTAGGGATTTCAGAGCCAATAGCTGAAACATAACATACCATGCATATCTTGTGGTATTCAAATACCTGAGCACCTACTTATTAGTGAGAGGCTACTTGAAGCACTTTGTCATCTTTTCATCAAGTACCTCTTTATCTCTTTCCAAATTTTCATCTCGAAGTGATCCTCAAGAAGGATCTACACATCTCATCTCATCAAGGAGGTTAGAAACATCCATATACTCATATACATATGCAGGAAGTAATAAACATAATCATCAGATCCATAAGTCTAACAAGTAAGAGGCATCATAAGTAAAGAAATACTTATCTTCAATGAGATTTGATTCTCTCCTTCTTGAAGCAATCTTCAAGATCCATCAATTTCCATGGTCCATATACCAATGTTGCCTTAAAGTATCCAAACAGATCTGCTAGGGATTATCCCATCTAGGGCTTCATCAAATATCCCACAAGTGCTTGAGCATATTCTCATTGACCATACTATATCTTATATAGTTTCCGTAAACCAAGTTTTTTCTTCAAACTCTAACCTCATAGAATCCATAAAATCCTAATAATCAAGTTACCTAGAGTTTTCTTCAAACCCTAGAATTATTTTAGGTCTCCACCATCCTCTTCGTACTTCCATCAACAATGTCATCATTGGGGTGATCTCCTTGGATTTTCTTCAGCCCAACTCTGATTCCATGTTAAATTTTCTTAGAGAAACATTGTTCTTTGCTATGATAGTTGCATTTCATCATTAACACATTAATTTCACCCCATATCATCATGGCATTATTCAAATCTACACCATTATACATCAACATATGCAATTACATAGAAATAAACAACATCACCAACATCATCAATGCAACGGAACATAAAAGGAACAGTAGAAGAAAGCATGCACACATATAGAGACACCAAGATTGGTCCAAGACCAAGGAAACCCCACTATGGGGAAAACCCTTGCAAATCTTCTTCTTCTAAATGATGCAACAAAAGAGAGTACAATGATCCATAACTTTGTCTATGCAAAAAAACAATAATGATATCTGTGAAACAGATCTAATCATGCTAGGAATCAAAACCCCCTAACTGATGGCTATAATGTGCTGTCACAAATTGATGTCAACTGTTGTATATTGTTGTCACTATGTCAAACATTGCTACCACTATCAATGAGCCCAATACATATGTTTGTAGCAGAAACTAACAAACTAGATCTACAGATCTACAGATCTATATAACAGTAGAGAGGAACCCAGATCTACCAGATCACTGAAGTCAACTGAATCCAAGATGTCAAATCTTAGATCTGAACTTTGGTCACCCTCATCACGACTGTCTGTGTGCGACCGAAACTCCTTGGTCGCTCTCTCCGGTTACTGTATGCAAGTGACTATGACTATAAGGTCACTCTCAGGAAGTCTTTATGCATGCGACTATGGCCTAATACAACTAAAACCCTTAGTCGCTCCCTTACAGTTGATGTGCGAGCAGCTAAGATGTCCTGGTCTCTCTCAGGACTACCCTGTGTGAGCGACTGAGGACCTAAACCTTTCGATTTTCCTTTCAAGCCATAGTCACTCCCATACCTCTGTGAAAACATCCAAGGTTCTATAGTAGCTCTCATAGGATTATTTGCCAATGACTAGGGACCAAAATTCCTTTTTCTATGCCAACGACCAAGATCCAAAAAATCCTAACCAAGAGCGAACCTTTCGCTTGTGATTTCAGACCCTTGGGCGAACTCCTTTCGTTAAACCTGTGCGAACCAAGACAAAAGAGAAGAGAAGATGTGCCCAAATGATCTTGAGGTATCTTATATTTATAGGATTTCTTGAGGGTTCACTTGGGGTTAAGACTAACCCAAGCAGTTACTCATGTGGTTAGGGCTGGCCCATTCCATGATACATGCATGAATAAAATAATTCATAACTCAACTTCTGCTTGACAAAATTGGGTGATATTTCGGTCGATTTTGGTCCTATCGAAAAGAGGAATCTAATGCAATCATTATATCTATAATTTGAGCTATCCAAGGTGTAATTTTACTACATTTTCAAAAATTAACATGATCAACCCAAGAAAATCAAACTAGAAAAATATGGATTCCATGGCGAACCTAAAGTGAGCGGTTCTAGATTTGATGAGACCTAGATTCTAGACATGAAATTTTCATTAAATGATATATTTATGAGATCCAAAACCCAAATGGAAAAGGCCTAAAGTGACTCTATAGGCTTCATTATGAGACTCTGATATTCAGGTAGCAAGTTGGCGTTGAAGAATCTAGGGCAAAGTAGTGTAATGTGATTCTTCGTTACTTGATAACAATTTGTGGAGTCTTTTTACTTTTATTGTTAGATTATGCTTCTTATTCTTCTTATTAGTGCATATGTGTGTACTTCATCAAACTACTACCAAAGCAAAATAACAAGAATGCAAAGTTTGGCTCTCTGCTAGGGACAAAACCTCTCCACTCTTGAGAGGAAAACCCTTGGTAATTTTTCTCTTATTGAAGCTTATTATTTGAACAACTGCCAACCCTAGACCCTTGACTAGGATATCCCCCAAGCACAAGTCAAATCCTTCCTCTTTATGCGCTATAATTTCTAGCACATGGACCCCTGTCTTTCGACACTTTGACCTTCTTCCGAAACTTTGTTCTTCCTTCTATAACAAGTAGATTTTCTAGGAGAGATACCATTTACTTAGTGATATCCTTCACCTAAGGATATTCATTCTTTCTCTAGATCATCCGAGTTACTTTTGATGTATGGTAGTAGGCTCAGTGTGACAGAACTGCAGCCATAATATTTGCACATGTGAGGGTACTTTCTGTAGATATAGGGCTTCTTCTAACTTTGTTTGAGGTCCTTCTATCTACGCTTGGATAGGATGCCTAGTAAGCCTAGATTGAAGCCCAAAAAATTATATATGTGAGACTGTTATATTACTGTTGTTGTGACCATAGAAATGGATCTATTCCTTGCACGTGTGACTGGTTTTTCACCTTAGAAACAGTCCCTTTGATTGCAGATTTAACTTCTTTTCCTTCGTTGCACTAGAGGCTCCTCAAACTTGTCTTATCTCCACCTTTATTCGTCTATCCTTCTTCACTAATTTTAGAGATCGATGATACATTTTATGAGGTGTGGAAAACCTCTATAAATAAAGGTCTGTCCCTCCTCTTTTAAGCTGAATTGACTGTCCATTAGGCTGACTTGATAATTCACCTTTTATTTATCATTCTAATGCTTGGAGCCTTCGTTGAGGCTAGGAGAGGATTTGAATTTTCTTGGAGATGTTCCCATGACCTTGTACATTAAAATACATGATGTAACATGCCCTCAAAGGGTCTCATCATAATTACATTTTGACTTTGACTCTCTAGAAGCACTTCAAAATGTGCTTGACCTATTTTCAATGAGCAAGAAACTCATTGACAAATACTATCAAAATAATTTCTCTTTTCTTGAATAAGTACAAATATAAAAATTACATTTATGAAGACCTAGCCTAGTTACATTTCCTTCAGCACTCCCTCTTAACTAGGGAGGTATTCATACAACATTACAAGGTGTTTGGAAATTTTCAATCTTGAAGAATTCACATAAGAGAAACCGGATTTGCAATGCATCTATTATAGCATCATATCCATCAGCATTGTCATAGTGCAAGGCGTTGACTAACTCCATCTCTTTATGAGACCATGAGCTACAATGCTGACAACGCCAATTATTTATAGACACCTTCATCATTGTCTCTTAAGGTAGATACCCACTCGGGTGTGTTACACAACATTTTGTCACTGTCCCTGTACTCCCCGTTCCTCGATCCTGGAGGACCTCTATAGTGACACTCATGTGTTTCCATGTCATGAAGAACATGTCCTTACATCCCTCTTCATCTACAAAAATTTCCCTCTTACATCATTTCCCAAGAATATTCCTTCAAACTCAATTTTTATGACTAGTGCTATCACTCAGTTTCTTCCATGCGTTGATTTGCAGAGTCTAAGACTGGGCCTAGCGCTGAACAAAATTAGTAATCCATTCATGACCCATGTCGACCCTCTTTTGGAAAGTTTTTAAAAATGGATTCAAAGCTTCCAGGTCTAGAAGCTTCATGAACAGAAGTCTGTTAAATGGTTGGGCAAGATAGAGCTGAGAGAGACTATTTGGGATCTTTTCCCCTATTAAAATGGAACAAACCAAAAGGGATAAGGCCTCTCCCATCATAAGAGGATACATTTCCCCTCTCTCAAGCTATATAAACTCCTCCTTTTCCAACCTCATCTAGCTAATGAAAGGGCTGGAATAATCTGCAAATCTTGATAGCCATCTTGAGAGCCTTAGCCTTCTAGTTTGTGTTTGTGAAGGGAGAATAAGCTTGTAGTTTGTTTGGTTTGGAGAAAAGAGGAAGAAGCCTTGAACTTCCATTGTTTTGAGGGTGAATCATGAGATGCTAATAGTGGTGCTGGAACCCAGACACATTGAAGGAAACCTGCAATGCTAAGGCGAAGGTTGTACTTTCCTTTTTGTCATAATAATAATACAACTGATATTTATTTCCTATATCAATTGCATATGCTATTTGGTAGCTTAAGAATCCTTAGCCTCTTAACTAGGTTGAATATTTTGTATGCTATCATGTGTGCTTTGGTTTCTTGTCTCATTGTTTCAGGTGCTTGATTGACACTAAGGAGCCGATCATTGGAGCAAAGGCATAAGGACTTCATCAAACAAGGATTAGCGATACAAGAGGTAGGATATTATCCATTCTCAATCTAAGGGAACTTATATTAGATTGTCTTGTTTGTGGCTATACCCTCTCCCCTGGGCTAGAGGGATTGTCTCTGTCCACAGAGAGAATATTCCTACTCCACAGGGTGTTCACCGAGTATGACCTTCTAGGACTATTCTTATCTTAGGTTCTCGAGCCCTCAAAGAATATCGATCCTCTTGCCTACTCTTGTCTTGGATGCCCTACACATCCTCAAGCAGTATCAGATGCCAGATGATTACCCAATCCTCCCATTCTTTCTTCCCAAGTGAAGACAAGAATGTTGTGTCTATCTTGTGTCTACATTTCCATTCATGGACTTCATATAGACTTACGGCTGTTAGTCCTAGTCTAGTGCATGACCCATGAAATGGAAAACACAATTTTCACTCCTTTGTAATCAGGGGTGATCCAAAAAATTCCTCTTGATCAGGGACCTGTCAGAGCTCCCTCTTAACTGGAGACTCTTTCCTTCATCAACAACTTCTTCTTCGTGGGTCGTTCAACTGCTTGATCTTATTTCTTTCTTGATTTCATGAAGTATTCAAAATTATTCTAGGTAGGGCACCATCCATTGATCACTTTCCTTCTTGGTTTGTCATTTCATTGCTTCGTGGAAAATGACTATCAAGTTTTCTTGTCATATTGGCTACTCCTTTGTCATCTTGTCCATGATCGGAATACTCTTCCCATGGATGCTTCATAGTAATTGCTAGGTTACATGCTTTGACCTAGTAGCCCATGACTTCATCCTGATATTGCTTCAACATTGCTTTTTCTTTTGTTGAATGGCTTCTTCATCATGACATCTTTGTAGAGTAGAATCAATTATCTGCACCTTTTGTATCTCCAAGGCCTTCATAGGTGTCAAGGGTCCTTTCTTTATCACAATTGTCTTGCATTCTTTTGGGAGATATATTCAAGGCCTTTGTCTCATCATAATTACATTTTGACTTTGATTCTCTAGAAGAACTTCAAAATGTGCTTGACCTATTTTCAATGAGCAAGAAACTCATTGAAAAATAATATCGCAATAATTTCTCTTTTCTTTAATAAGTACAAATATCAAAATTACATTTATGAATACCTAGCCTAGTTAAATTTCCTTCAACACTCCCTCTTAACTAGGGAGGTATTCATATAACGTTACAAGGTGTTTGGAAATTTTCAATCTTGAAGAATTCACATAAGAGAAAACAGATTTGCAATCCATCTGTTATAGCATCATATCCATCAGCATTTTCATAGTGCAAGGCCTTGACTAACAACTCCATCTCTTTACGAGACCATGAGATACAATGCTGGTGAGACCAATGATTTATAGACACCTTCATCATTTTCTCTCAAGGTACATACCCACCCAGGTGTTCACCGAGTATGACCTTCTAGGACTATTCTTACCTTGGGTTCCCAGCCCTCAAAGAATATTGGTTCTCTTGACTACTTTTGTCTTGGATGCCCTACACATCCTCAAAGAGTATCATATGCTAGATGATTACCTAATCCTCCCATTCTTATCAAGTGAAGACAATAATGTTGTATATATCTTATGTCTACATTTCCATTCATGGCCTTCATGTAGACTGACGACTGTTAGTATTGGTCTAGTGCATGACCCATGAAATGGAAAACACAATTGTCACTCCTTTGTAATCAGGGGTGATCCAAAAACTCCCTCTTGATCAGGGACTTGTCACAACTCCCTCTTAACTGGAGACTCTTTCCTTCATCAATAACTTCTTCTTCATGGGTCCTTCAACTGCTTGATCTTCTTTCTTTCTTGATGTCATGAAGTCTTTGTTGAAACTCCTCCTAGGTAGGGAACCATCCATCGATCACTTTCCTTCTTGGTTTGTCATGTCATTGTTTCGTGGAAAGTCACTATTAGGTTTTCTTGTCATATTGGCTACTCATTTGTCATCTTGTCCGTGCTTCAGAATACTATTCTCATGGATGCTTCATAGTACTTGCTAGGTTACATGCTTTGACCTAGTAGCCCATGAATTCATCATGATATTGCTTCAACATTTATTTTTCTTTTGTTGGATGGCTTCTTCATCATGACACATTTTTAGAGTAGAATTAGTTATCTAAACCTTTTGTATCTCCAAGGCCTTCATAGGTGTCAAGGATCCTTTCTTTATCACAATTTTCCTGCCTTCTTTTGGGAGATATCTTCAAGGCCTTTGTCAGATAATCACTGTTCAAAAGTTGACCGGAAATGATAACGTTACTTGTCGAATTCCTTGTTTCTCTTTCTGTATATGACCTTTGAAATGCATCACTGTAGTGAGTATGAATTCCATTCAATCCCATAATCATGAAAGGAATTCAAAGATCCATTCATCTTGGAAACTAGAATACCAAATATGCATTCTTATAACAAGCAAGTCCAATTTCTTAGATGTTTATAGACATGGATTTGCAATGGCACAACTAGCAATGTATATTATATAACATGGACAATTCATTGTAAATTTCTACTGTGGAGCTTCATCATTTCATCATAGCATTAAGATTAATTAATTCAAGAAACCCACAATCTGTCAAGGATAATAAAAATAGATCAACAACAAGCTTTCTATTGTTAAATGGCATTGGCATGTAGTAACATTCTTCACTATAGTTGTATTTCTAGGACATGTAAACCCATTGTCTATGGTCACTAAACCAATTATCTATTTAGCAGTTACATTGAAAATTCTAATATCGCTAGAACAAGATGAAAGGAATTCAAACCTACCAAAATGATGTCAGCTACATGTGAAAATCCCACTTGATGGGTTACATACACTATAATATTGGAAACTAGAATACCAAATATGCATTCTTATAACAAGCAAGTCCAAATTCTTAGATGTTTATAGACATGGATTTGCAATGGCAGAACCAACAATGTATATTATATAACCTAGACAATAAATTTTAAAGTGCTACTATGGGCTTCATCATTTCATCATAGCATTAAGACTAATTAATTCAAGAAACCCATAATCTGTCAAGGATAATAAAAATAGAGAAGAAACAAGCTTTCTATTGTTAAATGGCATTGGCATGTAGTAACATTCTTCACTATAGTTGTATTTATAGGACATGTAAACCCATTGTCTATGGTCACTAAACCCATTATCTATTTAGTAGTTACATTGAAAATTTTAATATCGCTAGAACAAGATGAAAAGAATTCAAAACTACCAAAATGATGTCAGCTATAGGTGGAAATCCCACTTGATGGGTTACATAGACTATAATCTTGGAAACTAGAATACCAAATATGCATTCTTATAACAAGAAAGTCCAACTTCTTAGATGTATAGACATGGATTTGCAATGGCACAACCAGAAATGTATATTATATAACTTGGAAAATACATTGCAAAGTGCTATTGTGGAGCTTCATAATTTCATCATAACATTAAGACTAATTAATTCAAGAAACCCACAATCTGTTTGTTGACCTAGATTTTCATTTATGTCAATATGGCAATATTCTAGGAGAAGCGGAGCAAGAAACCATGAGAAAAAACTAGAGGAAAGCCAAGACAGTCACGCCACTAGAGAGAATATCAGAAGTCATAGGAGCTATCAAAGCAGAGGAGGTCATTGGAAGCCATGAGAAGTAAAGAAAAACACACAGTGGAAAAAGGTAAGAACTAAGAATCAGAACAAGAACACGCATCAGGAGGAGAAGCCAACGGAAGAACAATTAACAGAGGAGCCATATCATGCGATATCGGAGGAATAATAGAGCAGAGCTATCAAAGTGTAAGAACGGAGGAGTAGAGCTATCAGAAGCCAAAGGAAGAACTATCGGGAGTATCGCATATGCCAAGAGTATAACGGAGGAGTACAAAGAGCGGAGGAGTATATATATATATATATATATATATATATATATATATATATATATATATATATATATATATAGATGTGATATAATAACACGGACCCAAACAGGTTATAGCAACAATCCTTAATATGACATCGTATCCGCGTTCAACAACTAACTAGCAGGTTTGTAACAGTGGCAGTGGTTTTCGGGCGGACTCAAGGCTGTAAGTGGTATTTAGGGCTGATCACCCGATACCATTCATCGACCGATGCGTGGCAGGAGAAGGAGAGAGGAAACCACCTTATCGGGCGGGTAATCCTCGTGCATGTAGCTCACCCGATATTGTTGTCGAGTGTTGGATCAAATGCGGTTTTGATCTATGGTGCAGGATCACCGAGCAACTTTGTTGGTCGAGTGTAATATCAATCATCGAATGGGATGGTAGGATCTACGGTGGAGGATTGATCCGGAAAAAGGTAAGCATCGATAAACGCGCCAAGGCTATGGAAAAGCGGAAAATGTAAGTTCTCGTGTGTTTGTGTATATTCCCATTATACGAGGGTTATAATAGAATTAAAGGGAAAATTGCCGAATGCGATATGCTATGGACCCGACGGATGTATTAACAACCGTTTAATATCATATTGCATCCGCCTCATCGGAATTATCATATCATAAGTCTTAACGGGATGCCACATTGAAACAGTCGATTGCGATATACAGTTGCAGACCCGATGGTCCTATTATATCGCGCCCTAATGATATATCGCGTCCGTCATGTCGGGAGTTATGTATCACAGAGTTTAAAGCTAGTGTCATGTTAAAATTGCGATTGTGATAATAATGTGGACCCGACTACACCATTGCAATATGATTTAACATATTATCGCATTCGTAGCATATCACATATATTGTAAAGCCTTGCCACTCTATAAAGCGCCAATTGTGATATATATATGGACCTAATGGATTCATTAAAAATAGTTCATTGAATATTCGTCTCGTCGGCAGAAGGGGAATTGGCCATGTTGTGTGCAAAACTACCGATTGCGATAAAGTTGTGGAGAAGCAGACCCAATGAAGTTATAGATGCGGGCATAATGTATTTTAAGTCCGGCCTTAAGCGTTCATTCGGGTTTTTCCGTGTATTCCTGTGTATTCTGATAAATGTGTTGCCCAGGGTTTTTAAGGCCAAAAGCATAAATTAATGTTTCCGATAGTTTAGTGGACCTGAACGATTGCAATTGCAATTACGATCGTGACATGGCATGTGGGGCCTCCCTGTTCGTACTGTCTCTCCAATGAAATCCTTCGTAAACAATGAAGTCTAATGTATGAATATTATTAAAGGAAAAGGACCTCTCTGATATTTTTAATAAGCAACATTTCTTTGTATTTTGGCTGCCCTTCCTCCTGAACGTGTCCAATGAGCGTTGGTGAACACAAAGAGACAGAGGAAGTCGGAGATCGGGAAGTCGAAGATCAAGCAATCAAAGGAGGAAGCCAAAAGGTCGAGTGAGCACAGAGGAAGCGGAAGTTCAAGTGAGTGAAAGGGAAGCAAAAGGTTAGGCATATTAGTATAAGAAAACAGAGAATTTCCTTTATGCTTTTGTTGTTGAAAAACTGGAAGAAACAGAGGCAGCCGTAGGTCCAGCAGAACAGAAAAGGGCCGAAGGTCCAACATGATAGGAGGCATTTGAAGGACGAGCATCTCTGTTGATCATGTTACCCTGTGAAAGACTCAGACCTGTGATGAATTAATCAGGTACACAATGCAGTCTGAAGAACAATTCTGTGATATAATAAATAAAGTTTTATCTGACATTGTTTGAAGGGAGAAATAGCCAACAGAGACACAGTCATGCTGAAGCATTTACTGTGACAGTTAGAACAGATGCTTGAACAGAAAGTTGGTTCTTGTGCAGAGCTTAGTGCAGCTAATAGTAGACTCACTAAAGCTGTGTGGAGACATTATCAGAGATCATGATGGCTATTGTAGACTCTGTGTGGACATTATGAAGAGTTGTAATGAATCCTTCATAAGAAGACTAGTTGACATTGATGCTGTATCATGGAGACTACAGTGAAGCTGTAAGTAGACAGAACTCAGTAAATAAGAGTTCTGAGAGTAGAACATTACTATCAAACATGCCTTGACAAGATTGGGTCAGAGCCCTTGGGGTTGGTGCCTCAGAAG
Source organism: Pinus tabuliformis (assembly GCA_031772625.1). Classification (NCBI taxonomy): domain Eukaryota; kingdom Viridiplantae; phylum Streptophyta; class Pinopsida; order Pinales; family Pinaceae; genus Pinus; species Pinus tabuliformis. Next base: position 566,602,964 of record CM062818.1, on the reverse strand, counting down.
TTGGAAGGATTGGTGTCCTTGGGGTTGGTGCCTCAGAAACTGGAAGGATTGGTGTCCTTGAGGTTGGTGCCTCAGAACTGGAAGGATTGGTGTCCTGGGAGTTGGTGCTCCTAAGTCAAAGGTTGGTGCCTTGACAAAACAAAGTTGGTTCTCTGGAGGTTGGAGCCTCACAAAAGTCCAAGTTGGTGCTTGGCAACAGATTGGAATTATATATATATATATATATATATATATATATATATATATATTGTAAAGATTATATTAATAAAAGCATTTATTCTTGTTGTTCATCTTGTGTTTTGAATATAAATTTTTTAACTAGTAAAATAACAATTGAAAAAGAAATACGGATTCACCACCCCCCTGTAGTATTTCCAACAATTGGTATCAGAGCTAGTATCTTCATTCAAAGCCTAACAGCTTGAAGGTTGATCTTTAGAACACAAATGGCGAAGTCAAGGAAGAAAGTATCCAATCCTCCTAAAGATGTGTCTCCCTCTACCACTGAAATAGAAGACAATCAATTTGAGGAGGCTCCATGGTTCAATGGGAACTTTAATATATGGGAAGCAAGAATGAGGAATTTCTTAAAGACTCAAGGCATTGAAATCTGGAAATCAATAGTTGTTGATAGCATGATGGATGGAGAATCGAAGGAGTACAATGCAAAAGCAATGAAGGCAATCTTAAATGGGCTACCTGACTCTATAAAGAACAATTTAGGAAAATGTTCATCAGCAAAGAGTATATGGGACAAACTTCATGACCTTCACTCAAAAGGAGCATTGACCATGACCACCAGTCAAGAAGATGATGGAAATCAAGAAGGAAATCTAGAACCCATCACAGAAGCTGAAAATGAGAATGATGATATCAAGGCTAAAGAAGATCTAGAAGATGAAGAGAATGAAAAAGATTTTGTAGAAGATCTCCTCGCTCAACTTATGGCTTCCACGGAAGAGATTAACAATTTCAAAAAGGAAAATGAGGAACTTAAGAAGATAGCACTAGCTGGTGACCAAGATCAAACAAGGGAGAAAGTTGACCTTGCCAAGCTTCAAGTACAAGAAAGGGATGAAGAGCTTGCCAAGCTTAAGAAGGAATTTCATCAAAGCAAAAGAAAGCATCATGAAGAAGTCATATCCATGATAGATCAATTGGATAAAGAAAAGAAACAGGAAGATATCTTGTCAAGTCAACTTGAACAAAGGCACAAGAGCTTGAACAAACTTGAAGAAGAGATTGGTCAGTACAAGGTAGAGGTCTCCTCTCTCAAATCTCAAATAAAAGAAGCAAGGAAACAAGCACAAGGAGCTGAGAAGACAATGGAAGCATTGGAAATCATAGAAGGATAGGTTGATGAAGCAGAAAAGGAAAGAAACACCATGATATATCAACTAAAAGCAAAGGATGAAAAAATATTCAAACTAAAATCTAACATCAAACTTCTCAAGGTCGAAACATGTAAAGCTACAAGGATCAAGGAAGAAATGGAGAGCAGTCTAGCAAAGGAAAATGAAGAAATCTTCAAAATGAAGTTAGATATCATCTCCCTTAAAATAGAAGCAAATGAAGCTACTCGTATCAAGGAAGAAACTAATAAACAACTTGCTACGAAGAATAATGAGTGTGAAAGATTGTAAGAAGAGATTGTCTTCCTCAGAAAAAAGGTTGAAGGGATGAACAAAACCTTGAAAAGCTCTCAAGCCTTGGATGACATGCTCAGCCATCAAAGATGTCCATTTGATAAATCAGGTCTCGGGTATGCAGGTGAATCCTCAAACAAGAATGATAATGCTTCAAACAAAAGGGATGTGAAGAAGCCAGAAAGAAATGGTGATGCTCCCAGTTCCAGCAAAGGCAAAGAGAAAAATCAAGGCAACAATGGAAGAATTCCTTCTTCAAGAAGAAATGTAGATAATGTCAAGGATGCTAGAAGTAATGGTTATCATCAAAGGAACTCAAGATAGAAAGACTTCAGAAGTACATCAAGGAAATCTCCATCTCCTAGGTACCAAAGTTTATTTCTTAGTTATTGTTATTCTTGTACAAACTTTGGTCACATGGAAAAAGCTTGTAAAGCATATCATAAAGATAGATGTTATGGTCCCCAACCATATCATAGAGATAGATATTGTGGTCCCCAACAATCTCTAAGGAACAATTTTTCAGGAAGAAATCATGAATTCTTATTCATGAACAATATAGAATGCTTCAAGTGTCATAACATTGGTCATATGGCACATGATTGTAACTTAACTTGGGCTCTTACACAAGATAGAACCATGGAAAAGATGAAAGTTACACAAGTATGGAGAAGGAAGCAAATACAATCCAAAAGTCCCTTGAAATCTCTAGCCAACAACACATGCTATTGGCCTGAATTTTGACAATCTAAGCATTTGATGGGAAGACTTTGCCAAAAGAGATGATGCATATAGTTAGGGGGAGCCTGTGATCCTTGACCATTATTGTAGAAGCTATTAGTGAAAGGGTCCTGATGAAATCCTTGTTGAGCTATATTAACAATCATTCTTTGATAAAGATCATTTCTCAGGAGTACTCCATTGAAGAACATGATCCTGTAACCATTCTTTGGACTGTTGTTGAAGATGCTTTCCACTTAATCACTAAGTAGTAATTGGAACAACAGAGAAGGTCATCTAATACTAGAGAAATAGGGCAAATAACTATGGTATTGATATTACAGATGTTAGATGTTTCGACTCAGGGATTTGATGTGACAACAGGTAAATTATGGACACAAATAGAGGCAATCTTCAAACAAACAGATACATCTGAAATAGAGCATGAAGCAAGAGCATTTGGCAACATCTAACCAAAACTGAAGCATTGCAAAAAGATGGCTCATCAAAAAGACTATAGAAAGGAGAATGTTGTGCAGTCGAATATAGCTTAGTAACTTAAGGAGAAGCACATAAATACAAAGGAACTCTGATCTAAAGAGAGATAGCAAGAAAGACAATTTCAGTGGAATTTTTCTCTTGATTCGGACTATGAAGGCCTCTTAATTCTGACTCTGGAGACAACAGAATATGGATTGAAGCATAAAAACCTGGACTTGATCATTTGGTGTGTGTCTATTTGCAATCTGTTTGAAAGCATTGAAGTGGAGCATCCTTAAGCATTGTTGAAGCCATGATAAAGTAGTTCCGAGACATGAAGAGGGGATAATGTGCTAATTGATGATAAAGCATCAATCCCTCTATCTTGAGTAAAAAGAAGAGCATTATTACAGGGCGAGTAACATACTCATGGAGATCTACTATTCATAAAGAACAGAAGCAGTTTGACAGGGGGAGTCTCTGAGCACTCCTTTGCCATTGATGTCAAAGGGGGAGAGAAGAAGAATATTGCCATAAATATCAAAGGGGGAGATTGTTGACCTAGATTGTCATTGATGTCAATATGGCAATATTCTAGGAGAAGCGGAGCAAGAAGCCATGAGGAGAAACCAGAGGAAAGCTAAGACATTCAAGCCACTAGAGAGAATATCGAAAGTCATAGGAGCTACCAAAGTAGAGGAGGTCATTGGAAGCCACGAGAAGCAAAGAGGAACACATAATGGAAAAAGGCAAGAACTAAGAATCAGAAGAGGAACACGCATCAGGAGGAGAAGCCAGCGGAAGAACAATTAATAGAAGAGGCATATCATGCAATATTAGAGGAATAACAGAGCAGAGCTATCAAAGTGTAAGAATGGAGGAGTAGAGATATCAGAAGCGAAAGGAAGAACTATCGGGAGTATCGCATATGCCAAGAGTATAACGGAGGAGTACAAAGAGCGGAGGAGTATATATATATATATATATATATATATATATATATATATATATATATATATATATATATAGATGTGATATAATAACACAGACCCGAACAAGTTATAGAAACAATCCTTAATATGACATCGTATTTGCGTTCAATAGCTAACTGCCAGTTTTGTAACAGTGGCAGTGGTTTTTGGGCGGACTCAAGGCTATAAGTGGTATTTAGGGCTGATCACCCGACACCATTCATCGACTGACGTGTGGCAGGAGAAGGAGAGAGGAAACCGCTTTATTGGGCGGGTAATCCTCGTGCATGTAGCTCACCTGATATCGTTATCGAGTGTTGGATCAAATGCGGTTTTGATCTATGGTGCAGGATCATCGAGCAACTTTTTTGGTCGGGTGTAATATCAACCGTTAGATGGGATGGTAGGATCTACGGTGGAGGATTGATTTGGAAAAAGGTAAGCATAGATAAATGCACTAAGGCTATGGAAAAGCGGAAAATGCAAGTTCCCATGTGTTTGTGTATATTCCCATTATACGAGGGTTATAATAAAATTAAAGGGAAAACTGTCGAATGTGATATGCTATGGACCCGACAGATGTATTAACAACCGTTTAATATCATATCGCTTCCGCTTCATTAGAATTATCATATCATAAGTCTTAACGGGATGCCACATTTAAACAACCGATTGCGATATACAGTTGCGGACCCGATGGTCCTATTATATCACACCCTAATGATATATCGTGTCCGTCATGTCGGGAGTTATGTATCGCAAAGTTTAAATCCCGTGTCACGTTAAAACTGCGATTGCAATAATAATGCAGACCCGACTACACCATTGCAATATGATTTAACATATTATCGAATCTGTCGCATATCACATATATTGTAAAGCCTTGCCACTCTATAAAGCACCGATTACGATATATATATGGACCCAATGGATTCATTAAAAACAGTTCATTGAATGTCGCATCTGTCCCATCGGCAGAAGGGGAATTGGCCATGTTGTGTGAAAAACTGCCGATTGCGATAATGTTGTGGAGAAGCGGACCCGATGAAGTTATAGATGCGGGTGTAATGTATTTGAAGTCCGGCCTTAAGCGTTCGGTCGGGTTTTCCCATGTATTCTTGTGTATTCCGATAAATGTGTTTCCTGGGATCTTTAAGGCCAAAAGCATAAATTAATGTTTCCGATAGTTTAGTGGGCCTAAACGATTGCGATTGCGATTGTGACGTGGCATGTGGGGCCTCCCTATTGGTATTGTCTCTCCAATGGAATCCTCCGTAAACAATGAAGTCTAATGTATGAATATTATTAAAAGAAAAGGACCTCTCTGATATTTTTAATAAGCAACATTTCTTTGTATTTCGGTCGCCCTTCCTCCTAAACGTGTCCAATGAGCGTTGGTGAACACGAAGAGACAGAGGAAACCAGAGATTGGGAAGCCGAAGATCAAGCAATCAAAGGAGGAAGCCAAAAGGTCGAGTAAGCACAGAGGAAGCGGAAGTTCAAGTGAGCGAAAGGGAAGCAAAATTTTAAGCGTATCAGTAAAAGAAAACTGAGAATTGCCTTTATGTTGTTGTTGCTGAAAAACTGGAAGAAACATAGGCAGCCGTAGGTCCAGCAGAACATAAAAGGGTCGAAGGTCCAACAGGACAGGAGGAATTCAAAGGACGAGCATCTCTATTGACCATGTTACCCTGTGAAAGACTCAGACCTGTGATGAATTAATCAGGTACACAATGCAGTCTGAAGAAAAATTATGTGACATAATAAATAAAGTTTTATCTGACATTGTTTGAAGGGAGAAGTAGCCAGCAGAGAAGCAGTCATGCTGAAGCATTTACTGTGACAGTTAGAATAGATACTTGAACATAAAGTTGGTTCTTCTGCATATCTTAGTGCAGCTAATAGTAGACTCACTAAAGTTGTGTGGAGACATTATCAGAGATCATGATAGCTATTGTAGACTCTGTGTGGATAATATGAAGAGTTGTAAAGACTCCTTCATAAGAAGACTAGTTGAGATTGATGCTGTAGCATGGAGACTACAGTGAAGCTATAAACAGACAAAACTCAGTAAAGAAGAGTTCTGAGAGCAAAAAATTACTATCAAACATGCCTTGACAAGATTAGGTCAGAGCCCTTGGTGCTGGTGCCTCAGAAGTTGGAATGATTGGTGTCCTTGGGGTTGGTGCCTCAGAAGCTGGAAGGATTGGTGTCCTTGAGGTTGGTGCCTCAAAACTAGAAGGATTGGTGTCCTGGGAGTTGGTGCTCCTAAGTCTAAGGTTGGTGCCTTGACAAAACAGAGTTGGTGCTCTGGAGGTTGGAGCCTCACAAAAGTCCAAGTTGGTACTTGGAAACACATTGGAATTATATATATATATATATATATATATATATATATATATATATATATTGTATCTATTTTATTGTAAAGATTATATTAATAAAAGCATTTATTCTTGTTGTTCATCTTGTGTTCTGAATATAAATGTTTTGACTAGTAAAATAACAATGGAAAAAGAAATATTGATTCACCCCCCCCCTTCTTAGTGTTTCCAACACTGTCAAGGATAAGAAAAAAAGAGCAAGGGCATACTTTCTGTTGTTAAATGGCTATGGCATGTAGTAACATTCTTCACTATAGTTGTAGTTCCAGGACATGAGATTCTGACAAATATCTCTAATTTGTATGATTCACATTTCTCCATAGAAAAAATATCTTTCAAACCTTTCTGATGTGCACCAACAAGTTCAATATATTTTTTTCCTAATTATAAGTTGTCATTGTATTTGTTGACTTGGATAATTTCACCATCTCACACTATCTATGAAGAATATCTTGCGAATCAATAAAATATGGATCCATAATTTCTACCCCTCAATAAATAATCACTAAACCCATTGTCTCTTTACCATAAATCATGAACAATTTGTATTCATTGCTTTTGTTCACCACTCAAATTTAACCCTCTTTCTCCAATGTATGTCTTATCCCTGTAAGGAAAATGTTCAAGTTTTTTCTCTAATGCACAAGCCTAAAGTATATTATTGTACCTTATTTTGTCCATCTGCTTCCCAAAGAGAATAGTCTCTTCAATTTTTCCAATTTGTATCCAAGAAAATACTAGGAGTGTTCATCCTTTAAATGAATGAGACTCGCGTTTTTCAAGTATATTTTTCCATTCTCCTATGAAAATGCCAACTTACAAACTAAAAAATTATAAAATTAAACAAGTATTGTTTACCTAGGAAATAAACAACACATTAATCTATATTATGAAAGAATGGAAACGCAAACATATTCAAGGAGTATTGAATTTCCAAGATCGGATACTCATTTTTTTGGAAAAGAAGAAAACAAAAAAATTCCAATTTCCACTATAAGGAATTAAAACAACTACCCCTGAAAATTGAAACCAATGGCATCACACACATTCTGACCCTTGATGGATACTTCTTCCCAAAACAACATACTAATATGTGTTACTTGTGTTGTTTAGAACAATATATATTCTTATTTTATCATGTATATGATAAATAAATGGGTTGTATTGTATTGATTGTAATGGCAATTACAATTGGATAATATCCATGGTGGTTATATGAGTTGTTGCATGTCATGATGTGTACATTGTATTTCTAATTTTATTCTTTCCATCATATTTATTTTGGGTTTCCTTTTAAAGTATATGTTATGATGTTGGTCACACCTACATATTGCCCATAGTGGTTAACCCATTCAACAATTGAATTGCTAGCTGTCTTCATGTGTGTACTTGTCTTTTTTATTTTATTCTTTGCATCATCTTCCTATTTTATTCATTGCATCATATTTGTGAATCACATGACACTAAATGGCATCTACTTGTATTTGCAATTAACAATGTTTTCTAATCATCCCCTTCATTCCAACCATAGCCTTTTCATTTTACATAATTTGCACGAATCATGTACTTAAGGCATATTGATTTCAAAATGCATGCTTGTGGCAACCATGAACAATAAACCAACTTGTTAACCCCTATGGAATTATCAGTCATGCTCTTATCCAATATTTTTCATTGATCTTGGCCCCTCACACTTCCATTTCATTAGTTTTCACCTTCTAGGACAACTCCTTTCCTCCTCATCATGGAACCTACCTTGACAGAGAATGCCATCACTTTGTTGCTAGTTGTCTCTACAACGATCCAACCATCGCTCCAAATACTTGAGCTCAACCTTGTTCCTTCGATGAAGACATCATCCCAATGATACTGTATTTCCCTCTTCGACGGTGCCTCCCAGCAGAGAAATTTGCTATCATTTGCATTCAATGGCCATGTCGTCTCTAGTGACCTATAGCTGGGGTCAATTATCATTCTCAAAAAATCCACTTGCACATTTTTGCAAAACTATGCATATGTTCACACTCTTCACCCCATCCTTTATGTTTTTATTTTCCTTCCCTCTCTTCCCCACTTATATTCCAACTAATTCCCCATTTTTTTCTTGTTTGTTTCCTTCTTTTCAGGACTATAAAAGTTCTTGAACTCGAATTTGTTGAACATCATGCAACTTTGATTGGGGACCTGACCCTTCAAATTGTATAACCATCCACATTGCAAGCATGTTATTCAACGTCGAAAGGCCCCTCCTTGTATACTCCGGCTCCGACACATGGTTCTGTTTCAACATCGACTCACTTGTCCTCTATTGTGCCTGATGCCATGTCATTCATGGCGCTAAGCCCCTACCATAAACATTGGTCAATCCATGGTAGGGTGCTTGCAAAAATAACCCTTTGCTTGTACAACAATGCTTGGGCCTCCAAATTTAGGGAAATTTTGAGGTCTAAAATGGTACTCCTAAGGAAATTATAAAATGATAGTGGAAATAATAAAATAATATTAGATTACGTCATCAACTTTTAGAGGGAAAAAATAAAAAAATATTTTTTCAACTTATCTCCCTATGGGTTTAATTAATTTTTGAGCGGAAACACTCATTGGATGCATAATTTGATTCCTCATCCAAGGAGTACCCATGTTGCATACTTTCGATGGACTCTGCTACATGAAAAATGACAAATACATGAAAAATGTGATTGCAATCATGCTTTTACATGTATTTCTCATTTTTTATGTATCAAAGTCCATCAAAAGTATGAAACATGGGTACTCCTTGGATGATGAATTAAGTTTTTCATCCAACGAGTACTCTGGCTCGAAATTTGAGTAAAAACTTAGGGAGATGAGTTGAAAATACGAGTTGAAAAAGTAGTTTTATTATTTTATTATTTTTTAATCTTTTTACTTTTTTACTCCAAAAATGGCGAATCATCCCCCACGATTGACATCATCATATTGAATCCTATTGGTTCTTATAAATTTTATTTTGGTTGTACATTTTTCTTAGGAGGCCCATTTTAGACCTCAAAATTCCCCTAATGAAAGGTCTTTGGATTTGACCTCATTGATTGTGCCAATGCTGAGATCCATCTCTCTGCCTTCGGTGATTTACATGGCCTTTTCCAAACTGGGAAGATTTACATGGTTTCAAATGGGACAGTCAAACCAAATAACACAAACTACAACCATCTAGATAGAAAATGGGAAGTCTTCCTATCTGCAGTTTCCACTATCAAACCTTGCTTGGATGATGTTCTGACTATTCCTCTCCACCGTTTTTGTTTCAAATCTATAAGTGAAATCAAATTTGTATACCTCGGCTCAATTGTGGACATCATTAGGGTGGTGCGATACACTTCCTTAATCTCCACCACTCATCAAAGAGATGGGTTTGAAACATCTACAAAAACTCTCAGCTTGGAGGACATGTATGGGTATATCATCGACCTCACCCTATGGGGTGAGAATTGGCACACTACAAGAAAGGAACTCACTGAACTCCGCTCTTTTGGTGCATAAGTCGTGCTTGCAAGAAAAGGGGGATGGCAAGCCAAATTTACTGGAATAACTGTAGGGACCATCTCCACTAGCAACCTCCTCCTAAATCTAGACATTCCAGAGACTCACCAGCTCCATTCATGGTTTCATGAAAAATGATTCTTGGGTTATTCACCATCATTAAGTAGAAAGTTCTTCGGGTTTTCCAAGAGAGCCCACCCACAACATATGATTATCGACCTCACACTTGCATCCCCTCGGAAAAGAAACATGTTTCTATGTTCGTGCAACCATCACATCTATTGACATGAGATATTTCTACTTCCTTGCATTCCCTCTTTCATCTGATGGCACGTAGTGCATGAAAAAAATTATCCACCACTCAAATGGAATGGAATTCCCATAGTGTGATTATTTCTATATGCTAAAACTTGAAATTCATGACCACACAAGCCTACTGAAAAATGTCACAACTTTTGATGATGTTGCAACTGAACTCATGGGTGTCCAGAAAAAGACTTGTTCATACTCTCCACTGATCCTGGTGCTATCCATGAGATTTGTTCAAGGGTTTCATGTCATCATTTACTCTTCACATAGTTTGTAAAAGCATATATCCTCAATGGTGTCAACCGCTTGAAGGTTGTCCTAATCAATTCAGAGGAAATGAACTATGGCTCTGCATGTGCCCTTGTACTTGAAGATATGAAGAAAATGTTTGGTGCTTCATTCTTTCGACGCCTTTGAGCCTCCCTCTTCTTTCCCCATGTCAAATTGAATTGTAGGCAAAAACTTCTATATGCTTCTCTTTTCATTCTCATTTCTTCCCCTACCACCTTCTTCTTTCATTCACACATGATGTTATATGTTTACTTCATCATTCTACTTCTCTCCTCTATGTATCTACACCTATGTTACATGTTGCAACTTTTACCTTTAAATAATGTTGCATCTTTTACCTTTAAATATAATATATATGCTCTTTCGTTCTTCCTTCTAAATAGGGTATTATAATTGTGTCCTTTTAAAGTATGTGTTGTACAATTAAAAAAAACAATGAATTATTAGAAAAGGTTGTTGTTTCTTTACCTTAAATCTAAATAATCTTTAGTTATGTTGCATCTTGCATCTTTATACTTCTTGCCTTGGATAAACACACTCTTTCCCAATTTGCAAAAAACATAATAATAATAAAAAAAATCTAATTGATATTTACTTATGTTGCATCTTGCATCTTAATACTTCTTGCCTTGTACATGTCTTCCTATCGCACAACTAATATGTCGATGTACATACTCTTTTGCAATTTCAAAAACACATAAAAGGAACTAATATGTGGATGTACACACTCTTTCACAATTTACAAAAAAAAAAAGAAAACAAAAAAAACACTTGCTCCTATTTCCTTTCCTTTTGAATTTATATTTCTTCCCTCCCCTTCCATTAAACATTCTTCCTTCTACGGACACTCCTCCATGCACTCTTTCTTTGCGCTCAACACTACTCTCTCTCATCTCCTGTATGCACTAATATTTGTGTCCCCATGTTTGTATCAGGATGGACATGCCAGAGTCTTCTAGAAACCCCTCAAGAAATGTTCACAGGAGACTCCTCTATGCATAGAATAAAGATACCTACAACAAAAAAATACATCTCAAATATAGAGCTAGGTTAAACCCCCAATCCTTTCAAACTATATTCCCATATAATGTTGCTCTTCTCGAACATCTCCAAACTTTGCTTGTAAGGCCATCTCCTTCAACATTCCCTACTCCCAATCTACCTTTCCTTCACCTTCCTCCATTCACTGCCACTGCTTTCCATTCTACCTCACACACCCCACCATCGACCCATACTGATTCACCTTCCCATCCCCAAAATTTGTTCAACCTCTCCCTTAACCATGCACACCACTGATTTTGTGAAAGGATAGATGACCTTTGTCGCTTGCATGTATGCTCCATATGCAAGGAATCATACCCAAGTATGAAAACAAGGTTCTTGCATGGTAACACCTATAGTACTTATGATGTGAAACTACAAAGTCCACCTGTTGCTTCTCCCTTGCAAACAACATGGACCCCATCAACCAACTATTTGTCCTTTTTTTTTTCTAATCCAAACAGAGGAAATGATCATAGCACATGTTAACCCAATCTTGCAAGTCACCCTTGCACGAGGTGGGCAGTACAAGTACACTAGTCATATTATTTGTTCCCCCCATGACGTAACTATTATTGCCAACAAAGTTCCGTGATTGGCTTCTGAATTGGAAATCATAGTTGTTACTAGACATGGTGCTGACAACAAAACATATGATTTCATTGTAAGCAGAACATGTGTTGTTGCAGCTTTGGAGTACAAACTAGCACATTATCTGTACTGCAAGGATGTCCGTGTGGACCAAGCTTTTGTATCTACCTTGTTGACTCACCCTACCGATATATCTTCTCTCCTCCGTCACATTTCCCCCTCCTCTCCTGACCCAAGACTTTTCATTTTTGCTTTGGATGATGAAATTCCTACACAACCCACCCCAACAGACCTCCAACCATCCTCTTTTGTATCAACACTCCAAAATTCCTATACTGAGATGGAAGAAATATGCAACTACCTACACTCTTCCCACCCTTATTCCACCACTTTTCTTTCCCAGCCCTCTATTTCCCTCTTTGTTTTACCAAATGCCTCTTTTCTATGGCCTTCCCCACACTCTTCCCCACAAGGTTTGTCATGATCGCTCAACCATGACTTAGAAAACTTGAAATGAAAGAATATGCTTTGCACCTCATGCACTACTATGATAGTCATTTTGGCCAACATCCAATATTTCGGTATTACTTGTACAACCTTATGTTGCGACATCGTAACCAAGAAATTGTTGTTTTTTTTGTAAAAATAAACCTTAAGGATGGCTTGTCAATGACTGTTGCAGACCTTCATGCACGCCTCCATGAAATGCCTGATTCTATGCTTCCTGACCATATTATGTGCTTTGGGTCAGGCCTTAGGGGGACACACTCTTTCTAGAACAAGTGCAGAGGTGAACTCACTAATATGATCACACAAATCAGTAGTCCCACTTTCTTCTTCACCCTTAGTGCACCTGACACCAAATGGAGTGACCTGCACATAGTCATGCCTGACGCCCCCCCCCCCCCATAAGAGTTGTCTCGATGGATATTCCACAATATTATAAAGAATATGCATCTTACATCATAGTACATTCTTTGTCGATTCGCAATCTTCCTCGAAGAGGTGTTGCAAAAAGGTTTCCATGTAATGAACTACTGGTGTAGGTCTTCATCTAACCATCCTTCTCCTCTTTGTTTTTATTTCTACATATACACTCGTCTCACAATTTATCCTTTCTCATCTTTGCGTATATGAGTGGAAACATAGGGACTCTGTACATATACATGGTTTCCTCTGGTTGGAAAATGCACCTGTTATGGACAACCTCAATTAGCATGACCAAGCCACAGTTGATAGAGAGAAGTCCTATTTTGATCAACACATTTCTTCTTGGAACCCTTAGCTTGCTCAGTAATGGGAACCTTATGTATATCATTAATATTTTCATTTGCTTGCATTCATGACTATGAAGAGCTTGTTAATTATGTTCAAAGGCATACAAATGCCAACCCTCTTCTTGTGTTTGCAAAAAATATCCTACTCTTGATTGTCACTGTGGAGCTCCATGGGATTTGCATCCCACATCTTCTTTGATGATTGATGACAATGTATAAAAGAAATATGTCTATGATCATAATGACAATAGGTTAAATGTTCACAACTCTGACATGTTATCCATATGGAGAGCAAAAATCGGCTGCGAATTAGTTTTGTCTAGCCATGATGTTCTCTACTACATGTTGAGATATGCGGAAAAAGCAGAGATAAAATAAAAAATATATCACTAAATTTTGTCACGTCTCTCGTAAACTATCCACCTTGAAGCACCTGTTGTTAATGTTGTCCGAAAAGTCTTAACATAAACAGTTTTCGATAGGGACCTCGACGCACAGGAGACATGCCACGTGCCACAAAAACTTCCCCTTTCAGTCTATAGCTGCTCATTTGTTTCCCTCAATGTTAGTTGAATTGTTTTTAGACATGTTTCTCATGCTCAAGGTTCCCCCTTCCCAACACCACCCTTCATTGTAGCATTCATGGATAGGTCTCCTTCACTTGAAACACTACCTCTTCTTGAACCTACACGTTCTTGGTCCTTCTCCGCTCACCGAAAACAAAACCAATGGAAAAATATAAACCCTTCCAATATTGTTCATGTCTCGCCTTTCTATAAATCGATCCCTTCTCCTATCTATGTGTGTTACACTTATTTCTGTTGAAGTGAACTACTTCTATACTTCCCTTTTTGTACAATCCCATCGGACATTGGCTCCAGTGATGAAGAAATCATTTCACATTGGGAACAAAAAAATGCATATGTTGCATGGAATGTTCATCGTTCCCCTGAAGACCCTCTTTCCCATTGATTTGATGATAACTCCAGTAATTCTATGCCACACCCCCTGATTCCATAGACATGGATGAATAGAAATTCCTTTCTCAACTACACCCTAGGAACAACATGGAAGTTGATGGCCTTGACATGCTTGGTCAGTTGCTCATCCACCCAAATCTGTTCAACCCCCTCCCTAGTTCCCTGCTCCCTTGACTCACTATTGCCCACCCAACAAGTTGCTTTCAACATTGTCCTCACCCACTTTAGGACCACTTCCTCCATTCCTCCACTTAGAATTCTCATCCAAGGTACTGATGGCTTGGGGAAGTCTCACTTAATTGATTGCCTAAAAGACACATTCCTTGCCGAATCTACTCCCAATTCAAGCCCATTGCTCCTACTCGCTCCAACAGGTGTTGCAACATTTAACATAAATCCACCTACAATCCATTATTCCCTTCACATTCCCTTAGTTTTAATGCATCCTCTTGAGGGCCATCCACTTCTACAGCTCCAAGAGCAACTTCATCATGTCAAATACAGTTTAATCGATGAGATGAGCTTTATTAGGCCTAAACTTTTTTCACACATAGACGATTGCTTAAGGGAGGTATTCCCTTTGTATCAGAATATGATTTTCGGCAATTGTTCTATCATCCTTGTTGGTGATCTTGTCCAACTACCTCCTATAGAGGACATCCCCATGTACGTCGACACTTCACATGGAAATTCCCTTTGGCACAACTTTGACACAGACGTCACATTATCTACCATCTTTTTTCAAAAGGAGGTCGAACCTACTCAAGTTGCATTCCACTAGTTGCTCGTGAATCTTAGGAATGCAATAGATACTATGGAGGACTGGAACCTTCTCATGTCAAGGACATTTTTTTTTTCATTCAATGAGAACTAGGATTTTGACAATGCAATGCACCTATATCCAACCAACCTAGATGTCACATTGTGTAACAAACAAATTCTCAAAAAACTGAACATGTCAATTGCATGATGCTACGTAGAGAAAAGGAACCACCATCCTATTGGTACACATGAAGAATATGAATATTTGGATGCAAAAGTTCTTATTTGTAATGAACAACAGTTTTTCCTCACATGGAAGTTGTGTGTAGAGGCAGTTCTTGTCAATGGAGCACTTGGAAAAGTAGTTTCCATTTTCTATGCACCTGGATCAAAACCCCTTGAGTTGCCATCATTTTTTGTTTTTGAATTATTCCAGCACAAAGGCCCACCATGGGATGCCTTCAACCCATCTTATTTTCCACTTCCCCCAATAATGTGAGGTTCTCATAGGAAAATTTCCCTTCGAATGTTATGGGGCTTGACAATACATAAATCACAATGCATGACATTACCAAAGGCAATAGTGGACATTTCCAATGCATATATGCAAGGCTTCACATTCACTTCCATATCCATAGTTATAAACTTGGTTGAGCTTCGCATCTCTCCACCATTTCCCTTCAAGTGCTACTCCCGCATGCAAGGCAATGCTTACGTCAAACGTAGGAAACAAGAGGAGTCAATGTATCAAAGTCTTTACAACCAACTACAATGTGATCGTTGCATCCAACGCCTTCTGATTCCCTTTCAGTGAGTATAGTTTTGACTCAATTTTAATATAATTGCTTTCTTTTACAAATATTTGCTGCAAATCTCACTTGAAATTTCAATATGTTTTTCCTTTCTCAAATAAATAAAATATTCCTCCTCCACAACTTGCTATCCTTGTAGTACTTTTTACATTTCATCAATGTTTTACACTTTCCTTTACTTATACTAGGAAAATTATGATTTCCACTTATGGCATTCAACTAATTCAACAACTCTTGTTTTTCCCCTTTTTCAGACTATCAAAATGGATAGGGAATACATGTTCCTACCATATGGATACTATAAAGAGATGCGTTCCCAAAAACTTTCTCTTCTTGACATAAAGGCCAGACACCTTCCGTGCCCGATCTTCCTTCTCCATCATCTACAACCAACTATTGACCTTCTCAGTAAGCTGAAGGCCTTCCTGCAACGCCTTATACATATTCATGAAAGAGATACTGTAAGAATGTTTTATATGGACTGGAAGTCTCACAATTATCATCTTGGTATTGTTGTAGATACAAACTGGTGTTTCCATTTCTATTGCTCGCACTGTATATATGAATAGTTGCTCGTCCAATACCATTGCTTTAAATCCAATGTAAAAAATAGAAAATGTTGTCAGCTCCGTTCCATAAAATTTTTTGATAGTAGTGAATGCAAAGTATTGCACTTTTGTTTAGACGTGTTCCCTCACCAACATTGACGCAATTATGTTTGCACCTCTTACTCTCTTTGAGTACACGTCAAAGAAATATATCAAGAACTAAAGAAACCACTTTTATAAGCTTTTTAATATTATAAATGCATAATCCTTCCTTGTGTTATTCTGAATATTAAGTCATAACTTCTTTCAATTTGATCAGTCCTACTATTATTGTTAAGCCTTTAGAATATCTTATATATTGTCTTTATGATATATAAATTGAAGGTTACTTATTGAATGTAAAGGCATCTATGCATCATGCCTTCAAAGTTTTAGATGTTATACTTGTTTCTCTCTAATTGGTTTTAGATTCATTTCAATTAAATACTCTTTCCAAGTTCATCATAGTGTTGTTACATGTTCATTGCAAGTTCATTATAGTGTTGTTACA
The DNA here is from genome assembly GCA_031772625.1 of Pinus tabuliformis. NCBI lineage: Eukaryota > Viridiplantae > Streptophyta > Pinopsida > Pinales > Pinaceae > Pinus > Pinus tabuliformis. The sequence continues at coordinate 566,586,080 of CM062818.1, read as the reverse complement.
TGTTCCTTTGTTGTATCTGATTCGATTCTCAATCATTTCATTGTTATTTCTCACCTCTTAACTATTCTTTCAGGCAGAGGCTTACAATCCTCATGTGGCATGTATATTTGAACATATGTATATATAATTAAAACTATTAAAATATTGTAATAAACCATAACTTTGTCAGTGCCAATATTGAGATATAATGGAGGAAAACCAAAGAAGATCAATTAAGGCAATCAATAGGCAAGTTGGGAAAGTGAATCCAAGCTCATATTTTACGTCAACCCCATCAGAACTCTAATTCACAACTACACACATATACATAACCTTTATTCTTCTCCAAATCATCTCCACTTCCTGAGGCATTATATTTCAGAGTTGGGTTGCACTTCTGATCATTTTTAGCTCATTTTTGATTTGGTCTGGGACACCAGAACAAGTATGAAGCAGTGCTACAACAATCCTACCTTTTATTGCATCTTCCACAAAAAATGTCTAAGAATGGAGCTCAATGCTCTCTGTAGGAAGGATGCCATGAGAAAAACAAATGAATTCAATCACATCAACACCTAATCTCATGGCACTCTCATTCATTGCTCCATGCAGTAAGGATCCATTTCACCTCCATTATCTTAGAAAATATGAGTTGGATTATTGGGCCCAGGGTTATGAATTTTGCCCACAATGACAAAAGTTGCACCACTTGAATCTCATCAATTGCATTATCAAGCAATTCCAGCCATTATCTAAAATAGGAGAGGGCATCTAGAGATCCAAGGCCACACACTACATCTCCTTGTCCATGACTAATCTTACGGAAAATTCCTCAATGCTCCCCCTGCCAACAACTCTATTAGTGACCAAAGACTAAAACCAAAAATCTCAATTTCTTGTAAGAACAAAACATCAGGCTCAATGCTTAAAATAGATTGCAAATGTGTCCACTCCTTGTATTCCCCAAGGCACTTTGAACATTGCTAGAGGAGGAAATAGATGAAATGTTTATAGATTGCAAGCAAAGATCCATTGTTGCAAAATTTCATGTAGTTACAGGAGTGCATGTTCAAGTTCCATTGTGGGAGAAAGATCATTTGAGTATGTCAACCTACTATGATTATAGGGAAGAAGAGCAACTTTGTTATGTGGGTTGTGAGTTTGGTGTTGAACCAAAGACCATACTTTATCTGCCTTCCAGGTTTCAAGCATAGCATCCCATTGACTTCTCAATAGGATTGGCTCTGTTTAATTTGCTTCAACCAATCATGGTTCACCCATCATCCCTATGTTGACAATGCTAAGGCTAGATTTGAATAGAGAAGTTGTTGATTGTGATCTTCATGCATTGTTGTTAGGGAAGCCTTGTGTATTATTTGGCATGCAGTCTACATCAATGAACAATCTTTGACTTATTTAATGATCAATTTGTGGAACAATTGTAAATTGTTAGTTTTTAGTGAGTGTTGGGCTTTATGAGAGTGTAAAGGAGTTTGCATTAAGAGAAGTGGTTTCCAAAATTGACCAGGTTATTTTTTATTTTACTTGTTCTTAGTTTTAGTTTAAACATACATATTCTTGATATTGTTATTTAATTTCTCCAATTGATCTTTCATTTTGGCCATGTCCTTGCACTAGGTTGTTGTTAATGATTTTAGCATTTTACCAAGGTTGCTATGTTTTTTTAATATTTGGTGTGGCATTTATTTTTATTGTTTTTATAGAGTGTTTCATTAAACTCAATAAAAGCATTATGACTGGTATGAAAAGTTTGGGCGCCATGATTTTCCCATCTGTATGCTCTAAATGGTTCTTAAAAGTTGAATCACTAAACACAAGCACTTCCACTTTGTTTCAACTAAAGCTACCTAACACAGGGTCCTTTTTAGAAAAAGTCATCCAGGACTTGCACTTGTCTCTAACTGCTTCTTTCATGCCTTCAAGATAATTTGAATCTTGGTAGGTGGCTTACTGTTACACTGCCTTCACCACTAAAACACAAACCTATCAATGATATACAATTTTTTAGTTAAGTAAACTTATAGTTCCTGAGTAGTTGCAACATTACATTGTTGTCATACCTGTGTGTTGTATGGCTGTCATATAATTGAAATAAGATTTGTTTTTTCATATACTCTTCGCTTGTTCTTCTCAATGATATACAATTTTTTAGTTAAGTAAACTTATAGTTCCTGAGTAGTTGCAACATTACATTGTTGTCATACCTGTGTGTTGTATGGCTTTCATATAATTGCAATAAGATTTGTTTTTTCATATACTATTCGCTTGTTCTTCTATGGTTTATTCCACATGGATTTTGTTCTAGATTTTAATCATTAAAGGGGGCTTGGGCCTTTGTATTGATGGAGATACATTGACTTTATTTTTCAAATTGGGCTTTTATTTTTGGTTTATCAGTCATGTCGTTTGTATTGATGGAGATACATTGACTTTATTTTTCAAACTGGGCTTGTATTTTTGGTTTATCAGTCATGATTTCTTTGTTTAGAATCTTTTATAATAATAGCTTCTTTCCCAAAAACTTCTTAGTTTGTACATGTAAGATGTGATTAGGGCCATTTTACATTGCCTATAGTGGTAAAATATTTCAAGATAGTATTATTAAGATAATAGTTGAAAAAACTATCGAGTTTGACCCTTGCAAGTTGCTAGTCAAATTCTTACGCTCTGGTCTCACTAAACATTCGCCAAACCACAATTTTAACATTGATTGAGATAATCTAGGTGATACTATGGAAATTTGCACAAGTGTTATAAAATATGACTGAAAACAACATTTACATGAATCGTTAACATGATACACTACAAATTCACTACACATATTATCATAATCATCTGCCTTATAGTGGCCCTTGTAACGTTTTATATTCCTTGACACTAAATGCCTTTGGCAACAACAAAATGTGGTCCAATTTCTATTCTGGAAGGGCATTTTTCTCAAATACAAATGTTATTGTTTGTTGAGATGATTATGGGTGGTGTTTTGTAAACTGTTCAGTAGCAATTCCCATCATGTTTTGATAGTCTGCCAAGGTTACTTATTGTTGGGATAGGGTCCCTAGGGTCATTTTTGGGGTTAGTTAACCCAAGTTTTGTATAATTTTTTATAAAATATGTAAATTCTTTGCGAAATATGGATGTGAAGAGCATAGGTAGACAGGAGTCAAAGGGGTCTTAGCCCCTTGTTTGGGTCAGTTTTAAGATTCTCCCATGGTCCGCAGACCATGGTATTATATGGAAGAAAGCTATAAATAGTGAAACATAATGAGTCTTAGAGATAATTTAGAATGAAGAATTGTGAACTTTGAATGGTTTTTGTTGTTTTGGGCAAGTGCTAAGGTAGGAAGGCTTTGCTTCATGCACTTAGGCGAGAAGGGGAAGGCTCCTGTAGCTGAGTGCGTAGGAGGCCTTGGTAAGTCCACAGCTGAGTGCGCAGACCCCTATAGCTGAATGCATAGGGTAGAAGACTTTGTAATATGAACATTGAAGATCAATAAAGACTGATTTGAAGAATTACTGTGCAATCTGAGAATTTCTGTTCTTTTTGTTTATGTTATATTATGTCGCTCAATGATATGTTTTCATTAAATAATGTATGAATGCTGTGTGAAACTACTGAATCTATCTTAGTTATGCATGCATTGAGTAATTATCTGTGTTCGCGAAGTTAAGGGTTGATTCTACTATGTTTTATAATGAATTGGATAGATCTGCGTGAAATCAGATCTAGGGTTATTTATTGATGAGCGAAAGTAGGTAATGTGCCTGTTTAAGGTCCACAAAGACTGATCGCAGACCTTCACAAAGGTCCTGAAGCTGTTTTTAGATTGCACAAAGTTAGATCTAAACTATAGGAGCTTGAGAACCACTTATCACATGTCCCTGGATGCAGAAACCTAGTTATAGCATCCCCCAATACTGCTTCAGGTGAGACTATAGCCTGCGCTCTGCGGGTTGTTTCCGAAAGAGCAAGTAGTGAAGGTTTTGTTGGTTGGCACAAACAACTCTGAACCTAGTTCATGCCCCCTTAAGACAACAAATGGTTCCGTTTCTAGGACCAGGATCTATCTGAGAGATGTGTGATGTATGTTTTCCTACAAAGAAAGAGCTTGATAAGTGGATTGATCGAAAACCGCACGCTTTCGTGGCTCAGGAGAACAAGAGCCCTAAATTATCTAAGGAGCAGTGGTTGTAGAGATTTTTTTATACAGACGAGACCAATGTGTTCTTCTCTTTCTTCCCTGAAGAACTATACAAGTGGTTGTCTAAATTAGCTGATAGTCAAGGGACGTGGAGGCTCGAAGGCCTTATAGTGTGGACCCTTGAACTGGTGTGACGTCTAGAAGCATCAGAAAGAAATATCGCACGGGCTTTGGATCACTGGGTTGATCACACGTTGGGCAGTTTTGTGACTTATTTCACAATCGATAGAAATAGCAACTATAGCAAAGTAGAGCGAAGGATCTTTAAAGGACCACAAGGTAAGTATTTGAACTCACTGAAGAATTGGATTAAAATGCTAAAAAGAGGGTTATGAAGTTACCTTGATGTTTTGGGCTACGCGAAGTGGGAGATTCTTTAGAAGAAATGGAGGATTTAGCTGAGAATATAGTTCGCTCATTGAACCCATTTCAAGTGACGACAAAGGGACAATGTTGACTATGCCATGAAGTGCGGTTCAGTTAATTACACAGGGTATTTTGAGGATATCTCATCCATCCACTCCACCTCCACCTACACCTCCACCTCATACACCTTCGCCTATGCCTCCACCTCCACCCCCACCATTCAACATGGAAAACACGATGAAAATGCTGATTTTCAAAGGAACAGGGACCGAAGGTCCAGAACAATTTTGGTTTGTCACAGATGCTGTTTGGAAAGTGCAGTAGATTACAGACGATAATATTAAGAAAGCGTAGTTGGTTACAACCTTATAGGACCGCACACTAACATGGTATATCAAGTATTGCACAGATAACCCGAATGCATCATTGGCAAATACCTAGCTAGCTTTGAACAAGGAGTTCAGTAAGCCTCGTCAGAGGCGCAATCAGTAATTGAATTTAAGGAAATCTGGCAGAAGGTTAATGAGACACCTTAGGACTTTGATTAGAGGTTTAAATGCCTAATCAATCAGGCTAATATGAAAATCTCAGATACCCAACATGGCGACTAGTTTATAGCATCGCTCTTGCCACATTTAAGAATACCTCTGTCACCGCAAAAAATAACAACTTAAGTGGAAGCCTTGGAGATCGCGATGAGGCTAGATGCATCACCTATCTAAGATATGAACTTTGGAGTGCAAAAAATTCATTCATAGCTCAAGAGCTTGCACTTGGAGTTGCATAGCTCGAAGAAAGGAAGGGAAGCTCATCCGGAGGTGTGCGCTAAGATCTGGTGTCTGAAATGTAAGAGTCATGGGCATGATAAGGATCATTGCCTAGTCTTTAAGAATTATATTCTAGGGGAGGGCCTGTGCCCCTAAAACTAGAGAATAATGTTGGGATGAGTGCGGGAACTGCGTTGTGGTGTGTTATTTGTCAAGTTACAGGAAAACATGCTACTGATAACTCCCATATATTGCAGAAGTTTGTACAAACCTTGCAGTAGTTATTTTGTAATTGTTGTAAGTCTATAGGACGTGATGAATGTCATTGTAGGAGTTATGAGTTGATGATGGATAGAACCCCGAGAACCGGCCTTAGGATCAAGGCGCAGGAATAGCACGTGGAGGATTCCAAGGCCGAGGATGAGGAAGAGGCACTAAACCAGGACGAGGGCGTGGGCAAGTGATCTGCTATAATTGTGGCAAAGCAGGGCACTTTGCACAAGATTGTACAAACCCCACACATCCCTCAGGTTAGTATTGTTGACAGAATGACCATGTCATAGAGGAATGTCTGGTTCTTATGGAAAATATTAAAGAAAATAAGGCGCAGCCCTAGTAGCCCATGCAGAACATTTAGATGATGAGGGCTGAGCCTCACAAAGAGGATCAGAGGATCAATATTGTATTGATAAGTGGTATGACGACTGGCCTAGATAAAGGTAAGAAGCCTGAGAAAGACGGATGGGTATGCAAGGCTACTGAGAAGGAAGTCAACTTTGATCTGAATCGCGATAAAAAATCTTTCTTGGAAACAAAGAAGAACTTCACTGGGGCCTCCACCTAAAGAAGTCAGGAGAAAATGCTGGAGACTAATGCATCGCAAGAAGTATATCCTTCAATACTAGCTACCTTTTTGAAGACTTTTATGAAGTTGTTGCGTGATCGAAAAGTCGTCGAAGGATTGCAAGACCTAATAGACAAGTGCGCCAATAAGGAAAAGACTTCTACGGAGCAATGCATAGTAAGGAATATTGGTAAGCATAGAACGAACGGGGTGTGAGATGAGGCTAACCACACAGATAGGTGACTGTGAAATGGACTAGGTAATCTTGGATCTAGGATCTGATGTGAATGTCTTGCCTAATCAGATATGGGAAAGGATGGGGAGACCTACACTACAGTGGTCTCCTATTCAGTTGCGCATGGCAAATCAACAAAAGATTATTCCGATGGGGCACTTATATGGTGTAATGGTGGACATCGAGGGTGCGAGTGCACTGGCTAACTTTGAGGTTATTGAAATAGTGGATGATAGTAACCCATACCTCGCACTGTTAGGAATTGATTGGGCTATTGATATGAACGGGGTAATCAATTTGAAGAAGTGGAAGATGGTGTTTGAGAAGATGTCACTCAGGGTTGTAGTGCCACTAGACCCTTCAGAAGGACCATGTTATACTGAGCATGAGTGCGAATATGTAGAAAGCGATGATGATCTAGATCAGATATATAAGATAACAATGCAAGATGAGGATTGGATCAATCCTACAGCCGATGGATGAATTGCATGGGACATGGATAGCTCATGCGCCTCAGATTCAGATGAAGAGATTGAACATTGGCAGAATAGGCTGCATGAAGTATCTACGCTTTGCTGTAATATGATGACCAAGTCACTGAGGTGTGTCTCGATTGAGGTAAGGAATATTCTGCATTATGATGGTTTGACTGATGTGGAACTATTTCTCGATGAATTTGAATGGGAAGTACCAGAAGAACATTGATTCCAAGCACTGGAATTGGCGTTGTGCGCTACGCGTGCCTGTTTGTGGGTACACACAAGGAAAGCTTTACAGGATAGTGAGAATACAGAAGAATGATGAAGTTAAGGTTTGGGTATGCTAATACAAGAATGATGGAAAAGTACAGCGAGAAGGATGATCCACGCTATCATTTAGCATGATGGACTAAGGCCTGGGGAACAAAACCACAACCATAATCGGTGCATATTTTTTGTGATACGTTAGATACAATGCCAATGAATTGTTATTTGGAAACGAAGCTTCGACATGGAACTGATGAATGGAATATTTTAAGGGAGAGATTTCTATTAACATTCAACTTTAAGGATGGGTTCAAAGCATTGATGACGTTCCATTATGCATGATTGTTATTAGCTATTGTTTTAGTAGCTTGGAGATTGCTGGAGGACAGTTAGTTCTCCCCGCACAAGGAATATTTACCTGAGGTAGCACGACTCGCCTCACTGTGGTATAAAAAGGATCAGATCATGTCGAAGGTATCAGATAATGTTGAACTTAAAGAAATGTATATCCTGTGTGCCTTTTGGGGTTTTTCTCGGCCATGTTGTCTGTAAGTAGGGATTGATGGTGGACCTTGTGGAGATTGCTGTAATTGTAAATTTGGAAGCACCTAGGAATGTGAAACAGTTGTGCATGACATTGGGACACATTGGGTACTACAGAAAGTTTATCAAGGTGTATGCCCAGATAACTGCGCCGATGGAGAAATTGTTAAAGAAGGATGCGATATTTTGTTGGGATGAAGACTGTCAGTGCAACTTGGACGTATTGAAGGAGAAAATGGTGACAACGCCTATTTTTGTGCTTCCAAACTGGAAGAAGGAATTTCATGTGCATGTTGATGCCTCTTGCATTGTGCTAGGAGAAATTTTAACACAAGCCGGTGAGGGAGAGACTGATCATCCGATAGCTTTCGCGACCAGATGTCCAAAGTATAGAATAATTACTCCACCACAGAGCGCGAATGGCTGGCAATGGTCTACGCGCTGTAGAAGTTTAGAAATTATTTGTTGGGCAGACACTTTAAACTTCATATTGATCACTTCACGCTGAAGTACCTGGTCAATAAGCCTGTGTTGGGGGGGAAGATATGTAGTTGGTTATTATTGTTCTAGGAATATGACTTTGAAGTGATTGTGAAGCCTGGAAAGATGAATGCAGGCCTAGACCATCTATCAAGGATTGAAACAGGTGAAGAACCAAGTAGTTTGGAGGAAGTTTTGCTGGACGCACAACTCTTTGCAGTGCACATTGCAGACGATCATTTTTCTTATATTATTTAGTTCTTAACAACGGGAACAACTCTAGAAGGTTTTTCCACTCAACAAAATAAGGAGTTAGTAGTTTGCGCTGCAGACTTTTCGGTATTTGCGGTTCATTTGTATAAGATGGGGTTGGATGAGATATTGTGAAGGTATGTTCTGGAGTTTGAGAGTTCTAGTATATTGGCTGAAGCCTATGGAGGAGTGGCAGGATGTCACTATGCAGGGAAAGTCAACACGCTGAAGATTTTGCGTGTTGGGTTATGGTGGCCAACATTACACAAGGATTCTAAGGCATATAACAAGGCGTATGATGTTTTTCAAAGGATGGGAAAGCCTTCGCGAAGGGATGAATTGCCTTTGAATCCCCAAGTTTCGTTGCAAGTATTTGAAAAATGGGCCATTGAATTTATAGGTCCCACACAACCACCAGGAAAGAAGACGGGCGTGTTGGGTGTGAAATCCCCCCCAAGGCATGTTTTGGGGCTTAAAGCCCAAGTTTTGACCAAGTCCATTGTAAAGACTCCGTGATTTGTGGGCGCGGAGCACGAAGTCATAATAGAGTCACAGGGTTGTCCACCCTTGTTTTTGTAATGTAATGTCGGTTTGAAAGATCCACCCATGGTCCGCGGACCATGGGATTGTATAAATAGAGCGAGGCTCTAAGTGTAGAAGACAATTAATCTAATAGAAGCATGATAAGTCTAAGGAATTGATTGAGTCGAAGTGTAAGTTGTGTCTTTGGGTCGTAGAGTAGGAGAAGGCTCTGCAGCTGAGTGTGCAAAGGCCTAGCAGTCCGCAGCTGAGTACGCGGACCCCTGCAGCTGAGTTCGCAGGGCATGTTGAGTCTGTAACCATTGGAAGCATTAAGAAAGAGAAGTTTTATCATATTTCTGTGTATCATTTCATGTTTTATGTATTTTTGGGTATGAATTGCAAGTTTACTATTTATTTGCTATGTGAACTCATTTGAATGTGCTATAAAAATAAATATAACATAAGGCATCCATTTACGTGAAGATAACTAATTGGTGTAAGAAGATAAGTAAGATATCAGGTGTGACTTAGGGGAATAGTGCAGAGCGCTACTCCAGTAGCACAGGAGCTCCACAGCCCCTGGTTAGGACTACGCGAAGGCGAATATATCAGGACACAAAGGCCAAGGAAGTGCATGAAGCAACCTGCGTGCAGGGACTAACAGTTGGACCGAATCAACCCCTCAGACATCTCAATGGTGCAGAAACCTGGTTCCAGCACCCCCCCATACTACTTTGGGTGAGACCTCAGTCTGCGCTCCGCGAACTGTTGCCGAAAGGGCCAGTAGTACAGGGATTTTTTTGGCTAATTAACTCTGAACCTGGGTGAGGCCCCAACAAGCCAATAAGGCGCATGGTATATCATTACTACAACTGAGTATTTAACCTAGTGGGTGGAAGCATAGCCAGTGAAGGATTGTATAGCGGCTACTGCTGCGAAATTTCTATTCAAGTATGTATTAATAAGGTTTGGATGCCCTAATATTTTGATGAGTGATAGGGGTATGCATTTTTTGAACGAAATGATCAGCGTAATGCTTGAAGAATTCCAGGGATATCGTCAGAAGAGAATGCCCTATCACCCACAAGCGAATGGGATGGTGGAAGCTTTTAACAAGATTATAGAGTAGACATTGACGAAAGTATGCAACATGCAGAGGAATGATTGGGACCTGCACGTACTTGTTGTTTTATGGGCTTATAGGACGACTTGCAAAAAGTTGACATAACAAACATCGTTTCGATTGGTCTATGAAATTGAAGCGGTAATGCCGATGGAGTATATAGTGCCAAGTTTATGGATTTTAGCCTTGACTGAGATGACAGACCGTAAGACCTTGGAGGAATGGCTCGCGTAGATCATGGAGTTAGAAGAAGAATGATTCCTTGCAGGATTTCACTAGCAAGTGTAAAAGGAGTGCGAGAAGGCATGGCATGATTGACATATTAAGCTGCGCATGTTCAAAGTAGATAATTTGGTGCTGTTATATGAAAACAAGTTCACAAAGTTTCCAAGAAAGTTTCAAATGCACTGGTTGGGGCCGTATGTTATTAAGGAGATCACAGATGGTGGTGCAGTTCATCTCGCAAAGCTGAACGGGGAACCATTCCTTGGAAAAGTGAACGGAAGTAGGCTGAAGCTATACACAGGGAATCCTACCCCTACGCGATGACTATATGGCAACAGGACAGTCTTAGTAATCCAAGAAGTTGTAAGGGATTTTGGGACTATAAACTACACTGCCTGACTAGGCGAAGAACGGGGCAGAAAGGCTGCACGACAGATGAAAGGGGTGCGATAGGCAAAGCTGCATTGGATGAGCTGCACCATGGAGGATGGTGCCACACAAGTGGGTCCCCAAGTAGCCGTTGAGGTTATTATTCATGATTTTATGGCCAAAAATTAGTTAAGAGGAGTGCGTAGGCACTATTTATGGCAAAAATATTTGGAGATATGCCGCCACAGATGCATTTATTATCAGAATTTGGAGGAACGATCAGATTTGAATTCAAAACTTCCTATAAATTATGCGTGTTGGTCCAACGAAGAACACTTTGAATTCTGAGAGTTGGTTGGGTGCTTTTCTATTCGACACTTATGAATCATAAGGTTTGGGAGGACTTGATTTCCAGTCCAGTATTTGCAATGTTGCCTGAAATTGATCAGAGACTTGTTATCCAGCTAATGACTACCACAAACCTCGTTGAAGTCGTGAGTACTAAAGTCATTGTTTCCGACGCGACGAGTCCTAAGATATCAAGTATGGAAGCTACAACCCCTATGCCTACTGCGTCGAGGTCATCGAGGCCAAAGCTATCCGCCGCAAAAGATAAGCAATCAGCTGCAAAGTAGAAGTAGAAGAAGCCGATGCCGATGAGAATGTCACTGAGGAAGAATCTAGAGGTGCGACAAAAGGAGAAGAAAGACAAACAACTGAGAAAGTGGTTGATTTAGAGGAGGAGGAGTGCCAGGGTATAGAGTAATTTGATGTCAAAGCGGTCGATCACATCTCATTGCTTCCTCAGTATATCCCTCCGCGGAAGGGACGAACCAAAGTTACCAAGGACCCAAACTCTGGTAAATTCACCGTTTTGACACCCTTGTTGCTTGAACAGGTGGTATTTGAAGGTCCTACATTAGCCTATCTTCCAGTGCTTAAAATGGAGGATTGGGACCATGCGGACCATGAGAGGTTCCCACATTTGGCGACCCGCAAATATATGACGAAGATATACTATGAAGAGATGGGGGTTACACGGTTAGATCCCATGAAGTGGGTTAGAGGTGTTGAGCAGGCTAGACAACTGCACATGCTCTGTGTGTCGCATTATCATCGATCCACTATCAACACGGTGCGTGTGTGCCAGTTCCTCGCAATGGTGCATGATTGGTGCCTTTGGCTTGGGGAGCCCATTCAGATAATGGACATGTTAATCCATTGCATCACGAAGTTTCCTTACAAAGGAGCAGACCCTGCCAAGGAGTTTGGAGGGAAAAGTGGGGAAAAAGACTTAGCAGATAAAATGAAGACTGAGTATGGGCTTGTTAAGAAGTCGCATGGATATTCAATCTGCTCTATTCAGGACCAAGCGATGCAATTCGCTGCCCAGATTTTGGTGGCCAAAATAATGAGGAAGTGCCACGCGGATGAGGTTTCGACGCCGATAGTGTCACGAAACACAGTGCGCGAAGGGCATCCAATACAATTGGGAAAAATATCTATGCAAGGAGTTCCTTGCAAACTGCTAGGAAGCTCAGGAGGAGAGAATGATGTTCCATTATGCATGACTGCTATTATCTATTGTTTTGACAATCAGTTCCCCTCACACAAGGAATATTTACTCGAAGCAGCGTGGTTCACCTCGCTGTGGTATAAAAAGGATTCGACAAGAATCAAGGAGTCGAAAATTTTCTGGATCCTCATGGAGATGGACCTTCGGATGGTTATAAATGAGAGGCCAAGGTTGTCCCCAACCTTGTTCGAGCAATTAACGACCTATGTAAAGTTCAAGGCCGACTTCCACAGTGTGTCGATTAGAGCGCGGAAGGACACACAACACGTATGGCACAAGTTTCCCTATTTGGTATTTGAGATGGACGTGCAGGAGATCGTGGCATATTTTCCAATAGAATGACACGAACCCACGAGGATTGATGTGGGAACAAGAAAAGGTGCAAAGATCTCAGCTGCACAGAAGTGTAAGGAAGTGACTCAGAAGGCCGTGCGTTCTTTGGCTGAGCAGAAGAATAAGGAAGATGCTACTAAGGAAACTATAGAAAAATAACGGATAGATAAAGAGCGCATTGCCCAAGAGCAGGATGAGAAAGAACAACATAATACAGAAGGAAAAAAATTAGCATCGCAACACATTGACAAGAAAGAGTTGTCAGAACAGGGAGGAGGTGGTGGTGAGGAGTAGAGCACTCCTTTCACCTTGAAGAGGCATGGGCAGGAGTAGATAGGTGGACAATTAAAAAAGCATAAGTCTGACAAGCAGATGCACCTTGACCCAATGGTGGTGACAAAAGGTGATCTCGATGAGATCAGTGACAGGGTAAGAGACACAACAACTGAGGTGTTGCAACAATTTGGGAAACAATACACGCAGACATTGGGAAGTGTCCAAAAGGATCTGCGCACGCTGCATGTCCAGGCTAATAGGATTCAGGTGGGTAGTGGGCAAGTGAGCGAGGTATAAGTGAGCCTAACATAGGGAAGTGGAATAGTGGCAGAATTGGAATAGACCATGGACCTTAGAGTTATACCATTGCCAAAAGGGTCCATTCACGCAGAATCAAATGAAGATCACACTGTGATCAACACAGTGAACGACATGGGGCTAAATTTGGCCGTGCTTCTGCTCTAGACCCTCCATGCATTGCATCAGGCATTTCAGAAGAACTGATGATCAGAGAGAAGCGCAACCTCACCGTCATAAGTGAGTTTAAGGTAAACAATGAACAAATGTTCACGAATAAAACTCAGGCACTAAAGGAAAAGGAGGAGTTACAGACACGACATTAGAGCTTGGAGACTACGATCGAGCAGGCCTACAAGTCAGTACCCGAATTGAACATACTAGAGGATGTCAAAGCCTCAACAGAAGTAAGGAAATTGGATGCTGCGGTATGCACCTCAAAGAATGAGGTTGGCAGGGTCACCTTCAACTTCCAAATGAAGATAATAGAGCTACAGTTGAAGTTGCAGCCAACAACTTTGCCAGAGATATGGGAGAAACATGGAGCGGAAATCAAAGATGGTATGAACACATTGGATACCATAGTCATAGATTGTGCAACAATGTTCAACGTAGCTATGGAATTATGGACAAATATGCAGGAGGACCTAACCCTGCAGAAGCTGAACACCGATGTCTGAGAGACACTGTGGAAGTATGATGAGGTCCGAGTGACTGCACGCACTTTGGCACCAGCGTAATGCCTCACGAAGCCACAGGAGGGAAAGCAGCTGCAGGCACATGTTGAAGAATTGCAGAGGAAGGAGGCCTTCTCATGGCCAGATGATAGTCGTGGCTAGAGGAAGCTTGTTAGCTTATTCTGTCACTTTAGGAAAAGTTAAAGGTGATACAACAGACACATCAGGCAATGTGCCTAGAAGTGGAGGGCCCGACAATAGAGAATTTCGTCGAAGAAGTGCAACAGGATACGACACAGAGCGTTACTGAAGTTGCAGTGTTGGAGGTTGAGCTCAGTGATCTGCGTAGTAAGATCGAGGTGCCAACTCAGTGACTCGAGGGTGAGTCACGATCTTTGTAATTGGGTCTTGTTGGGATAGGATCCCTAGGCTCAGTTTTGGGGTTAGTTAACCCAAGTTTTGTATAATTTTTTGTGAAAGACATAAAGTCTCCGTGAAATGTTGATGTGGAGTGCGTAGGTAGATATGAGTCAAAGGGGTCTTAGCCCCTTGTTTGGGTCAGTTTTAAGATTCTCCCATGGTCTGCGAACCATGGTATTGTATGGAAGAAATCTATAAATAGTGAAGCATAACGAGTCTTAGAGATAACTTAGAATGAAGAATTGTGAACTTTGAATGGTTTTTATTGTTTTGGGCAAGTGATAAGGCAAGAAGTCTTTGCTTCTTGTACTTAGGCAAGAAGGGGAAGGCTCTTGCATCTAAGTACGCAGAAGGCCTTGGTAAGTCTGTAGCTGAGTGCGCGAACCCCTGCAACTGAGTGCGTAGGGTAGAAGAGTTTGTAATCTAAACATTGAAGATCAATAAAGACTGATTTTGAAGAATTACTGTGCAATCTGAACATTTATGTTGTTTATGTTTATGTTATATTATGTTGCTCAATGATATGTTTTCATGAAATAATGTATGAATGTTGCGCGAAACTACCGAATCTATCTTAGTTATGCATGCTTTGAGTAATTATCTTTGTTTGCAAACTTAAGGGTTGATTCTGTTATGTCTTCTAATGAATTGGATAGATCGATGTGAAATCAGATCTAGGGTTATTTATTGATGCACGAAAGTAGGTAATGTGCCTGTTTAGGGTCCGCAAAGACCGATCACAGACCTTCGCGAAGGTCCTGAAACTGTTTTCATAGAGTTGCAGTAGTGAGCCATAGGAGGCTACCGATCTGCGTAGAAGTAGATTTGAACTATATGAGCTTGAGAACCACTTATCACATGTCCCTGGATGCATAAACCTGGCTCTAGCATACCCAATACTGCTTCAGGTGAGACTGCAACCTGCGCTCTACGGGTCGTTTTTGAAAGGGCCAGCAGTTAGGGTTTTGTTGGTTGGTGCAAACAACTCTGAACTTGGGTCAGGCCCCCTTAATCCAACACATATTGTTGAGCATAGAGATGACGTGCTTAATCTCTATTTCCCCTATTGTTCCCTAATCATTTGGACCCACTGTCCAAAAATATTAATCACGGAATCATATATGCCCACCTTCGGCTTTAAACACAATACAATTTCCACACATTACGAGTATGGTATAGGCTAAGCGACCATGGTTCATAGGAAAATCACTTTCTGAAATAGGGGAAGACAATACATCAGGGTATTCTGTTTTTTCCATCTAACCAAGCACACCACCCTCTAGCTCTAGGCAAAGATAAGATAGTATTTATGCCTCAAGGTTGATCAACAACAAGGCACAAAGCCATTACAATAATATACTCGATATGAGTTGAATATGTCACTCGAGGGATTGAATTTGCATGGGGAGGATAATAATCATCCCTCCCAATCACTAGAGATAAACCCATTTGACATACATAAGGGACTAGATGAAAAAAAACTAAAATTAATGTAATATTGTAAATCAATAATCATTCAAACTCATTTAGATTCAAACTATTTCAGTATCCAACAATCCATTCCGAAAGTCAATTCCAAAGAAACAATATGGATCACAAAAGTTTGAGATCGAAAATCCATTTAGTAATTGACATTTGACATTGTACTATGCATCTGAAACAAGAAAAATGGTAAACTTTATCATGGATTATTTTCATAATTCATTGGTACAAAATCAATACATTTTTAAAGCAGGTACATACACAAATTGTCCAGTAATTTTTCCACAAAATGTAAAACATCCCTGAGTACTAGCAACCAAGGCTCAATGTTCTGTGTTGTTATATCATCATCAGTGAGTAAACTTATCCTCCTCCCATGGTATTTCCACAATAGATATTTATAATTAAAATCCCTTTCTTGTTTAAACATGGTGTGCAAATGATGAACAAATAAATCTACAAGTCGAAACTTGTTGGAACTGAAATGTGGGAACTTGGGGAGTGAAGAATGCATAAAATAACGAATGTTGATGAACTTATGGACTCCAATTTCATGCAAGAAAAAAATTGAACAATTTCCTACTTCCTCTCTTATGTTCTCTTCCAAAAATCTCATATCTAAACTGAAAATGAAAAAGTTAGACTAAAATCAATACTTTTTTTTTGTACAAAATATGGAAACATTTAGTGGTTTTATGGCTTCCTGTTGGTTTCGTGGAACTACCTACATAAAGGTGTTGCGGAATATGATGTGATATTGCAAGTGAAGTTGCTCTGAATGTAAGGGCACTTCATTTTGGCAAGAAAATCTCATTAATTCAATTCCAATTATATTATTGTCTTCAATGTGTCAAATGTGATACAAACTGTAATGCTAATGGCATGCCAAATTTATGGTTGAATATGCCACTAGACATTACCCATAAGACATGCCTGGCAAGGTAAACTTGCATTGGTCATGACTTCATAACTTTTCAATGATAATGTTAACTTATTGTATAACTTCTAAGATCTAAAAATTGATTTTATCCAAAATTTTGGTGTTGGGAACATAATGTAAAATTTATCATAGGAAATCCTGAATATATTTTTTGGAAACTTCTTTCTGATCGGGATATCTTAAGTTGAAATTGGCAAGTCACTACTTGATTTCTAGGTAGTGATTAGTTACCCAATTTCCTTATCTTACTGTGAGAGATCTATTGGAACACACACAAAAAATAGGTCTTATAGACCACGGCTATCAATTATCCCCCACTAACAAATGACCTATGGATTTGATTTTATCTATATTTTCACCATTGTGTGGCAATGTCCTGCTAGGTGTGAAATGTTGTGATGCATATTCTATCGAAAATCATTGCACTACCATTGGAAAAAAACAACACCACCTATAACAATCCAAGTGCCATTAAGTAGAACTCCATGTCTTGGTTCTTCAGAGCTAAAGACAACAGAAATAAACAAGCAGCCTTGAGCTTGATGTATGGAAACCCATTGCGAATATGCCCTGAAGAAGGTATGATTTTTTGGGTATTTCTTTGAATGGCATCTTTTATGTTAATGGTAGCCTTAAGTTTGTCAATATTAATGGATTCTCTATACACTTTTATGCTTATGTGAGTTCTCTACTTTGATTACCCTATCTCACCAGTCTATACTCCACAACTATTCTCCCACCATATTTTTCTTCTCTTGGAAAAATAATTGGATCTTCGAGGCCTTTATTTCTCTCTCATGGAATTGAAAACAATCAATCTGCGAGTGACTGAACTTTATAGGCCTTTGTTAGGGTCATTTCCTAAATCTAGTTTTTTGTCCTCAATATCTTCTTCAGTCTCTGACGTCGACTTAATAATTCATATTGCTTCCTTGTCAACTCAACATATATTTCTTCTAGTGTCATTTCCAAGATTTCTTTTCCATGATGTGCCTTTTGGATACAATTATAAAATCCGATGTCCTGAAACCCCAAAACATTATTGGTGTGTCTTTTCACCTCTTAATGAAAATGCTATTTAATATGATTTGTGATAAATTTACATTTAGAAATATTCATATATCGATAATAATATGTAAGTTAAATATCTTTTCACAATTTAATAATGAGTAGGAATTAGATATAACATTATTTGTCTGGTTCTCCAAAAAGTCAAAACAATGTAAGTAACATTTATCAATGATTGAATACATAGCAAGATGGATATACAACATTTTTCTCTATTGCGTCAACATGGCTATGGAACCACCATGCAAACAAAACAAGATCTCCTTAAACAAATCCCATTTTGGATTCCCTTCAACGTTTTCCTTTCCCGGATTCAAAGACACACTATTTATAATGTCTTTGAGAAATATGTTGTAACTATCTAATAAACAGACTAAATCATATATTACACAAACTCTTAATCTACATATAAATTGACTTAAATATATTCAAGTAGATAAAACTAGATTAACTTTAGTGCCAAGGCTATCTAGGTGAACCACTACAAATAATATGGCATCATATGCCATAAGATGAATAATAATATGAACTTAACAGCTTAGGAAAAGAGTAAAACATCATCAATTATAAGGGGCAGGAACTCAATGCACATAGATTTTAGTAAATAGAACAAATTGAGGGTTTGTTGGGGCCTTTGTTTTTTGGAGGATTAAAGAAGTTTCGGAGAGAAGTCAAAAGGCTGGAAACAAGTGGCAGAAATGGTTGTTGGAGAGTTGTAGGAATAACAGTCAGGAAAAAGGAAGGAACTCGTAGAAGACTGACAGTTGAGGAGGGACAATGGGAAGGATCATAAGCATCCAAGCGGGAAAGGTGAAAAGGAGAACTATAAATGGTTGTTTTTATTGTTTTTGTGGAGCTATGAGAACTGATCTGTATTTGTCATTCCATAATCTTATATATTGTTTTATCTAGAGTCTTGTATGTCGAGAAAGGGGCTTTGAGCCTGATGTAATGCATTCACCACTCAGATTAATGATGAAGAATATTATTGGGACCATCGTGTTAGTTGCATGTTATTATGGTTCTTTAAATTTTTATGTATGTGCATATTTAACTAGTCTCTTTGTTACAACATGTATGGCCAGTTGTGATCTGACTTCCTCGTAGAATGATTCAGTGTTCTTTGCTTCTTGATTCTCTAACATGATTCTTCTTGATACTATGGTTCCATTTTTGGGACCCTGAAATTTCAAAAGGGGAGTTTGGAATATGGCATCTAGGATCTTTAAGAAAGAACTGAAAAATTGGTGGTATTCTAAGAGACTATGTCTGAGGGCAGGAAAATTTTCATAGAATTAGGGAAGTTTCTGGGGGATTGGGATTTTTTTATGTGGAATCAAGGGGTATATCCAATGGACTTATTATGGGGGGGACCCATAATCTACTTTGATTCGGAGTATTCCTCCTCAAATATAGGGATCACTTTGTATTCATCAAATCTAGGACAAGGGTTCAACAGTCTAAATATGTATGATATAAAAATAGAGTCACATTTTGGGACAACATTTTCAGTTGGGACTACCTCAATCATGGTATAAACATCATTAGAGGGGATTTAAACTTCTCCTTGTGATCATATAAGATATGGGATCCATCAACATAGATTGACACACTTTCTAAATATTTTATCTAAAAAATTGAAGGTTTTAGCTACATGATATAGTTCTAACAAAAAAATTTCTCACTTGGAAGAATATGAGAATAGGTGAAGACCGAATTTCAAAAAGGATTCATTGGTTTCTCATATATAAACCTTGATTGGATGAATTCATAAGATTGAGGCAATGGGTGTTTAGTGGGGGGGGGCTAGGATCACTCGCATGTACCATTTGAATTGATTCCAACACAAATAATACCACCAATATCATTCACAAATAGTTGAACCATGATGATTACAAATAGAGGATAAGACAATCTTGGGTTCCATTCAATGAGACATTATAGGTATCGATAACACTTTAATGTGAAGAGAACCCTTAATTAGAAAAACAAGTATATATTGATTGGTCACTTTTGAAAATAGGTAAACTATGATTGTCTTCTATGAGAGGTGGAAAACAAATTAGAAATTCTGATAGATTTAGGTTTGTAAATGATGAAACTCGAATAGAGGCAAAGGTATTAGAGAAGAAAATAAAATTATTATTGGAAAAAAGAGTTACCTTGGAGACTTAAAATTCATTCTCTATACCTTCAAGTTGGTGATGAAAATACCAAGTATATCCACCACTTCATAAATTTTAGGAAAAATATAAATACAATTTGGAAAATAGAGAAAGAGGGTGGCACTTGTGCAACTATTTTCAAGGAGATTGTTGGAGAAATATTGAAATTCGCAAAATTTATAATGCGGAAAAGAGACTTCAATATGAAAAGGATTAATCAATTTCTCATTTATGAACCTTGATTGGATGAATTCATGAGATTGAGGAAATAGGTGTCCAGTAGGGGGGACTAGTATCACTCTCATATACCATTGGAATTGATTCCAAATAAAGGATAATAACAATATCATTCAAGCTTGGTCATGAATATTTGAATGATGATGATTACAAATAGTTTGATAAGACAATGTTGGATTACTTTCATTGAGACATTATAGGTATTGATAGCACTTCAATGTGAAGAGAACCCTAATTTGGAAAAAACAAATATATATTGAATGGTCACTTTTGAAAAAAGGTAAATAAGGATGGTCTTCTCCAAGAGGTGGAAACTAAATTATAAACTATGATATATTTGGCTTTCTAAATGATTAAATTCGAAGAGAGGTGAAGGAATTAGAGGAAATAAAATGAAATTATTATTGGAAAAAGAGATAGATTGGAGACTTAAAAATTGTGCCCTCTAGCTTCAAGTTGGTGATGGAAACACCAAGTATCTCCACCACATCACAAATTTTAGGAAAAATATAAATTCAATTTGGAAAATAGAGATTTGATGGCACTTGGGAAACTAGTTTCAAAGAGGATTTGGAGAAGGATTGAAGTACCTTGGCCAAATTTATAATATTGAAAGGAGAGCTTCAATAGCAGAAGTTATCCAAATGTCATCATACTTTCCCAACATTGTATATCGAGATGATAATCAATCTCTAATGGATGTCATAAGGAGAGAGGAATTATTATATGTTCTTCAAAGGTTCTAATTAGATAAAATATCAGGGCCTAATGGTTTTCCTATTGAATTTAATTTGGGATGTCTTGATTTCAATGGAGAAGCTTTAAGAAGTGTCACAAAGGATTTGTAGGCTTCAGGTAAGATGTTGGAAGTGGTTCAATTCAACTTTTTAGCACTTATTCCTAAATATGATTACCCTACTTCAATTGATAATTTTAGGTTGACATCCCTCCCCAATCATATTTATAAAATGATAACAAAAAAATTGCGAGAAGATACAAACATCTCTTTCCCAAAAGCATATTAGAGTAGCTTGGGTTTTTGGAGGGAAGGAAAATAAATGTAGTCAAGGTAGTGTTAGCGCTTGAGATTTCACCCTAGGCTGAGGAAGGTAAACCTTCAAGGCAACATCAAACCATTCAGCCCCGTAGCTAGCCCTACGGGGCAGGAGAAGGCTCTCTCCGGTCTATCTCGTAAAATCTTCAATTAGGGAGATGACCAACTAGGTAACACTGATGTTAGGCTAGTAAACTGATGAGGAGGGTTGATTTAAAGTTTTTGGGGTTTTTGGTGGCAATTGGAGGGAGTGCAATTCAAGATGTGGGGATTGAGCTCAGTTTTTGCAGGTGGGTCTTTGGGGCAAGGTAGGAGTTTGTGCTGATGCCTTTAGCTGAGATGGATGATCCAGGAAGAAAGAGAGGGAGCTAAAGAGGGCAAACAATGACTTTGAATCCTCTTTAGACAGTGGAAAACATAAATATTAAACAAAATTGGAAGCTGAGCATGGCATGCATGAATTCAAACTTTATCACTTCTTTTGTTTAATTAGCAGCAATAGAATAAGAGATGGAACACATAAACACACTTACAATGACAAGTAGGAAACACACCATCAACACAATAATCCACAAGAATCCACAATGATGTCTGCAAAACCCTGGCCTTCCTTTTCCTCAAATTGCAGAGATACAAGTAAAATATACAATAGAGCTTCTCCCTCAAGAGTCCCACCATCAAAATGAGGATGAGAAGGCATCATATAGCTGATCTAACTCCTTTCCCCACCTCTAGGGGTCGAGCTCAGCTTCCTAGGAGCAGTTTGAACTAATTCTAAACTAAGAACTAGATAATAGGCAGTCAAAACAACTTGCCTCTAAAACTTAGGAAACTAATCCATGCATTAAATTTTCACTATTTACATCAAAGAAAGTTCTAGAAGTGTCGAAGGAGAGTAAATGCATCCATGTGCCATGAAAATTACACCAAAGTTTCTTATTTACATGCCCAAAAGTCATCCAAGAGTAAAAACAGTGTTTTGCTGGCCGAAATGGTCAAATCTGGCAATTTTCCCTGAGTGGTCGCGCCCCTGATCCTGAGTGGTCGCGCCCCTTTGCAGCTCTGGTTGGAGGCCTTCCCGGTGTCCAAATCAGGTGCAAGATAGCTCTTTGGAAAGGTCTGGGAGTCTACTTTCCAACCCAAGTGGAATTTCTAAATTTGGAGTTGATTTGACCCCTCAAAAATCATTTCTCCCAAGGCAGATTTCTGCAACTCAAAAAAGGGGCAGAAAGTCAAAATTTGCATGTATTTTGAGCTTTTGGAGGCCCAAATCTCCATAAAATTTGAAACCCATCCATATCCAAGTGTATTTTGTCATGAAAAATCCAAATATGTAGAGTTTTCCTCAATCTGAGCTGTCCCCATGAGTGGTCGCGCGGGGGTGAGACCACTCAAATGACCAAAACCTGTAAAATGCTAAAAAATGCCAAAAATGCCTCAAAATCCTCAAAATTTCTTGTGTTTGCTGCTGGGAGGATACTAATGAGTATCATGGTGAGTGAGTGATGCCTCAGCCAAGATACGGAGTGGGTTGGCCTTCTTCTTCCTCGAAAGAGCCTCGTTCAACCGTCGTTGAAGGATCTTCATCCTTGCTTTGCAAACATGCATTCTTGCCCAATAATGATCCTTCATGTGTTTGAGAAACCTTTTGTCTCGGTTGGCTTTCTCCAACAGCTGCTGCAAGTGTACATTTGAACTGATGAGCCTTGATTCCCGGTCCCTAGGCCACAAGTCACCCGGCCTCCTACGGTTCAAGTCTCGGTTGCTACGAATTCTCCATAGTTCATCCAACTCTTTTTCCTCTTCTAGTTGCTTGTTGCGCTGCTCCAAGTAATTTATTGTCCACTTGGCCATATCAAGCTTCTCCTGCAGCAAGCGGTTTTCCGCCTCTCTCTGTCGGATGATCTCGTGCAAATCTGATGTAGGGGAGCGAGCATTAAGATCAATGATGTCAACCGGCATGTCAATGGCTCTCTCCTCCTCTGTCACGGGCTGTTTTCCCTCTCGTACCGCTGATGAAGAATGCGAGGCCCCTTCCACCTGATGTGGAGATAACACTCGCTGACCTGTAGCTGATGATGATGGCGAGACCCCTTCCACCTGCTGTGGAGAAAGTACTCGCCGAGCTGCTGCAAACAAGGCCCTCGGGCCTTTCTGATAAGTGAGGCGAGGTGAGGAAGCCATGTGTCTCGGAACAGTGATCTCAGGCTGATGTGAAGGACCTCCCTCCTCAAAAATGACCTCTGGCTGTGGCTCGGGCTGTGGCTCTGTGAAGAAATCCCGAGAAATGAAGTCTGCCCATGCAATGCCCTGCTGAGTCAACTGATGGGCAACAATAAGCTGGATAAGACCGTGATGGCACAAACTCCGATACTGCTGAGCTGGAGACCACCTCTGGAACACTGACACCATCCTCTGAATATCATGGAAAAATAAAACCGGGATGTTCATCATCCTCACCCGGGTGAAGTGCATCAGCAAGCGAATGTGATAAGAGAAGACCCGAGAAAATCTCCCCTCGCATGTGAAGTAGTGCATGATAAGCCGCATAATAGAAGCATACTCCACCCGGAGGAACCTGAAAGGAAAGATCCCCGACAAATGACTCATGAATGTTGGCCTGACATATGGCTCAAAATAAACATAATCCAGCATTTTGCGCTTGGGCCACACCTCACCCACATTTGGTATCCCGGTAGCCTCTGAAATCACCTCCGGAGATAGTACAAAATTCACCCCTGCAAGAGTGACCTGCCCATCATGAAGGTGCAAAACAAATAATCGGGCCAACTCCCTGTGGTGCTGAATCTAGGCCAGCCTCTCACAAAACTCAAGACATGACATGTACCAGAAAAAAGTCACTGCCAAAGGGCAAGCCTGTAACTCTGCTAGAGAAGTGGGCTCTTCTCTCTTATGATGACCACCTTTGCCACCCTTCCGAGGCCTCTGTACCTCAAACTCCGAAGAAGAAGACCGGTCATCACCTTGCTCATTAGTTTCAGTGGTTGACATGATGTTATTGAGCAAGGTGGAGAAAAAGAACACAACTGATTGCTGCCCTGCCTGCAAAATGCTGAGAAGTATGCTGTTTTCAAGGGGAAAAACTCATGAAGGAAATGTTAGGGGGGGGACTTTTAATAAGGAAAGGGAAATATATAAAAACAGGGAATTTAAAGGACTGATTCACAAAATATCAAACATGTTCCTCATCTCTTATCATTTGGAAATCATTTGCAAATAAATACTTTATTAGGGAAAATATGTGTAATGATCACCAAGGGAAAGGAAAATATATATTTTTTAACATGGGGTAAAGGACAACATGATCATAGGGGTATGGGGTAGCATCAATCATTAGCATCAACAGGCTGCTCCTTTAATTTGTCTTTGACTGTACTTTATAAGCATACTCTGTTTTTTCAAGTTTATGTGCTTTTGATGCTAAGGGGAAACAAAGCATTAGTTTGCATTTGTCATGAGGGAAAAAGGGGCTTTAGTTACATGTTGACAAAAGGGAAGAGGGATTTCAATTGCACTGGGATTTTTAGGGAAGGAATAGAGCAATTGAACTGGGATTTTAATGAAGGGAAAAGTAGGGAAAACAGAGTTTAAAATTGGGGAGATGCAACAATTTCTCCTGTGCAAACCCTATCACAGCAAACTGTCCATTTTGAGCATCATGTACAGTTGTATATTGTTGATTTTGGCATGAATGTTTACACAGCATCCTTGCCTCTGATTTTTACACAACAATATGTCTTTTTGGCATGGTAATGCTTGACTATGTTTTTGTGGTGAACATGCACATGCATTTGCCATATATATATACTCTTTTCTTTTTCATAACATTTCTTTTTATCTTTGCTGTGTTTTTATATATCTTTTGTTTTATTAACTGCTGTGTGATAATGCTTTAGGGTTTGAGTAGCGTATATAGGCATTAGGGTTTGGGAAGGATAGATAGGCATTAGGGTTTTGAGGAGGGGTTAGGGTTTTAGGAACTTTGGGATGGGATTTTTAGTATAGTTTGCAAATGAGATAAAAGAGAGAGACACACTGACATTTGTGAACCAAAATGGGAAACCAAGGAGGGAAAAAGGAATTATAAACCTTGAAAAAAAAACATAACCGTAGCATAATGCCTACAACACAAACAATCATTCCTATCCTTTCTCCATGCATTTTTTCTGTGATAACATACATATCAAGCCCATGAATTCATATCTCTAGCTTTCAAATGTATAAAGAGACCCTACCTCGACCGATTGAGTGAATGAGAGAGAGTTTGGGTCGATTTTGGAGGTTCCTGGGCAAATCGGCCTGAGTGGTCGCGCCCCTACTGAGTGGTCGCGCCCTTGTAAATTTACACAACAAAAATTGCGCTGAGTGGTCGCGCCCCACCCAAGTGGTCGCGCAGCCTGCCTGAGTGGTCGCGCACCAGGCAAATACCCAATTTTGCTGCAAATCGCCTTCTTCGACCTCTCAAGTGTGTTTGCTTGCTCTCAAATGCATAATGAGGCTCCTTAGAGGGAAATTTGGCCTTTATATGCCCAAATTTGAAAAAATTAACTTACAAAACCCACTTTGTAATGTTTTTGCTTTGGCATTCATTTTAACACTGTTTTTGAGTTCATTTTGTCCTGATTTTGGCCTTTTGAATGTTTTAACTCTGTTCTTTTTGCAGGTTAGCCATCTGAGGGATGCTAGTGAGGAGACCAGGGTTATTGCCGGCATTTTGGAGAATTTTGAAAATTTTCTTTATTTTTGCAAATTTCACATGACCTTGGGTTTAAAAACAAAGTTTTTAAAACCAAGGTATAAATGATCTGTAGCTGATGAGAAATATCAATGGAACATATGTACGTACCTCCTTCTGGCTTGCTGGGCACTCATGGACCTTTGACTCATGACCTTGCAGTGATTTTTGACTTAAAACCCTAGACCTAAGACTTGGGATCTCAAGACCAAAATAAACAAGTATAACACAAGCTCATTAAATGACATGACCTGCTCCAGCAAAACCAAGAAGGGAACAAAAGACCAGCTCCTCCATCAGTGTTATGGCATGCCTAATGGGATGCAAGACTGACACTGATGAGACACCTACTTATGCAAAATGCAAAGAGCTTTTGATCACCGATGGAGGGCTCAAGACCGACACTAACATTGGCTCCGATTGGGGATGGTAGCTCCTTGGAGGTGCCAAGAACCTTAGACCTCTGGGAGAGCAGACCAGTGCTTTATTTATTGGGCAATGGAGTCAACTTGTAAACCTATGACCAACCATGGAAATGACTTTATTTGACTTGGACTAAACTGAAAATGTGAAAGGACTAAGACACACACACTGACCTACTTTTGCAGAAAATAAACAATCTGAAAACTTCACACCAACTAATCACCATCCTTAGAATTATAGCCTTCACCGCGGGCCCCAAACTAAGAATGAGAGATCAGTTCACACTTGCTGTAATGAAAGGAAAACGGTAATTACAATGAGAGTGATTAGAGCAACATTTGCTCAAGCATGATATCTCTTAAGAAGTCGGCCATTCACCGACCCACCGGGACAGTCATCGCCATTCATCTCCTTGAGAAGGAAAGCATTTGGACCACGGTATGCAGCAATCTTATAAGGACCTTTCCACAAATTATCAAATTTACCATGCTTACCTTTGTCCTCATTTCGGGCATCCCATCTCAGGACAACATCTTCCAGCTGAAAGTTATCCGACTTTGCTTTCTTGTCATAAATTTTCTTGATGCGCTCTTGTAACTTCAAAGCATTTTGGAGCACTTCTTCCCTTGTCTGCTGTAAGTGAACCATTTGATTGATGCGCCTTTGCATTGGATCCAGATCTTCACCTGCCTCTTGAAGCAATCTTGCAACCGGTACACTAAGTGATGTTGGAAAAACTGCATCAGTTCCATAAACAATCTCAAATGGAGACATGTGAATGGACTTCTTTTGACTCACCCGATCAGCCCATAATGCATTTACCAATTTCTTGTGCCAAATTTTCTTGTTAATTTCCAGCATTTTCTTGATAATGTTCACTAGTGACTTATTTGACGATTCGGCCAGCCCATTACCTTGCGGATGATAAGCGGTTGAGTGCCCCAAGTTGATGTTATACTTATAACAGAAATCAACCATCTTCTTGGACTTAAACGCTGCTGCATTGTCTGTGATCAATTTGAATGGACAGCCAAAACGGGACAAGATATTATTTTCAAGAAAAGAGATGATTACCGAATCTGTAGCCTGGCGAGTGGGAATTGCCTCTATCCACTTTGTGAAGTAATCGGTAGCGGTTAAGATCCAACGGTGCTGCCCGGATGATGCTGGGTGGATTTCACCAATAAAGTCTAAGCCCCACTTCTGAAATGGCGCACTAATCTCCACCGGTTTGAGAGGCAATGGCTGCAACTTTTGCTTTCCTTGAAATATTTGACATTCATGACAGCTCTTCACCGCTTTGTACACATCAGAAAATAGGGAAGGCCAATAAAAACCAGCTCGCAAGATCTTGTTGGCCGTTGTTTTCCAAAACAAGTGACCTCCACAATCACCTTTATGGAAGTCTTCCACTGTTGCCTTCGCTTCCTCTTCGACCAAACAATTCAGCAAGATGCCTCCGGGATCTTTCCAATAAAGTGCAGATTTCATAATACAAAACTTAGCAGCCTTTAGCTTTAATGTTCTTGCCTTATTTCTTGACATTTCGGGAGGTGCAGATAAGTTTTGAAGTACATAAACTATATCAGCATACCAAGGTGAAGAAACAAAGATGTCTGATACCTGAACTGCTGAATTTTCTTCCTCACCATCGGATAAGGCAGCGATCAAGTTGATGTCAAGAGAATGAAGGTTTGTTTCCGCCATTAATTTCGCGAGACCTTGTCCTTTAATCAGCTTGGTGGGCTTGATTTCAACATCATACTCTAAGAGAGCAGCAATCCACTTACCCCTCCTACCTTCCGGCTCCGTTTGTACCAAGACATCTTTTACGGCTGCACTAGGAACATATGCCAATACATGAGAGTTGAGAATATATACCCGGAAATCTTTCAAGGCTTTGATCAGCGCCAAAGCTTGCTTCTCAATGATGTTATAGTTTAGTGCTCCATCTCTAATAATCCGGCTGAAAAAAGCTATTGGCCTCTCAACTCCTTCTCTTTTTTGCATCAATACTGCTGCCAATGTATGCTCGGAAGCGAAAGAGAACAAGATGAAATCTTGAGTATAATCGGGGCTGATCAAGGTAGGGGCTGAAGACAAGATTACCTTGATTAGATTGAAAGATTTGACTGCCTCCTCGGTCCACTTAATCTCGCTGTCCTTTCGAAGCATATTGGTTATCTCTCTAAGGTGCTCTGCAAGGTTGGGAATGAAGCGGCGCAGAAAATTTAATTTGCCATTAAAAGACTGTATTTCCTTCTTGTTTCGGGGCTGCTCTAGCTACTGAATTGCTTCCACCCGTGCGGGATCAATTCGGATGCCATCTTTGGAAATGATATGTCCCAGCAATTTGCCTTCACTCATGGCAAAAAGACTCTTTTTCGGGTTCAAGGAAATGCCATATTTTCTGCACTTTTGGAACACTTTAGTTAAGTGAAATAGATGCTCTTCATCTGATTTGGAAAACACGGTTAGATCGTCAAGATACACAACTAAAAATACATCCTTTTCATTAGCGAAAGCCATATCCATAGCTCGCTGAAATGTGGCACCCGCATTTTTCAACCCAAATGGCATTTTGGCGTAGTGAAATGTTCCCCATGGTGTAGTGAAGGCTATCTTATCACGGTCATCCTCGTGCACTAAAATCTGATTGTACCCGGAGTATCCATCAAGCAATGACATTCTTGAAGCGCCCACTACCCGCTGCAATATGTGGTCCATTTTAGGCAGCGGATAGTTGTCCTTTAGCGACACTTTGTTTAAATTTCTGAAGTCTATGCACAAGCGAATCTCACCGGTCTTCTTTCTCACAGGAACTAGGTTGGAGATCCAATCTGAAAAGCGAATGGGAACTATGATTCCGGACTTGTAGAGCCTATTGACCTCTTTCTCAATCAAAGGCAGCAACTTGGGATTGATCCTCCGCAACTCTTGCCGAAAAGGCTTTTGATTTGGCTTTATAGGAATAGTGTGCTGGATGATGCTTGTATCATATGTCTTTAAGTCTGAATAATCCCAAGCAAAGACATTAGAATAAGATGACAATAATCTGATGTATTGACTTTTTACCTTGGGTGGTAATGCTTTAGATAACTTGACCATCCTTGGATTGTCGGCTGTCCCGAGATTCACATCTTCAACACCTTCATCCGTTGGCTTCAAGGTTGGCTTGCGGGCCACATCATCTTGATCAAATAATTCTTCTAAAGGAATCAAACCTTTTGGAATATAATTATCTTTGAGCTGCAAAACATCCATTTGATTAACTCCTTCAGGTTCTATGTCAATTGAGATTTCTTGAAATTTACCTTCTCCATGCAAGAAATCTTTGATCTCCTCGTCATCTTGAAACACTTGCCAACATCTTTGATTATCCGGGACTGTAGGACGGTGCTTTACATAGATTTCGAACTTGTTGCTTGAATTCATTGGTATCTTCAAATTACTTGCTGCTTTGGCCAATGCATCCGCAACACCATTTTGAATCCGGGGCACACATGTCAAAGTATGTTCAGAAAATCTTTTCAGGATATCTAAAACAACATTTCTATAAGCTCTCATACGTGGGTGTTTGGCCTGAAATTCACCTTTGACTTGTTTGATAACTAGTTCGGAGTCGCCATATATTGCTATTTTCTTTGCCTTTAACTTCAGAAGGATTTTCAAACCAGCAATAAGAGCTTCATATTCTGCCTCATTATTCGAGCAATCAAATGCTAATTTATAAGAACATACTCGTACCTTGCTTGGAACTCGATCTTGGGCTGAGAATGGACTTCGAATCCACACACCAATACCAGCACCATCGCTGCCCACTGCACCATCAAAATCCATAGTCCAAAGACCCTCTTCATCATCTTCTAGGTGCTGAAAATCTGATGTTGTTGCAGTCATGATTTGCTGCCCATTTGTTTCAGTGATTGACCTTATGACAGCAGTCCTTTCTTCACTTTCCGTTCTCAATACTTCTCTAAAGTTTTCTGCAATGCCTGGGATATCTTCTACTTGAACCAACTGACTATCTACCTCATTAAAATTATCAGCAAATAAAACAAAGGATTCTAAATCTGTTTGTACATAATTTACAGGATGATTTACTGGCTTTTCCTTGCTAGTAATCATATACTTCATCTTTTGCTCTCGGTACACCTTTCTCATTTGGCCAAACACCGGAATAGTAGCATATGAAAAATCAAGCTGAAGTGTACTCTTTAGCTTAGCTCCCCATGACCTTGAGAGCAGCATGCCAAACCGTGGAGGAATGTCCGCCACCACAACATCCATCAAAAGATTCTTTGCTGGGATTTGATCTAGACTCACAACCAAATCTTTAATCAAACCGATGCATCTCACCCGACTGGAATCAAATGAGTATAGATCATGGTACTTTCTGGTAATGTCAAGTCCCAACTTCTCCATAATTGCCTTAGGCATTAGATTGTGTGATGCTCCCGAATCAAACATAGCATTATGAAGCACATAATCATGAATTCTCAAGCTGATATAGAATGGAGGAACCTCACTCTCGGGGGACTCACCATTTAGAGCTGGCCCAAAGATCAATTCCGGCTGGTCATCCTCTACGTTCACTGCATCTAACATTGGGTCAATGTTGAATACTTTAGAAATTTGTGCACGATATGTACTGTTCTTCATGACTTCTGTCAATGGAATGGTCAATTTCAATTTTGCAACTTCATTCTCAATGCTGAATGCTTGACTCTTTTCACCTTCCTTTGCCGGATTGTCTCGTTTTTCTGCTCTATCTTTGGGTACATTTGATGGCTGATCCATCTTGTTTGCTGGAACTGTTTGAGTTGATGAAGGATCCATGATTTCTTTACCTTTTCTCTGTGGAACAGCAGCACCATTCTTTGCCAAGTTGTCCGCCTTCTTTTGAATCGGATTTATGGGAATTGTCCGGTTTCTCAATTGCCTTTGCTGGCCTTGCTGAGCTGATAAAGCGTGTAAGTAACCTCTTTGATACTCTTCTGACTCATCTTGAAGTACAACATCATTAGATAAAATATAGTGCTCATCTTGAGGTGTATATGCATTACCTACCAGCTCTTCTTCCTCCGTGACGTATGTGGGCAGATCATCGGGAGTGAAGAAATGATTTTCTTCGCCAACACCTTCACCTTCATCTTCTGATTCTTGAGTGACATAATTTTGTTGAAATGGAGGTTGGATTGGCTGCTGCATAGCCGCTTCTTGTGCTCGTGTTTCCCGCTGCTTGATTCTATATTGGGGCTGCTGTTGTTGACCTCTGAAGTTTGGGTTTCGAACTTGAGGCTCCGGTTTGCCAAGACTAAGATTTTGGAATGCCTTTTTCATCTCCTCAACTGTACGAAGAACCTGAGAAGTGGATGCTGCCTCTTCTTTGATTGTGACCTTCTTCTCCGCTTTCATTCTTGCCCTTTTGTCATTCAAATTAGCCTCCACACTGACTGCAATTTTCTGCATTTCCTCCAAGGTAGGAGGATCTCGGTCCCGCAGTGAGTAGGCCATCTCCGGATCGAAACCATCCGGGAACTTAAGCAATGCGGACTTTCTTGATGGTTTCAAATCATCGGGTATAGCGTTATACACTGAATTAAATCTGATGATATAATCTTGAACCGACTCACCCGGATTTCGCTTGAGGTTGTTGTACTCGGCATTGATTTGCAGCGGGTCTTTCCTTATTTCCCATCGGTCCAAGAATTGATTCTCGAGTGCTTCTAAGGTGGTGATGCTGTTAGCTGCCAACCCTCTGAACCATTTTCTAACTTCTCCGGTAAATGTTTGCACGAACAACCGCATGGTAACATCTTCTTCATCTAACTCATATAGATCAAAGAAAGTGGACATTTTATCGATATGTTGCTGTGCTGTAGTAATTTGCGGAGTGCCATCAAACATGGGAATTTTAATTAGCAGGCATATCATGAAGATTAGCAGGCAATACAAGTGGGGCAAACCGGGCTGCCATTGTTCTTGGTAAGGTAGGTCTTGGAGTAGCAGGCGGGGTAGGTGTGGCAGTATGAGGAGTAAGAGGAGGAGAAGTAGTATGTGAAACCGAAGGCGAAACAACTGTAGATGGGGGATGAGTAACTATGGGAGTGATGGCAATATAAGGGGGATTTGACTGTTCATGCGCCGTGATAGAAGATCCAATATGACCAGAGATATTTTCAAGGAAATCAGCAAGAGTTGTAGCTTGTACACTTGTCTGGAGATTCCTCAAAATGAAATTTTCAACTAATTTATCATGCCTCTCGAATTCAATAGCAGCTGCAAAATCAGGATTAGGAACTAGAGTAGCAAGTGCACTTTCAGATTTAGCTTTAAACAACGACAACTCAAAACTTTCATCGAAATCAAGATCTTCAAGATACTCAAAAATAGTTGGGCATGAATTAGATCTAACAATTGGTCTTGGATCAGTAGCCAGCTTGTTTTCGCGAATAGACTA
This sequence comes from Pinus tabuliformis, assembly GCA_031772625.1. Lineage (NCBI taxonomy): Eukaryota > Viridiplantae > Streptophyta > Pinopsida > Pinales > Pinaceae > Pinus > Pinus tabuliformis. Next base: position 566,553,239 of record CM062818.1, on the reverse strand, counting down.
GGAAAGGAAAAACCGCTCAGCCGTATGGAAACTCTTAGCCTATCATCCGAAGCTTAGAGTCCATAATGATACTGGGATAAAGATGTCACTGAAGTGAGAGTTTCAGAAGCTCACGGAGATTGACTGAAGCAGCGTTTATCTACTAACGCTGATGTAAAACAAGAGCGTGTTCAAAGGCTACCTGGCGTGACTTCAGGCTCCGTCTAAGACTTGCGAAACACACACATCAACACACAAACAAGTTTGTTCTCCCCAGTATGGTCGCCACTATGTTAGCGCTTGAGATTTCACCCTAGGCTGAGGAAGGTAAACCTTCAAGGCAACATCAAACCATTCAGCCCCGTAGCTAGCCCTACGGGGCAGGAGAAGGCTCTCTCCGGTCTATCTCGTAAAATCTTCAATTAGGGAGATGACCAACTAGGTAACACTGATGTTAGGCTAGTAAACTGATGAGGAGGGTTGATTTAAAGTTTTTGGGGTTTTTGGTGGCAATTGGAGGGAGTGTAATTCAGGATGTGGGGATTGAGCTCAGTTTTTGCAGGTGGGTCTTTGGGGCAAGGTAGGAGTTTGTGCTGATGCCTTTAGCTGAGATGGATGATCCAGGAAGAAAGAGAGGGAGCTAAAGAGGGAAAACAATGACTTTGAATCCTCTTTAGACAGTGGAAAACATAAATATTAAACAAAATTGAAAGCTGAGCATGGCATGCATGAATTCAAACTTTATCACTTCTTTTGTTTAATTAGCAGCAATAGAATAAGAGATGGAACACATAAACACACTTACAATGACAAGTAGGAAACACACCATCAACACAATAATCCACAAGAATCCACAATGATGTCTGCAAAACCCTGGCCTTCCTTTTCCTCAAATTGCAGAGATACAAGTAAAATATACAATAGAGCTTCTCCCTCAAGAGTCCCACCATCAAAATGAGGATGAGAAGGCATCATATAGCTGATCTAACTCCTTTCCCCACCTCTAGGGGTCGAGCTCAGCTTCCTAGGAGCAGTTTGAACTAATTCTAAACTAAGAACTAGATAATAGGCAGTCAAAACAACTTGCCTCTAAAACTTAGGAAACTAATCCATGCATTAAATTTTCACTATTTACATCAAAGAAAGTTCTAGAAGTGTCGAAGGAGAGTAAATGCATCCATGTGCCATGAAAATTACACCAAAGTTTCTTATTTACATGCCCAAAAGTCATCCAAGAGTAAAAACAGTGTTTTGCTGGCCGAAATGGTCAAATCTGGAAATTTTCCCTGAGTGGACGCGCCCCTGATCCTGAGTGGTCGCGCCCCTGATCCTGAGTGGTCGTGCCCCTTTGCAGCTCTGGTTGAAGGCCTTCCCGGTGTCCAAATCAGGTGCAAGATAGCTCTTTGGAAAGGTCTGGGAGTCTACTTTCCAAACCAAGTGGAATTTCTGAATTTGGAGTTGATTTGACCCCTCAAAAATCATTTCTCCCAAGGCAGCTTTCTGCAACTCAAAAAGGGGCAGAAAGTCAAAATTTGCATGTATTTTGAGCTTTTGGAGGCCCAAATCTCCATAAAATTTGAAACCCATCCATATCCAAGTGTATTTTGTCATGAAAAATCCAAATATGTAGAGTTTTCCTCAATCTGAGCTGTCCCCATGAGTGGTCGCGCGGGGGGTGAGACCACTCAAATGACCAAAACCTGTAAAATGCTAAAAAATGCAAAAAATGCCTCAAAATCCTCAAAATTTCTTGTGTTTGCTGCTGGGAGGATACTAATGAGTATCATGGTGAGTGAGTGATGCCTCAGCCAAGATACGGAGTGGGTTGGCCTTCTTCTTCCTCGAAAGAGCCTCGTTCAACCGTCGTTGAAGGATCTTCATCCTTGCTTTGCAAACATGCATTCTTGCCCAATAATGATCCTTCATGTGTCTGAGCAACCTTTTGTCTCGGTTGGCTTTCTCCAACAGCTGCTGCAAGTTTACATTTGAACTGATGAGCCTTGATTCCCGGTCCCTAGGCCACAAGTCACCCGGCCTCCTACGGTTCAAGTCTCGGTTGCTACGAATTCTCCATAGTTCATCCAACTCTTTTTCCTCTTCTAGTTGCTTGTTGCGCTGCTCCAAGTAATTTATTGTCCACTTGGCCATATCAAGCTTCTCCTACAGCAAGCGGTTTTCCGCCTCTCTCTGTCGGATGATCTCGTGCAAATCTGATGTAGGGGAGCGAGCATTAAGATCAATGATGTCAACCGGCATGTCAATGGATCTCTCCTCCTCTGTCACGGGCTGTTTGCCCTCTCGTACCGCTGATGAAGAATGCGAGGCCCCTTCCACCTGATGTGGAGATAACACTCGCTGACCTGTAGCTGATGATGATGGCGAGACCCCTTCCACCTGCTGTGGAGAAAGTACTCGCCGAGCTGCTGCAAACAAGGCCCTCGGGCCTTTCTGATAAGTGAGGCGAGGTGAGGAAGCCATGTGTCTCGGAACAGTGATCTCAGGCTGATGTGAAGGACCTCCCTCCTCAAAAATGACCTCTGGCTGTGGCTCGGGCTGTGGCTCTGTGAAGAAATCCCGAGAAATGAAGTCTGCCCATGCAATGCCCTGCTGAGTCAACTGATGGGCAACAATAAGCTGGATAAGACCGTGATGGCACAAACTCCGATACTGCTGAGCTGGAGACCGCCTCTGGAACACTGACACCATCCTCTGAATATCATGGAAAAATAAAACCGGGATGTTCATCATCCTCACCCGGGTGAAGTGCATCAGCAAGCGAATGTGATAAGAGAAGACCCGAGAAAATCTCCCCTCGCATGTGAAGTAGTGCATGATAAGCCGCATAATAGAAGCATACTCCGCCCGGAGGAACCTGAAAGGAAAGATCCCCGACAAATGACTCATGAATGCTGGCCTGACATATGGCTCAAAATAAACATAATCCAGCATTTTGCGCTTGGGCCACACCTCACCCACATTTGGTATCCCGGTAGCCTCTGAAATCACCTCCGGAGATAGTACAAAATTCACCCCTACAAGAGTGACCTGCCCATCATGAAGGTGCAAAACAAATAATCGGGCCAACTCCCTGTGGTGCTGAATCTGGGCCAGCCTCTCACAAAACTCAAGACATGACATGTACCGGAAAAAAGTCACTGCCAAAGGGCAAGCCTGTAACTCTGCTAGAGAAGTGGGCTCTTCTCTCTTATGATGACCACCTTTGCCACCCTTCCGAGGCCTCTGTACCTCAGACTCCGAAGAAGAAGACCGGTCATCACCTTGCTCATTAGTTTCAGTGGTTGACATGATGTTATTGAGCAAGGTGGAGAAAAAGAACACAACTGATTGCTGCCCTGCCTGCAAAATGCTGAGAAGTATGTTGTTTTCAAGGGGAAAAAATCATGAAGGAAATGTTAGGGGGGGGGACTTTTAATAAGGAAAGGGAAATATATAAAAACAGGGAATTTAAAGGACTGATTCACAAAATATCAAACATGTTCCTCATCTCTTATCATTTGGAAATCATTTGCAAATAAATACTTTATTAGGGAAAATATGTGTAATGATCACCAAGGGAAAGGACAATAATTTTTTTTTAACATGGGGTAAAGGACAACATGATCATAGGGGTATGGGGTAGCATCAATCATTAGCATCAACAGGCTGCTCCTTTAATTTGTCTTTGACTGTACTTTATAAGCATACTCTGTTTTTTCAAGTTTATGTGCTTTTGATGCTAAGGGGAAACAAAGCATTAGTTTGCATTTGTCATGAGGGAAAAAGGGGCTTTAGTTACATGTTGACAAAAGGGAAGAGGGATTTCAATTGCACTGGGATTTTTAGGGAAGGAATAGAGCAATTGAACTGGGATTTTAATGAAGGGAAAAGTAGGGAAAACAGAGTTTAAAATTGGGGAGATGCAACAATTGCTCCTGTGCAAACCCTATCACAGCAAACTGTCCATTTTGAGCATCATGTACAGCTGTATATTGTTGATTTTGGCATGAATGTTTACACAGCATCCTTGCCTCTGATTTTTACACAACAATATGTCTTTTTGGCATGGTAATGCTTGACTCTGTTTTTGTGGTGAACATGCACATGCATTTGCCATATATATATACTCTTTTTTTTTTATAACATTTTTTTTTATCTTTGCTGTGTTTTTATATATCTTTTGTTTTATTAACTGCTGTGTGATAATGCTTTAGGGTTTGAGTAGGGTATATAGGCATTAGGGTTTGGGAAGGATAGATAGGCATTAGGGTTTTAAGGAGGGGTTAGGGTTTTAGGAACTTTGGGATGGGATTTTTAGTATAGTTTGCAAATGAGATAAAATAGAGAGACACACTGACATTTGTGAACCAAAATGGGAAACCAAGGAGGGAAAAATGAATTATAAACCTTGAAAAACAAACATAACCATAGCATAATGCCTACAACACAAACAATCATTCCTATCCTTTCTCCATGCATTTTTTCTGTGATAACATACATATCAAGCCCATGAATTCATATCTCTAGCTTTCAAATGTATAAAGAGACCCTACCTCGACCGATTGAGTGAATGAGAGAGAGTTTGGGTCGATTTTGGAGGTTCCTGGGCAAATCGGCCTGAGTGGTCGCGCCCCCGTGCTGAGTGGTCGCGCCCCTGCTGAGTGGTCGCGCCCTTGTAAATTTACACAGCAAAAATTGCGCTGAGTGGTCGCGCACCCTGCCTGAGTGGTCGCGCACCAGGCAAATACCCAATTTTGCTGCAAATCGCCTTCTTCGACCTCTCAAGTGTGTTTTCTTGCTCTCAAATGCATAATGAGGCTCCTTAGAGGGAAATTTGGCCTTTATATGCCCAAATTTGAAAAAATTAACTTACAAAACCCACTTTGTAATGTTTTTTCTTTGGCATTCATTTTAACACTGTTTTTGAGTTCATTTTGTCCTGATTTTGGCCTTTTGAATGTTTTAACTCCGTTCTTTTTGCAGGTTAGCCATCTGAGGGATGCTAGTGAGGAGACCAGGGTTATTGCCGGCATTTTGGAGAATTTTGAAAATTTTCTTTATTTTTGCAAATTTCACATGACCTTGGGTTTAAAAACAGAGTTTTTAAAACCAAGGTATAAATGATCTGTAGCTGATGAGAAATATCAATGGAACATATGTACATACCTCCTTCTGGCTTGCTGGGCACTCATGGACCTTTGACTCATGACCTTGCAGTGATTTTTGACTTAAAACCCTAGACCTAAGACTTGGGATCTCAAGACCAAAATAAACAAGTATAACACAAGCTCATTAAATGACATGACCTGCTCCAGCAAAACCAAGAAGGGAACAAAAGACCAGCTCCTCCATCAGTGTTATGGCATGCCTAATGGGATGCAAGACTGACACTGATGAGACACCTACTTATGCAAAATGCAAAGAGCTTTTGATCACCGATGGAGGGCTCAAGACCGACACTAACAGGTAGTACAAAAGGGATTTCAATACATTAAGTTCAAAAAACTAAAGGAAATTGTAGTTCATGCTTACTTTTATAAGACTTGTGATAGAGTGAATTGGATTTAGTTGAGATTATTTCTTATACATGTGGGTTTATGTGAATATTTTGTTACTTGGGTAATGAACTACCTCACTTTAGCGTCCTCTTTAGTGCTCACAAATATATCAACAATGTCCTCTTTTAGGCTTGAGAATGGACTCGAGTAGGGTTGTTCATGTTGATTTTTAGGGCGTCCTCTAAAATGATAATTGCTTCTTATGATTTTATATTAGATTAATATTTTCTTGTAGTCTTTTCATCATAAAGCAACTACTTAAAGGATCTCAACAGTAAACAAAAATGCTATAAGGATCATAAAGAGACAACCACACAATAACACAAGTATTTATCCTAGGAAAGCCAACATGGGGAAAATCCTAGCAACCTTTTTCTTAGAGAAATCATCAAGTTCAACATAGATACATCAGTCATATGCTAGGTCAAACTAACCAACAATCTAGCTATGTAAAACCTAGTTCAACCCTCCTGGTCAAGTCCAACATCTTTCCCAATAAACTTGATCTACTCTACTTAGCTAGGGTATAATTTCATCCTCATCCTTCATCCATGGAATTTTTTCCTATAGCCCTAACATGCTCAAAAAATTGACCTTGCTATATATCATAATTTCTTCCTTCTGACATTAGGAAGTCATATTTTTTCATGGTCATAAAATTCCTCCATTCATCCTTGTCTTAGATTCATCCTTGCCATAGATTTCCTTACATTTATCCTTGCCACATATTCATCCTTGTCATAGATTGCCTCATATTTTCTTGCATTAAAAGGTTTAAACTTGTATTCAACAGAGAAATTTGAATTCTGTGTTGGAGAGGAGGTCGGGCCACATATAAATATTCTTCTTTCTAGATGAATGGGTGCCATTTAAGGGCTAGACCTACTTGACTAGGAGGGTCGACTTCTTCTTTTGGAGCCAAAAATTCATCTTTTGTAATTTTTTTTTTTCTTTCTCAAATGACACGAAGAACATGTCTTGTAATATTTTTTTTTACTCTAGCATGAAGAACGTGCTTACAAATACATTAAGGGAAAAATATACATTATGACGACCATAGTTACAAAAACTCAACACTCCCTGATAACACCAGAAAATCGTACACATGTTAGTACAATCCATAAGACACTAAAAGGTGTCCAGAAGAATGCACAAGTGAACATTTTCTAGCTAAATACATCATGAAGTTAAAAAAATCAAATTTCTCCTAAGGTCCAAAGTTTATAAAGCAAAAACAATTGATGTCGCATGGTTATTTCTTTGATAAACGTGCACAGAGAATATCCTTCGAAAGTCATGCGGTTGCATAAAAGGATGACGTAGTGATTCAGGACCACTCTACCCACTTGGGGTCAATTCTCTGACATGAGCTCAGTCCAGTACATCCGAATTCAAGTCACCTTGAAGATATGCAACCTTCAATGGAATTATCTTGTCCCACTCATGTGTCATTATCATGTATGAACCAAGAGGGGGAAGATGGATTAAAAAAATTATATATAAACAAGCCATGGGAGAGCCAAAATATGAGACATTATTATGTTGGCCAAATTGCTATCTGAGGAAACCACCATTGCATTGTTGAAGCCAAATAAGTGAAGAGAACTAGAATGTTGGACATATTTCTTCTAAGCAATCCATCATCCTAGTGAGAAAAGAGGAATCCACCATTGGAGAGTCTTCATACTTCTTTGAGAGAGAGGAGAAACTTGCAAAGAGATTGAGGAAAAGAAACCCCCTTGCTGAGGATTTTTGAGCACCATAGCTCAAATAATTCTCTTCAAGTGTCTAAGATTCATCTATTGTATTCAACCTCTACTACCAGCAGTCAATAAAGGGAGATTTTTCCATTATCTTATTGATTTGTTTGCTCCATTTGAGCATTGTTTGTGTATTTACCTCTTTGTTTAGTTTATGTTTATGTATGCATTGTTTCCACTATTTACAATGTTGTATTTATTTAAGTATGTCCACTAACAACACCAATTCTTCCTGTGATCCTTTGTAGGGAACAATCAACTGTTAAGGAGGTGTATTTTGGTACATCTTTGCCAAAAAAACGCTACCACAAGAATGGCGACCATACAATTGTATTTTCATTAATCTAAATATTTTTTTGTAGGACCTTCTCTCTGCACAACCATCCTACATGGCGCTCAACACCTCTCTGGAATTTTTACAGACCTCAAGGACCTTTTCTGAGCCAGCAAAAGTGAAAATTTTCCTCTTCTTTCTTGCCCATGAGACTTTCTCTCTGACAGATGCATGTGCACATTTGTGTGCAGATAAACCTACGTAGTCAATAGAAAGAAATTACCCTTTTCATTCTGTGTTCTGTTTAATACCCCTAGTTTCTTAACTAACCTCAATTGGTGGATAAATTAGAGTATTTTTTATTTTTCATTTGCAAATACACACATAACTTAATCAAGGAGAAAAGTAAGTGGTCAAATTCCACATATGTTTTTCAAACTATTTTTGCTCAAATTTTTTGTAAATCACATAGCTTAATTAGTAAAGAAGTAAGTGGCCCTCATCCACAAATCTTACTTCTAGACAAAGCATTTAATTCATCACTTTTTGGGACTAGGAGAAAATGTTATTAGACAAAGTAAGTAATATTTGCTTCCCTTGTGTCTCTTAGATGAACCTAGGCTTGCACATGAAAACTTTCCTGAAATCATTTGAATTTACATCTCCCTTGTTAAGCTCCACATAGTTTAATAGGAAAAGAGTAAGTGGCCCATAATCCACAATATATCTCTTTTTTTCCAGGCAATGAACAATCAATACTTAGTGTAAATAGAAGGAAATTGTAAAGGATCACCATATATCCACATATTATCACACTTTGCATGCTCACTTGCATCACACACTAAACTTCCATATGTTTTGTACTCAAGGACATTCAGTTTTTAGAGCTTTGGGTACTTAGTCTATTTTGGCTTACAAAATCACTCTATAAGTGAATTAAGACTCCTTAAAAACAACAATAACTTGAACCAACTAAGTTTCCCCATAGGGGCCACCAAAAAATTTATAGTTCAAGTTAGGACCATTGTGGGTAGGCATCCCATAATTTTCCATGGTCATGTTACACCTTTAAAACATAGTTGTTGACTTTTTAAGGAGCTTAAAATCCTTCAATCATCACATGAAAAATAATACCCAATCATGGCAGAGACCCGAATCAGAGGGGGTTTGACTTAGGTCCAATGTCTGTGGTACTCTTTGGGGCTACCTGACCCATCTAGTGCCTGGTACTGGTAACTAACTACCAAAAAGCTAACGAATTGAATGCTCAAGTGGGATGAAGATTCTTTAGTGGCCAAAATCTTGGGCATCCTTTCCCTATAGGTGATGGTGAACTCAACACTTGAGTCTCATTACCATTACCTTGGTTGATTCTTCGATTGCTTGAAGGTGTCACCAGTTCTTTCGGGACTTTTTCCCAGGACCCACCAAAAGATATCTTCGCAAGGCACAATTACTTTAAGAGTGGAAAGGATGATTAATTCTCCATAGGATTTTTCATCACACGCAAAAAACAAAACCATTTTTCTTGTTTTCTTTATCACATAGTTTAATTATAAAAGGAAAATAAACCATTTATATTTTTGCTTTGTTTTATGTATGTGAGCATATTTCGTTGATACTTATCTCCTTCCATCACCATACAAAAAGTAGCACACACTCTAATCGACACCATAGGGGACCCCATGACTCCCCGTCGATCTAGATGTTTATTAAACCCCCCCATTATTGGGAGGTGTGCCAGGACTCTCGCCATTTAGGTGTAGAGGACATCATGCAACCACCATTATTGGATCTTCCTTTATTGGTGCATCTTTTCTGGGAATCCCTCCCCGAAAAATTACACCCTTCACCACTCCAGAAGGGTCCCCACGTGCTACCCCCTTTAGGAGCACCCACAAAACTCCTCTGGATAGTCCCTGAGACACCCATAGAGGTAGTTCTCCTGAGACTTCCCCAGAGAGGACCCCTTTTAATATAGTTGTCCAAAATTGTTTTACGATGGAAGGTAATGCATATATACTGTTCTTAGCTTCTCTAAACCTACCAGATTTAAAAAAGCTAACCAATAACACAATCACCCACAGCCAAAATTGGTCAGATATGACCACCAAGATCCCTTATGATATTCCAAAGTTCGAAGGAAAACAGGGCCAAGACCCAAGGAACCATGTCATGAATTTTCACCTATGGTGTTTGTAGTATCATAGATGATATTATTATATTATGACTATTTCAACACACCCTAACTGGACCTACAGTGAAATGGTATGTTGACCAACCTTCTGCGTCATATGGAAACTTTAGCTCATTAGCTACAACTTTCCTCACCTTCTTCCAACTCCCTGTTTGCCATGATTCGTGTCTGAAACTCCTCACCCACTTCAAACAAACACCTGCTACCCACATCTCAGATCATATCCATGAATGGAAAAAACGTCGTAGCTTGTGTAAAACCCAGTTTGAAGATAAAATCATATTGGACTGGTTCCTGAGATCCCTCACATTTGAAATCTCTAAGGACGTGGAAAATTCATCCCTGAAGACTGAGGAAGAAGCCATTAGTAAATATCGACAACTGGAGCTTATCTATACCCAGTCTGGATACATTTATCATGTGCTTCCAGATGTCTCGCACCTACAAAATTATAAACAGATCTTAGGCGCAACCAATGTTGTTGATGGATTAACTGGGTCCATATCCCAAAATCAACACAACAATAACTACCAATACCCTGGATATTCATTCAATGTCCAAGCATTTGATGCTACACAAAATGCACAACCATTGCAAAATACAAGGTATTATCATGGTCAACCCACACCTATGCATAATACAGTCAATAGGGTTAGACAATATCAACACCTTCAAGGAGGCTCATATCCTCCCACACAAAGAAACCAATAATCCTCTAGGAATACAAATGTTATTTCCTCTTCCCACAATCCATACATTAACTAGGGACAAGGAAAACAATATTCTCCTTTCCCAGCACAAAAACAGAATAACCCACCAACGCAAAACAATGAAAGGGTGAATCTAGTTCAACCTTCTCTCACTTCATAACAATAGTTGGAGGAACAACTTAATTCAGCTAATCCTTCAAATGTTTCTCAGAAAAAACAAAAAATTAATCCAAAGGGAGAACCTGAGCAAGGGGAATCAACCAACAGCGACCCCCACGGGCACCGGGAAGGGGCAACCCCAACTGGAATTAAAACCAAGGAATGACCAACAATAACCCACAAAAACAAGGCAAGAACACAAGTCTACGGACTAATCATTTATGCGTTATCTATGGGGAATACGTTCATTATACCCACCATTTTCCTCACCTTCCTAAATTAAAAAAGATACAAGACAATAGGGGGCAAGGATTTCAACAAACTGCAGTAACGCAAGACCCCTTCCCCCATCAGGGAGTAGTTAATACTCAACAACAAACTCCCCACCCTCACCCATTGGGAGGGAACCCCCATATCAATTCTAATCATGATATTTTCATGAAAGGAGAGGATATCTTCCTGAAAACTCAGAACTGAATTTATGAAGCTCCACTAGAGCCCAATCCATCCACCTCAGCTACAAAATTACTTACATGATCGTTGACCATTCCTAGACCTTCCGTAGAATCTATGCCTAAAATGTTCAAAGGACCTTTACGGCGTGCAGGACACAACTCAAAAGTTGCTCATAGCTACAACATAGACGATTACTTAGCATAATGATCATAAACAATGACAACATTAGAAGTCCTGCAAACATGCCCAACCCAATAGAAAGCCTTACCTTCGGCTCTAGGCTTGAACGAACCATCTTATTTGCGCCTAATGGTATTTGACTTGGATAAAGCTAATCAACAGCTACCATCAGCTGTTGCTTTCCACATCCAAGTCTTAGTCCAAAACATCAAAATTCATCATTGCATCATCGTCGAATGGGCTTCCACATGTATCATGTCGAAATCCGTTTGGCAGAAACTAGGATCCCCCGAACTCAAGCCTTCTGACATTATGCTTAGAGCATACAATGGGATCCCTTCTACTCCTGTTGATCTATATCCTAGCGTGCCAATTAAGTTGGCTGGAAAACCTGTGTTAATATACATCGAAGTACTAGATGCCTAGTTAGATTAGAAAATCCTACTAAGCCAAAGCTATATGTACATGATTCTTGCAGTTGCCTCATCGGTTTTCATAACAATGATGTTCCACCAATATGGAAATATCATCACTATCTATTAACCCACATACTACGAGAAGGAAACCTTACCCACATTGGACAGCGTGCATCCCTTAGTCTCGTCCTCCCACAAGTTGATCACTACTTACACTGAGCTCATCCCAGGTCAGTTTAAGCCATCAACACTCCTAGGGACATTCTCAGGGGACCCTCCAGTGATACAGGAAACTTTTCCACACACCAGAGCACCGGTGTGTATGATGACTTCATCAAACACCATCGAAAATTGGGAACCTGCTCTAGATGCTAACAACGATTTTGTTACCAATCCGAAATTCCTACCTAACTCCATCATTCATTCACCCTTATTATATCCCCCATCGGGTTTTGTCTCACACTAGGTCATCGCAACACTTTCGTTTCCCTATATAGCCATCACAATACTGGTCTGGTATTTGGCCCCACAAGCCATGCCAACAAGCACAGGTGTCACCGCAACAGGGGTCAATCCCATTCCTCCTCAGGCCAATGCCACACCCCAAACAATGCCTATCGAGGTAGCACCCACACCAAAAGTAGTGCCTACACCGACAACATTTGGGGAAAGTCAATGGATAATAAAAAAGGCAAGAAGGCGGAAGCTTCAAACAATGCCTCCTCTAGGGCCCCTCATCGTTGTGCATTGTGTGAAACAATAGGGAACCCCACCAATAAGTTCCCCAAGTTAAAAGAGCTCAAAGACCTATTACAAGCCCCAAAAGAACTAGTGAACCTTTCCCCTCCTATCGGGAAGAAGAAAACACCCATGCATCTTAAAGCATTATGCACCAACCAAGCATGCACCATCTGCATAAAGTATGGGCATTATACCCATCATTTCCCCGAAATTCCTCGATACCGGGATGCATTAGGTGCGCTCACCAAATCTAATACCCAATTAATATCCACATAGGATTCGTGACAGAGTTCGCGGTTGATACTTCGGTCAGTTACAGTGAAGCAGAGCACCGCTTCTTCAAGGGACCGTGAGGTAATTATTTAAGGTCTTTAAATACTTGGATGAAGATGCTCTTGTGTGAAAAGAGGGTTATGCAAGTACCTTGATGTTTGGAGCTACGTGAAGTGGAAATATATTTAGGGATAGAGGGAAAACAGGCCCTGACCGGCTGATTGGACCTCCTCTGAGTGACGATGAGGAAGAAGCACAGGCTTCTTTGCAGAGCGTTGTTCAACTCATAAGACAAGGGTTCCCGCGAATACCCCATCCATCCACACCACCTCCATCGCCATCTCCGACACTATCCAATATGGAGAATTCAGTAAAATTTCCTTTTTTGGTTACCTCTTTGCAGGAACGCATGCTAACGTGGTACATTAAGTACTGCACTGATAATCTGATGGCTTCATTAACGGATATTCAGACTGTGCTGAATAAGGAGTTCAACAGGCCCAAATATGAAGCTCAATCAATTGTGGAATTCAAGGAAATCATGATGAAGCTTGGCGAGAAACCCTGGGATTTGGATCAGAGTTGAAGTGCACAATTCACGAAGCAAACATGAATCTGACAGATGGGTAGGACTGTGAATGGTTTGTGGCTTCACTCCTGCCTCATCTAAGGGTTGCTTTGTCATAGCAAAATATTGGAACCCGGACGGAAGGCATGTTGATTTCAATGAGATTGCACAAGACACCAATGCAAGATGTTAATTTAGGGGTTCAACAGATTCATGTGCAGTTGCAAAACCTGTGCCTAGAATTTCAGAGTTTGAAGAAAGATAGAATAGTTCGGCCAGAGGTGCGCGAAGAAGTTTGGTGCCTGAAGTGTAAAAGTTAGGGGCATGACAAAGATCACTGTCCAGTCTTCACGAATTATGTTACAGCAGGGGGACTGATGCCTCTAAGGCCGGAAGCTCAAGCACGGCCAAGTACAGGGCCCGTGGTATGGTGTAATATCTGTCAAGTAGCTAGAAAACATGCGACAAACAATATCCATTAGTTGTAGAAATTTGTACAGACATCGCAACACCTCTTCTGCAACTTCTATCAATCAGTAGGTCATGATGAGCGTAATTGTCGTAGTTATGAGCTAATGATGGATAGAACACCCACATATAGGGTGCAGGTAGAAACTTGGCCTTTGGACCAAGGTGTTGGGGGAGCGTGAGGTGAATATCAGGGGTGCAGATGAGGCTGAGGTGGAGGAGGACCTGGTAGAGGTTGGGGACAAGTCATTTGTTACAACTATGGAGGATCGAGACACTACGTGCGAGACTGCACAAACCCGACACGTCTGTCATGTCGATATTGTACTTAGTTTGACCATGCGATAGAGGATTTCCTTGTATTATTGGCTAAGATATGTGAAAAGGGGGCGCAACCTCAGCAACCAACTCAGAACTTGCAGATGATGAGGGCTGAGCCTCGCGAGGAGGATCCTAAGGTAAATATTGTGCTGTGGAGTGGAATGATGACTGGCGAAGATAAGGGGAAGTAACCTGAAGAAGGTGAATGGGTCTGCAAAGCACCAGAAAAGGATATTGGGTTTGATCTAGAGCGTGCAAGGGAAACATTTATGGAAGCAAAGAAAAGCTTCGCTAAGGCCTCTACCTCGGGAAGTCAAGATAAGCCAGCTGAAGAGATGGACCCTTCCATGCTTACTACTTTCTTGGAGACCTATATGAGGCTGTTGCAGGATAGCAAGGCTATGAAAGGACTGCAAGAACTGATAAATAAGTGCACCAGAAAAGAAAATGCTCATGATAGACTGTACGTAGTCAGGAATATTGGTAAGCATAAGGAAAGAGTGGGGCGTGAGATGAGGCTTAATGAATGGATAGGAGAATATGAGATGGATAAAGTTATTCTCTCTGTGGTTGGACACGAATGTTTTGCCTAAACAGACATGGGACAGGATGGTGAGACCTATGCTGCAGTGGTCTCCGATTCAATTAAGAATGGAAAATCAACAAAAAATCATCCCCATGGGAAGATTGCAGGGAGTAACAGTTGATATTGAGGGTGCGAGTGCATTGGCTGATTTTGAAGTGATAGATATTGTGGATGACAAAAATCCCTACCATGTGCTCCTTGGGATTGATTGGGCTACTTGCATGAATGGGGTAATCAAATTGAAGAAGCGGAAGATGATATTTGAGAAGAAAGCTCTTTGTGTAGTAGTGCCCCTGGACCCTGCAAAAGGACTGCACTATACTGAACCAGTCCAAAATTATGAAAGTGATGATGATTTGGACCAGATTTATAAGATAATGGTGTGAGATTAGGATTGGGTGAATCCAACAGCAGATGGATGCATTTCCTTGGACTGCGAAAGTTCCTACACATTAGATTCAGATGAAGAGTTGGAGCACTGGAAGAATTGACTACATGAAGTATCTACGTTACACTGTAACATGAGGACCAAGTCGCTGCACTGTGTATCATTGGAGGTAAGGATTTTGCCCTATTATGATGGTTTAACTGACGTCGATAAATTTTTGGACGTATTCGAAATGGAAGTGCCAGAGAAGCATCGCTTCCAAGCCTTGGATTTGGCGCTGTATGCTACGCCTGTGAGATGGTGGGGTATGCACAAAGTCAATTTTGATGATTGGCGTGTGTACAGAAAGATGATGAGATTGTGGTTTGGTCACCCACAAGTTTGGCTAACATAGAAATATGATGGAAGGAATGATCCGTGTGATCACCTGACCAAATGGACTAAGGTTTATGGAGTAGAGCCTCAACCTGAATGGGTGCATCTGCTTTGTCATACTTTGGATGTAATATTGATGAACTGGTACTTGGAAATAGAGCTTTGTCATGGCACTAAAGAATGGGATGTTTTGCAATATGGATTCTTGACGATGTTTAGCTTTGAATATGGGTTTGAAAATATTGATGAGGCATTGCAGGAATTCAAGACAACAATCTTTAGGGTACGACAGGATCCCTTGGACTTAATTCAACCGGATTGGACCACCCAATTGCACCACGCATTGTAGTGCTATAATGTGATTGCCGAAGAAGAGGAAGAGGATCCGAGGAACATTAATATACCAGAGATTAAGGTCACCACGAAGTTGAAGGACTGCTTCCGAAGAAGAGGACGAGGATCCAAGGAACATTAATATCCCAGAGACTAAAGGTCACCACGAAGTTGAAGGACTGCAAATTGAAAATCCAGATATCATCGCACTGCTAAAAACAAGACAAGCGAACATTGGAACAGAGGCGAAGCCAAAATTTGCAATGATTGGGGCTACTGGGATGACACAACAGTAGATAAGGTCGCTAAATTGCTTTGCGAATACCAGGACTTGTTCCCTGCGAAGTTCTCAGACCTAAAGGGGATACTAGGGGATTTGGGAGTTATGAAAATTACATTGAAACCGGATGCAAATCCAATCAAGCAGAGGCCTTACCACCTCAATCCAAAGTATAAAGAAAGGGTTTGCTTAGAGTTGGATAAAATGCTTGCAGCGGGTATTATTGAACTAGTAGAAGAGTCTGATTGGGTAAGCCCAATAGTAGTTCAGGAAAAGAAGTAGAAGGATGAAATAAGGATATGCACAGATCTCAAGAAGTTGAATGACGCTTGTGTGCATGATCCTTTTCCGACTCCATTCATTAATGAAGTGTTGGATAATGTAGGAGGACAAGAAGCATATTCGTTCATGGATGGGTTCTCAGGGTACCATCAGATTAAGATCACGCTGGAGGATAGAAGTAAGATGACCTTCACCATGGAGTGGGGGTGCTTTCAGTATACTGTAATGCCTTTTGGACTGAAGAACGCGTCGGCGATATTTTCGCGCGTAGTCATCGCGGCGTTTAAGGACTTCATTCACAAGTTTCTGGAGGTATACTTTGATGATTGGATGGTGTTTGGGCTGGTGAAATGCCATGTAGCCAGCCTACGATTGATGTTGGATACATGTTGGAGGTATCAGATCGTGCTCAATTCGAAGAAATATTTGTTTTGTGTTTCTTTCGGAATCTTGCTAGGCCATGTGGTGTGCACACAAGGATTAATGGTCGACCCAGCTAAGATAGCAGTTATAGTTAACTTAGAGGCACCAAGAAGTGTGAAACAACTGCGCGCAATGCTAGGGCATACAGGATACTATAGAAAGTTCATTAAGAGTTATGCCCAGATTACTGCGCCAATGGAGAAGTTGCTAAAGAAGGATGCTACATTCTGTTGGAATGAAGAATTTCAGCAAAGCTTAGATGTGTTAAAGGAAAAGATGGTCACCGTGCCGATCCTAGTCTTCCCGGATTGGAAGAAGGAATTTCACGTGCATGTGGACGCATCATGTAATGCGCTCGGGGCAGTACTGACATAGGCCTATGAGGGAGATTTGGATCACCCTATCGTGTTTGCGAGTAGGAAGTTATCTAAAGCTTAGAAGAATTATTCAATGACAGAACGCAAAGGTTTGGCTATGGTGTACACACTCCAGAAGTTTAGACGCTACTTTCTAGGCAGACACTTTACGATGTATACAGACCATTCTACATTGAAGTACTTGGTTAACAAGCCTGTGTTGGGGGGGGAAGATATGCAGATGGCTGCTGCTGTTTCAGGAATATGATTTCGAAGTTATTGTGAAGCTAGGATGATTGAATGTTAGACTAGATCATCTGTCGTGTATTAAAATAGGAGAGGAGCCTACTAATATGGAGGAAGGACTTCTTGACGCGTAACTCTTTGTAGTTCGTGTCGTGGACAATCACTCTGTAGATATCAAACACTTCCTGATGATGGGGACGGCTCCAGAAGGGTATACTAGTCAACAAAAGAAGGAGTTGGTGGTGCACGCGACAGATGTTTTTGTCATTACAGGGCATCTATATAAAATGGGCTTGGATGAAATTTTGTGACGTTATTTACCTGACTTTGAATGGAACAACATCCTCACTGAAGCTCATGGAGAAGCTGCGGGAGGAGATTATGCAAGAAAAGCAACAGCGCAGAAGATTTTACGTGCTGGGTTGTGGTGGCCAACGCTTCATAAGGATTCCAAGGCTTATTGTAAGGCATGTGATGCATGTCAGAGGACGGGCAGGCCATCGTGGAGGGATGAGTTGCCTCTGAATCCACAGCTGTCATTACAACCATTTGAGAAGTGGGCGATTGATTTTGTAGGACCAATTTAGCCTCTAGGAAAGAAGACAGGTGCGTGGTACATCATCACCGTGACTGAGTATTTGACCAGATGGGTGGAGGCACAGCCTGTGAAGGACTGTACAGGGGCAACAACAACAAAGTTCATCTTTGAGTATGTACTGACTAGGTTTGGTTGCCCGAAGATTTTGATGAGCGATCATGGTACGCATTTCCTTAATGAGACGATCAGCGCGTTGACGGAGGAATTCCAAGTTTATCACCAAAAGAGTACGTCGTATCACCCACAGGCTAATGGGATGGTTGAAGCATTTAATAAGATATTGGAGAACGTGCTGATGAAGGTTTGCAATGCACAAAGAAATGACTGGGTTGTCCATGTACCCGCGGTAATATGGGCTTATAGGACGACTTGCAAAAAGTTGACGGGATAAACACCTTTTAGGTTGGTTTATGGAGTAGAAGCTGTGATGCCAATGGAGTACATTGTACCTAGTCTACGCATAGCGGCATTCATAGGAATGGCAGATCACGGAGCCTTGGAAGAGAGGCTCACGTAGCTAATAAAGATGGAAGAGGATAGATTTTTGGCTGGATTCCATCAGAAATTTCAAAAGGAGCATGAAAAGGCATGGAATGATCGGCACATCAAAATGTGCACCTTCAAGGTAAATGATTTAGTGTTGTTATATGACAACAAGTTTGATAAATTTCCAGGAAAATTTCGGATGCATTGGTTAGGGCCCTATGTCATCAAGGAGATTACCGATGGTGGGGCAGTTCAACTAGTGAAGTTGAATGGAGATCCATTTCCAGGGAAGGTAAATGGAAGCCAATTGAAGCCATACATCGGGGATCCAACCAAATGAATATATGATGGAAGCATAGTCTTAGCACTCTAGGTAGCTGAAAGGAGGCACGAGACTATAAACTACACTGCCGAGGTTGTAGAGTTGCGCGATGAGGGGGTTGTGCGGAAAGAAGGAATGTCACAATATCAACCGACATGTGAGGGGAGCTGCGCTATAGGAGGAGCAACCACGCAAGGTAGCCAGAAAGTGACTTTTATGGTCACTGTTCATGAGTTGAAAATGAGAAAATGGCTAAGTGGAGTGGGGGAGGGCGGGGGTGGCGACATTTAAGTCAGAATTTAAGAGTGATATCTTTGAAAATCTGTCGCAAATCTAGCAATTATGAGCGAATTTTGGGGGGAACAGTCGGATTCAAATTCGAATTTTCCTATAAATTACAGATGGCCGCCCAACGAAAAACACTTTGCATTATGAGAATTGAGCTGTTGAGAAATCAGGTGTGCATGAACCTTGAGAATTTCGAGGCTTTGGTGGCGAGTTTAGTATTTGACAAGTTGCCTAAAATAACCCAAGATCTTCTTAATAGCCTCATGTCGGCACTTGTGGAAACCACAAGTCTTGGAGGATCAATGGCCTCTAAGGGAGCTAGCCCTGAGGTTGTAAGTGTAGAGGTTCCCACAAAAGTACCAAAGTCTCCAAGGTCGCCTAGGCCAAGGCCTACGCCACCAAAATAGGGGCCTAAGACAAAGAAATACAAGCAGAAAGTGACACATCCGGTGTGCGAGTTGCCAAGAAAGCACCAGAAGAAAGAGAAGCCTACCACACAGGAGAAAGGCAAGGTGGTAAACCTAGAATCTAATGAGGGCGTGGAAGACACTGGTATGGGCACAGAGGATATCAATATTGAGGGGGTAGACCCTATTTCCAAGTTACCAGAATACATCCCTCCGCGCCAAGGCAAGGTGAAGGTCCCAAAGGACCCAGATGAGGGCAAATTTTTACTTAACACACCGTTTCTGCCAGACAAGATCACATTCGAAGGTCCGCGCTTAGCGCGCGTGCCACATCTGAAGTTAGAGGATTGGGACTTGGCAGATACTGAGCGGTTCCCCCACTTGGCGACTGATACATTTATGACCCACATCTTCTATAAAGATTCTAGTGTAATCGCGCTAGAGCCGAGGCAGTGGATTAAAGGGGTGGACAAGGTAGGACTGTTGAACCTGCTATGGGTGCTGCATTACAACCGCGTGCCCATCACTTTGATAGTGATCAAACAATTATTGTGCTTAGTACACAACAGGTGCCTATGGTTAAGAGAACCGATACTGATCACTGATATGCTGATTCATAGGATCACACTACTACCGCACTCAGGGATGAATCAAGCCAAGGCATTTGGCGGAAAGACAGGCGAGCGCGACCTTGCCGAGAGAAAGAAGGACAAGTTTAAGCTTGTTAAGAAACTGCACGGCTACTCAATTTCTAGCATAACTGACCTGCGGTTAAGGTAGCCACCCATATCCTCGCTGGGAAAATAATGAGGAAGTGTCGTGCATATGAAGTGTCGGCACTAGTTATGTCATTAGCGGCCCAATGTACGGAGGGCGTACAATTCAATTGGGCGCACTACCTTTGCAGTGAGTTCCTCGTGAACTACATAGAAGCACAATACTAGAGTAAGACCTTCCATTATGAATGGCTTCTACTATCAATCATACTGGTCGCGTGGTAATTACCAGAGGATGGTCAGTTTCCTCCGATCGCATTATATCTGCCAGAAGCAGTGAAGTTCGCTTCAATTTGGGCCACAAAGGACCCTAAAAGGGTTAAGGACAGTAAGATCTTTTGGGTGCTGACGGAGGCAAGCATCCGTACCATGATAAACCGCAAGACGCGGTTCTCACCAACTGCCTTCGAGCAGTTGTCAAGCTATGTGGAGTTCAAAGAAGACTCCCACTGTGTCTCCATGCAGGCACAGAAGGACCTTGAGCAGAAGTGGTATAATCTCCCATATCTTGCGACAGACGATGCAATTGCAATGGTTCTTGAGCATTGGCCAGCAGAGTGGCGCATGACCTCAAATTTGTCAGTTGAGTCCAGTAAGTCCAAAGGAAAGCAGCGGAAGGAAGAGGCCCAGTTGAAGATGTAGTAGTTGGCTGACAGGAGGAAAAAAGAGGCTGAGGAAAAAGCCACAGTAGAGCGCGTTGAAAAGGAGCTGGCTGCAAATAAGGAATGGGAGGAAGAGCGCGACTTTGACAAAAGTCAGAGGTCCCCTTCACCCTAGACAGAGGATTACGAGCAACAATTGGAACAGGGTGGTGGAGACCAGGAAAGTACCCCATTTTGGGTTAAGAGCACTAGGGAGTAGGAAAAAGAAGGGCCTCGGAAGAAGTCTAAGGATAGTAAATCACTGCTTAACCCGATCACTTTGACAGAAGGTGATCTGAATGACACTGGGGACATAGTAAGGGATGCGGCTGTAGAACTGCTACAGCAGTTCGAGCAGTAGTAGAAACAAGATTTGGTCACCATTCAGATGGGTCTACATGAGCTACAGATCCCTGCTACTCAATTGCAGACTGGTGTAGGGCAGGGCAGCACGACATCGACTAGTTTGGTGCCTGGAACCTCAAAAGCAGCGGAGATGGTTTGCTCTAAGGATCCCTGGGCCGTCGCGCTGCCACATGGAGCTTTGAATGTAGAAGCAAAAGCTAACAGGGCCATCGTCAGTGCTCTTAAGCAGGTTGGGTTGAACCTGGCCACGCTTCCAAGTGAATCCCTTCACAACTTGCAAGACAGTGTGATCGCAGAACTTCGGGCCTGACAGTAGCACGCGCTAAATGTGATCAATGAACATAAGGCTAACAATGCCTAGATGTTTGTATAGAATACTTCTGCAATTGATCTCCTTAAGAAGATTCAGGAGAAGAATGAGTGCACCACAGCCATGGTAGCTGAAGCATGCAGAATCGTTCCGGAGTTGCATATCCCAGAAGATGCACCGGTCAACACCAGAATTTGGAAGCTCATTGCAGGTGTGCGTGACGCAAAGACAGAGCTAGCTAAGGTTCAGTTTGAGCTGAACCTTAAAATTACAGAGCTTGAGTTGAAGGCCTAGCCTTTGACTCCACCAGAGGTCAAAGAGCAGCGCAAGGCCACTATCAAGGATGCAGTTGCAACAGTAGATGCTGCAGTGAAGGATTGCACTGTGCTCTTCGAGTAGTCGCTCGAAGTAGTTACCAGTCTGTAGGAAGATCCCAACTTGTAGAGATTAGAGACCGAGGTGAGGGAATTGCAGCAGAGGTATGATGAGGTCAGAGTGATGGCACGCACCATCGCCATCACATAAAGATTGGAAAAGTTGTAGGAAGAAAAGGCACTGAAGGAACAGGTGGACGCAACACAGCACAGGGAGGCAATATTGAAGGCCAGATTGGGGCCTTGGCTAGATGAAGCCTATGTGCTCATGGCCACCATTAAAGGAAAGTTGGTGAACCTACAGACAACATAACAACAAATCAAGGTAGATAACATAGGACCAGCAATAAAGCAGCTGGTGGAGAAGCAGGCGGCAACACAGCGTGCTGCTAAAGTTGTATTGGTACAAGTGGAGATGGGAGGTCTTCACGAGAAGATCTCTGCACCAGGAGAGTGACTTGGGGGTGAGTCACCATATTTGTGTTGGGGGCCTGTTGGGAACGGGTCCCCTAGGGTCATTTTCAGGGTTAAAAGCCCAAGTTTTTGTATAAGAAGTGTAAAGTCTTCACATTTTGTGGCCGCGGAGCATGAAGATGTAGAGAGTCATCAAGGGATTTTTCCCTTCTTTTATGTAATTTGTCTCGTCTTTAAGAGATCCACCCATAGTCTGCGGACCATGGGATTGTATAAAAAGAGAAGTCTTAGAAGAGTCAAAGGCAATTCAATTTTGAGATGTTTTAAGTCATTGATGAATGTAATGGGTCTGTGAGAGCTAAGAGCAAAGAGTCTTAGCGTAGGAAAGAGGCTCTGCATCTGTGTGTGCAGAGGCCTAGGGTAGAAGTATGCAGCTGAGTGCACGGATCCCTGCAACTGTGCACGTAGGGCGGTTAGAGTCTGTAAAGGAGATCTGAAGCATCAATAAAGAGAACTATTTTGGAATTATCTGTGTATGATCTATTTTACTTATGTTATAAATGCATATGATTATGTTATGATGAATATTGGATTTATGTTTTAATGTTGTATTGATGTGTGAATCCATATGTTTTTCTTTATTATACGAACGCAAGTAAGGATATCTGTTTATGCGAAGATCATCTTAATGCATGTTGAGGTTATCAGATACTTAAGTTAATATGGGTAAATATAGAAGTAAGAGTAATTATAGAGGTGTGTAAGTGTTTTATCCACCTATCTAGGGTACACGAGGGATAGTCATAAACCTTCGTGGAGGTCTAGAGGACGACTAAGAGGATTATATCGATAAGCCCTAAAAGGCTTATCAACCTGTGCGGAGGAAGGTTTAGTGTATAAAACGACATCACTACCATCTCTGGGTGTGGAAACTTGGTTCCTACATCCCCCCATACTACTTCGAGTGAGACTTCAGTTTGCACTCCGTGGATTGATGCTGAAAGGGCCAGTAGTGTAGGGATTTACTTGGCTAATTAACACTGAACCTGGGTCAGGACCCATCAAGCCAACAATGAACCTCCTAACCGAGACATGAGGCTTTCCCATTAACGAGGATCTTCCCAATGAACATATACTTTTAGTGTCAAAGGATGACCCTTGGTATGGTTATATCCTCCTCTTTTTATGAACTCAAAAGTTAAAACCCCAGCTTACTTATGATGATAGGATACACATACACCAACAAGCCCCCCGCTACATCCTATTAGCAGATGTCCTCTATTGACGAGGCATCGACACCATCTTACGTTGATGCCTCGATCACAAACAAGTTAAGCAAGCCTTAAATGGCTGTCATAGCGGAGCTTGCAGCAACCACCTATCAGGAATGGCCACTACCTAAAATATCCTTCGCATTGGTTAATTTTGGCCCACCCTCTTCCACAATTGCATACAAGCAGTCAAACAATGTGAGTGATGCCAACGATACACTCATAAGGCATGATCACCACCTACTCTCTTACATCTAGTCATAGTGTTTGGCCCTTCTGTAGGTGGGGCATTGAATTCATGACCTGTAACCCCGCATCACCTAGTAACCACACGTACATTGTGGTCACTGTAAACTATTTCACCACATGGATAGAAGCAATGCCCACATATAATAACACTGCCAAAACTATCACACAATTTTTATTCAACCATGTCATAACATGGTTCAATGTTCCCAAGGAATTGGTTTCAAACCATGGTAAACATTTGGAAAATGAAATATTTCAAGAACTATCCCAACACCTTGGTTTCTCTCACGATTTTGCATCACCATACTACCCCCAATCCAATGGACAAGTAGAATTCGTTAACAAGGTCCTCAAAACCATGTTACAACATATGGTGAACACTCACAAAACTAATTAGCACCATATGGTTTTCTCCACCATGTGGGCATACCGCATAGCAGTGAAGGAATCCACAGGGTTTACACCCTTCCAATTCATATATGGCATAGAAGAAGTATTTTTCATTGAGTGTGAGATTCCCATCTTACACTTCATCGTCGAGCTTTTAGTAGACACCAAACCTTTGGAACAAAGGTTGGTACAACTAGAACTCATTGATGATAGCCGATGGGAATCCCTCCAAAATAATGAAGCCCGAAAAAAGAGGGTCAAAGCCACATTTGATCACAACATCACCCCTCAGACATTTACAAAGGGGGATTTATTCCTCAACTACGATGTCGCCCAAGAATCAGTAGGACTTGGAAAGTTTGAAACCCTATGGAAGGGCCCATACATCATCAAACGTTTCCTCCTCAAGGGGGCATACATACTATTAGAGCTCGATGTCACTTGCCTAAAAAATCCCATCAATGGTCTCTACCTCAAAATATTCCATCCATAAAATGCTAGAATAGACATGTATGCACCATGAATTATTTTTTTATGATGATCATCTCATCATGGATTTACTCTAAAATCATTCTCTCATCATGTGTCAATAGATAGATCTTCTGCTAGCTTATCATCATGGGTTCGCTGACGACTCATCTCAATGGTCACAAAACCTCGTAGCTGTAGTTTGGGCCATATACTCTCCTAACCATACACCTCGTCCCTTTAATGGACTTTGTATTAGATCAAGCACAAACAACCAAGAAGAGTATGATGTCGTCATAGGCCCCTTGGCCAATTCCCACCACCTAGCCATCTGTCACCTACATGTATTCCTTGATTCCCAACTAGTTGTATCACAGTTAAACATGACCTTTCAAATCCTTGATTCACATCTTTTTTAGAAATATATGCATGCACAAAGGTTAGCTAGATGTTTTGATCATATCAATTTACACATATACCAAGTGATCAAAATCATACAGCTGATCGCATCATTAATCAATTCCTAGATCGGCATGCATCACATATATATAACCAAAGATACATAAAACATCAACATAAGATACATCTCAAACAAAATGCAGAAATATGCAACAAGTATAGACACATATGACACATCATGAGAGTTGCAAAAAAATGATCTTGTATATGCATAAAAAATATGTGAGTACAAAAAATATCACATCATCCACTGGCCCACAACCAAGAAAAATAAGTCAACAAAATATAAGGTAGCATCCTCATCATGGGTGCTTGCCCTACTACATTCATACTCTCATAAAAAAAGTGGAACCATCAAGTCTATCTAGGGCCCTGGTGGCCCAATCTCTGCATATGGATCCAAAATTGGACCAGTCGTAGCCATCGCCATGCCTCTGGTGCAAAACTGGTTGGTGTGCCCGCTCCAGTGACATCATCATCAAAACAATGACCTCCACCAAGTTGTCCCATTTATCAATAGGAAACCCTCTAGTCAAGGTCTCCACCTGACCCCAGGTATCATGATAGCTTTGTAACTCAGCCTCAACAGCTACTAAGTGTGCCTCTGCATCCTCAGCATGCTCGTGCCGTCGATCTTCATCCATGCCCACTGCTACACTGCTACCCTCTCCGAAGGGCTCACCAATCTCTAACCGACATCGCTGGGCCGGTCACTCAAGCCCACCCCGAGGCCTAGATGGTGGACTCAAAACCCTCGGTCTCTATGGAACAGGAGCATCCCCTGCAACACCCATATGCCTCAGATCATGGCCTATCAAATAGGTCAATGGTCGCCCCCATGACCCCGCATCTGCAAGTAAAAAAGCATGATATCAACATCATCATAAATCAAATATCATAATGATACATGAAAACAAATATATGGATACAAATGAAGATATCAAAATATACCTGTTGGTCCCCAAGCATCGCCCTGAAGAAGGCCCATATCCGGATCCCCCCCGAAAGTCCACACCATGATAGGGAGACTCCAGAATTAACCCAGGATTGAATTTAAGCCAATCCTCTACAGTGGCATTCCAGTAACACCCCACCTCGCCACCCCTAGCTCTCGGCATCGTCGCTGCCCAATGGTGCATATGTGGGTCCCTCTCAGGCCCCGCTGGTACTATTAAGATAGGACGAAGAATAACCACCCGCCATACCAAATGTTGTAGAGTACAATCCCATAACAGAAACTCCTGAGTGCACCACGCTACACCTACTTAATCTGGGACAACATCCCCTGATGTAGTAATCGAGCCCAATAAATGAAGTACCTTGCCTAAACATGTTGCAATACCGCTATAGGGGGCCTGATGCTATATTAGGGGATGTTGACCCCACCAGTCTCATAAGCATAGCTAGCGCTGCTCACTCGAACAGGTCAAAAACAATTGTAATCTTAATACAAACCTCCTCATAGGGGTCACACCCATAGTGAGCAGCATCCTCTGCCCAATGTCGAATATCCATGTGCCCAGCTGGTAGTGGATAAGGTAGATCCTCCTCATGAGGCAGCAGATCAGTAACAAAGTAAAAATTGGAATAAACAGATATTGGAAAATCCATTAGCCGAATGACCATCACTTGTCGGTCCACATCCCAACATCTGATAAAAAACACAGGAACTTATCCTGCGACCTCATTGAGGAGTTCTAAAGGAACTTCAGAAGCCCCCACCACACCAGCAGTTGGCAACCCAATCCCTCTACAACTGCACGTAGTCTCTCCCAATCCCTCTCCCTCCAAATCATCAAGCCATCTAGGATACCATGTGTGAAAAATATAACCCCCCAGGCTATTAAAAAGAAAAAAAACCATGAGAAACCCCCTTTTTTATCCGCGCACCTATGAGCCTGACAGACATGACATCACGCACATGTTTTCTCAACAGACGTGCATCTGTCATGCCCTTAATCCGTAATGTCCAAAATGCCTAGGACAACGTGCCTGTTTCTCAAACAGGTGCACGGTTCATGCGTCTATCTCACATAGACACAAAACCATTGCGCAGTAAGCTGGCCAAGTTGTGGCGACCCCCGCAGGGTTTCACTGCGAGATTTCTCCCCTCAGACGCATGGAGGGCGCATTTGAGGAGGATTTTTGCATGGATTCGTCGCGTAAAACTCTAAGGTTTGCGTGGTGATCACATGACTCCAAGTGAGTCACCCATGCATCCAAGAGAAATTAACCCTAAATGGTCGTACAGGGGGCCCTTGTACAACCTACCTACCCTATAAACTACCAAATTGACAAAGTGTAGGGTACAAGCTCTTACATGGCTCTCCGCGTGTGCATCCCAAGTACTCTGGCTAACTGTAATGGCAAGAAAAGCTCGAGGAGCTTGCTCTGACCTCTACAGCTTAGTAGTGCAAATGAGTGATATTCGAACCCCTTAGCCCGATCTATCGCCATTTTCACCATGTTTTGGGGTCTATTACAAAAGCCTAGGATATCCATTGACAAAATTGGAAGAGATGCAAGGATCACTGCCACGCCATCTTCATCATGGAGCTCTCCGTTCTGGTAAATGCATAAAATCATTTTTTGGGCCTGTCACACACCCAAAAATTCATATTAGGTACTCCTCTAGTTCTTTAATTTATAGAATTCAAGCAGTCACAGATTATATGTATGTTTTAAAAAATGCTTTCACTTGAGGTATTGGTTATGTCCATTGCAGGAACGTCACACACGATCCACTTCGACCAACACCCCAACAAGCAAATAACAGAGCATGTATCACTCTCCACTTAGCATGATAGGATTCCTAATGTAGGTTTTAACCCCATACAGAAATTACCTGCATATGAATTCTAAAACACAGAAAATAAACAATGCGAGAGCATAACACATAAAACACATATACATAGAGATTTCCCCTGGATCCCAAAACCAGGACTACTAGCTTGATTTTTCATTATGTTCCTTTAAATGTTACAATACATATTTATACATGCTGAAGCATCCAATACCATGGACCAAAAACCATCGCATCCAAAACCATGTGCGAATATCATACACAAAACCATAGGTAGGTCCACCCTGGACCCCATAGAGTGGGGTTACCTACACCCCTCAAACCCCCTGTGACCCCCCCCACTACGTAATCGGCACAATGAAGGGGGGGCTCTGTCCCCTTCTAATCCCCAGGTTAACTACATCGGCTAGTCATGGAAAGAATATAACACAACCCAACATTCTCCCACTTCTTGTTTTCTTCCATAGGGGACCACAAGAGAGCTTAGTCATTTATCTAGCCCTGCAACGCCCATTGTTTCTCTACACCAAGAGAACTTCTCAGAGATCACAGATTTTGTCAATGTATCTGCAGTATTCTTCAAAGTGTCCACCTTTACCAGCAACACCTTTTTGTCTTCTACCATATCCCTCACAAAGTGATACTAAACATCAATGTTCTTTGTCTTTGAATGATATGTAGGGTTCTTTGCCAAGAAAATTGCACTTTGGTTGTCATAGTCTATCCTTATAGCTCCCTGTGCTAACCCCATACTTGAACACAATCTCTACAACCAAACTGCTTCCTTGCTTGCATGAGTGGCTGCCATATATTCTACCTCTATAGTTGATAGTGCCACTATAGATTGTTTCTTACTCATTCAACTGACTGCACCTCCAAATAGGTTAAACATGTACCCACTTGTAGGTCTTCTCTGATCCAGATCTCCAGCCTAGTTTGCATCAACACAAGCATGAATATCCAACACTCTGTCCAATCCTGGTCTTCCTTGGTAGCATAAACCATAATCACTAGTGCCACGCAAATACCTGAAAACCCACTTCACTGCTATCCAGTGCTCCTTCCTTTGTTTTGACATAAACCTGCTCAATACTCCCACTGCATGTGAAATGTCTAGTCTACTATAGACCATCACATACATCAGGCTACCGATTGCACTTGCATATGGAACACGAGACATTTCCTCTTCCTCTTCTTATGTCTTGGGACACTATTCAACAGATAAATTTACACCTACAGGAATAGGAACTTTCACCAGTTTACTATCCTGCATATTAAACCTCTGGAATATTGTCTCGACATACTTCCTCTGGTTTAACCAGAGCTTCCTCTTTGTCTAATCTCTTTTAATTTCCATGCCCAAAATATGGTTTGCAGCACCAAGATCTTTCATGTTGAATTTGGAGGACAAATGGTTCTTCAAATCCTGGATAATTTCTTTGTCATTTCCAACCAACAACATATCATCCACATACAAGACCAGATAAATAACATGGTCACCAATTAATTTAAAATACACACAGTGATTTGCTTTGCTTCTGGTGAAGCCAAGTCCCCGTATAAATGTATCAAATTTCTGATACCACATCCTTGGTGACTATTTTAACCCATATGGAGACTTCTTTAACTTGCGTACCAGTTCTTTCTTACCCTTCACCACAAAACCTTCAGGTTGCTTCATGTAGATCTCCTCTTCCAGATCCCCGTGAAGAAATGTTCTCTTCACATCCATCTGTTATGCCTCAAAATCAAAAGCAACATCAAAAAATAGAAGTAATCTAATAGAAACTACCTTGGCAACAGGAGAAAAAATATCACCAAAATCAATTCCCGACACCTGGGAATAACCTTTTACTACCAACCGAGCTTTGTATTTCTCCACCTTTCCTTCTGCATTTGTCTTCTTCTTGAACACCCATTTGCTGCCAATGGGTTTCCTTCCAGCTGACAACTCCACCAGATCCCATGCCTCATTTTTGTGCAAAGTTGCCATTTCCTCAACCATGGCCTCTTTCCAGAGTTTTCCATCCTCTGAATCTGCTGCTTCCTTGACAGTTCTGGGATCATCATTAGTAATAGATAAAGAAAAATTTGAACAAAAAGTAGATGGACTATACCTTTCTGGCTGCCTTCTTTCTCGAACTGATCTTCTTACACTCGGAGTTTGTGGCTCTTCATCTTCTGATTCCTCGTCTTTGTAGAGTCTGAATCTTCCTCCTTAATCTCAAACTCTATCTTCTCATGTTCCTTTGGTTGGAATTCATGTTTAATAAAGTCTTTCACCTCTCTGAACAACACATCTCGGTTGTACACAACCTTCCTTGTTACTGGGTTCCAAAGCTTATAACCTTTTAAACCATCCTTATACCCAATAAAGATGCACTTTTCTGATTTACTATCCAACTTGGTTCTTTTCTCCTTTGGACCATGTACATATGCATCACATCCAAATACCCTTAGATGTGAAAGAGAGGGTTTCTTACTAGTCCATACATCTTGTGGAGTCTTATCCTCCAATGTTGATGAAGGTGATCAGTTGACCACGTAACATGCTGTCTCCAATGCCTCTGCCCAGAATTCCTGTCCTAACCCGGTACCACTGAGCATGCTTCTTGCCCTTTCCATCAACGTCTTGTTCATTCTTTCTGCAACTCCATTTTGTTCAGGTGTGTATGGAGTAGTCTTCTGCCATGCTATACCACACTTCTTACAGAATTCTTCAAATTCATTACTGCAAAACTCTCCATCATTATCTGTCCTCAACACCTTTATCTTCTTCTCTGTCTCGTTTTCCACCAGAGCCTTAAATTCTTTAAACCTGTCAAAGACTTCAGATTTCTTCTTAAGGAAATATATCCATGTATTCCTTGAGAAGTCATCTATAAATGATACATAGTACATAGACTTACCCAGTGATGGAACCTTCACAGGTCCAAACACATCACTGTGCACAAGTTCTAATTTTTGTTTCACCCTCTTACCACTAGAGGGGAAACTCACCCGATTCTGCTTCCCATTTACACAATTTTCACAGAAATCAAAATCCAGAGAGCTATTACTCATAACTTCTACCATACCTTTACCATGAAGTATTCGAAGGCCCTTCTCTCCAATATGTCCAAGCCTTTGATGCCACAACATGGTCTTCTCTCTAGAGACCACTAGATTTTCTGCTCCACTTTCAGGAACCACAAAACTGTTGCACCCATCAACAATAGTGCTACCTTGCAGCTTGTACAGAGTTCTAATTCGAACTCCCAAAATCAATACCAGTGCCCCCCCGAACCATCTTGCACGTATCCTTCTCGAACACTACTTTTACACCTGCATCATCCAGCTTGCTTACAGAAATCAGATTTCTGGCTAATGCAGGAATATGCAGAACACTCGGAAGTGTTCTAACCCTTCCACCTTGCAACTTCAACTTTACTTTTCCATGACCAATGATTCTAGCCTTTCTGTCATCCCCTAAGAAGACATCACCACCATCATATTTCTCATACTCGCAGAACCACTCTCTTTGGGGAATGAAGTGAAAGGATGCACCTGAGTCAATCAACCATGCCTCATGATATACATGTGTACTTGAAGAAGCCAATTACACATCCCCACCTTCATCTGAGGTGGTTTTCACCTCTACAAAAGGAGCATCATCAGATCCCTTTCCTTTATCAGGAGCTTTAGATTTACAGTCCCTTTTGTAGTGCCCTTCCTTTCCGCATTTCCAGCACACCACCTTTACAGGTTTTCCTAGAGATTTAGATCTCCCTCTAGATTTAGATCTCCCACTCGATGACTTATTTTTGTTTCTGTTCTGGGACTGTCCTCGTACAGACAAGGCATCACCATTCTGACTCTCCATATTTTTTCGTCTCATTTCCTCTGTTAGCAAGGGTGAGACTATTTCATCAAACTGCAAGGCAATTGTATTCCTACCTATTTCAATAACCAGACTATCCCACGAATCTAGTAGAGAACACAACAAACTGATGCACTTATCTTCATCTGAAAGATAATAACTGACTTACCACAATATTAAATGCATTTAGATGCTCTGTCATCGAGTCTCCATCTTTCATCCTAAGGTTATATAACTTTTTCTGCAGGAACAGTTTATTGACGAGAGACTTAGATTGGTACAAAGTCCCTAAATTATCCCACAAAGCCTTCGCCGTAGCTTCCCCTGATACATTCAGTAATACTGAATCTGAGACACACAATCATATTATGCTCTTTGCCTTCTGATCTAGCTTCTTCCATTATTCATCGCACACTCTCGTTGGTTTAGTACCCAGATATACCATGATCCATTGATCTTTATCCATCAACAGATCGTCCATCTTGAATTTCCACAACTCAAAACTCTGACCATTAAATTTCTCAATCTCTATCTTTCCACTGCTCACCATCTTCTTTCACCACCATAATTGATCTCACAGATCTCCCACTGAACAGGGTCTACCATAGGCCTGTGCAAAACCCCTCAGCAACAAAGGTGTCCCCTTGAAGCCAAAACAACTCTGATACCAAATGTAGGTTTTAACCCTGTATAGAAATTACTTGCATATGAATTCTAAAACACAAAAAATAAATAATGTGAGAGCATAACACATAAAACACATATACACAGATATTTTCCCCTAGATCCCAAAATCGGGACTACCAGCTTGATTTTTAATTATGTTCCTTTCAATGTTACAATACATATTTATACATGCCAAAGCATCCAATACCATGGACCGAAAACCATCGCATCCAAAACCATGGATCGAAAACCATCACATCCAAAACCATGTGCGAAAATCATGCACAAAACCATAGGTAGGTCTACCCAACCTAACATAGGGTCCAAAACCAAATTTTTCGACCCCATAGAGTGGGGTTACCTACACCCCTCAAACCCCCTGTGACACACCCCCGCTATGCAATCGAAGCAATGAAGGGGGGGCTTTGCCCCCCTTTGAACCCCCTGTTAACTACGTCAGCTAGTCATGGAAAGAATATAACACAACCCAACACCTCTTAAAATTTGCATATCCTGACATCATTTCTCCAAAATACACCATAATTTCCCTCATATCGACCATGTTTATCACAATCTCAAATTCGTATATGATAAACATCTGCATTAGTCGATAGAACCCCCCGCCCCCCTCATGGTTCACTTCATCTTTGTAGACCCCTCTTCACTAACAGGAGCCATGACCACTTACTCTGGCCCGGGAACCATCCCACTTACATGCCTTGAAGTTCAACCTCATTATGTTACACTCATTCCACATACATACCATTTCTCGAGCCATCACTTGTACTTTACGAAGGATCTAGATGGATGCACCTTCGCATCCTACATTTGGCCTATCACTCACCCATATTGCATAGCCCATCTGTGTGACTTCATTCGCCTCACCAACCCAACACAGAGACCAACCAATGGGGCCCCCACCCTCAGCAAAAAACACCATATCCCCATATAGGTCACCATCATTCTGGGGCACCCATATCCGTGGTTGTACATCCAAATCACCCTCATATTCTTTTGGCAAGTGTACAAATATTTTTTAGTAAAAATACTCCCAACCACATATTTTTCCATTCATATCTTTTACCTGGCAGCAGTTTCTAGTCACCCTTGGTCAGAGCTTACACCTCACTAGCATTCCATTTTCACACCTGTCGGAACACACTTACACCCATCTTGGAAATCCTATCAACTCCAGGACCATCACCCTCAGTGCACAACAAACTCCGACCCCACACTAATTGACCATACCTCTTATATAGTCAACTCTTGTTATCATGGCTTATCTAACCCAAGTTGTTATAATCTATTTATATCTCATATTAATTCATCGACTTAGCATGTCGGGCAGTTAACGCTCCTCTCCTGTCGACTTCACCATTTCTATTCCAGGATAGGGGTAGTACCTTGGATACTCCCCCCTCGAAGGGATATCCCTAGGTGGCACAATGGGAATCATTATTTCCCATTGATGTCATCGGTCCCCTTGAAATTCAACACCAACACAAGCTTTCATGTCAAGGTGGTGTCGTACTTAGTTACCATTGTGGTTCTTTCATTTAGTCAAATATCCCAACATCACTAAGCATCACATCCAATAGTTCTTACACCATGATATGGGGGAGGTACTCGAAGTTGAAGACCTATGCATACTGCAACACCCCAATCAATAATGCTTCACCTTTGTTATGCATAGGGGAACCATCTTAAGTATGTATGACTAGGAAGCACCCTTGGGCGCGTTAGCAGTTATCATCATCAGTTATCAGCACGTCAACTACCACAATGTTGACTGGACAAAACCATTCTTTGTCTGATTGTAATAAGTTATGATTAGTCATCATAACAAGCATGGGACATGCCCGCCTTGTATAGACACATTTTTATTTCTACTATGTAGTTTTTCACCAGAGCATGGTTACCATTTATACTCAATCAAGGGGTTTTTCTCTACTCATCTCCACAACAAATTATCCTCTCTCTCGAAAATTTGATCAGACTCTCCATCAAAAAATAAAATGTGATGTATTTCAGCTATATAGTTCCTCCTAACTTCATACATTAAGGGGCAATTGTTAACACCAGAAAATTATACACATGTTAGTACAATCCATAAGACACTAAAAGGTGTCCAGCATAATGCACAAGTGAATATTTTCCAGCTAAATACATCATGAAGTTTAAAAAATCAAAGTTCTCCTAAGGTCCAAAGTTTATAAAGAAAAAACAATTGATGTCGTGTGACTATTTCTTTGATAAACGTGCACGCGGAATATCCTTCGAAAGTTGTGTGGTTGTAGAAAAGGATGACTTAGGGATTTGAGACCACTATACACACTTGGGGCCAATTCTCTGACATGAGCTCAGTCCAGTACAACCAAATTTGAGACGCCTTGAAGATATTCAACCCTTAATGGAACCATTTGCCCTACTCACGTGTGATTATCATGTATGAACCAAGAGGGTGAAGATGGATTCAAAAAAATCTATATAAACAGGACATGGGAGAGCCAAAATATGAGACATTGTTATGCTTGTCAAATTTCTATCTAATCAAACCACCATTGCATTGTTGAAGCCAAAGAAGTGAAGAGCACTAGCATGTTGGCAATATTGCTTCTAAGCAATCCATCATTCTAGTGAGAAAAGAGGAATCCACCATTGGCGAGTCTTAATACTTCTTCGACAGAGAGGATAAACTTGCAAAGAGATTATGGAAAAGAAACCCCCTTGATGAGGATTTTTTAGCACCATAGCTCAAATAATTCTCTTCAAGTGTCTAAGATTCATTGATTGTATTCAACCTCTACTACCAGGAGTCAATAAAAGGAGATTTTTCCATTATCTTATTGATTTGTTTGCTCCATTTGAGCATTGTTTGCGTATTTACCTGTTTGTTTATTTTATGTTTATGTATGCATTGTTTCAACTATTTACAATGTTTTATTTATTTAAGTCTGTACACTAACAACACCAATTATGCCTGTGATCCTTTGCAGGGAATAATCAACTGTTAACAAGGTGTCTTTTGGTACACTGTTGCCACAAAAACACTACTACACTTCCTCTTAACTAAGGACGTATTCATAATGACTATCCATATTTTCTCATATTAACAAATTTCTCTAAGAAAATGTTATAACAAATCCAAGTACCATAATCAGGTCAACAATTGTGACACATGGTGGAATAAGTGACCATAATCTAGTCAACAATTGTGACACATGGTACAATGATAGCATCAATCAATTACCATAATTTTGGTAAAATAAATATGGCACATGGTAGATCAACAACATCAACAAGCTACCATAATTTCATTTAGTGCCTCTGATACATGTTAGATCATCCATAATTCTGGTCAGTGCCTTTGATACATGGTGTATCCACACCATAATTCTGGTCATTACTCCTGACACATGGCACATCATTATAATCAACTAGTCAGCATAATTTTGGTCTATCTAAAACGTGGTATATAGAATAGTCATTGTTAACTGTCATTATGGTCGGTACGTGGCACATGGTGAATCCCCAAAGGCTACACTTTTTCTGAGCCATTATGGACCTGATGCTAATGGTATTGATGTTTGAAGGCCACACTCTATTAGAGTAATTATGGGCCTTTAGGACCATTCTTCCTAATTCTAGTCAACACACTTGACACAAGAAGAATGATTGTCCTCTACTGGACCATTATTCCTAATTTTGGTCGACATATGAGACACAAGAAGAATTACTATCCTCTATTGGACCATTCTCCCTAATTTTGGCCAACATACATGACATGGGAAGAATTTCAGCCTGTGATTCTATCTCATCAATACTCCCTCTTAATGAGAGAATAACTCTAAATAAGTCTAAGCTTGTCCCTGAAGTATATAGACTTCTCCAGGAGATAGAGGCTTTGCAAAAAATATGCTATACTGTAGAGTAATATTGAAGTCAATATGCTTCTTCCCATACCGTGTCTCGGTATTGAATCTCATGGTGCTTTGACCTGTCATCATGTTTGTCATCTGCACAATCCTGCAAGCTATTGGACAGTTGGTAGTGGTTGTAAGTGTGTTGGAATTGATGTCAACAAATCATGTTGGGAAGATGTGTTTAGAAGTTAGTATTGTCTGATAATTGGCAAGAGTGTTGGCATTAATGTCAATTAGACCAACATCATAGTTTGTGGCAGTAGATGTTGGCTTTGATGATCCCTAGCCTAACTGAGATGGTAATTAGGCTATCATTAATGTGCTTGTGCTTTATGTTTCGTGCTCAGGGGGAGTCCTATGGTTTATACAGTATCTTGTAGAGAATCATCATAGTAGCATGCTTATTGGAAAATCCATAAAAATATGACTATGGTAGTTGGAAGAGTGGGTTCTAGGCACAAGAAGAAGAGTCGAGGTGTAAAGAAAAATAGAGAGTTCACAACCATTTTTCAAGTAATAGAAGGGCTCAAAGCCTACATTGGACCTTCTCCATTGGAAATTTCTATTAAAGGTTCCAATGATATATGGGAGTCTAGAAATGGCCTCATGGATCATAAGTTATTGATTGCCAAAGTTAGGGTCTTAAAGTCCAAGGTAGGATGAATTTCGACCCTAGAGATTTTGGAACCTGAAATATCAGAGGTCGGAAAATTGAGACCTCAGATGTTTGGAATCTCGGAGCATAGGGCAATCGGAACATTGAAGGACAAAGAAGATGGCACATCAAAACCTCGGAGTAGGCAAATATCGAAATATGAGAGAAAGTCGATATGAGAAGGGATGAGCAGGCATCATATCGGAAGGTCAAAATATCGAGGCACATGGCATGTCACATATTGAGACCTTGGGAGGATATAATATCATAGGTCAGAGTCTCAGGAGTTTTGGAATGAAGGCCATCAGAACCTCGGAGTAGAGGGCATCTCGAAAGGCTCAAAACATTGGAGGAAGGAATATCGAAGGTCAGAACCTCGTAACTTCTTAACAATTGTAATTATTTAAAAGCACCAAAGTTTTAAAAGGTAAGAATTAAAGAGGAATTTGGTGAAAATATATAGACCCAAGGACCCTTTCTCTCTCCACCAATAGGACACATGGCAGTAGGTGATTGGCCATGAGGATATGACAGTGGAAGATGATGTCAGCATGACGTGGTTGTATAGAGGACACATGAAAATTAGATTCAGCATTTTGGGTGGCCTAATATGGTAAATCTATGTGACATGTGTCACCACTAAGGAGACACCATGTGGTATTAATGACATCAACATGACATCATCTCGGAGGTCAGAATATCGGAGGTCAGAGATCTCATAACTCTTATGCAATTACAATTTGAAAAAGTTATGATGAAAGGGGCTCCGATGTTTATTGGTAGTTGGTCATGAGGAACCAAGGAACCAAGGGCATAGAGAAGGCCTAACACCTAAGTTCTATGGAGAATATTGGAGGTCAAGGATTTCGTAACTGCTATGCAATTCATTTTTGAAAAAGTTACGATATAGGGAGCTTCCTATGTTGAGTGGCACTTGGTTATGGAGCTCAAAGGAACAAAGCGTGGAGAGTAGTAAAAAAAAGGAATATATGCCCTTGGTAGGATCTTAAGACCTTAGCACCTTAGCACTAAGTCGTTCGTCACAATTCTCGATTCCATGTGATAAAACAAGGAGCCAAGAAAAAGGGGCTAAAGGTAAAATTGGAATCTTGTGATTTGGGAAGTTCATTATAATGAAAGGTATGACATGCATAAGTTCTGATATTGAAATATAGAGGAAAATTAAAGTGTTATTCACAACACGTGGTCCTATGGTGTGTGAATGTAAAGGGGCTAAAGGCATTGGCATTGTGACATATCGTAAATTTGTTTTAATAAAAATTACGATGAGTGGAGCTCCGATACATCACTGAGTGTATGCAGATGGATGAGTCAGTAGATGAATAAAGGAGTGCGAGAGAGTTAGTCACAGAAGTAATGGCGATTGTAGAGATCATTTGGTCAAGATAGAAAGGACCAAGATTTTGCAGGGAAGAGTGTTGGGCATGCCTTAAGCTGAGAAAGCTATCTTTGATCTTCCTGTGCATGTCTCAAAAATTAAATTAAGAATAGAGAAGCCATGCCATAGAATATTCAAGTTGTGTGAAGCCATGAGTAAGCATGGATATCCTCGGCGACAGGATATTTTTTCACAGAGAGGATAGTGGTTGGTTGAAGTGTGTAGGTGGACTGAAAATTAATTCTCAGTATGGAGAAACACTCAGGTGCCCATTCCTGTTGGTTATTGCAGTAGAAGTGGCCTAGTTAGATGCAATAGCAGAATGGAGAGGCATGTCGAGTTACACTTGGATAGTTTGGATATAGGACAACAAAGGCAACATTGTGCAGAGTGCATCAAAAGAAAAAAACTAGTGATTTCCATTGAGAAAATAGGCAGAATGAAAAATTGTTGTGTGGAGAGCTCTGGGATGAGAGTGCATTGTTGTGTGTGAGGGCGAGTGATCCAGTTCTACAGAGGAAATTTGGAGAGTGCCTATGCAAAGGAAAGACCCTGAGAGTGTCAGTGCTGATATGAGAAAGCTTGAAGGTTCTTGTGCCATGTGAAGAAGTTTGAATGAGCCAATGCTATGGTGTGTAAGGATGAGAGGACATGTTGAATAAAAGAAGTCGAGAGCTGATTGTATGCAGTTGGAGAGAAGAGTGCATAGAGGACTGTGTGGGATATGTGTGTTGGTGAATGTTGTGAGTGAAATAGTGAGTTGTTGCAAAGCATGAAAAGGTCCGAGAACAGAGTGTGTTGTGTGGGCCAAGGCCTAAAGAGAATGGAGTTGATATCAAGTAGAATGGTTGCCAATAATAGTGAACATTGAGTTCCTATTTGAGTGTGGGTTGGAGCCTGCATATAGGAAGTTGGTGCTTCCATCTCTAATGGGTGCTTGAGAAGGCTTGGGGGTTGGTGCCTCTTGCAAGTTGGTGCTTGCATAAATCCAAGGAGCTACAAGTTGGTGCTTGCAACAAATCCGTGAAGTTGGTGCTTCACATGGTGCTTCTGGTAAGTTGGATAGGTGTCTACAAAAGGAGGGAGTTGGTGCTTCCTACTAGTGGGTGCTAGCAAACAATCAAAGGGAGTTGGTGCTTCCTGTGAGTGGTGGCTCACAAAAAGATTGATGTAATAGAGTAGGTGCTCTCATTTTACATCAATAACAACAACAAGCTTTGGTGGTTTTTTCCTGAAAGGGTTTCCACATAAAACCTTGTGTCTCATGTGTATGATGCTCATGGTGTGTGCTTGTATGTTGATTTCATATTGCTGGAACATGATATGTTGTTATTGGTTATATGTATGGTTTCTGAGTTTAAATAATAAAAGCAAATTGGCATAAAAAAATAAAAATTAGCCTTAATACTTATTCACCCTCCTCTCAGTATTAACATTGTTTCCAATCATTGGTATCAGAGCATGGTTCCTTCATGAATAACTTAACCACTGGAAGGTAGATCAAAGGGAAACAATGGGTAATCAAAATTGGCTTACATTATAAGGAGTTTCATTCTTAGACGGATCAAAATATGTATTTTGGAAGGTTAGAATGAAAGCCTATTTAATGGCTTTGGATGTTGAAGTATGGCACTCCATATTGAATGGAGAAAAGAATGAGCATAATGAAGAAGCCTAGAATATTATCGTGAAAGGACTATCTAAGCTAGATGATGATAAAGTGAGGCACTGTGAGTTAGCAAAGGAAGTGTTGGATAGAATACAATGTCTGTATGGAGGAGATATCCACGAGGCTCAAGAAGAGGCTGAGGAATCTTGTTGCTCAAGTAGTGAACCAAAACATGTAGCTGCTTGTGATAAGAAGAGAAGGGCGAAAAAGGAGAAGGAATCTAAAAGGAAAGATGCTCAAAGTATTGAATATATTTATTCTTGTGAGCATATTGTTGATCTTCACTCCAAGGTTGACGATGAAGAATTCTTGGAAAGGAGACCATGTTGGTCAAAAGGTAAACTATTTCCTTGTGATGAATGTAAAGAAATAGGTCATTCATTATATAGATGTTCATGTGAATCACTTGAAGATAGATATATCCATGCATCTACTAGTAGTAATGAATATAGACTCACTTTAGTAGAAATAGAAAAGGAGGGATCCTTTGAAGGAGAAGAGAGTATATCTCGTGAAGAGAATAGGGGTATCACTGAAAATGATGAAGATGGAATACCCCTTGGACCTGTGGAAAACTCCATGGACACAGAGACAGGTTTAGATCTCTTTGGTGACTAAAATAGCAACTTTGATAGTGAAGAGAAGGATATGAATGAAAGGATCTATTTTAGAAAGAAGTTGATCTCTTCTCTAAAGGAGATCAAGGACATATAATAGACAAATCTCAAACAAAAGGATAATTTGCATGAGTATAAGCTTGAGAATGAGAATTTGAGAAAAACAAAAGTTGATCTAAATGCTCAATAATAAGAGGCTAGCAGGTTGAGTGGCATGTTAACCAATCAACTAAATGATAGAGAAGCTTACTGTAAGACACTACAAAGTGAATTAGTCTCATTGAGAAATGACCTAGAAAAGTCAAATAAAGAGTTGTCTCAATTTTAGAAGTTTGAGGAGAGCATAGAGGCCTTGGATGAGATGCTTGCTAAGAAAAAACTCCCTCTCATCAAGGTTGGTTTGGGTTTCAAAGAGGAAACAAGATCCAAAAACACAAAGACTAAAGGGTCAACTATCTAAGTAAATGTATTTGAATGTTCCAACAACAACAAAGAAAGAGAGGTTGTTGGATAGTAGTAGCAAGTAGAGCAGCAGAAGAAAGCTAGGTAGTTGCAAGAAAGTGTGCAAGGTAGAAATGCAAACTGTCATGAAAGGCACATGAAGAACCAAAAAAGGTCCTTTCATCCTTAAGTAAAAGCCCTCAAATAAAATGTATCTTCATTCCTCAAATCCTTTTCATGGTTATTGTTTTTCTTGCAACAATTTTGTACATAAATCCATATACTGTAGATGGCATGGAAGAAAACAATATGTGTTGGGTGGCAGCAACCCAAGAATGCATAGAGAGGCTAGGAGAAGGCATGTTGGAAGTGATAGGAGTCATGACAATATTGTTGGGAGATATGGTAACTCCTATGCCCCATTCTTAGGCCAAATCAAATGCTACAATTGTGGAAAATTTGGGCACAAGGAAGTAGGCTGTAGGCATGAGAAGTCAAAGCATGCATCCCAGGTGATGCAACAAAAGGAATTCAAGTATGTCTTCAGTGCTCTGAGTAAAGAGAGCATGCTGAAAAATGGAAGGAGAAATCATCAAGGTGTTGACTTGTCTCTGAAGAAAAATCAGAGAAAAATTAAGAAGGATGATTCTCATATTCCTGTGAGAAAACCCTTTCTAGATGTCTATTGTAATGAGCGCAAGCTTTAGGTAAGGAAAGGGAGCAGCAATAACCCAATTACCATTCTCTTGAAAACAAAGCAAAATGGTAGCAAGTCAGTTTGGGTTAAGAAAGAGGAATTGAAGGATAAGTTTCCTCTATCCATGCGCAACCAAGAGAAAGCCCAAACATGGGAAAAGAAGAAGCTAGAAATCAATGCTTCTGTTAGGACTCATCCATTGAAGATCTGGAAGAAGAAGAAGGATGATCTAC
Organism: Pinus tabuliformis; assembly: GCA_031772625.1. NCBI lineage: Eukaryota > Viridiplantae > Streptophyta > Pinopsida > Pinales > Pinaceae > Pinus > Pinus tabuliformis. Next base: position 566,511,132 of record CM062818.1, on the reverse strand, counting down.
TCAAGAGGATTAGATCTGCTATTTCTCTTCAGTAAAGGAAGAGAATGGCCTCAAGGGAGGAAAAATAAGTCAAATGCAGGAAGCTAGAAGGTAAAGACATAAAAATGCATCTGATTATTAAATGTGTGGTCAAGTCCCCATGCTGATTATAATAATGTATTTTCTTAGCTCAAATATATCAAAATTAAAGAGAAAGGAGGAGTGCAGCCAACATGAGTTCACGGGGAGTACACAAAAACACTTTATCTTGTGAGAAAAGAAGATAGGTTGTAGCGGAAGTGTGGAATGACAGGAAGCCCACAGTTAAATCAGGTCCATAGGATTAGTTCCCACGCAGAAGAAAGGAAGTGGTTGTAGGAGACTAGCAAGCATTGGTTTAGGGGGAGCTACTTTTATAGCAATAGTAGGAAACAATTTTCAGCCTCAGGAAAAAAGATTGCCCATGGAATGAAAGGTTTGCATCTTGGGTGAAATACCCTTATTTCATTTTAGATTGTGAATTTGATTATGCCTAGCATTCTTGTGTTCATGAAACACAATTGGTACAAGATTTTCATGTCCCTTAACATTCAATTGTTATTGCTATGACAATTGATAGTCTTGGGTTCAAGTGGAGAAACCTTTTTGTGCGAATGCGAGTTTATTTCTGAGAGGAAGTATTAGAGTTTTCTTGGTACATTGTCCCATTTGTATCCATTTTTTTGGTACAATTGGTATTGGTTAAGCAACATTCCATATTTTGAGGTATGATCTCAAGGGAATAAGTGATCGAGAAGCTCAGGAGAAGTGAGTATAGAGTAGAAGAAAAAATAAATCCTTGAAGAAAAATCTATAGAGTAGAATGCACAGGAACAGTTAATCCTCGGTCTTGACAACCAATGATTGCATGGGGGAGAAAAAGGCAGCTTGTAGCCCTTTTCCATTCATTTCAAAGGGGGAGAGAATTATCAGAGAAGTTGTGATGGCCCACGCAGAGGAGAGAAATCCATTTGTGGCTCATGCAAGAGATGTGTGGAAGCAGCATGAAGAATGGCCATCAAAATGAAGATGATGTTCAGGTGTTTCCATCAATGCCAAAGGGGGAGATTGTTAGACAGTTGGTAGTGCCTGCAAGTGTGTTGGAATTGATGTCAACAAATCAAGTTGGGGAGATTTGTTGGGCAGTTGGTATTATCTGAAAATTGGCAAGAGTGTTGGAATTAATGTTAACTAGACCAACATGATAGTTTTTGGCAGCAAATGTTGGCTTTGATGACCCCTAGCCTGATTGAGATGGTAATTGGACTAGCATTAATTTTCTTGTGCTTGATGTGTCGTGCTCAAGGGGAGTCCTATGGTTGTTGCAGTCTCTTGTAGAGAATCATCATAGTGGCAGGCTTATTGGAAAAGCTATATAAAGATGAATATAGTGGTTGGAAGAGAAAATTATAGGCATAAGAAGAAGGGTCGAGGTGCAAAGAATAACATAGAGTTCACAACCATTTTTTAGGTATAATAAGGGCTCAAAGCCTACATTAGACCTTCTCCACTGGAAATTTATCTGAACTATTTTTCCAACAATATGTGGAAGTCCATAAATGGCCTCATGGATCAGAAGATATTGACTGCCAAAGTTAGCGTCTTAAAGTCCAAGGCAGATGAATTTCAGACCCTGAAATATTGAAGGTCAGAAAATCGGGACGTCGTAGGTTTGGAATCTCTGAGCATAGATCTATTGGAACATTGAAGGATGGAGCAGATGGAACATCGGAACCTCGAACCAGGTGGATATCGTAATATCAGAGCAGGTCGATATCGAAAGGGATGAGTAGGCATCATATCGGAAGGTCGAAATATTAGGGCACATGGCAGCATATCAGGACTTCAAAAAGACGTAATTTCAGAAGTCAGAGTCTCAAGAGTTTTAGAAAGAAGGCCATTGGAACCTCAAAGTAGAGGGCATATCGGAGGGCTCAGAACATTGGAAGAAGGAATATTAGAGGTCAGAAGTTTTCGAAGGTAAGAATTACAAAGGAATTTGATGAAAAACCATAGACTCGGGGACCCTTTCTCTCTCCTCCAATAGGACAAATGTTAGTAGGTGATTGGTCCTAAGGAGCTAACAGTGGCAAATGATGTCAGCATGACGTGGTTGTGCAAAGGACATGTGTTAGTCAGATTCAGAATTTTGGGTGGCCTAATAAGGTAAATCTATGTGACACGTGTCATCACTAAGGAGATGCCATGTGTGATTAATGAGATCAACATGATCTCATCTCGGAGGTCGGAATATCGAGGTCGGAGATCTCGTAACTCCTATGCAATTACAATTTGAAAAAGTTCCGATGAAAGGGGCTTTGATGATGATTGGCGGTTGGTCATGAGGATCCAAAGAACCAAGGGCGTAGAGAATGCCTAGCACCTAAGTGCTATGGAGAATATTGGAGGTCGAGGATTTCGTAACTCTTGTGCAATTCCTTTTTGAAAAAAATACGATATAGGGAGCTTCCGATGTTGAGTGCAACTTGGTCATGGAGCTCAAAGGAACCAAGGGAAAATAGTAGTCAACAAAGGAAGATAGGCCCCTAGAAATATCTGAAGGCCTTAGCACCTTAGTGCTAAGTCACTAGTGATAGTTCTCAATTCCATGTGGTAAAACAAGGAGTCGAGCAAAAGGTGCTAAAGGTAAAATCAGAAGCTCGTGATTTCAAAAGGTCATTATAATGAAAGGTATGACATGCAGGAGATCTGATATTTCAATACAGAGGAAATTGAAGGTGTTAGTCACAACACGTGGTCCTATGGTGTGTAAAGCTAAAAGGGGCTAAGCTCTAAGGGGCTAAAGGCATCAGCATTGTGATATATCGTAACCTTTATTTTAATAAAAGTTACGATGAGTGGAGCTTTGATACAAAACTAAGTGTATGCGGGTGGATGATTCATCATCTTAATAAACAAGTGAAGGAGAGTTGGTTGCAGAAGTAATGGTGACAGAGATTGTTTTGTCAAGATAGAAAGTACTACAATTTTGTAGGGAAGAGGTTGGGCCTACCTTAAGCTGAGAAAGCTACCTTTGATCTTCATGTTCACATCTCATAAATTAAATTAAGAATAGAGAAGCCATGTCGAAGTACATTAAAGTTGTGTGAAGCCATGAGTAAGCATGGAGAACCTCGGGGATAGGAGATTTCTTCACAGAGAGGACAATAGTTGGTTGAAGTGTGCACATGGACTAAGAATTAATTCTCAATATGGAGAAACACTTAGGTGCCCATTCTTAGTGGTTATTTTAGTAGCAGTGACCTAGTCGAACGTAATAGCAAAATGGAGAGGAATTTCAAGGTACACTCGAGTAGTGTGGATACAGGGAAATAGAGGCAACATTATGTAGAGTGTTATGAAACCAGCTCAAGGAAAGATAGAAAAGATAGATCAACGCCTTAGAATTCAGCCTCTTCGAGGGGGCAACCTCCTTTACATTACATAAATGAACAATTCTTGGATGATTCAAATGACAAAACCTCCTTTCTATATATAGGAGTTTAAGGAGTCACAATATAATCCAGCCGACCTAACAATAATAATATAAAGCCACAAAAATAACAATAGAGGGATTCTATGGGGCACAGTAATAACAATATGGGGGCAATAGGGGCACAACAATATTAATAAGGGGTATAACTACAATAATAATGGGGTAATCACTAGTATTATAGGGACCCAACATGCCCCTTCCCTTCAAAAAAGTGTTGTCCTCAACGCTTGAGTAGTTCTGGATACTTCTGCATAAAATTCTCATCCTCCCATGTGGAATCTTCAGCGATAAGTTCTTCCACTTGATTAGATACTCTGAAATTGATCGATTCCGTAGCTGTCGAGTTCTTGTTTCTGTGACTGCTTCCGGTTCCAATATAATTTTTCCTTCCTCGTCAAGTTCTGGCAATATTGTTTGAACTGGGAGCTTGTCGCCTATAACCTTCTTTAAACATGAAACATGGAAAACTGGGTGCAATCGAGAAGCTGCAGGAAGCTCCAATTTGTATGCCATAGTACCAATCTTTTGCAACACCTTGTACGAACCATAATACTTTGGTGATAATTTATCATCCTTCTTAGCTTGCTTAAGGGACATTTGCTTATATGGTTGTAACCGTAGGAATACCCAATCACCTACATCAAAACTTCTTTCACTGCGATGTTGATCTGCCTGTTGTTTCATTCTATTATGTGCCAACACGAGGTTATCCTTTAAGAGTTGGAGGACTTGTTGTTGATGTTCGATGTGATGTTCCACTGCCTAAACCTTAGAATTTTCTCTTAAATATGATGTGATGGATGGTGGTTGATACCCATAAAGTGCCATAAATGGGGTCATTTTTGTTGTTGTATGGAAGGAAGTGTTATACCACCATTCAGCTAGAGGCAACCATTTGACCCATTGTGTCTGTTTATCAGATACAAAGCAACGAAGATATCCTTCCAAACATTTGTTTACTATCTCAGTTTGCCCATCAGATTGAGGATGATAAGATGAGCTATGAGCTAACTGAGTACCAAGACAAGAAAATAATTTTGTCCAAAAATTTCCAGTGAAAATGGGATCTCTGTCACTTACAATAATCTTTGGGTTTCCATGTAGCTTTTGAATTGTTTCCATAAATGCAGTAGAAAATGTACTGGCTTTAAATGGATGTGATAATGCACAAAAGTGTGCATACTTGGTAAGTCTGTCAACTACCACCATGATGACACTCTTTCCCTCAGACTTGGGTAAACTTGTGATAAAATCCATTGAAACCTCCTCCCAACGTTGGCTTGGAATGGATAAAGGTTGTAATAGACCCGGTGTCTTAATTGTTTCAACTTTATTTTGTTGGCAAACCAAACATTCCGCCACAAACTTTTGAATATCCGATTTAAGGCCATCCCAAAAAATTCCTTCTTAACCCTGTGGTAAGTTTTTAAAAATCCTGAGTGCCCTCCTAAGGGGGAAGTGTGCAATTCCATAAGAATCTTTTGTTTTAGCTGGGAATTCTTACAGAGGTATAAGCGATCTTTGTACCATAACGAATCATTTTGCCAGCTAAATGTATCAGACGTACTGGATCCTTGTTGTCTTTCGAATAAGTGCCCACACTTCTTCGTCATTCTTCCATTCCTCCCTTGCTTCGTTTATCCAATCTGGTTGGATAATAGAAATGGCACACAACAATGCTTCCACATCCTCATCCTTTCTTGAGAGTGCATCTGCCACCACATTTTGCTTCCCTTTTTTGTAGATGATTTCAAAGTCATAACCCAACATCTTTGTGACCCACTTTTGTTGCTCTTCAGAGGATAATCTTTGTTCTAAAAAGTATTTAAGGCTATCATGATCCGTTTTTACCTTGAAGTGTCTTCCCATTAGGTAGGGTCGCCATTTCTTAAGTGCATGGAGTATTGCCAACATTTCCTTCTCATAAATAGCTTTCCTTAAAAACTTTCCCTTGATTGGACGACTTTCAAAAGCAATGGGTCTTTCATCTTGCATTAGAACAGCACCAATTCCATTTCCTGAAGCATCACATTCCACAATAAAGGTTTTTGTGAAGTCTGGTGTAGCTAAGACCGGTGCTTGGCACATTGCCTCTTTAAGATGTTCAAAGGCCTTTGTTGCTTCTGGAGTCCATGAAAATGCATCTTTCTTCAATAATGTTGTTAGAGGTGCTGCTATTCTCCCATAATTCTTAACAAACTTGCGATAATACCCTGTCAACCCGAGAAATCCTCGCAGATGCTTTATGGATGTGGGAATTTTCCATTCCTTAATGGCTTTAATTTTGCTAGGGTCTACCTTAACTCCTTCATGAGATACAATATGACCCAGATATTCCACCTCCTGGACTCCAAAGAAACATTTGGATCTTTTTGCATATAATTGTTTCTCTTCCAATAGTTGTAGCACCCTGTCAACATGTTCAACATGATCCTTCCAAGACTTGCTGTAGATTAGTATATCATCAAAAAATACTAACACAAATTTTCTAAGGAATGGTTTGAAAATTGAATTCATCAAACCTTGAAATGTTGAAGGTGCATTGGTAAGGCCAAAAGGCATGACCAAAAATTCATAATGACCCTCATGAGTTCTAAATGCTATTTTCGGAATGTCTTCAGTCTTCATTCTGATTTGATGATATCCTGAACGAAGATCCAACTTGGTGAAGTAAATTGATCCATGCAATTCATCCAGTAATTCATCAATGACAGGAATGGGGAACTTATCTTTAATAGTGAGCTTGTTGAGCTCCCTATAATCTGGACACATGCACCATGATCCATCCTTCTTGTGCACCAATACTACTGGAGCAGAGAAAGAACTTTGACTCGGTTGAATTATACCAGCCTCTAGCATTTTTGCAACCATACGTTCAATTTCACTCTTTTGGACATAGGGATATTTGTACGGCCTGATGTTTGGAGGAACACTTCCTGGAATCAGATGAATAGCATGATCATGATCACGCATAGGTGGGAGACCTTTGGGAGTCTCAAATACCTTGGAATGATTGTCCAGGACTTTTTGGAGATTTGGAGAAATAGATGATTCCGATGTGGAAACATCTAGTGAACATAATTGTGCAATTACACCTCTTTGCTCCTTTTTTAGAAGCTTTGTCATACCATTAGAGCTGATTATCTTTCCTGGTTTCCCTGCAATACCCCTTAATTCAACTTCCTTTCCTTCCGTAGAAAATTTGATGAAAAGTTCTTGAAAATTAAAAGCTATTGTACCCAAGGATTGTAGCCATTGGACTCCTAGTACAACATCAGCACCTCCCATTGGAATGGAAAGCATTGGGCTAGTCAATACATATTCTCCCATGGATAGCTTGATATTATGGCACTTTCCAGAGCAATTTATTGTTCCTCCATTTGCAATCATCACTTGACACTCTGGTGCTGGATATAGGAAGCAATTCAATTCTTTTGCTACCTTACAATGAATAAAATTGTGGGTGCTTCCTGAATCAATCAACACTATTACCTTTTTCTTCTTGATTTGTCCTTCTATTTTGATGGTTTGAGGAGTGGTAATTCCTGCCAATGCATTACAAGATATGGTCGGATTTATTTGTTCTTCATCTAGGCTTTGTTCCTGGAGTATATCCTCTTCTTTTGACCTTTCTTGCTCCTTTTCTTCTTCCTCTTCACAATCTATGTAGAATAATTTCTTCTCAGCACACTTATGACCTTTAGTGTATTTGCTATCACAACTGTAACAAAGCCCTTTTGCTCTTTTTTCTTCCAATTGTTGTGGTGTCAACCTTATAGGTTGTGGAAGACTAGGGGCCACAACACTTCCGTCTTTATAGTTGTGAGTGGTATGCTTCCTAGTTGCCATAATTTTGCTTTCCATTTTTCTTGCTAACCTGAATGCCTTCTCTAATGAATCAGGTTCCCAAAGGCGAACATCATGTTGGATATTATCCTTTAAAGACCCTATGAACACATCAATCCTATGCTCCTCTGGAATATCTTTTACCCTTATGTTCAATTTTTGGAACTCCTCAATGTGCTCCATTATTGAACCCTTTTGTTTGAGACTTATCAATTGGCTAAAAAAAGTGTTGCTTTTTGTATCCTCATAATGTGCTATCAATTCTTTCGTAAAAATTGCCCAAGTGATAAATTGTTTACGAGAGCAAAGCCATTGATACCATACAAACTGATTTGGTTCCAAATATAAAGTTGCCATACGTACCTTTTGTGTGTTTTGCACATTATTGAGATCGAAGAATTGCTCCATCTGTAATATCCATGTGGCGGGATCCTTGCCATCAAACTTCCTCATATCGATTTTTGGAACATGGTGAGTCTTTGATCCAACATTAGAGTCTATGGAATCATGATTAACATTTCTTTTGTTCTCATCATGAGTTTCCTTTAGTACCCTTTCACCCTTAGTGACCATTTCTTGTAGCAACTTATTCATATTTATCTTCAATTCTTCCATCTTATCATCCATGCCATCAATTTTAGCGTCCATGCCATTCACCTTAGCTTCCATGCCATCCATTTTAGCTTCTACACCTTTCTTTAAACCATCCATCTTAGCTTCTACATCTTTCCTTAAACCATCCATTTTAGATTCTGTTGCTTTTTGTGCAAGTGACACTCGTTGCACTTGTTCTTGTAATTTTGATATATCATATAACATTTCTTCTTCTTCTTCATGAGTCATGCTAGAGCTTTCAGGTTCCTTACTAGGTGTTTGTATTTTATTCCTTCGGGGCATCAGTTACCGATAATAATGCTCTATTATGCCCTTTGAATTCCTTCAAAATAAATTTTCAAACCAAGCTTAAGCAAAAATTTAAGAAAATCTACACACCTTTTTTCACTTTGTAGGAGCTCGATATTGCCTCTGATGTATCTATGTACTTTTCAATCATCTAGTTTTGAATTTGTGACTTGCAGTAGCCCTATGTGTCCTCTTTCCAATGCCACAAGTCTGACCCAAATTGGATTCTCCAAGAAAGAGTTATGCGAAATCTCCCACAGTGACTTGATTATAAACTAGTTCAGTAGAGCGAACTTGTACGACGTGCCACGAGTCACTATTTCCACCTTTGGATCTGAAAAATGAATACAAGAAACTACAGTCCATCCTCTTTCTGTACCTTCTTATGAAATTTCAATCCGATCCCCAGAGAGAAAGTTATGACGATTTTCCCCAGGTCACCTGTTTTGAATGTAATTCAGGAGTCTGCAAAAAGACCAACTTCCTCAGATCATATCTCCGCAAATATCGCGCAAAAAGCTCTAAAATTCGGACCCAAGGTTTAGCGTGATTTCTTCTCAAATGGATTTTTTTTGCGACTTCTGAAATGTCACAGAAAAAAAGTTATAGCGAAAATTCCATGATGACCTGTTTGGAGCAGCGAAACCCTAGAATCCAAAGCTCTGATACCAAATGTTATGAAACCAGCTCAAGAAAAGATAGAAAAGATAGATCAACGCCTTAGAATTCAGCCTCTTCGAGGGGGCAACCTCCTTTACATTACATAAATGAACAATTCTTGGATGATTCAAATGACAAAACCTCCTTTCTATATATAGGAGTCTAAGGAGTCACAGTATAATCCAGCCGACCTAACAATAATAATATAAAGCCACAAAAATAACAATAGAGGGATTCTATGGGGCACAGTAATAACAATATGGGGGCAATAGGGGCACAACAATATTAATAAGGGGTATAACTACAATAATAATGGGGTAATCACTAGTATTATAGGGACCCAACATAGAGTGCAGTAGAAGATAAAAACCAGTGATTCCCATTGAGAAAATAGGGGGAATGCAACATTTTTATGTGGAGAGATCTAATATGAGAGTGTGTTGTTTTTTGTGAGGGAGAGTGAGTCAGTTTTGCAGAGAAAGGTTGGAGAGTGTCTATGCAGAGGAAATACCCTGAGAGAGTCAATTTTTTTGTGAGAAAGGCCAAAGGTGCTTGTGTTGTGTGAAGAAGATCGAGTGAGCTAGTGCTATGGTGTGTAAGGATGTGAGGGCCAGTTGAATAAAAGGGGCTGAGAGCTTATTGTATTCAGTTAAAGAGCAAAGTGCAGAGAGGACTGTGTGGGTTGTCTGTGTTGGTGAATGTTGAAAGTGGAAGAATGAGTTGTTGCAGAGCGTGCAGAGGGCCAAGAACAAAGAGTGTTGTGTGGGCCAAGGGATGAAGAGAACAGAGTTGATATCAGGCATAATGGTTGCCAATAACAGTGAAAATTTAGTTCCTATTTGAGTGTGGTTGGATCTTCCATATAGGAAGTTGGTGCTTCCATCTCTAGTGGGTGCTTGAGAAGGCATAGGCGTTGGTTCCTCCTACAAGTTGGTGCTTGCAACAAATCCGTGAAGTTGGTGCTTCACATGATGCTTCTGGTAAGCTTTACAGGTGTCTACAAAAGGAGGTAGTTTGTGATTCCTGCTAGTGGGTGCTAGAAAACAATCAATGGGAGTTGGTGCTTCCTATGAGTGGTGGCTTACAAAATAGATTGATGTAATAGAGTAGATGTTCTCATTTTACATAAATAACAACAGCAATATTTTGTGTTTTTTTCCTGAAATGGTTTCCACGTAAAAACTTGTGTCTCATGTGTATGATGCTCATAGTGTGTGTTTGTATTTTGATTTCATATTGCTTCCAAATGATATGTTGTTGTTGGTTATATGGATGGTTTCCAAGTTTAAATAAGAAAAATAAATTAGCATAAAAAGTCAAAAATAGCCTTAATATTGATTCACACCCCTCTTAGTATTAATATTTTTTCCAACACAAGAAACCTCTAAAGCCATATTTATTTTCATTTTTCCAATCCAACTGCAATATACGGGCCACTACAATATTGAGTGTGACAGATGTATGCTTCATGCTCAGTCATAACAGAGCCCAAACTTAAGCAATATCCTAATGAACTCTTTCTTTCTTCAGCACTCTCTACCCAATTTGAATCTATAGTTGTACTTTACTTGAGACCAATCTCAACACATAATATACTTTTCCATGACTAATTGTATCGTGTTGATACTCCAATCCATGCCTTGGGTTATAAAATTTATCATCTTCCTTTCATTAGCTCTTTTACCACAACTACTTTCCTGTCACCCTAACTAGGTGCTCCCTTTCACACTGAAGCATATCAGGTTGTAGTAATTCAAGATGCTTCCTCTACCACTTTAGCATATCAACATATTATTTATATTGTCTAACAATGTCAATGATCGTTCATCATCTCTAATTCACAGGCCAACTCCCTCTAAAGCTAAAAGAAGTGTTCATGACTGCTCCCTCTGTTGTGAAAACAAATCTAACATATGAGTCCTTCTACTTTTGTTAGAGACAAATAATATCGGATCAATCTTGGTCCATAAATCCAAGCCCAAAATCAATGTGATTGTACAAAACCTTCTTCAATCATGATACTTCTTCTCATTCACCTCAAAGCCCTAAGGTAGCTTTATATACACTTCTTCCTCTTCAATTACTTCATTCAAGTAAGCAAACTTTGCATCCACCTAGTGAAAATTTCAAATATATGGTAATAGTTCTAATAGAATTGTACCTCTCAATAAATGTCTTCTCATGACCCTATGCCTCTTTCTGGGAAAACCTTCTATTCAATTATATCTTTGTAATTTTCTTTTTTGTCATCTATTGCATGCATACTTCAAACTTGTTGATCTACTAGCTCCCTTTGAGCTCGAATTTCATCTAGCACAATATCTCTCACAATTAAGGGAAATTCCTCTTCTCACATGTTTCGTTCTTCCATTTGTTTCCATATTCTATGAAACCTTTAATATGTACATACATTCCTTGCTAGGATGCCATGGAAGAAAAATTATAACCAAGAAAGATATATAAATAAAAGAGATTATAGTAAAAACAACAATAGTAATAATCAATGAAGAGAGATATAAAATACTTATCCTTTGAGAAGAATGTTAGCTCCCTCTTGATTTCAACCTTCTTGAATTCATCTTGCAACTTTATCAGCATTATCATCATGATGTCATCCCTTCCTTACAAGAACTATGGTTTCTTCTTTTAGGGGAAACGCCAAATCCTATGGTTTTCTTATCTAAGCCTTAATGGTTTCTAGGTTTTAAAAAAATTCAATTTCATATTCAAATGTCAAAACCATATAATTATTATGCACATTACACTTGCGATGAAACCCATCATTGTTTCATCCATTGATTGTCCTTAATTCAAGTAATTTTTCTTTCTCATTGTAGCAGCAACAAAAACTAGGTCTTCATTTCAATGTGAAAATAATGAATCCAAATACCAATATCATCAGTGAATGCATGGTTTTCCACATCATCATATATGTCTTCAATTATTTAAAAAAAAAACTAAGAAGTTTTTGGCAACAACAGTTTCATCCAATATCCTTGGTTTGCAAGTGACTTTAACCTTGAAGAGGGACTCAGCCTCATAATGATGTCCAACTAACTTGTTTGATCAAGTATATGATATTGACAATGATATTTCTCCTCATTTTAAATTTGGACTTCAGGACTTGGCATCCATATTTCAATAACAAGGTTCATGGAAACAAATTTCAATGCTTTGCAATCTTCTTCAATACCCAACCTTTGGTTATATATTCAAATGTTCAGTACTATGTGTATTTATCTTTGAACAACAATTTGATTGCTTTAAATCTCACAATAAGGAAATATAAGACATTTGAACTTTCAGTACTTTATACACAGGTCATGATGCCAAACATTTAGCATTACTTTAATTCAACTTCAGGATACCAAATTTTTTCCGACACAAGGCATTTGGTTCATTCCTTTAATTCTTCCTTTTAGACTCATCAATTTTTTAAGCCATAAACATCAATTCTTATCAACTTGATACAAGGAATTTTATCATTTCTTCTTAGTTGAAGTAAAAAAGTTGATCAATGATACAAAACTTGCATTTAAAACATCAAGTAGCTTCTTATTCCTTTGTTGGTTTCATCCTTATCTTTGACCATCTTCATCACTATTGGAAAATTTAATGATTGATACCTACCTTTTATTTTGTAGAACCGGAGCTTTGATGGTCTCCTTAAGGATCAAGCTTCATATTAGTCATACAATATCCTATCATTGTTCCTTGCATGGAAACATATTTTCAATACTTTCTCAAACTTATCATGATATTAAACCATTTTATTGAGCACAGTTCCCTCCACAATAGATCTTACTTAAATTACTGATTTTAAATGTTATGGAACCAGCTCACAAAAAGATAGAAAAGATAGATCAATGACTTAGAAATCAGCCTCTTCGAGGGGGAAACCTCCTTTACATTACACAAATGAACAATTCTTGGATGATACAAATGAAAAAACCTCCTTTCTATATATAGGAGTCTAAGGGGTCACAATATGACCAAATCTGACCTAACAATAATAATATTAGGACACAAAAATAACAATAGTGGGCTTCTATGGGGCACAATAATAACAATATGGGGACAATATGGGGACAATAGGGGCACAATGATAACAATAAGGGATACAATGACAATATTAATGGGGGAATCACTAGTATTATAGGGACCTAACATGCCTCGCTCCTTCAAAAAAGTGTTGTCCTCGACGCTTGAGTAGTTTTGGATGCTTTTTTATAAAATTCTCATCCTCCCATGTGGAATCTTCAACAGGTAAGTTCTTCCACTTGATGAGATACTCTGAAATTGATCAATTTCGTAGCTATCGATTTCTTGTTTCTTTGATTACTTCAGGTTCCAATATGATTTTTCCTTCCTCATCAAGTTCTAGAAATATTGTTTGAACTGGGAGCTTGTCACCTATAACCTTCTTTAAGCATGACACATGGAAAACTGGGTTCACTCGAGAACTTGCAGGAAGCTCCAATTTGTATGCCATAGTACCTATATTTTGCAACACCTTGTACGGACCATAATACTTTGGCTATAATTTATTATCCTTCTTAGCTTGCTTGAGGGACATTTGTTTATATGGTTGTAGTTGTAGGAATACCCAATCACCTACATCAAAAATTCTTTTGCTGCGATGTTGATCTGCCTGTTGTTTCATTCTATTCTATGCCAAGGTGAGGTTATCCTTTAAGAGTTGGAGAACTTGTTGTTGATGCTCGATGTGATCTTCTACTACTTGAACCATAGAATTTTCTCTTAAATATGATGTGATGGATGGTGGATGTTATCCATAAAGTGCCATAAATGGGGTCATGTTTGTTGCAGTATGGAAGGAAGTGTTATACTACCATTCAGCCAGAGGCAACCATTTGACCCATTGTGTCTATTTATTAGATACAAAGCAATGAAGATATCCTTCCAAACATTTGTTTACTATCTCCGTTTGCCCATCAGATTGAGGAGGATAAGATGAGCTATGAGCTAACTGAGTACCAAGACAAGAAAATAATTATGTCCAAAAATTTCTAGTGAAAATGGGATCTCTGTCACTTACAATAATCTTTGGGTTTCCATGTAGCTTTTGAATTGTTTCCATTAATGTAATAGAAACTGTACTCACTTTAAATGGATGAAATAATGCATAAAAGTGTGCCACTTGGTAAGTCTGCCAACTACCACCATGATAACACTCTTTCCTTCGGACTTGGGTAAACCTGTGATAAAATCCATTGAAACCTCCTCCCAACATTGGCTTGGAATGGATAAAGGTTGTAATAGACCTGGCGTCTAAATTGTTTCAACTTTATTTTGTTCGCAACCAAACATTCCACCACAAAATTTTGAATATCCGATTTAAGGCCATCCCAAAAAAATCCTTCGTAACCCTGTGGTAAGTTTTTAGAAATCCTGAATGCCCTCCTAAGGGAGAGGTGTGCAATTCCCTAAGAATATTTTGTTTGATTTTGGAATTCTTACATAGGTATAACCGATCTTTGTACCATAACGAATCATTTTTCCGGCTAAATCTATCATATGTACTGGGATCTTCTTGTAACTTTTGAATGAGTGCCCACACTTCTTCATCATTCTTCCATTCATCCCTTGCTTCGTTTATCCAATCTGGTTGGATAATAGAAATGGCGCAAAGAAATGCTTCCACATCCTCATGCTTTCTTGAGAATGCATCTGCCACAACATTTTGCTTCCCTTTTTTGTAGATGATTTCAAAGTCATAACCCAACATCTTTGTGACCCATTTTTGTTGCTCTTCTGAAGATAACCTTTGTTCTAAAAAGTATTTAAGACTACCATGATCTTTTTTTACCTTGAAGTGTCTTCCCATTAGGTAGGGTCGCCATTTCTTAAGTGCATGTAGTATTTCCAACATTTCCTTCACATAAATAGCTTTGTGTAAATACTTTCCTTTGATTGGATGACTTTCAAAAGCAATGGGTCATTCTTCTTGTATTAAAATAGCACCAATTCCATTTCCTGAGGCATCACATTCCACAATAAAGGTTTTTGTGAAGTCCGGTGTAGCTAAGACCGGTGCTTGGCACATTGCCTCTTTAAGATGTTCAAAGGCCTTTGTTGCTTCTGGAGTCCATGAAAATGCATCTTTCTTCAGTAATGTTGTTAGAGGTGCTGCTATTCTCCCATAATTCTTAACAAACTTGCGATAATACCCTGTTAACCTAAGAAATCCTCGTAGATGCTTTATGGATGTGGAGATTTTCCATTCCTTAATGGTTTTAAATTTTCTAGGGTCTACCTTAACACCTTCAAGAGATACAATATGACCTAGATATTCCACTTGTACTCCAAAGAAACATTTGGATCTTTTTTCATTTAATTGTTTCTCCTCCAGTAGTTTGATCACCCTGTCAACATGTTGAACATGATCCTTCCAAGACTTGGTGTAGATTAGTATATCATCAAAAAATACTAACACTAATTTTCTAAGGAAGGGTTTGAAAATGGAATTCATCAAACCTTGAAATGTAGAAGGTGCATTGGTAAGGCCAAAAGGCATGAAAAAAAATTCATAATGACCCTCATGAGTTCTAAGAGCTGTTTTTGGAATGTCTTCAGTCTTCATTCTGATTTAATGATATCCTGAACGAAGATCCAACTTGGTGAAGTAAATTGATCCATGCAATTCATCCAATAATTCATCAATGACAGGAATGGGAAATTTATCTTTAATAGTGAGCTTGTTGAGCTCCCTATAATCTGGACACATGCACCATGATCCATCCTTCCTGTGAACCAATACTACTAGAGCAGAGAAAGAACTTTGACTAGGTTGAATTATGCTAGCCTCTAGCATTTCTGCAACCATACGTTCAATTTCACTCTTCTAGGCATAGGGATATCTGTAAGGCCTGATGTTTGAAGGAACACTTCCTGGAATCAAATGAATGGCATGATCATGATCATGAATAGGTGGGAGGCCTTTGGGAGTCTCAAATACCCTGGTATGATTGTCCAAGACTTTTTGGAGATCTGGAGAAATACATGATTTCGATGTGGGAACCTCTAGTGAACATAATTGTGCAATTATGCCTCGTTGTTCTTTCTTTAGAAGCTTTTTCATTCCATTAGAGTTGACTATCCTTCCCGACTTCCCTGTGATACCCCTTAATTCAAATTCCTTCCCTTCTGAAGAAAATTTCATGAAAATTAAAAGCTACTGTACCCAAAGATTGTAGCCATTGGACTCCTAGTAGAACATCAACACCACCCATTGGAATGGAAAGCATTGAGATATTCAATACATATTCTCCCATGGATAGCTTGATATTATGGCACTTTCCTGAGCAATTTATGGTTCCTCCACTTACAACCATCACTTGACACTCTGGTGCTAGATATAGGAAGAAATTCAATTCCTTGGCTATCTTACAATGAATAAAATTATGGGTACTGCCCGAATCAATCAACACTATTATATTTTCTTCTTGATATGCCCTTCTATCTTGATAGTTTGAGGAGTGGTAATTCCATCCAATGCATTACAAGATATGGTTGGATTCATTTCTTCTTTCTCTAAGGTTTGTTCTTGGTTTATATCCTCTTCTTTTGAAGTTTCTTGTTCCTTTTCTTCCTCCTCTTCACAATCTATGTAAAATAATTTCTTCTCAGCACACTTATGAACTTTAGTGTATTTGCTATCACAACTGTAACAAATCCCTTTTTCTCTTTTTTCTTCCAATTGTTGTGGTGTCAACCTTGTAGGTTGTGGATGGCTAGGGGCAACAACACTTCCATCTTTATGATTGTGAGTAGTAGGCTTCCTTGTTGCCACAATTTTTCTTTCCATTTTTCTTGCCAACCTAAATGCCTTCTCCAATGAATCAAGTTCCCAAAGGTCAACCTCATGTTGGATGTTATCCTTTAAAGTCCCTATGAACACATCAACCCTATGCTCCTCTGGAATATCTTTTACCCTTATATTCAATTTTTGGAAGTCCTCAATGTGCTCCATTATTGAACCCTTTTGTTTGAGATTTATTAATTGGCTAAAAAAAGTATTGCTTTTTGTATCCTCATAATGTGCTATCATTTAATCCATAAAAATAGCCCAAGTGACAATTTTTTTACAAGAGAAAAGCCATCGATACCATACAAACTAATTTGGTTCCAAATATAAAGTTGCAATGCGTACCTTTTGTGTGTTTTGGACATTATGGAGATCGAAATTGCTCCATCTGTAGTATCAATGTTGCAGGATCCTTGCCATCAAACTTCCTCGTATCGATATTTGGAACATGGTGGTTCTTTGATCCAATGTTAGAGTCTATGAAAGCATGATTAACATTTATATTTTTCTCATCATGAGTTTCCTTTACTACCCTTTCGCCATTAGTAAGAATTTCTTGTAGAAATGTTTTCAAATATGTCTTAAAATCTTCCATCTTAGCTTCCATGCCATCCATATTAGCTTCCATTCCATTCATCTTAGCTTCCACACCATCCATCTTAGCTTCCACACCATTCATCTTAGATTCCACGCCATCCATCTTAGCTTCCACGTCATTCATCTTAGTTTCTACGCCTTTCATTAAACCATCCATCTTAGCTTCTACGCCTTTATTTAAACCATCCATCTTAGCTTCCACACCATACATCTTAGCTTCTACGTATTTCTTTGAACCAACCATCTTAGCTTCTGTTACTTTTTGTGCGAGTGAAATTTGTTGCACTTGGTCTCGTAATTTTGATATGTCATGTTGCATTTCTCCCTCTTCTTCATGAGTCATGCTAGAGCTTTCAGGTTTCTTACTAGGTGTTTCCATGTTCTTTATTCGAGGCATCAATTACTGATAATAATGCTTCACTATGCCCTTTTAATTCCTTCAAACTAATTTTTCAAACCAAACTTATGCAAAAATTTAAAAAAACTACACACCTTTTTTCACTTTGTAGGAGCTTGATGTTGAAATCACTGTAACTCTATAATTTATAATCTCCAAGGTTTGAAATTGTGATCTCTAGTATCCCTCTATGTCCTCTTTCCAATGCCACTGGTCTGATTGAAATTGGATTCTCCAAGAAAGAGTTATGCCCCACCTCCCAAGATGACCTGCTTATATACTTTTTTCAGTAGATTGAGATTTTACGAAGTGCCACGTATTACTGTTTCGACCTTTGGACCTACAACCACTGCACAGAAAAGTACAGTCCATCCTCTTTCTGTAGCTTCTTACGAAATTTCAATCTGATGCTTAGAGAGAAACTTATGACGATTTTCCCAAGGTTGTCTGTTTAGAATGTAATTCGGGAGTCTGCAAAAACCCTAACTTCCTCAGATTATATCTCCGAAAATATAGTGAGACAAGATCTAAAATTCAAATTAGAACTTCACCAAGATTACGGCCCAAATGGGTTTTAATTTCAGAGTCCAAACCCTTTTAGAAAAACAATTATAGCAAAACTTCCACGATGACCCATTTGAGATGAAATTCTAGAGCTTGGAAAAACCCTAACTTCCTCAGATCATATCTCCAAAAATATAGCGAGAAAAGATTTGAAATTCGGACCTGAGGTTCAGACTAATTTCTTCTCAAATGTATTTTTTTTTAGCTTCTAAAACTTCGTAGCGAAAAAGTTATAGAAAAAATTCCACGATGACCTGTTTGAAGCAGCGAAACCCTAGAATCCAAAGCTCTGATACCAAATATTATGAAACCAGCGCACAAAAAGATAGAAAAGATGGATCAATGACTTAAAAATCAGCCTCTTAAAGGGGGCAACCTCCTTTACATTACAGAAATGAACAATTCTTGGATGTTACAATTGACAAAACCTCCTTTCTATATATAGGATTCTAAGCGGTCACAATATAACCAAAGCTGACCTAACAATAATAATATAAGGACACAAAAATAACAATAGTGGGCTTCTATGGGGC
Organism: Pinus tabuliformis; assembly: GCA_031772625.1. NCBI lineage: Eukaryota > Viridiplantae > Streptophyta > Pinopsida > Pinales > Pinaceae > Pinus > Pinus tabuliformis. The sequence continues at coordinate 566,492,290 of CM062818.1, read as the reverse complement.
ACAATAATAACAATATGGGGACAATAGGGGCACAACAATAAAAATAAGGGATACAATGATAATAGTGATTGGGGAATCACTAGTATTATAGGGACCTAACATTAAGCAAAAGTACATGTTTGGTCTTCCCATATTTTTAGTGAACTTCAGCCTTCTACAGAGGGTCGAATCAAAGGCTTAATAGGACTCTTTCCATGAGATATTCTTCCTTTCTTTGCATAGACTAGAACTAGCTCCTTGAGATAAGATTATGGTGGATCCTTCTTTTGAGCAGAGCACAAATTACCCAAGGAGTTCGGCCTACAATCCTATGACAGAAAAAACCATAGACTTTGTGTTCCTTAAGGTTTCAAGGTAAGTAAACATTGAATCAAGCTTCCTTTTGAATGAATATGGAATTTGTTTTAAGTCAAAAATAAAATTTAGACTACCTTATTTTTCCATGTTAGAGACACTCTTGGTCACACTCTGAGATTCTTGGATCTTCTAAGGTCCTGAGGTTCTTTGAGAGCTTCGATTCATTAAGACAAATGTAGTTCCAATTATTGTAAGCAAGGATAGGTGTGTATTGAACCTCCATAATATTTAGCAGGTCGAATGCTAGTTTCAATACATTCTCAGATCTCAATTTCTCCATGTTTTTCTATGTTTTCTAGCATGGATTTAGTGCCTATGCAGGGATATGACTTCCAGACTTATTGAGATTTTACCTTTATGTAATAGCAAAATTTCTCTTAACACAATATATTTTATTCCTTACAAACATATCCTGGGCTTAATAGGAATAGTCCACAATTTTTTCTTCACAAGTACCTCAACCCTGAGGTTAATTTTGTGATGTTACGGCCTCCTGTAACCTAATAGAGGCATTAACTTTTCTTCTAAGATTTTTGGCCTTATGAGGCTCCTTTGCCCTGAAGTTTCTTTCTGCAATTGGTTTAAGCCTTTTTAAGGTCTAGGGATTTAGGCCCATTAGAGAAATGTTGAGGTCTAAAATGGGCATCAAACAAAAATGTACAACCAAAATCAACTTATAAGAACCAATAGGATTCAATATGATGATGTCAACCACGGGGGATTATTCACCATTTTTGGAGTAAAAAGGTAAAAAGATTAAAAAATAAATAAAAAATACTTTTTCAACTTGTATTTTCAACTTATATCCATACATTTTTACTCAAATTCCGAGCGAGAGCACTCGTTGGATGAAAAATTTAATTCCTCATCCAAGGAGTACCCATGTTATATATATTCAATGTACCCTGCTACATGAAAAATGAGAAATACATGAAAAACGCAATTGCAATAATGATTTTTCATGTATTTCTCATTTTTTGTGTAGTAGGGTTCATAAAATGTATGCACCATGGGTACTCCTTGGATGAGGAATTAATTTTTTCATCCAATGAGTGGTCCCCCTCGAAATTTGAGTAAAACCGTAGGAAGATAAGTTGAATATATGAGTTGAATAAGTAGTTTTTTTCTTTTTCCCCTCTAGAATTTGATGATATAATCTAATCTTATTTTATTATTTCCACTATTGTTTTATAATATTCCTGAGGAGGCCAATTTTAGACCTCAAAATTTCTCTAATGTATTGAGGAAGATACCTCAGTATTCCTTTCAAACAAGGATAAAATTCATTATGAAATGTATTTCATGCAATAGGGCTTACTTGAAACAATAATGACTACCTTTCTAGGGTTGCTCTTCCACCATAGGCTCTCATTCCATGTTGATTCTTAGGGAATCCTCTAAATTGATAATTAATTCTTATAATTTTACATTAGATTAATATTTTCTTTTAGTATTTTCATCATAAAGAAATTACTCGGTGGAGCTCAAAAGTAAACAAAAACACTATAAGGATCATAAAGAGACAACCACACAATAACACAAGTATTTACCCTCGGAAAACCACATGGGGGAAACCCAACAAACTTTCTCTTATAGAAAATCATGTTCAATAGAGAAACATCAGTCATATGCTAGGTCAAACTAACCAACAATCTAGCTTGGTCAAACTTGGTCCAACCCTTCCATTCAAGTCCAACAACTTTCCCAAGAAACTTGATCTAGTTTTCTCAACTAGGGAAGAATTTTGTCCTTATTCATCAATGGAAATCTCTCCTACAACCCTAATATGCTCAGAAAATCGGCCTTGCTGTATCTCAGAATTTTTTCCTTTTGACTTCAAGAGTTCATATTTTCTTCTTGGTCACAAAATTGCATCAATTTGTCCTTGCCATAGATTGCCTCAAATTTATCCTTGCCACATATTCATCCTTGTCACAGATTGCCTCAGAATATCTAAATTTGTATTCAACAGAAAGATATGAATTATGTGTTGGATAGGAGTTCAATTCACATATAAATAGTCTTCTTGCTAGCTGTGTGGGTGCCATTAAGGTTTAGGCCAAATTGACTAGGAGGAGAACCGACTTATTTTGGAGCCAAAAATTCATTTTTTGTAAATTAAAAATTTTATCTTTTTCAAATGACATGAAGAACATGTCTTCTAATATTTTCTTTTTAACTCTAGCATGAAGTACATGTCTTGTAATATTTTCCTTTTAACTCTAGCATGACATACATTAAGGGCCAAAAAATATATGTTATGAAGACTGGCCAAAGTTTCTAAAATTCAATAGTTCACTCTTTCCTTATTTATTTTCACTAGTTGCTAAGTAAATCTTTGAAATAGGCACTAAGGGTATGTATTATTAAAGGTATCAGAGTCGAGCTTGCATGTACCTTGACTCACTTTTCATGAACAATATCCTGATTTTTTGTGTGGACTCAAGGAGAGATATAACAAAGTTAAAGGATATTATGGATCTTTATTGTCTTGATATAGATATGTGGGTAATTTTGGGGATAATTTCCAATAATATTATATATGATGAAGATAAAGCATATGATTCTATTCTCTTTCCATTTAATTTCCTCAAAGATGGAAAATGGCTTACAATACCAAGGGTTTTTTCTCAAACAAAAAAAATTCTAGATAAAGGATTGACAATGCCTAGTATCAAAGGCTGAAAAGACATTAAACCTATGGTGCAATCAATGTATCTCTCATAGATGTAGATTGGTGTTAGTTAAGTTAGTGACTGAATCCATCTTTATTTATTGGTGTTCACTATCTTTGACCCTAAAGGGCGTATTATAAAGGATAAGGAGATTAAGTTATAGGTTCCTTAGTTTGGCAGGGGATTAAGTTATAGGCACCTATATTTTGGTAAGAGATTAGGTTATATGTTCCTTTATATCATTTGGAAGGCTATTTTACTTGCATTCTTTTTTATGGGGAACTAGCTTGATTTGTGTGTAGTATGAGGAACAAAGGTCTAGGTGGGGGTGGATCCTTGGATGGGTAATGGTGGAGATTACAAACTTCCAATATGCATTACAGAACATTGAAATAGCAATGGAATATTCAGGTCTACTCTTTAAATGTTGGGTAGGTATGCTCATTAATTGTTGCGCTAATAGTGTCTTTTGACAAAGGGGTTTAGGATTAAGGGAAGAACATGAACTCATGTGGGATGCTTATGTAGTAAAACTCAACTCAATCCATGTCAGAGTTAAATTGTGGAGGATTATTTAGTATGTATTTTGACCCCTTCCAGAGTTTATACACCTAGGGATAGTTATAAAACACTTTCTTCACAGGGTAATTAGGAACCACAAGGATGGTGGTGGAGAAAAGTTTTGTAATTTCAAATTCCCTACCAAATATTGCATTTTTATGTGGTTTCTTTTAACAATAAAGTATTACATTGGGATAGCTTACTAAGGAGGAACTTCAAAGGACTTTGCGGTGTAGTTTATGCATGGAAAGCAATGGAAGGAATTACCACTTAATGATGTCATGTAGTTTTTTTAAACGGGTTTGGAAACAACTAGATAATTCATATGATTTATGGATGCTTGAACTAGAGATTCTCTTGAAGAGGGGAACAAAAATTGGTGACAACCACACGACAAAATGTTTTAGGGAATTACCTCTAATCATTGCTCAGGGATCTAGCTTAAATGAAATCTAGAATATTTGACAACAAGGATATTCATCCAATACGCTATGCTACACAAGGGTGGAATATTTTAACTTCTATTAGGCAAGTGAAGGTTCCACAACCCCTTTCTTAGTTTAGAGAAGAATTCATAGATAGATCAAAACCTTCTGCATATTTTAATGGAGCCTCACAGGGTTAGTCTCCTATCATAGGCATTGGTGTTATAATTTTATTCTCTAATTCCCATGTAGGTAGCTCCAAATTAGGGATTCGGTCTAGATCTAATAACCTAGTTGAGTTGATGGCCCTAAAGTTAAATTTAACCTGGAAATTGAATATGGGTTGATAAGAATACAAACCTTTAGGAATTAACTCTTGGGAATTTAGTCCTTAAGGAATTTTACTCTTAACCCTTATTTTCAAAATTTCGAGTATCTTGGAAGGTTTTACATGGGTTTCATATGCACATATCTACCATGAAAGGAATCAAAGGAAAAACACCTTGTCAAAAGAGGGCATTTAGATTTTACTAGGTGAATGGTTTGTGGATAAAGATTTAATTGGACTATCCTTTAATTATTCTCATATTACCTTCTTACGAAGATTTTAATACTCTACTCCTTTTTTGGAGAGGATAGAGGTATATAGACTTGGACTCTAGACCAAACTTTTTCAGCTTTTATGTTGATTACGTATCTGTAATTGTTTTGTTGTAAGGTGGATACAAGGACATATATGTCTCTTTATAGACATGATAAAATTTTTGGAAATGTCATATAAGCATCTTATATATGTAATTTTAATATTATATGAATAAATATGTGACTTCTTTTTGTGAAATAAATAAAGAAGGAAGATGGAGGTAGAACCAAGAGTTGTCCATAAACATGATGGTAAGATGGGGTGGGAGAGGGCAAGGACATAGAGGGATTTAGACTGCAAAAATATCCCAATCACAAACACATAGGCCAATTCATAAAAGGAGGAAAAGGAAAGCCCTTTTTGCCTTAATAGTGTTGGGAGAAGAGTTGGTCTAAAACATAATATTTTGTTGACCCTAAACAAATTGGGTCCCACATTCTCCATCTATTAGCAGTCACCAATCCAAAATGATATCATCCCTATCATTAGTTGAGGAGGTAAATGCACAGTTATATGGGTTGCTAAGGTCAACCCTTGGTTAATGGCCTACCAACTTGATACATTTAATAGCTAAGTGGACTACCTCTATGGTGTTATGTTTACTCCTTGTTATCTCCCTACTATATGAACAACAAATAGAATATATGTATTGTAGGTAAGTACTTCGTCAAGGGGCATTATGAGAAATTTTCTTGATATTGGATGAGTTAATGTAATCAATCACTAATTTCATTAACTATGTTATAAGCATCAAGACTTATTGGTCTTCTCCTTATTGTCTCCTCAGGATCCAAAGGGGTACATTATTGGAGGAAGATTCATGGTTCATTATAACAAGTGATAATTCATGATTTCCCACTAAATGTTAAGGCATTGTGAGGTCCTCTCAATGGAAAGTTGATCTTGGATTGATAATGGGGCATATGCTAGCCCTAGTGGGGCAAGGTAATGTTGAAGAATGTAACTAGGTTTGGCCTTCATAATTGTACTTGAGTCATAATAAAATATATTCATCAAAATAATGTAAAATAAATTTTATTATTAATTAAATTGACTTGTTAAAGAATGGGTTTCTTGCTTGGGTCAATTATCATAGGTCGAGCCGCCATTGTAGGTGTTAGGATTTTATTTAAAGTCAAAGTAAAATTTATTTTGTCAAAAGATTCCTCCATCAAGTCACCTTGCAAGGTCAACCTCCAAACAAATACTCTACAAGTCACTTCTCAAACAAACACAGGTCAGCTTATTTAAAATGGGAGACAACTACAAATAGGAGGGTAAACTTCGCTCATAGAACAATGACAAAACTTTGAAAATTTCAGAAAATAAGTTCAATGATTTCAGTGAGGAAGTTTGGTGAATCTCAATAAGGGAATTCGGTGAAGTTACAGTGAAGAAGAACTCAAAGTTTTAAGGAAGTTGAAGTGTCATTGCTACTGAACTTTAATATGCTTACTGGGCTGTCTCAGAAATTGAATATCTAGGTCACTACAGAACTGAAGTGTAACTATGTTTCAAGACCGAACTATGATGTCACTTGAGAAAGTTTCCCTAGAAAGAAGCATGGTAAGGATGTTGCATGAGAATACATCTATATATCAAGGTATGATAAGGATCATATCATGAGAAGGTTGTCTCAGAAATGAATCATGACTGAGGTATATTGAATATTGTATACTACCACTACAAGATAGAAACATTATCTTATTGTATGCGTTGGCTTGAGGGGTCCTGACCCAGGTTTAGAGTTAGTTGCGCCAACCAACAAAACCCTAACGGTTGGACCTTTGGGAAACACCCTGCGTAGCGCATATTGCAGTCTCACCCGAAGAAGTATTGGGGGATGAAAGAACCATGCTTCTACATCCAGAGGTTAGTGTGATGGGTTCCTGCGATTTCTAGGGCTTCTTTCGGTCTTCGCAAACCCTAACCCTTAAAATATAGATAATTGCAGTAACTCACAGAAATATAATCTAAACATTTCACGAAATGCTTTAAACATTCATAACAGTAAGTAAGTAAGCAGATCTGCTACTTTCATGCATCAATTAAGCGTTACCTCATATAAATTCATAATAACAAAGAGAATATACATAAATTGCATAAGTAAAGATAGATGCATAGATACACAAGTATGGCTCAAAATAGTCATTATTAGATGTATTATTTATCTTACAGACTCTTCTTCTCTGCACACATAGTTGCAGGGGCACACGCACTCAACCTGAAGACTTACCAAGGTCTCTGCACACTCAGCAGTAGGAGCCTTCCCCTTCGCCTAAGTATAGGAAACAAAATTTCTTGCCTTAGATTACTTGCCCATACAATGATCTTCTATTTCTGAATTCCCTCCTAGACTCACTATGAATCCTTTATATATCTTTCTCTTTTACCATACCATGGTCCGTGGACCTTGAGTGGGTCACAAAACTCCCTATATTTAAACAAACTAAGGGACTAAGCCCCTTTTGACTCCTATGACCCTCGCGCTCTACTCCCACAAAATGAGGAGAGTTTACAACTATAACAAAATTAATGACAAAATTTATCCCAGGGAACTCTGTCCCAATAGGCCCCCAACACAATTTGGTGACTTGCCCTCAAGTCACTCTGCTGGTGACACCTCGATCTTCCCCTGCAACTCACTGAACTCAACCTTCAAAACCTGCAGGTCTGTGGTTCCCTGCGTGCCAGCTTGCTCAATTCTTTGACCAACTTTTCAGTAGTTGGGCCTTCAACTTCAAGGCCCATGGTCCTTTGAGTTTGTTGAATTCCCTTGAGCTTTCTCTTCACTGACAGAGTCAAGTGACTCACCTCATATGTCCACGGTTATGTCCTTGAAGATATGCTCGCTTCCTTGTGACGCAGGTCATCAATCGCATTCTGAATCATCTTGCCTTCCCAAAGTCCGGTGAACCTTTATATTGGTGCTAAGGTCCGCATTGTTGATATGATCTGTCAAACTGGTGTTGCTTTTCCCTTCCATGCCTATATTTTGTAGAGTTGGATCCTCCTGCAATGGGGTCCACAATTCCATGGCTTTCCCAAACATCTCAGTGCAACCCTTGACTACATCTTTCAAGGTTTCCATGCATGCCTTGATAGTAGCTCTGCGCTACCCTCTAACGTTTGGAGGAGTCGTGAGTTGTAGTTTAAGTTGTAACTATGATATGTGCAGCTCCAGCTCGAACTGGACTCAGTCGATTGCCTCCTTGGACTCCTTCACTGCAGTGGCCAATTTCTGAATCTTTTTTGCTAAGGTTGTTTCTCCTGGGATCTTGAACTCTAGAATCTCACTGCAGGCCTGTGCAATGGCAGCTTCCAACTGTTGACTTCGTGTTGTGATCTCCCCTTTGTCTTTAAGTGCCTACACCTTCTCTTCAAAAATATGTTGATTGTTTGTCTTGACTTCACAGATTATCAATAGTGCGCATTTCTCCTGAGCCCTCAATTCATAAAATACACCTTGGTGTAGTTCATGTGGGGTTTGGATGGGGAGTGTCGTGAGGTTCAAGCTCAGGTTCTTCATCTGCATTATTTGGGACCTTTCTTCTTCTTTCTCGATACACAAATATCCTTCTAGTAGTTGAATGGTGCGGAGATCCAAAGTCATCTCTATGTCCAGAGCTGACCTACTCATTTGACTCAGGCTCACTTGCCTCCCGTTTTCCTGTCCCACGCTTGCTTTTATCCTACCTGTTTGGACTAAAAATCACGCAGGCCTTGCTGAACCTTTCCTAGTGCCTGCTGGTATTGTTCCTCAAAGTGGCCCCAAAGATCTATTGTTGTGTTGCGAACCACACCACTTATTTCATCTAAGTCCCCTTCGGTGAGGACCAAAGGGTTTGTGCCTACTGATCTATCAGATTTTGGTAGGAATTTACAGGGTAAGTTCCTCATATAGAACACCAAAGGGCATTGCTCACAAACATATCACATATCAGTACACCAATATTCTTGATGTGGTTAAAACCCTCAAAGAGGGAAATAGTCCACGACTTGAGCCAACACGGCCACTTCAGGCAATTTATTAATGTAAAAGAAAGAAAATTTACATAAGCTTCTCTCATGAATGGTCACCTTACAAATGACCCTCAATTCTCTTTAAATAGAGATCATGGACCAATCGGGTGTTAAACCATGAATCAAGTGTCAATACTACCGAGGAGAGAACGAACCGTCGGATCAATTCATGTCTAGAACATATCGTGACCATCAGATTGTAAGTTACAAAAAGTACATACTAAAGAAACACACCCTAACTATACACTAGACCAAGTTATACTTAACTATTTCCTATGTGTCATAATATCCTAAAACCCCCCTTAGGAAAAACTTGGGATAGGATTGAAGGATGTACAAATATGACACAATAGGAGAAGGAAGGAGGCATTAGAGCCTATACCCCCTTAGTGACAACTTCCTGAACTCCAACCATAAATTTAAGTTTAGTAAACTTCACCTCTATGAGAGCCTTTGTAAAGATGTTTGCAACTTGATCATCAGTTGAATAATATTGCACTTCAAGAACATGGTCATGAATGCGCTTTCTGATGAAGTGCATGTGTAGTTCAATTTGTTTATTGTGCTAATGTTGGATTGGATATTTGCATAGTTGAACGACACTTTGATTATCACACCGAAGTGTAGTTAGATGATGTTGCTGAAAGCCAAACTCTGATAGGATCTGACGAAGCCACAGGGCTTCCTTACTAGCTTCTACGGCACCACGATACTTTGCTTTTTCTAAAGAAAGAGAAATGGCACTTTATTTCTTGCAAGCCCATGTAATAGGTCTAGAACCAAGAGTGAAGACATAGCCTGTAGTAGACTTTCGATCATCAGGGTCACCAGCCCAATCAGAATCAGTGAAACCAACCAATAGAGGAGATGCTTATTCATTGTAATGAATCCAAAACTGAACTGTACCTCAAACATAACGAAGTATTCTTTTAGCTGCTTTCCAATGACTTTCATGTGGGTTTTGCATAAACCAAGAAATAAGGGAAACAAAAAAGGAAAGGTCAGGATGGGTATGGGTCAGATACAAAATTTTTGATACAAGCTGATGGTATAAGGTAGCATCAACTTCAGGGGAAGTACAAGTGACTGAAAGTTTGGCTCCAGACTGAAACGGAGAAGGGGATGGCTTACAGTATTCCATCTGAAAGTGGCGTAGAAGATCATAGGAATACTTGGATTGGGAAAGGAAAATACCTTCCTTGGATTGCAAGACTTGAAGATGAAGAAATAATGCAAGTGTCCTCAGTCTGTCATTTCAAACTGCTTTTTAAGGCTGGAATTCACATGCTTTATAAGGTTGGGATCACTACCAGTAAGGATAAGATCATCAACATAAAGAGCAATAATGATAAGAGACTTACCCACTTTCTTAGTGTAGACAGTATTGTCAGAATGACACCTAGAAAAGACAGTATCTAAAAGAAATCTATCCATTTTGGCATACCAAGCGTGAGGGGATTGCTTGAGACCATAAAAGGATTTCTTAAGCCAGCATACAAGGCTGGATTCTGTTTGTATAAAGCCAGGAGGTTGTTCCATATAGATTTCTTCATGTAAGTCCCCATGCAAGAAGGCAGATTTAACATCCATCTAATGGACTTCCCATTTGAAAGAGGCAGCAAGGGAAAGAACAAGGCAGATAGAGTTGATTTTGGCAACAGGAGAGAAGGTTTCAGTATAGTCAATACCTTCAACTTGTGAAAAAACCTTAGCAACAAGACAAGATTTAGTTTGTCAACTTTTCCATTTGGTCCAAACTTGGTTCTGTAAACCCATTTGCATATAATAAGTTTTCTTCCCTTTAGAAGAGGAATAAGGTCCCATGTATCATTTACCAATAATGAATGATATTCATCATTCATAGTTGTGTCCCAATTTGGATGGCCTAAAGCTTCTGCAAAGGTGTTAGGATCATAATTCATTGAAGCCTGAGCCAGTAAAGAAGAGACTCTATCGAACTGAGAACATATACGTCGTTGATCTGTAGGATCACCTGCAAGAGCACTTGTAGCATCCTGAATATCACGGACCCATTTTCAAAGCTGAGGAGCTGACGAAGGATCCCAAAAAGGTGGGGGAGGATTGTCATACTCAATGTCATCATCTGAAGAAGAAATATTTTCAAAAGTAGAAGGGATAGAGAGAGGTGGCACATCTGTCGAACTAGGCTCATAGGCCTATATATTTTCAGAAAAATTTACATCTCTTCTAATGATAAAATTTTTGGATTTAGGTGGAAGAAGTCTATATCCTTTGACATCTTCAGAATATCCAACAAAAATACATTTTTCACTCTTAGGTTCTAAGGCATTATGTTTCTCATCGGGAATATGGGCCCATGCTTCACTTCCAAAAACACAAAAGTGACTTACATCTGGTTTAATTGAGCTCCATGCTTCTTCTGGAGTGATATTCTTTAAAATCTTAGTAGGAGTGTGATTTACTATGTAATTTTCAAAGTTAATTGCTTCTGCCCAAAAATTAAGACTAAGCCCTTTAGATTGAAGCATACAATTAGCTATTTCCTTTAAGGTGTGATTCTTGCTTTCAACTACGCCATTTTGTTCTGGAGTATATAGAATAGTATGTTGCAATTGAATTCCATGCTCAATGAAAAATTTGATGAATGTTGTTAACATATTATCTGCCATTATCAGATCTTAGCTTGAGAATTTAATGTCCAGATTGTTTCTCAACAAAGGCCTTAGAGGCCAAGAACATGTTAAATACTTCACTCTTGAGTTTTAATAAGTATACCTAAGTGCATCTGTAGAAATCATCACTAAAAGTTAAGAAATACTTGTAGCCAGAGAATGAAACAACTAGAAGTGGACAAAATAAATCACCATGAAAAAGTTGTAAAGGGGCTGAGGCATGTCAAGCATCATGTTTTTCAAAACTATCCCGATGATGTTTTCCGAGTACACATCCAGAACAAACACCATCTATGCAAGATATCATAGGAATATATGTCACCATATTTTCCTTACAGAGATTTTGAAGGGAGCAATAGTTTAAGTGACCAAATCGCTCATGCCAAAGTTTGCTCACTTTATCATTATTGTAGGTTTTAACCCCGTATAGAAATTACCTGCATACGAATTCTAAAACATAGAAAATAAACAATGTGAGAGCATAACACATAAAACACATATACACAGAGATTTTCCCCTGGATCCCAAAACCAGGACTACCAGCTTGATTTTTCATTATATTCCTTTCAATGTTACAATACATATTTATACATGCCGAAGCATCCAATACCATGGACTGAAAAACCATCGCGTCCAAAACCATGTGCGAAAAACATGCACAAAACCATAGGTGGGTCCGCCCAACCTAACATAGGGTCCAAAACCAAAATTTTCCGGGGCGCTGCCCCGGACCCCATAGAGTGGGGTTACGAGTACCCCTCAAACCCCCTGTGACCTCCCGCTATGCAAAAAACGGGGGTCTCCACCCTCCTTCTAATCACCAATTAACTATGTGGGCTAGTCGTGGAAAGAATATAACACAACCCAACATTCTCCCACTTGTTGTTTTCTTTCCACAAGGGGCCACAAGAGAGCTTATTAATTTTTTCAGCCCTAAAATGCCCATTGTCTCCCTACACCAAGAGAACTTCTCAGAGCTCACAGATTTTGTTAATGCATCTGCAGTATTCTTCAAAGTGTCCACCTTTACCAGCAACACCTTTTTTTCTTCTATCATATCCCTCACAAAGTGATACTGAACATCAATGTGCTTTGTCTTTGAATGATATGTGGGGTTCTTTGCCAAGAAAATTTCACTTTGGCTGTCATAGTCTATCCTTATAGCTCCTTGTATTAACCCCATACTTGAACACAATCTTTGTAACCAAACTGCTTCCTTGCTTGCATGAGTGGCTGCCATGTATTTTGCCTCTGTAGTTGATAGTGCCACTACAGATTGTTTCTTACTCATCCAACTGACTGCACCTCCAAATAGGTTAAACACATACCCACTCATAGATCTTCTCTGATCTAGATCTCCAGCCCAGTCTGCATCAACAAAGCCACGAATATCCAATACTTTGTCCAATCCTGGTCTTCCTTGGTAGCACAAACCATAATCACTAGTGCCAGACAAATACCTGAAAACCCACTTCACTGTTGTCTAATGCTCCTTTCCTGGGTTTGACATAAACCTGCTCAATACTGCCACTGCATGTGCAATGTCTGGTCTAGTACAGACCATTGCATACATCACACTACCGACTACACTTGCATATGGAACACGGGACATGTCCTCTTCCTCTTCTTGTGTCTCGGGACACTGTTCAGTAGATAACTTTACACCTACAGGAATAGGAACCTTGACCGGTTTACTATCCCCCATATTAAATCTCTGCAATATTGTCTCAACATACTTCCTCTGGTTTAACCAGAGCTTCCTCTTTGCCCGATATCTTTTAATTTTCATGCCCAAAATATAGTTTGCAGCACCAAGATCTTTCATGTCGAATTTGGAGGACAATTGGGTCTTCAAATCCTGGATAATTTCTTTGTCATTTCCAACCAGCAACATATCATCCACATACAAGACCAGATAAATAACATGGTAACCAATTAATTTCAAATACACATAGTGATCTGCTTTGCTTCTGGTGAAGCCAAGTCCCTGTATAAATGTATGAAATATCTGATACCACATCCTTGGTGATTGTTTTAACCCATACAGAGACTTATTTAACTTGCATGCCAGTTCTTTCTTACCCTTCATTGCAAAGCCTTCAGGTAGCTTCATGTAGATCTCCTCTTCCAGATCCCCGTAAAGAAATGTTGTCTTCACATCAATCTGTTCTACCTCAAAATCAAAAGCAGCAACAACAGATAAAAGTAATCTAATAGAAGTTACCTTAGCAATAAGAGAAAAAATATCACCAAAATCAATTCCCGCCACCTGGGAATAACCTTTTGCTACCAACTGAGCTTTGTATTTCTCCACTTTTCCTTCTGCATTTGTCTTCTTTTTGAACACCCATTTGTTGCCAATGGGTTTCCTTCCAGCCAGCAACTCCACCAGATCCCAAGCCTCATTTTTGTGCAAAGATGCCATTTCATCAACCACGGCCTCTTTCCAGAGTTTTCCATCCTTTGAATCCACTTCTTCCTTCACAGTTCTGGGATCATCATTAGTAACAGACAAAGCAAAATTTGAACAGAAAGCAAATGGACTATACCTTTCTAGCAGCTCTCTTTCTCGAACTGATCTTCTCACAACCGGAGTTTGTGGCTCTTCATCTTCTAATTCCTCCTCTGTTGTAGAGTCTGATTCTTCCTCCTTTAGCTCAAACTCTATCTTCTCAAGTACCTTTGGTTGGACTTCATGTTTAATAACATCTTTCACCTCTCTGAACACCACATCTCGGCTGTACACAACCTTCCTTGTTGCTAGGTTCCAAAGCTTATAACCCTTTAAACCATCCTTATACCCAATAAAGATGCACTTTTCAGATTTACTATCCAACTTGGTTCGTTTCTCCTTTGGAACATGTACATATGCATCACATCCAAATACCCTTAGATGTGAAAGAGAGGGTTTCTTACCAATCCATACCTCTTGTGGAGTCTTATCCTCCAACGCTGATGAAGGTGACCTATTGACTAGGTAACATGCAGTATCCACCGCCTCTGCCCAGAATTCTTGTCCTAACCCGGCACCACTGAGCATGCTTCTTGCCCTTTCCATCAACGTCTTGTTCATTCTTTCTACAACTCCATTTTGCTGAGGTGTATATGGAGTAGCCTTCTTCCCTGATATACCACACTTCTTACAGAATTCTTCAAATTCCTTACTGCAAAACTCTCCACTGTTATCTGTCCTCAACACCTTTATCTTCTTCTCTGTCTGGTTTTCCACCAGAGCCTTAAATTCTTTAAACCTGTCAAAGACTTCAGATTTCTTCTTAAGGAAATATAGTCATGTATTCCTTGAGAAGTCATCTATAAATGATACATAGTACACAGACTTACCCAGTGATGGAACCTTCACAGGTCCAAACACATCACTGTGCAAAAGCTCTAATATTTGTTCCGCCCTCTTACCACCAGAGGAGAAACTCACACGATTCTGCTTCCTATATACACAATTTTCACAGAAATCAAAATCCAGAGAGCTATTACTCATACCTTCTACCATACCTTTACCATGGAGTATTCGAAGGCCCTTTTCTCCAATATGTCCAAGCCTTTAATGCCATAGCATGGTCTTCTCTCCAGAGACCATTAGATTTTCTGCTCCACTTTCAAGAACCACAAAACTATTGCACCCTTCAACAATAGTGCTACCTTGCAGCTTGTACAGAGTTCCAATCCAAACTCCCCGCATCAGTACCAGTGCCCCCCAAACCATCTTGTAGGTATCCTTCTCGAACACTATTTTTACACCTACATCATCCAACTTGCTTACAGAAATCAGATTTCTGGCTCATGCAGGAATATGCAGAACACCTGGAAGTGTTCTAACCCTTCCACCTTGCAACTTCAACTTTACTTTTCTACGAATAACGATTCTAGCCTTCCTATCATCCCCTAAGGAGACATCACCACCATCGTATTTATCATACTCGCAGAACCACTCTCTATGGGGAGTGAAGTGAAAGGATGCACCTGAGTCAATCAACCATGCCTCATGATATACATGTGTACTTGAAGAAGCCAAGTACACATCCCCACCTTCATCTGAGGTGGTTTTCGCCTCTATAGAAGGAGCATCATTAGATCCCTTTCCTTTATCAGGAGCTTTAGATTACAATCCCTTTTGAAGTTCCCTTCCATTCCGCATTTCCAGCACACCACCTTTACAGGTTTTCCTCGATATTTAGATCTCCCACTCGATGAATTATTTTTGTTTCTATTCTGGGAACGTCCTCGTATAGACAAGGCATCACCATTCTGGCTGTCCATATTTTTCCATCTCATCTCCTCCGTCAACAAGGCTGGGACTATTTCATCAAACTGCAAGGAAATTGCATTGCTACCTATTGTAATAACCAGACTATCCCACAAATCTGGTAGAGAACACAACAAACTGATGCACTTATCTTCATCTGAAATTTTAATATCAACAGATGCTAACTGACTTACCACAGTATTAAATGCATTCAGATGCTCTGTCACCGAGTCTCCATCTTTCATCCTCAGGTTATACTGCTTTTTCTGCAAGAACAGTTTATTCACCAGAGACTTAGGTTGGTATAAAGTTCCTAACTTGTCCCACAAAGCCTCTGCCGTAGCTTCCCCTGATACATTCAGCAATATTGAATCTGAGACACACAATCGTATTATGCTTTTTGCCTTCTGATCCAACTTCTTCATTCTTCATCGGACACTCCCGTTGGTTTAGTACCCAGATCTACCGCGATCCACTGATATTTATCCACCAACAGATCCTCCATCTTGAGTTTCCACAACTCAAAACTCTGACCATTAAATTTCTCAATCTCTATCTTTCCACTGCTCACCATCTTCTTTTACCACCAGAATCGATCTCGCAGATCTCCCACTGAACAGGGTCTACCACAGGCCCAAGCGAAACCCCTCAGCAACAAAGGTGTCCCCTTGAAGCCAAAACAACTCCCATACCAAATGTAGGTTTCAACCCTGTACATAAATTACCTGCATACGAATTCTAAAACACAAAAAATAAACAATGCGAGAGCATATCACATAAAACACATATACACAAAGATTTTCCCCTGGATCCCAAAACCGGGACTACTAGCTTGATTTTTCATTATATTCCTTTCAATGTTACAGTACATATTTATACATGCCGAAGCATCGAATATCATGGACCGAAAAACTATCGCGTCCAAAACCATGTGTGAAAAACATGCACAAAACCATAGGTGGGTCCACCCAACCTAACATAGGGTCCAAAACCAAAATTTTCCAGGGCGCTGGCCCGAACCCCATAGAGTGGAGTTACAGGTACCCCTCAAACCCCCTGTGACCTCCCGCTATGCAATGAACGGGGGGCTCCACCCCCTTCTAACCCCCAGTTAACTACGTGGGCTAGTTGTGGAAAGAATATAACACAACCCAACAATTATGAGCAAAAAATACCGAGGGAAGATTTGATGACCCAAAGTTGTTAAACTTATACAACCTTGTAGAATCATCAACAATTCCAGTAGCTAAAATTTGTCTAGGATCTCTTAGGTCCTTAATTACAACATCATGAGGTGAAAATCCAACGGTTTTACCTTCACCTGAATGAGTTATTTGATATACAGATAGAAGGTTGCAAGATAAGGTAGGAACAAATAATACATCATTAAATTGACCATTTTCTAGATGAATAGTTCTAGTCCCTACAACACTAATAGATCTATCATCACCAACATATATATTTTTGGTGTTATAATCATTTAAAGAAGAAAACATGGCTTTGTGTTTGGCCATGTGATAAGAAGCTCCAGATTCAATGAGCCACTCATTAGAATGAAAAGAGGAAGATCCATTTAGTGCATAACCAGACCGAGATGCTTGACAACCACATGCAGAAAGTGATATTCCTGAAGATGAAGTTGAAGTTGAAGAGTGCTCCAATGGATGCTATTCTTCTTCATTGCTGCTTCCGAGGCTTCCATATTTTTAAATCATTTGGATTCTAAGTGGCCATCACGATTAAAAAAGTTTCAATCTCTATCAGTCTTCTTCCCTTTGTTTTTATTTGCCTTATCATTTTTTTGAATTGATTTTTCATTTTGAGACAGAAATTGCTTAGGACCCTTGTTTTGTTTAGGACCATTCTTTTTAGGATGTTGCTTCTTAGGATTCTTTGAATTTGGTTGTTGCTAGGATGCTAATTCTTTCTTAGATGAGTTTCCAATATTAATAAGACCAAGAGATAATATTTTTTCTTGTTCTATTATTAAAGAATCACAAAAGGCATCAAAAGAGGGGGACTCGTAGTCTTTTCCTTGAGAAATAAAGGCTTCTCTTGTAAAATGGAAGGTGGAAACAAACACAAAGTAGGTTGGTCCCAACTTAGTAAGAATGGAATAGATAAGGCTACCATCTTATTTCTTAACCTTAACATATTCCAAGAGAAGTCTAAGGGTCTTGAAATTAGACAAAAAATATTCAATGGAAGAAAAATTATTGGGGTCCAACGTAAACAACTCATTTTCTAGTTTATGGGCTCTAATTTCATTTTTAATTCCAAAAACTTTATTGAGTTGTTTCATTGCTTCATCAGGGGTATCAAATTCTGCGATATGGAATCTAAGGTCTGGATAAATATACATCCCTATCAACCCACGTGCTTGATCTTGCCTATTTTTCAATTTGGCTTGCTTATCATCTTTAGGTTTAGCCTCTTGGTTTGAGGCTATTCTATAAAGACCTTTACTTTTAAGTAAATCCTCAATGTAGGACAACCATTGGAAGTAGTGGCTGTTGTCAAGAATAACTTGGCATGGACTTTCCATTTTAATAGAAATTGAAGTTGTAGATGTTGAAACTACGTGTTCCAATGGAAAGATCTCGAAAAATTAGGCCGATTAAAAAAAATGGCTATGAAAATGGCTTCCGGATGAAGAAGTTATGGTTTTTTGAAGAAAAGTTGTTGAAGATGCCAACGAAGTACATGAATGTGCGGAAGTGAATGATAATGTTATATTCAAAAAAAAAATCCCCCACCCCCCCCCATTCCCTTCCAAACTTAATCTAATTAGCTCACTTTTAAAAAATATAGATATAGATATAGATATATATATATATATATATATATATATATATATATATATAGATATGACCCACTTTTATAAATAAGTGAAAGTCACTTTTACAACGGTACTTTATGAGCTACCCACTAAATTGTAACTTAAATAAAATATAAAGAGACTTTAGAATTATAAGTGACTCATGTTTTATAATGGGTGAGAACTACATAAAGTAACTTTAAAACATAAGTTACATGTGATTTTTGAAAAACTAACTCAACAAAAAGAAAGACTTGAACCCAAGACCTCTATTCTCATAAAGTAACTTTGGACCAAGTGAGCTAGTTTAAAATGTTAGTAATTTTTGGAAAAGAGGAAGGTTTTTTTTTTTTAAGTCACTGAAGCTTTGGAGTGTGTGCTTACTTGAGAAATCCCATTTTTCCTACAAAACAAAAAACCACACAACCCAAAACAGACATGCAAAAAAACCAAACCTTATGGTTTGAAGTTAGATTTCACCGGAAACTATATATTTTCCTCACTAATTCTGATTTTTCGAGATCACACTGAGGCGCGACAGAAAAGATCATACGCATGAGAAAAATCCTTCATTTCTGTTTCTGATTTTCCCACATCTCACAGAGTCACGGGGCAAAGAGAATAATAAAAAATGAAAGGTATGGATCCGATAATAAAAAACGGAGAGATAAATATCTAAAACTGCAAATAAAGACTATATACCTACAGATCTTAAAAATGACGTAGCTAGGGCTACCGGAAACCTTTTTGCGTGAAAAAATGGGTTCCTCACTGGAACAGATGCTCCTAACACAATAGAGCAGTCCTCTCAGCCCAAAAGTAGTCAAAAATAGTAGATCTAGGAAACGGCATTCGGATGCAGTTGTACTGGCTTCAAATTTCGATCACCAACGGATGCGGCCCTCAAATAGCTCTAATATCTTGTAGTAATTTACAAGGTGAGTTCCTCAAATAGAACACCAAAGGACACTGCTCAAAAACAAATCACAGATCAATACACCGATATTCTTGACGTGGTTAAAACCCTCAAAGAGGGAAACAGTCCACGGCCTTAGCCAACACAACCACTTCAAGCAATTTATTAATGTAAAAGAAAGAAAATTTACATAAGCTTCTCTCATGAACGGTCACCTTACAAATGATCCTCCATGCTCTTTAAATAGATATCATGGACCAAGCGGGTGTTAAGCCAAGGATCAAGTGTTGGTAATACCGAGGAGAGAATGAACAATCAGATCACCTCATGTCTAGAACATATCGTGACCGTCGGATTGTAAGTTACAAAAATTACATACTAAAGAAACAAACTTTACCTAACTATACACTAGACCAAGTTATACTTAATTATTTCCTATGTGTCAGAATATCTTAACAACTTTTGTTTCTTGCACAGCCCAGTTGAGGTTTTCTTCTTCCTTGTTCGGACTACGAAGGGGGATTCTAACTTTGCACCCCCTTCCTCATGTTCCTTTGTTTCTTTCTCCTCCAGTGTTTTCTCCTTTTCTGACTCCTCAATGCCAATTATGGCCTGTGACGTCGTTTTCTACTATGCTGCTTTTTCTATGGCTGCCTCTTATTTCTATCGTGCAACAACTTCCTTCTTCTACCCAACTTTTTCCCAAGCGGAAGCCCTTTGTGATTCCTTTTTCTTCTCTATTTCCATCATATGCGCAGTTGATCCTTCAGCGATCTTACTGGTACCTACGTCAAAATCTGAAGGGGTAAGCCAATCACTTGGCCACTTGCTGACGACCCCTGCTATATCCTCCTCGGCCACCAAGTAAGGAAACATGTGCCAGACCATCATGGCATCCTTCTTCGCACGAATATGCATATTTTGGAAGTATACTTTAAAGTCAACTATGGTTTCATACTGCACGTCCAATGTGGGTGATAGCCTCAGTCTCTGGTTAATCATCATCCTTAGTTCCATCTCAAAAAGGACCCAAAATATCTTCACTTCTATGATGCGCACGAGGTTCTTGATAGCCCAGAGTGAAGAAAACTTCAATCCCTCCAGGAGGTCTCCGTCATGTGGAGGAAACTCACTGTCCTCAAGTATCCTCCATGCCACCGATGCTCTCAGTAGCAGCAACTAGGCATAATCTTCCTTCTTGAAGGTGCGTTGTTTTATATGGAGATCATGCCATGCCTTTTCATGGTCCTTCTACACCTATTGATGAAATCCTGCCAAGAAGCGATCCTCTTCTAGTTCTACCAGCTATGCGAGTTGCTCCTCCATAGTATCGTGATCGTCCATGTCTGTAACTATTGAAATCTGCAGACTTGGCACAATGTATTCCATGGGAATTACAGCCTCTTGCCCATATACCAATATGAATGGGGTTTTTCCTATCGACTTCTCACAAGTAGTCCTATGCACCCAAAGGACCGCTGGTATGCGCACATCCCAGTCATTCCTCTTCGCGTTGCAAATATTTATCAAGGCACTCTCCAAAATTTTATTGAAGGCTTCCACTGTGCCATTCGCTTTAGGGTGATACAACGTACTCTTCTCATGATATACCTGGAATTCCTCAAGCAACACAACAATTGTTTCATTTAAGAAGTGTGTACCCTGATCACTCATTAAAATTTTAGGGCAACCAAACTGAGACAAGATATACTCAAAGATAAACTTCACGGTTTTATTTGGGCTACAGCCTTTCATAGGTTGTGCCTCCACTCATCTGGTTAAGTATTCAGTCATTGTAATAATGTATCTAGCCCCCGTCTTTTTCCCTGGTGGCTATATTGGACCCACAAATTCTATCGCCCACTTATCAAACACCTACAATGTCACTTTTTGATTCAGGGACAATTCATATCTTCGCAATGGCCTCCCTTTCCTTCTTCAAACATCACATGCCCTGCAATATGTATTAGAGTCCTTATGCATAGTAGGCCAACAAAGTCTTGCACGTAGGATTTTCTGCGTAGTCACTCTCCCTACGTAATGTCCTCTTATGACTCCTTTATGTACTTCTACTAGAATGTTTGGCTTCTCATACTCTGGGACATATCTACACAATATTTCATTGGAGCCCATTTTATATGAGTGTCCGGCAATCACAAAAAAAATTAGCCGCCCAGACCACCAGTTCTTTCTTTTATTATGTCGAATATCTTTCGGGGTTGTACCTGTAGAAAAAAATTGAATTATATCTACGAAGTGATCATCTACGATGTGAACAACAAAGAGTTGTTCATCAGGAAACCCTTCCTCCAAACTCATAGGCTCATCACCAGTCTCAATCCACGAGAGGTGATAAGGACCAGCATTCAGGTGTCCTAGCTTAACAATTACCTCAAAATCGTATTCCTGGAACAACAACAACCACCTGCAAATCTTTCCCCCCAACACAGCCATGGTGACCAAATATTTCAGAGAAATATGGTCTGTATACATCTTGAAGTTCGCTCCTAACATATAGTGTCAAAGTTTCTACAGCACGTAGACCATCGCTAGTCCTTCACGCTCTGTGGTCGAGTAGTTCTTTTCTGCCTTCAAAAACTTCCTACTCACAAATTCTATTGGGTGGTCAATATCTCCTTCTCCTGGTTGGGTCAGTACCACACCCAACGCAATACAGGATGCATCTATGTGAACATGAAATCCCTTCTTCCAATCAAGGAATACTAAACTGGTAACCATTTTGTCCTTCAAAATATCCAAACTTTTCTGAAAATCCTCATCCCAACAAAATGTTGCATTCTTTTTCAATAGTTTTTCCATTAGCATAGTTATTTTGGAATATGCTTTGATGAACTCCCTGTAATACCTAATATGGCCCAATTTTGCACGCATCAGATTAACATTCTTTGGGGCCTCCAAATCAATAATGACTGCAATATTGGTAGGGTCTACCATCAATCCCTACTTGCAAACCACATGACCCAAGAGTATCCCATAAGGTACACAAAATATGCACTTCTTTAGGTTAAGGGTGATCTAATGTCTTCAATAGGTATCCAACATGAGGCACAGACTAGCAATATGGTACTTTACCAATCCAAACATTGTCCAATCATCAAAGTATACCTCCAAAAAGTTGTGGATAAATTCCTTGAAAGCCGCAATTACTACTCGTGAAAAGATTGCAGGTGCATTCTTCAGCCCACAAGGTATTACTATATATTGAAAACAACCCCACTCAGTCATGAAGGCGGTGTTACTCTGATCCTCCAGTGCAATATTGATCTGATGGTACCCTGAGAACCCATCTCTGAATGACTAGGTTTCCTGCCCTCCAACATTCTCCAGTACCTCGTATGTAAATGGCGTAGGGAATGGATCATGGATGCACACGTCATTCAACTTCCTTAGGTCTATTCATATCCTAATTTCATTCTACTGCTTATTTTCTTGAACCACCATGGGACTCACCCAATCTGACTCCTCCACGGGTTCAATGATCCTGGCTTCCAGCATCTTATCTAACTCCTTGTGCACCTTTTCTTTATACTTGGGATTTAATCAGTAGGGGCACTAAATTACTAGCTTCACATCTAGCTTTAAAGTAATCTTCATGATGCCCACATACCCTACTATCCCTTTTAAATCAGAGAACTTGGTGGGAAACAAGTCTTGATATTCGCACAACAGCTTCGCAACTTTATCAACCATATCTTCATCCCAATAGTCGCCTATCTTCGCAAACTTCGGTTGTGCCTCTGATCGAATATTCACTTGCTTGGTCTTTAAAGGCTCTGATATGTTGGGGATTTCCACCTTAGGTCCCTCTACTGCGCACTTTCCTTTAGACTCGGGAATATTGATGTTTCTGGGATCTTCTTCACCCTCCTCCGTGGTCACATTATAACATTCAAGCGCATGGCGTAGCTGCGTATTCCAATCTAGTTGTACCCACTCAACCGATTCTTCAGGCATTTTGAATATCGTGGCTTTGATCTCTTGGAGCGCCTCATCTATACACTCAAACCCATCTTCAAATTGGAAGTTAACTTAAATCTTTCCTTCAGGATATCTCATTCTATTGTCTCGTGTCATAGCTCAGTTTCAAAATACCAATTCATTGGGATGGTGTCCAAAGCATAACAAAATATGTGAACCCACTCCAACTGCGGTTCTTCTCCCCATGCTTTCATCCATCACACCAAATTATCATGCGGATCATCCTTCCCTAGGTATTTCTCCACCAAGTAGGTATTGGTGTAACCAAACCTCAACTTCATCATTCTTTGGTACTCCATCCAATCGGCGAAGTTGTCCTTATGCGTACCCCACCAATGGGAAGGTGTAGCTCACAGCGCAATATCTAGAGCTTGGAACTGATTTTCTCTGGTATATCCCTTTCAAACTTATCCAAAAACAAATTAGCATCTTCTAAACCATCATAATAAGGTAAATTTCGTACCTCAGTGGATATGCATTGAAGCAACTTTGTAAGCCCATTACAGCGCAACGATGATACTTCATGTTGTCGGTTCTGCCAATGTGCAAGCTCCTCATCATAATTCGAAGTGCAAGAACTAGCTCTATCCCATGCGATTCGTCCATCCATAGTGGAGTTGATCCAATCTTCATCGTGCACAGTGATCTTATAGATTTGATCAAGGTCGTCTTCTTCTTCATAATCATGGAATGGTTCAGTATATCGTGCACCCTCAATCGGATCCAATGGAACAATAACCTTGAGCTCCTTTCTTTCGAATGTCATTCTGTGCTTTTTGAGATGATGACCACGTCCATGTCAAAGGCCCAATCAATTCCAAGTAGTGTGTGCTAAGGGTTGCTATCGTCGACCATCTCAATCACTTCAAAATTAGCTAGAGCGCTTGCTCCTTCAATATCTAACGTTACCCCATATAGGTGACCCATCTTTTGCTGGTTCTCCATTCATAGCTAGATAGGAGACCACTACAGTGCAGGTCTCCCCATTCTCTCCCAAGTTTATTTGGCAAAACGTTCCATCAGATCCTAGATCAAGGATCACCTAATCCATTTCGTACTCTTCGATTTGCACATTCAGTCTCATCTTGTGACCGGTTCGCTTCTTGCCTTTTCCCACTTTGTGTACTGCATGTTGTTTTGGAAAAGGTTTATTTTTACCCGTATAGTTATCTATTAGTTCCTGTAACCCTCCTACCACCTTCCTATACCTTAGAAGCTTCATGCAATTCTTCAAAATGTTGCTAATAATGAAGGGTCTACGTCCTGCAGATTATCACTTCCTTCGGACTTTCCTAGACTTCTTGATGTAGAAGCTTCTGCGAAGCTTTTCTTAGCCTCCATAAAGGTTTCCTTTGCATTGCTTAAATTGAATCCGACTTCTTTTTCAGCAGCCTTACATGCCCATCCTTCAACTTCCGGTTCCTTCCCCTTATCTTCTCCAGTGGAGATACTGCTTTGCGTAATGATATTAACACTAGGCTCATCTTCGCGAGGCTCCGACCTCATCATTTGCATATTCTAAGTAGGTTGTTGGCTTTGAGTCTTATTTTCTTGCATCTTTGCTATAAGTATTGAACAATCTTCTGTGACATGGTAAAACTGTCTACAATACTGACAAGAGGGGTGTGTCAAATTCTGACAGTCACGCGGGAAATGACCTGCTTCCCCACAGTTGTAATAGATAATCTTTCCCCGACCCCTTCCAGCTCCTCCTCCTCGCCCTATTCCTCGGCCTTGAAATCCACTGCGTGCCATGGTTGCACCCTGATCTTGAGGCCAATTTTTTTCCTACATCCTATATGTAGGGGTCCACTTCATCATTAGTTCATAACTTCAACAGTTGCACTCATCATGACCTACAGATTTGCAGAAAGTACAGAACAACTATTGCGGGGTCTGTACAAACTTTTGCAGAAGATGATAATTATCCATCGCATGCTTCCTAGAAATTTGACAAATGGCGCACCACAATGTTACTCCTGCACTTGGCCCAACGTTATTTTCTAGCTTCAGGGAGACAGGGCCTCCTCCTATAAGATAACTCTGATAAACTAGGAAATGGTCTTTATCGTGACCATGGCCCTTACATTTCAAGCGCCAAAATTTTGTGCGCACCTTCAACTGGACTTCTTTTCCCTTCTTGAGGCTCTACAACTCCATATGTCAACTAGCCAACTGCGATTGAATCTGTTGCACTACCAGATTCGTATCCTGCATGGGTGAATCCTCCAATCTCATGGAAATCTCCAAAGCTTTAGCTTGTGTTCCTATTTTCTGTTGAGATAGTGATAATTGCAGATGAGGCAAGAGCGAAGCAATGTACCAGTCTCTATGTTGATCATCTATGATCTTCATATTAGCCTGCTGAATCAGACACTTCAATCTTTGATCAAAGTCCCACGCTAACTCATTCACCCTCCATTGGATATCTTTAAACTCCATCACTGACTAGGCTTGCAATTTAGGCTTCTTAAACTCATTGTTCAGTGTTTTTTGTGTTTCCAGCATAGTCGCATTGGGTTTACTCAAGCAAAACTTGATATACCAGCTCAATGCTATGTCTTGTAGCATTGTAACCAGCTGCGATTTCTTCATGTCATCGTCTGTAATCTGTTGTTCATTCCATACAACATCTGCTACAAACCATAATTGTTAAACGTCTTCAGTCCCTAGACCCTTAAACACATGCATATTCATTGTGTTGGCCACGTTGAATGATGGAGGTGGAGGTGGAGGCAGAGGTGTAGGTGTGTGAGGCGGAGGTGGAGGTGGAGGCGGAGTGGATGGATGTGGTATCCCGGTGATACCCTGACTCACAATCTACAGTGCACCTCGCGGTGTATTCAGAATATTGCTTTCATCATCACTATCAGAAGATCCCAACAGCGAACTATACTCAGCACCATAATCTTGGTTACCTCTGAACACTCTTCCACTTCATGTAGTCCCAAACATCAATTCAAAGGCATAAAACAATTTTCACACAATAACATTTTAATCCAAGTCTTCAAGGATTTCAGGTACTTACCTCTTGGCCCCTTGAAAAACCTATGCTCTGCTTCTCTATAACTGGTGGACATATCGATCCAGTAATTGACAATCCACGCAATTTTGTTTTATGAAGCCTTTAAGTGCTTCACTAGTTCCGGGGTCCACACAATAGGGCCATCAAGCTTCCACACACCCTGACTATCTACCAATTTAGACAACCACTCATGTAATTCACATGGAAAAGAGAATAAGAATATCTTGTGTTCGTCTGTGAATAGGTATCTATTCAGCCACTCTTCCTTTGACAGGCACAGATTCTTGTTTTCCTGGGATGCAAACGCATGATGTTTTTGATCTATCCACTTTTTGATCTCTTTTTTAGTCGGGAACCACTTATCACACATCCCTTAGATAGATATTGGTCTCAAAAACAGAACCATTTGTTGGCTTGAGGGGTCTTGACCCAGGTTCAGAGTTAGTTGCGCCAACCAACAAAACCCTAATTGATGGCCCTTTCAGCAACAACCCGCGTAGCTTAGGCTGCAATCTCACCAAAATCAATATTGGGGGGTGACAGAACCAGGTTTCTGCATTCATAGGTCAATGTTATGGGTTCCTGCGGTTTCTAGTGCTTCTTTCAGTCTTCGCGAACCCTAACCCTTAAAATATAGATAATTGCAGTAACTCGTAGAAACAAAATCTAAACCTTCACAAAATGCTTTAAACATTCATAACAATAAGTAAGAAAATCTTCTACTTTTGCACATCAATTAAGAATTACTTCATATAAATTCAAAATAACAGAGTGAATATACAGAAATTGCATAAGTAAATATAGATGCATAGATACACAAGTATGGCTCAAAATAGTCTTTATTAGATGTATTCTTTCTGTTACAGACTCTTCTTCCCTATGCACATAGTTGCAGGGGCCCGTGCACTCAACCTGTGGACTTACCAAGGTCTCCACGCACTCAACAGCAAGAGCCTTCCCCTTCGCTTAAGTAGAAGAAATAGACTTTCCTACCTTAGCTTACTTTCCCATACAATGATCTTCTATTTCTGAATGCCCTCCTAGACTCACTATGACTCCTTTATATATCTTTCTCTTTTACAATACCATGGTCCACGGACCATGGGCGGGTCACAAAACTCCCTATCTTCTAACAAACTAAGGTACTAAGCCCCTTTTGACTCTTATTATCTTCGCGCTCTGTTCCCACAAAATGCAAAGACTTTACAATTATAACAAAATTTACCCCGGGGGAACCTGTCCCAACAGCAGGACTGAAGAATAATACCGAAATATGCCAAGGGTCATCACATTGTTACAAGAACGAGGTGTTGAGAACATACTAAAGAATGAAATACTACTCACGGGAGTCAGAACTGAAGAATAAACAAGGATGACTTGATGGAAGGAGTCTTTAGTCTTAGTTATAAGGGTCTTGTTCATCTCAACTTTTTATTGAATCTACTGAAGGAAGGAAGAGTTCTTGATTGGGTTTTCCCCAACGTAGGAGTTTTTCCCTGGTTGTGTTCCCATATCTCATGTCCTCTTCTATTTATTTATTCTAATTAGTGTTGATGATAAGAATAAGATAAATTGAAAGAAGAAAACTAATGATGAAATATCACAAGATAATGTCATAATACGAGAAATTAATTAACTTTCCACCCTATTGGATTTCTCAACATGGTATCAGAACTATGAAGATCTATTATTGGCAAGAAGGAAATGTAGTTACTCCCTGGTCTATACATTAAAGGTAGCTAAATAAAAACATTGACTTATGATCATGGGCTAAATCACACAAAACTACAAACCTTATGATTCAAATTCAAGGTATAGGTATCTGAAGGTATATTATAGGAACTCAAGAAAGCACAAAAAAGGTTCGAAGAAAGTACAAAGAATAAAATCATTACTACAAGGTTTGACCACCTAAAAACCAATGGAGACATGATCAAAGAACATATCAAAGAAGTAAATAAGTCCATAAATTTTAAGAAAGAAATCTACATCAGTGTGAGAAGAAATCCTTTGGGACCTATAGAAACTTATCCATAGAAGGATACAAAGATAATGATGAAAGCAGTAAAGAATTTGTTCCTCCTCAAGAAGTCTTGAAGTCCTCTTATCCAAATACAAGTAATTACTAACATTTCTCCTTATGATTAACTAACAATTTGTCTTTAGAAAAAGGGAAACAAGCTTAAAGGACGATCAAAAGACTAAGGTATGTAAGATTCGAGGTATGTATGGCATAACTATTTTTTAAGTTATTTTTAGAATTTGTAAAGTTATTTTGTTCCTAATCCATAATATCTAGGATATATGAAAATTCATTATGGAAAATAAAATTTGAATAAGATTTAGATTTTGACTCAATAAGCGTTAGTATTCAACATCTCCTAAAAATAACAAAAATCCTAGATGGTCATCATACTACTATGCTTGCATATTTCGGTTGTACTTGTTAATAAACATTGTAGGTATAAATCAAGTTGATTCTTTGGACTCACAAAAGAATAAACTATAAAATCATTCAAGGATATCACCTAAATAAAAGACACCTTATAAGCTCTGTAAAAGGAACATCTCCAGGTACGTCTTAGACTATACACTTTATAAAATTCTCTTAACATATAAGGTATGCTCATTATCTTTTGGAGTTTATGTTACTAACATCGTTATGTCTAGGACCTATGAATCATAAATATTCTTGATAAGGGTGATTAATCATTAGATAAATCTACCCTCTTTATACATTTAATCATTCTTGTGGAACCCTAAAAAGGTTCTTTATAAATCCCTAATGTAAGTGTATGTCTATGCTAATGTTGAAACCATTGTCCACCTAAGGTTACTGATGAAATATTATTCTTTTGATGTTTGGGGTTTTGATGATGTCATGTTTAGAGTTTTGGTATTATTATGGAAACCCTAATATTTTAGGGTTGATGATAATTTCCATGTGTTGATATCCTAGACCCTTAGAGTTTTTGGAAAATTTAGGGTTTGTTGTGTTATGTATTGAAACCATAGATCTCTAGGGTTTGGTAGGGTTTATAAGAAAGACCCTTATGATGTCCTAGGAATGAAACCCTAGGTATATGTTTGTCCGTCTAATCGAAACCCTAGCCTAATTGGAATATGTCTAACTTTAATGTTTGGATATTTGTGTCTTGGGTTCACCTGATATATGTTGTTATGATATGCTTGTGCATCCTAGATGTGTATATGTGCTAACCTTATTGTTAATTGTTCTAGGGTTTGTAACTAAGCCCTAGTAGAAGTCTGATATTCTAGGATATGATTATGATGATGAATCTAGGGTTTACAACAAACCCTAGTAGAAGTTGGTCATATCGTTGAAACCTTAGATTGTGCCGAGATTGGTTTTGATTATTAAAACTTAGTGTATGGAATCTAGGGTTTGCATTAAATCCTAGTAGAAGTCTAACATATGAAATATAAAGTTGTTAGATGCATTGTAATTGTTTGAAATTCTTCTAGGGTTTAAAATATGTCATAGAATATTTTTCCATATCTCTGAAGGAAATATTGAAGCCCTAGATATAATGAGACTGATATCTTGATTGAGTTACTTTAAATGATATGATCTAGGGTTTATGACTAAACCCGAACAAGAAGTTGAAGTATAGAAGCATAGTCTCTTGTTGATTATGAACCTAACTATGTTTAGGTATTTGATGTCTAAATTCTAATGCTTCCATTAGTGTATGATTCTGATATAGTTAACTTCATGCTTATATATGGTTTTACTTGTTGTTTAAGTTGTAGGCCAGAAAAACCATGCCACCATAGCAAGAGAACCATAAACCAACATGCAAATCCATGCATGTCCAAACCAACTAGGAAATCACACATGCAAAAGGTTACCTGCAAGTATTCCTGCTAAAGTTGCTTGATCTTGCTTTCCTTTCCTTGTTCCTTGCTTGCTTTTATTTTCCTTTCCTTGCCTTCCCTTTCCTTTGCTCCAAACTAGGGTGCTCCAAGAAAACTCTAAGTGACCAAGAGAGTGAGAGAGAGAGAGAGAGAATAATGAGAGAGCTCCAAACTTGAACTTGACAAAAGCCATGAACTGATCCTCAGAAGCCTTTTCAAGCATGAGGCCTCTAATTTCTTCATTTTCCATTACTTTCCTTCAATTTCCTCTTCACATATAACTTGTGACCTTTTGCCTTCCTTTTCTCCTAATTTATTTTACTTTCATAAATAAATGTGCCAAAAATGTCTTTTTGCCTTTAAATACTTTTTCTTTAGCCTTTTCCAATTTTCCTTAGCCAAGGCACACATCCAGTGATGCCCACTAGGGTATATTTTCCCACATTCAACTTGGAATATCTGTCCCTTAACTGTGGTCTTATTTTTCCTTTATTAACTTTTATTACATGAATTTTTCACCAGGGTTGTTACAACGAACTTGGAGAATGTCTCTTCCTTCTTCCTCATGAAGAAGATCCAGCACTTTCGTGAGAAGTCATCAATAAAAATGACAAAAATTTTGTGTCTGGTAGTGGAGGTTGTTGAGAAAGGTTATTAATTTTAGATAACAATGGTATGTTCTATGCTTTATCATAATTTACTTCAATGTTCCTTATAAGCCCAATGACAATTTCCAATTTCCAATATCAATCACATTAACTTAAATACATTGACAGTAAATACGGATAGAACATAAAACATGTATAGAAGATAAGCCAAGACAAGAGGACACAAGATTTGGTGGATGCTAGGGAAAAATCCCAATGTGGGGAAAATTGTTTGATCAAATATTCTTATTATTCTTTAATAGTTCAACACAGGGAGAGAGTACTTAGATAAAATTTACTTACCCAATACATAGTCAAAACAACCCTGTCAAAATCAACATTCAACTGTAGCCCTAACCAGAAAGTCAACGCTGGTCAAATCAACACCAAAATGTCCTCCAAGTAGCTCGGTCAACAATATTTTGATTCGGCCTTCCAGGAGAGTCAAATCTAACCCAAAATAGTTCAGTCAAACCTTGGTCAAATTGTCCCAAACTCCTTGATTTCTGTGCCAAGAAATGCGACCTCCAAAGATCAAAATTCTTCCTTCAAAACGAAGTAAAAATTCATTCAAACAACAAGGGTTAACGCTACCCTGTAATCCTGAAAGTTTCGGCTACCAAATAGTATCAGAAATTTGGCCTCCTGCCACACGTACAAAGAAGAGAGAGGTTGTCTCCAAGCTATACGAAGCAATCAAGAGAGGAGAGAGAGATGTGTGTTGATGTGAGTAATGTACAAATGAGGAGAGAGGTCACTCTTATTTATACAATTCGTTGAGGGTGTGGAGACACATCTATTGGGCTTCTTGAGCCTCCATTAGACTGAGGCTGACCTTGACAATTTGTGCATGAGAGAGAATAAAACCAAAATTCCACTTCTGCTTGTCAGAATGAGATGATCGTTATATCAAAATTGGACCTCTCAAAAATAGGAATGCAATGCAATAATCATCTCCATCATTTGAGTTATCCTAAGGTGGAATTTGGCTCTATTTGCCAATTTTAACACTCCCTCTCAAATAGGAAGAATTTCACCTGCCAATCCATTTGTCATCATGCCATCCTATCATCCTGTACCTACCTGTCATCACTTCCTTGCTCTTCTATGCTCTTCTCTACTCTATTGAACCATGAAGTAATAATGAAGAAGAAGTGATCGAGAGTGAGTCATAAGATCATATCACTCTCTGCTGACAAAAGTCAGTCCTTGATCCCAAATCAAGTTGTTGAACACTATGCATTCTAGAGATAGGGAGTACAACATTACACGATGCATCCATTAATAGTGTTATGGTCCCTAACCATATTTTCCCAACTCATTGGCCATATGAGAGGTACTTCCCATGAGTCTCAGAATCCATGGGTAAGATGTGTGTTGGGGCATCGACAGGAGAAGGTGAAGCACTCACCTCTACATATGTCAATCGTAGGGGAAGGTGAACCACTCACCCTACACACATGTCAACCATCATGGGGTATCACAGGGTAGGGTGAACCACTCACCCTATCGACTAGGGGAAGGTGAACCACTCACCTTATGGTCAATCATAGCTCCAAGAAGTACCCCAAGCCCCCAAGAGCTCCCAGAGCTCAATGTTCAACTCATACAGGACCCTCATAGGAGGGTTTTTCCACGACTCCAAGTCTCTCTTGGAAGGTTAAAAATTTGACATTCCCAAAAGGCTTCATGAGAATTTTTGTGGCCTGATCATTGGTCTTGATGCGTTGGAGCCTTATTTCTCCCCATTGTAACATATCCCAGATAAAGTGGTACCCAATATTAATGTGCTTGGAGCAGACATGGAACACGCGATTCTCTGATAGACGAATCCCTCAAATAGCTCACTGAAGATCTTCCTCAACCAAACAACTTCACAACAGGCCATACTCGCAGTAATGTATTCGGCCTCGACAGTGCTCAAAGCAACCAATTTCGTCTTCCTGCTCATCCAAGATATTGAAGCAGATCCCAAAGAGAAGCAACACCCAAACTTGCTCTTACGATCTACCACACTTCCAACCAAGTTAGCATCTAAATATCTGTGTAGCCTCAACTTCTCAATAGTGTATCTCAGTCCATAGTGGATTATGCCCCAGAGATATCTCAAAAGATTCTTAGTAGAAATCCAATGAATGTTATGAGGCTTAACCATAAATTGACTCAACATGTTCATAGTGAAGCATATGTCAGGATGGGAGTTGACCAAGAACATCAGGGCCCCCACAAGTTGATGATAATCAGAAGGGTTTGATAATCCAAGCCCAGTAGCACTTCGACATAGCTTCTTGAAGTTGAGTTCCATCGGAGTAGGTACATACTTGCAGTCCACCATCCCACATCTCTCAAGCAACTTCACAATATATTTTCTTTGAGAAAGGAAAATCTCACCCGCCTTTTGCTAGACCTCTAGTCCTAAGAAGTAGTGCATTAGTCCTAGGTCCTTCATATCAGACTTAGAACCCAACTCACTCTTGGATTGATGAATGAGAGATTCATCACCTGCCAGAAAGAGATCATCCACATAAAGGACCAGAATGAGAGGTCTATCCTTTTCAACCTTGAAGTATACGTTTTAGTCAACATCGCTCCTTTTAAATACCAACTTCATAAGATAGCTATCAATCTTCTCATACCAAGCCCTAGGGGCTTGCTTCAACCCATAGAGGGATTTCTTCAACTTGCATACATGTGTCTTAGTATATTGAACTTCGAACCCATCAGGTTGTTCTATATAGACTTCCTCTTTAAGCGAGCCATGGAAGAAGGCAGTTTTGAAATACATCTGTTGTAGGCTCCATCCTTGAAAAGCGCCAAGGGCTATGATCGAATGGATGGTGGTATATCAGGAAACTAGTGAAAATATCTCATCAAAGTCTACTCCTTCCTTTTGAGAGAAGCCTTGAGCAATGAACCTAGCCTTGAACTTTTCAGCACTCCCATCACCTCCATGTTTGATCTTGTAGAGCCATTTTGAAGTGACCACTAACTTGTCCTTGGGTCTAGAACCACATCCTAGACATAATTCTTCGTGATCAACTCATATTCCTTGTTCATTGAATCCTTCCAAACTCGATGTTTCACAGCTTCTTCGAATGTACAAGGCTCAAATTGTACAATGGTACTCATGGAAGCTAAGTACCCTTAGTACCTATTCGGCTTCTTTCTTTCACGAAATGTCCCCCTTGGTGCAATATGTTTCTCAACATCTTCAAGAGTATCTTTGAGCCACAAAGGTATTTTTATTGAAGTAGTTTGCTCACTAGGAGGTGGATCAATGGGATCCATCGAAACTCCCACATTGGGCATCGGTTCATCAGACGAAGGTTCATCTTGCTTTCCTACATCATCATCATCTTTTTCCTTACTAGGGATAGGAAGATCTTGTATTTTGATAAGGGAAGAATCTTCATCAAAAGTGACATCATGACTTATTTCCACTTCCCTTTAACTAGGCACATAGATTCTACATGCCTTCGAAGTTTCATTGTAACCCACACACATTCCTAAGTTTCTTCCCAGATGCATCTAGTTTGTTTCTTTTCTCTTTCGGCACATGAAAATATATGTGACAACCAAAAATTCTAAAATGAGAAACATCAAGTTTCTGACTGGTGAATACTTCTTTGGGTGTCTTGAAGTCTAGTGCTTGATGTGGCCATCTGTTTTGAACATACACGACAGTTTGGAAACTACTCCCCATAAGAACTTCGGAATACCTTGGTCATGAAGCATGGCACAAGTGGCTTCTATGACAGTACGATTCTTCCATTCGACAACTCCATTTTTCTCGAGAGTATATATAGTAGTGGTCTCCCTCTTAAGCCCAACTTCTCTACAATAGTCAATGAATTCATTGGACTCATATTCAATCCCATTATCGGTCCTTAATATTTTGATCTTCTTCCCTGTTTGATTCTCGACCAAGGCTTTGATAGAGCGAGACCGTTTGAACACTTCTTCCTTATTCTTTAATAAATAGATCCACGTTTTATGAGAGAACTCATCCAAAAAAATTACATAGTACAAATATCCACCCAAAGATATCATGGGAAACATACCCAATAGATCACAATGGACTAGTTGAAGAATGTCAATAGTTTGACTTTGACTTGAGGGGAATGGTCCCATTGTATGTTTTCTAGCTGCACAACCCTAACATACACCTTAATCATCTAAGTTGAATTTAGGCATCCCCGTGACCATCTTCCTTACACCAGGTAAGGCTTTGTAATGAAGGTGAGAAAATCTTCGGTGCCATAATTCAGATTGAATAGAAGTATCATAAGTGAATCTAAGAGTGAATTCATCTCTTGGCTTCCTTTGCCAAACATGAACCTTCCCATCAATGAATGTCACCTTGAAACCTTTATCTTCCATTGTAGAATTAGAGACAAAATTCTTTTTCATATCAGGTACATACAATACTTCTTGTCAATGAAGGGTTTTCCCTTGATTTAAGTGAAGAGTAATAGTCCCAATCCCTTTCATGAGATAAGTGGCATTATCCCCAAGTATAATCTCCATATTTTTCTTATTTTCAATCAAGTTAGAGAGAGCCTCTTTGTACCCAATGAAGTGCCTTGAGGCACAACTATCAATCAATCAACGATCTAATGTATCTGGAGGAGAGGCAGTGGTGAGGGCAGAAATAAGATAACATTATTTTTACTTTACAACATTAACTTCTTCATACCTGAAGTTTCTCGACTTCTTGGGAGGATGACCATTTCCATTTCGAGCAGCGGGATCATTCCTTTTTCCTTTTTCTTTGAACCCGACGTTCCTTTGATTTCATTGCCCTTATAGTTATTTTTATCATCATCTCTTGGAGTATCCTTCTTGTGAGGACACTCTCTAGCGAAGTGGCCAAACCTGTTACAATTGAAGCATCTTACTTTTCTTCCTTCTTTTAATCCTAGCTTGAACCCTTGACCTTTTTTCTTGGACCAACATTTTTCTTCCTCTTAGTATGATCGGAGAAGGTGATAGGATTATTTCCATTTGAGGGCTTGTCTCTTTACATCATCCTTATTTCTTCATGAGTGCATCTAGCCAATAGTTCATCAAATCCTGGAATCATGTCATTGTTGAGGATGGTAGTGTTGAACACATCCCAATGTCTTGTAAGGCTTCCAAGTGCAATAAGAGTGAGCTCCCTGTCACCAATGACTTCTCCAATAGATAGAAGATCATTCTTGATCTCGGTAATTCTCATGAAGTAGGATTGAATGGATTCTCCTCTATCCATCTTGATGTCTTTCAATTTGTTCTTGAGAAAGAGAACTTGATTTGAATTATTTACTTTGAACATCCCAACCAACATGTCATACATTTCCTTAGATGTTTCCAAATCAGAAATATAGGCAACTAAAGCCTTGTGAATAGAATCAACAATAATTTTCTTAGCTTTAACCTCACCTTTCTTTTACTTTGTTTGTTCATCTACGGATGCATTTGAAGGAGGCTCCACTACTCTTCCTTTGACATAGTTCATGGCATCATTTTATTCCAAATTCAAATATAGAGACATCTTCCATGCATGCTAGTCAGTTTTGTCCTTAAGCTTGTCCTCGAATTTGAAGTAAGATGTAGTCGTCATTAGGACTAGTTCCAAG
The DNA here is from genome assembly GCA_031772625.1 of Pinus tabuliformis. Lineage (NCBI taxonomy): Eukaryota > Viridiplantae > Streptophyta > Pinopsida > Pinales > Pinaceae > Pinus > Pinus tabuliformis. The sequence continues at coordinate 566,455,789 of CM062818.1, read as the reverse complement.
GCCTTGTCCAACAGCTTCCCTTGGTGATTGATTTTCCTCATGCTTTCTTGGGCTTTGTATTCACTTGAGCTCTGATACCATGTTAATTTTAGATAAAAATGGCATGTTCTATGCTTTAGCACATTTTACTTCAATGTTCCTTATCAACTCAATGACAATTTCTAATTTCCAGTATCAATCACATTAACTTAAATTCATTGATAGTAAATGCAGATAGAACATAAACATGTATAGAAGATAAGCCAAGGCAAGAGGAAACAAGATTTGGTGGATGCCAGGGAAAACCCCCATGTGGGGAAAACCCTTTGATCAAATATTCTTATTATTCTTCAATAGTTCAGCAGAGAGAGTACATAGATCAAATTTACTTGCCTAATACATAGTCAAAAAAACCCTATCAAAATCAACAGTCAACTGTAGCCCTAACCAGAAAATCAACGCTCGTCAAATCAGCAACAAAATTTCCTCCAAGCAACTCGGTCAAGAGTAGTCCAATTCGGCCTTCCAGGAGAGTCAAATTCAGCCTAAAACAATTTAGTCAAACCCAGTCAATGGAGAGAGAAACATTGTTGTAATTTTTGCAGTCAAATCTGAAGTAAACACTAAAGTCAACCTTGGTCAAACTGTCTCAAACTCCTCGATTTATGTGCCAATAAATGCAACCTACAAATATCAAAATTCTACCTTGAAAATGTAGTCAAAATTTAGTCAAACAACAAGGGTCAACACTTCCCTGTAATCCTGAAATTTTCAGCCAACAAATAGTCCTAGAAATTCAGCCTCCTATCACAAGTACAAATAAGAGAGAGGTTGTCTCCAAGCTATACGAACCAATTAAGAGAGGAGAGAGATATGTGTGTTGAGATGAGTGATGTCTAAATGAGGGGAGAGGTCACTCCTATTTATACAGTTCGTTGAGGGTGTGGAGACACATCTATTGGGCTTCTTGAGCCAACACTAGATTGAGGCCAACCTTGACAATTTGTGTAGGAGAGAGAATAAAATCAAAATTCCACTTCTTCTTATCAGAATGAGATGATTGTTATATAAAAATTGGCCCTATCGAAAAGATGAATCCAAAGCAATAATCATCTCCATCATATTAGCTATCCTAAGGTGGAATTTTTCCCTAGTTTCCAATTTTAACAAGGGTCCACAAACATCAAAGTGGATCCTTTCAAGGACTTTATGTTCTTTGTTGTCCCAATCATGGAATGTGGATTTTGTGTACTTCCCTAAGGTACATACTTTGCATACATCCTGCTGTGGAGGTGCTCCTTTGGGGAGGCCTATGGTTATTTCTTGCATAATATTCATTCCACCATGATGAAAATGGCCAAGTCTTATATGCCAAAGTTCACTGACATCCTGGCTCTACACCTTATTTGCCTTAGTTCTTAATGCAGCACCATCTTCCACATCTAGATTATACTTTTTATTCACACGAACCCCAATTTTCTTCACCTGTATCATGGCTATGTGTCTCAGGAATTCCTTTCCTTTGCTGAAGATCACATCATAACCATAGTCTTCTAAAACTACAATAGAGACAATATTTTTCTTTAGGCCTAGAACGAACATGACATCCTTGAGTCTAAGGGGGGATCCTGACTCCCTCTGAAAGGTGATTGTACCAATCCTGGTTGTGTTGTACCTACCATTTTCCCCCATCTTGATGTGCATCTACAAATATTTCTCCTCTAGGTCATTGACAAAATATTACACCCTATCATGTGGAACAATGTACCTGAGTCTAAGTACCACATGCTCCCCATCACTATGTTGGCCATGCATGCGATGAGGGTAAATTCGAGATCAAACTATGAAGCCAAGGCTTCACTTGTTTCTCATCCTGAGGTATTCTTGCTTACCTTCTTGTGTGGACACTTTGTTGAATAGTGCCTGAATTCTTTACAAGGGAAGCACTTAATTTTGGACAAATCTTTCTTCTTACACCCTTTCCTGGATTCTGGTTTGGATTGAGATTTCTTCCCTTTTCCCTTCTTTCCCTTTCCACCCAATGTAAAGTTTTCTTCATCCTCACCCTTGGATGATGTTCCACCTATGGGATTACACATTATTTCCTCCTGTACCAAATCAGACCATAAGAGTTCCCAATTTGGTAGTTTATCCCTCCCGTTCACTGAATCTTGGTAGCTATGCCAACTCTTGGGAAGGCCTAGAAGGGTTAGGATTACCAAGTCATCCTCTGCAACATTTAAACCAACCCCACAAATTTCATCATGGCATTATGTGAACCTTTTCAAATACTGTGGAATAGTGACATTCTTTTTCATCTTGATATTTCAAAGTTTATCCTTGAGCGCCAACTTCCTATGGTCAATACCATTCTCGAAAAATTATGTTAGTGCTTTCCACATTGCGAATGGAGTTTCTTTTCCATGGGTATTTGAGACAATGTGATCTTGTAATCCCTCCAATATTATTCTCCTCGCCTTGGCTACATATTTCTTCCACTGAGCTAGGTCTTGGACATCAAGTGATGGTGGTTTTGGAATGTTTGTCTTGACATATTCTAGCAATCTATTGCCATCCAATATCGCGTCCATGTGATGCTTCCATGTGATGAAATTAGATATGCCTTCCAAGGCATACTCTAGCCTCAGCCTCTTGAAGCTCATCTTTCCAACTCTGAACAGATACTACTACACTGACCTACAAATTTGAGCCTCCTGACAAACAACTTCAAAATTTCTACTCTAATGTTAATCATACTCTGATACCATGTAGAAATTATGATCTGGATTTTCAACAACTTATGAAGTTTTAATCAAAATCACAAGACACAAACATAATCTACTCCTTTGCGGAAATCAATTCATGATCTAGAACAATAATCTCATACATGCAATAAGAAATAACACACATGCACACAATATTTTTTCCCAGGGAAAGCAATATGCGAAAAACCCCAATGCTTTCTTGCACTAATATGATGAATAGAGATATATTACAATTGATTTACTCAACTCAGCACAAACAACAAGTGAATAACCTATCTTTTTGCTGACTAAGAAGATGTGACCCAGATTTAGTCAAAATTTTCCTCTTCTTGAGACCGTATTTATTTGTGAAATTCCTGAGAAATTATGCCCCTATTATTCAGGAATTTCTCCAAAATGGATTGCGCAACTCCAAAGATTGATCATTTGATTGCATGCATCACCTGTACACTCAAGACTAGTCTACAATTGATGTTACACTATCTTAGAATCTCCACCACAGCTGGGGAATTCAAATTCTCTACATGCACTAGCTACTTGGGGTTGCTTTATTAGTTAACTAGATGATCACTAAGTTTGACTAAAGTCCCACTGCACAAATGACCTTCCACTAGTTCCTCCAACAGTTAGAACTCGTTTAACTAAAAACAACTTGAAATAACTGACCTTGATTGCTACAAACTAGAAATCACACATGCTTAATGTTACAGAGGTAAATCCTCTCTGCGGACAGAGACGATCCCTACTAGCCCAGACCGGGTCTAGCAACAATCACACAATGCTATCATGCAAGTTCCTAATTGCAAATAAAAAGTAGATGGTGAGAACCTACTTGGATCCCAATGCTAGTGTTCGTCGAAGAGATGTCGCCTTCGTTCCTTTGCTTTGGCCGGTCACGATCCCCACGATCTCCGTGATGAGATACCTGCACACGCAAAGAACAACACGAAAACAAGCGTAAAATCTAGTAGATGCAATTATACATCAGTCAGAAAAGATGTAACTCAACATCAAACATGAAACAATGAGAGTGGAACCATAATGATAGTCATCTATTATTAATCAATAACAGAGAAGAGTACAACCAAAGTTCTGACGTCGAATCCTTCTCAAGAGGGTCCAGCCAGCAAGTCTCTTAAGCATTCACCCTTAGAGGTAGATCTCCCAAGACAAAAGCTCTCTCTCACACAAGTTTACACAAGAAAGCAACACTTCACAACCTTCCTTGAGCTCTCTAGCAATCCCACACTTGTCACACCAACTACCTATCAAATTCACACACTATCCAAACTAGCTGCTCATGGCAATGGTAGAGGCATAAATAGGAGAAGGAGTCTCCATGAATGGTGGGAGGATGAGCTTATCTCCAAGGAAGGTGGCTCAAATGACGAAACAGACATGCCAGAGAAGGGAGGGCGGCATTTACAAAGGCAACAACCAGGTCTGGAGTCATCTGGAAGGCCGACTGTTAGAACAAACTCGCCCAAACAAGATCAGCGCGGGTGTATAACTGAACTGGAGCGCTGACATCGCATCTGAATAACAGGGAAGGTTATGTCAGCGCGACCCAATACGAATAGAAATTGCGCTGGTTCATGAAATTCGACCAGCGCGGGAAACACGTGTGCTTCCGCGCTGGCAGCGCATGCGTTCTATTATGAGGCGCCAGTCAGCGCGGTTATTTTAATAACAGTCGCGATGATGGTAAAAAATTTGGCAAAGTGGGTCATTTGGCCACATTAGAGAGCATGAGCATGATTAATTTGAACTCATGACACAGTAGGGAGACTGACAGGGAGACAGTGACAAATTACTGTGTAACAGATGCCCCCTAAAGCATGAAGCTCGAGAGAGTGGGAGGGGTGAAATGCTTTACAAAACTCATTGAACTGGAACACCACTAGGAAGAATTTGCACGTATATACAACTGATATCCCTGAGAATCTATTACACGTAGTCTAGGCATGGGCGCAGCCATCCAAAAGACATACGAAGAAGGTCTGTGGTATGGACGCAGCCACCCAGCTAAAGAGACCATGGTGATAATAAGGTATGGTCGCAGCCATCCAAAAGACTCAGGTATGGGCGCAGCCATCCATCAATGAGTCATGTAATGATCATAATAATCCACAAAATCGCAACCTGGATTACAACAGACAAAGATCCAGGGTCTTGCGCTCCATCCCGACCCGAACAAAGTACAAGTCCAAGCATGTGAATACATGAGCTAAAGTCGAACATGCATGAACATCGTCTGATTACCAGTCAATGATGAAAACTGTTAACAGACGCGAGAGGTACCACCAATAATGACAATGGTCCTCAAGGTATTATAGGTACAATCCGCGACGTGTGAATCAATGAGCTGGTGTCGAACACCCGCAGAATCATTCGATCGGAGGCCAATGAAGAAAACCTCACGTCGAACACGAAGAACCTACCATTGAGGCATGCAGGCTCTAAGGCACCTGAAGGGAGTCTCTAAGTCACCTTCCTAGATAATGATCTGAAGTCGACAGGAAGTGACCTTGATCGAAGGTGGGCCATAATGTTTCCCACATCATCGACACGAGACAGAGAAGGATAAGATATTTTGTGTGAGGTATCAGAGGAGGTTGTACTGTTGCAGAGGTCAACTTTTCTTGAACATATCGGTGGCGCGACAGTGGATTTGGCAATATCTGACATCAAATGAGCAGAGGTCATGGTGACAAGGCAATGAGCAAATGAGAGGCCAAATAGGATAACCCGAACCCATGGAGGCTAGTGTAAAACAAGATGAGAAATCCCCACCCAGACACGAATGCAGACTAGTGCCATGTTCAAGAGCGACATACTGCCGACACGACAATTATCACAGTTCCATTTTCCCCACCATTTCTGGCAGGTACCCCGATTATTTTTGGATGACAAGCTTGACGGGGATAGCATATGCTTGGAAAATTTCATTTCGACGGTGTCCGATGTCATTAAGTTTTAACGAGTCTGACAAAGGAAGAACTCGGCGTATTTTCCTGTTTAGAGAGTCTGAAAAGACAGCGGAAAAGAAAACTCCAGGGGGGTCCTTTTTCGTAAAGTTGTGTCTCTCGAGCCCGAAAAAGTATAAAATAATGCTCGAAAGAACCGCCTGACCAGTATGATCGAGGAATACTTTTTGTAAGTAGTGACTTCGACCCGAAAAAGTAAAAAAGCGGTCAGAAGTACGTCGTTTTGGAGCCAATAACGAGTTCGAAACGACAAACACCCGGCAATCTTTTTAGTTTAAACGGTCGAAAAAAGAGCTTTAAAGGCGACCGCCTCTCGTTCTTTTTAACGAGTCGAGAGGAGGGCTCGGCCATCTTTTCTTGCTTTACGTCGAAAAAGAGCTTAAAGACGACGTTGCGGGACCAAGTGTGTATAGGTCCGTCGTGACCCCACCGGTATGAGAATCTGCACAAGAAACACCACACGCATAAACCTGTTCGAGATAATATGTACCACATGCATAAAAACATAGTAAAACTACATTGGCACCAAGCACATGGTAAAAAACATCACAAAATCCCACATTTATGAAAAAATGATAGTTAATTATAAAATTTTACCATAAATAGGGGGGTAAAAGGAGATTTTTACCATTTTTACCATTTTGAGCCGCGGAGGACGTTGTGGAGCTGCGAGGTTGACGAACCAAATTCCATCCCGTGCGGTCATCAACCACCCTACAATCTGTTCCAGGTAGGTTCTCCTTCTCCTGCGCTCCATTTTGAAGCATTTTAGCCGCATTTTCACAGTGGGAAGTGTTAGTTTGGGTGAATTTTTTGAACTTTAATTCGCTCTCGGTCAGCGCGGATTTCCTCATCGGGTCCACGCTGATTGAATATTATTTACACACACCACCCCCAGATCAGCGCGGAAAACATGTGTGCTTCCACGCTGACCCAAGAAAAATATCAAAGGGCGCCATTATCAGCGCGACTGTTTTTAAAACAGTCGCGCTGACGCCGCGAAACTTATTTTTTAACAAATTGAACGTGTAAATTTCAACGGTCAGGGTTCTAATGATTTTTTGTGACCATGCAGGATAAAATGGCATTTTTTTGGCAAGAGCGAGCTCATGATAATGAGGATATAGCGGCATTTGCCGATGCTGGGTGCCGTAATGCAATGCGGGCATGCGGGTTGCTCAAATTCTTCTTAACTCCGCGCCTGCGAGCACAGCCTGATCTTCTCGAATTCCTAATCAGAGCCTGGAATCCTGTTGATGGGAAGTTTGTGATTCGAGGCCGAGATATTGAATTCGATTATACGGATATCTATTTTCTGACCGGGTTATCACGTCGAGGTGAGATGCCCATTTTGGAGGGGCAGCGACCCAGTGGTGAAACCCTAGATATGCTGATGGCTCGGGTGTGCCCACAGGCACGCAAAATGCGGAGTGGGAAGGTAGCTATTCCTACGGTGGAGGACATCGTCCTTCGAACCATACTCTTCATGGTGACCCGGGCAGCGGGCTCCTTGGCCAATCACGAGGCTTCGAAGACCCATCTCTTATTAGCTCTCGAGTGTTTGAATCCCACTATATTCAACTGGGCAGCAGCAGTAACAACCAGCATGAAGAGACAGCTGAGCAACTGCCGACGTGGTGAGTCGAAGCAGTTTGGCTATGGGTCGATTTTACTCCCGCTCATGTTGGAGCGGGTGCCGGCATTACAGCTACAGGACATGGTCATAGATCCACCCAGAGGCCCCCGAGAGACGAGGGCTAGTCGATGGGGCCATGTCATGCCGCGAAGAGGTGGTGGCCGACCAGTGGCATGGGGAGTATATTTCCGAGAGTGTCTGGATTGGCAGGTTATTTTTGTGGAGGACTGGCCATATGCTGGCATAGACTTCCGTGGAGATCCAAACATGCCACTGCCTACGGGAGAGCATTGGGACGATGGTGGTAAGCCACTTGATCTCTTTTTAATTTTTTATTTTTTGTAATGTTTTTGATTTTTCATGTACATGTCTTTACGATGAATACTATGATATGCAGATGTAGGACCGACGAGACCCCTTGGTCTGGCCCCAGACGCGCGGAGAGAGGCACAAGGCGTTGGAGCCCTGGCCCTGGATCCTCCAGGAGTCGATACGATGGATACTGTGATACAGAACCTCGAGGGCTTACTGGCGGGGATTCCAGATTACCAGGGGATAGAGGAGGTCCCCATAGCATCTCAGATCCATACAGTGGGGGTAGAACCCAGGATGCACCGCCTTTTGAGGCGGGTGGCACGGGCGGCTGTAGTATATAGAGAGCATAACCCACCACAGTAGAAATCTAGGTCTTACTTCCTACTGATGTTTTTTTTTTAGAGACATGCGTCTCAAATGTATTGAGAACACAGGCCTTATCTAGACATATACACTTATTTTTGAGCGCCTTGGCGCGCCACACGATATATATATATATATATACATACTCCTATGGTTTATTATTGTGCTTTTATGTGCTTGCTTGTATGATGTTTTGATTATAAATTACGCAAATGTCTATCTAATACATGATTAGCTAATGCATCAGATAATGTGTTTAATCATCGTGGAATATGCTGATATGTGATAAAATCAAAATTCCTTTCTAACAATTTAACACGTAAGTACAACCTCAAAATGTGACGGTCTCTGACGGAATATCGCCCATTGAGCTGATGGACGACAAGTTGAGAGTCTAGGTTAACAAGCAATGTACGAATATTGAGATTTATCGCCTCGGCTAAAAATTCAATAACAGCACTATATTCAGCGACATTGTTTGTAGTACAACCTAAACAGACACCTTGAAGATCTATCAACTCACCGTGAGGATCGTAGATCACCCACGCCGCAGAGGACAAATTACGAGTGCTGCGGCAGGCACCATCAGCGAAACCAATATAAGGTGCACCCGACATCTGCACAAGAAGCAAAAACACAATAAGAAGAAATCACGCTTTCCACACCAAGCCAAAGACATGAAAACATACACACACACACACTTGCTAAGACACACGTATGTACAAACTAGGTGCACGAAATCATGCATAATATTTTTTCAAATAAAGCCCGTTACGGGGCTTATCAAGAGGATTTCCTTCGTAGTCAATCAGCTCATATGCCCCCTTCTGCAAAACTCTCTTCACAATATAGGGGCCTAGCCACATGGATTCGAGTTTACCTGCCCCTAGCTTATCCTTAGCTTGATCATAGAGCAGTACTAGATCTCCCTCAACAAAGGAACGAGGTTGAATGGTATTGTCGAAGTGAGCCTTAACTCTCTTCTTCTGTGCTTCGATAGCTAGAGAAGCTAAGCGACGGGTCTCGTCTAGCCGTTCTAGATAAAGAAGCCGTTCCTCCACCGGAGTGGTGTTGGGAAGCAACTCGACAGCTAACTTTAACGAAGGAATCTCACATTCAATAGGAAGGGTGGCCTCCAGTCCATAAACTAACTGAAAAGGGGTGAAACCGGTGGCGTCCTTCACAGAGGTCCGGTAGGCCCACAAGGCGGGGAACAACATCAGATGCCAATTAGACTTGTGTGTACCAACGGTACGTTGGAGCATTGTGATCAAGATTTTGTTCACAGCTTCAACTTGGCCATTGGATTGAGGGTAGTACAGCGTCGAACTATCTTGATGCAAGCCTAGTTGGGTTGTCAATTCAGTCATCATGTGATTACGGAAATGCTTTCCGTGATCCGTGACGATAGCCTGAGGGACCCCAAACCGTGTAATGACATGATTAAACAAAAACTGCGTCGCTGTGTGACCGTCTTCATTCAATGTAGGCATCGCTTCGACCCATTTGGTGAAATAATCCACGGCAACGATGATATACCCATGCCCCCCGGCCGAACGAGGGTTACAGGATGTATAATCGATGCCCCATTTGGCAAAAGGACCTACGGTAACAACAGGGTGCAGTGGTGCAGGAGGTGCACGCATTTTCCGGTGGTAGATCTGGCATTCATGGCATGAACGGATGGCAAGGATGCAATCCTTGAAGATAGAAGGCCAGAAATAACCAGCGCGGAGGATTTTCTGGGCGGTAGCATATCCGGACATGTGACCACCACAAGCACCGGAGTGGCAGTCATTCAACACCCGCTCAGCCTCCTCGAGAGTCAAACATCGGCGGAGAACAGAATCGGCGCCGAGGCGGTACAGGGTATCGCCAATAATGCGATAGGGTTGGGATTGATGACGAATCCTTCGTCGAGCGTCTTTCGATACATTGGGACGGAAGGAAGACGTCTGCAAATATACTATGATGTCCCCATACCAAGGGTCGAGGGTGCTGATTAGAAACAATGTTTCGTCCGGGATATGCTCTTCAGAAACAGAGGGTGCAGAAGGGGATGGCAAAGAACAAAGCAATTCAGCGAAGACCAGAGACTTCTTAGACTTGGCAGCAGTAAATTCCAAGTCAAACTCTTGGAGGATCACGATCCATTTAGAGTATTTGCCCCCCAGCAACTGACGCGACAGAATGTACGTCATAGGGTTGCAGTCAGAAATCACGGTCGTGGTGCGCAACAGGATATAGTGTCGGAAACGTTGGACGGCGCACACGGCGGCCAATGCCAACTTCTCAACATAAGCGTAGCGAGTTTCCGTATCTAGGAGGTTGCGGCTGAGGTAATAGATAACGTGTTCATTGCCATCATCATCGTCCTGCACCAGAACCATGCCGATAGTGGTATCGGCGGCGGCCAGATAGAGAGTGTAATCACGATGGTAATTCGGAGGTCTTAATAACGGAGCAGAGACAAGGAGACCCTTGAGTTGCTCGAAATACTCCTGGGCGATAGCATCCCAATGGAAGGGTGTGTCTCGTTTTAACAAACGTGTAAAACCCTTAGCCACCTCGGCATAATTTGGGATGAATCGTCTAAGGAAATTTGCTTTGCCCTACAAACTATGCAACTACTGCAAAGAAGCAGGGGGAGGAAGATTCAAAATGGCCTCGACTTTGAGGGGATCCAGACGGATGCCTTCTCGGGAGATGATGAACCCGAGTAGTCGGCCTGATTCCACGCAAAAGACACACTTATGAGGATTAAGCCTGATACGGTAGTGTCGACAGCGAAGAAAGATTTCGCGAAGATGGGAAGGATGGTCCTGACGGTTGACTGAATGAGCTGGAAGATCATCCAGGTATGGCTGTACGATGTGCCGAATATCATGAAAGGCATAGGACATCACACATTGGAAGGTGGCGCCGGCATTTTTTAAACCGAAAGGGAGCTTTTTATAGGCAAAGGTGCCCCAAGGACAGATAAAATCCGTCTTATGCTGATCAGCGGGCGCGATGTTGATCTAGTTGTATCCAGAAAAATCGTCCATGAACGAGTAAATTTCGCTTCCTGCACACTCATCAATGAGCTGATCGATGAAGGGTGTAGGGAAGTTATCCTTATGACAAGCGCGGTTGATATCACGGTAATCAACACAGACTCGAATAGTACCCTGCTTTTTGTTCACAGGAACTATATTAGAAACCCAATTCGTCAGTGGAATGGGGTAAATGAAACCAGCCTTGAGAAGCTTTTCGACTTCTGCTTTGATGGCTGCGGCCTTTCGGGGGTGCATAGGGCGTAGGTGCTGACGAACAGGCTTGGCTCCAGGATACGTAGGTATCTCGTGCACCACTATATTAGGGTCGATGCCGGGCATCTCTTCATAGGACCATGCAAAAATATCACGAAATTCGCGAAATAAATCAGTATAAAGTAGAACTTCCTCTGGAGTGCAAGTGACTCCAATATGAATGTGCTCGACAATCCCTGGTTTCACAGAGATGTCGATGGGTTGGGTTTGCGTGATGTTTCCCATATTTCCCTCAGAAGATACTTGGTATATTTGAATAGGTGTCTGTAGGGGCGAGGATGGGATACACGGAGCAAACCGTTCGAGACATGCGATCATTTCCTGATGGGCAGGGAGAAATGAAGAGCGGTGGTGATGATCTGACCAAGGGGGCTCTTCAAGAGACATAGTCTCTATGATAGCTTCATCAGAAGGAAATGTTTCCTTTAATGGATCCGAAGTAGTATCTTCTCCAAGCCAAGGGAAATGAACATATGAGTCGGGAACACTGCTCGGAAGAGCAGGTTCAGGAGGGGGAGCCGATGCAGCAACGATTTCGACGTAGTTGAGCTCGGCAGGACTCAACGGCATCATATCGCCCCAGGATTCTTCCTGATTAGCAGGAGGAAGGACCCACGGATCAGAACGCACGGAGATCATATTAATAGGGGCGAGATTCGGAGGTGGAAGAGGAAAGACACCCATGAGGGCGGGATCTTTAAAGAGTTCGACTCGCACACTCTCGAATGATTTAGAGGTATGCGCCACGAAGGGCACATTACCTTAAGAAGAAGAGGCGAAGAAGGAGAGCTGGTCCACCGTGACAATCTTTCCTTGATGAGGGAAGCGAATGACACGGAAAAGGGAGGAAGCCACGGCTTGCATGGCGTATGTCCAGCTACGTCCGAGGAGGAGGTTGTAGGTAAGATTGGCGTCGACAACTTCGACCTCTACTTCTACCGTCTTCCCTTCCAAAGAGATGGGCAAGCGTTGGAGGATACCGTAAGGATGGGACTCTCTTCCATCAAAGGCTTCTAACGTCGTAGGAGACTGACTTAACGTAGGAGAACCAATAGCCTTCTAGCAAGCAACAGACATGATGCAAGTTGAGGCACCTTCATCAATGACTGTACGATGAATTGTTTTGCCATTGATGATGACCTGTATAAGGAAAGCGACTTGGTGAGGCAGTCTCGGTGTAAATCCCTCGAGATCGAAAGAAATCAAATCTGAATCACCGAGTCTATGCCACCGATAGCTGATAGCAAGGACTTCCTCTAGGAGGGGCATCTCTGGAGGACTTCTAGAGCGAACATAGCGGACGGAGCCTGAGCTAAGTCCTCAACAATGCTATAATGCTAGGCAGCACGAGCATTAGGGTTGTAAGACGACTTCCGAAGTACACCTTTCGGAGGGGGTCGGGGGATCGTCTCAGTGCTGGGTCTTTCGATGTGGAGAGGACCAGAACTAGACGGAGGAGCGCTGGAGGGGACCTCCGGCTCTTTCCCGGCATGAGATGGATATTCTTTCGCTCGAGTGGAGACATGGATGGGAATCGTTCCAGCCATGAAGACTTGAGAGCCGAAAGAGGAAGAGGGTTGCGATGGGTCTGCCACCATTTGAGTCTGTTGAGAAGGGAAAGGTTCTTTAAGCACAGCAGGAGTCCCAGGAGCACCTTTCAATAATCGACTAACTTCAGACCGCCTAGGGCAGTCTTTAGTGTAGTGATCCTCATCACAGATGAGACAAGGATACTTAGGTTTTCGTTTGGCTCCTTCCTCGGGTGGAGGCTTAGGGGAATCCTGTTTGGGCTGTTCGGATTTATTCTTGGCTTTCCCTTTCTTTTTCCCTTTCGAGGATTTGTCCACCGTGGTGGACTGAATGGCGTTTACCTCGGAGGTACTTCCAGAATTAGATTGGCCCTGAGAAGCATTTCCATTAGAAGCATTCTGTTTTTGCTTCCCAGGGTTCGCGGATGATTTCTTTGATGACGAGTTTACAGAGCTAATAACTCCGTAAACAGATGGTTTTGGCGGAGCCTTGGATTGTCCGGGCCTCGGGGCGTCTGTGAAATAATCATACAAAGTACCTGACTGAGAGTATACTAAGTCAAGGTACTGAGCATGCGCGATAGCTTGCTCTTCAGTTACACAAGCTCCCATGGCGATGTCTCGCGCGATCGCAGGGACAAAGGAAGTCGTGAACCAATCGGTCAAGAGTTGATCAAGAATCCAAAATTTGATCAAGCGACGACGCCGTCTCCATTCATGTATATGATCGGATATATGCGTAGTCGTGTCCTGTTTGAGAGACGTAAGGAGATGTGTCCCTGTCTCATACCGAATGGGTAACTGAAAATGAGTTAGGAATATCATAGCCAGCGAGTTGAAATCTTGAAATGTTCCGTGATTCAATTCAATATACCACTTAGCGGCCAAGCTGGTGAGAGTTCTTTGAAAGAGGCAGAGCCGGATAGAGTCATCAAGCCATGAGTTCGATGAGCACCAAAGGTGATAGGTCATGACATGGGCTTGAGGGTCTTCACTAGCTTTGCCATCGAATTTCGGGCAATCACCGGGTATTTTAGTTGGAACTGGTGGCCAATATGGATTATGAAGAATGGGATCATTTGTCAACTTGGACACGTCTGGGAGTTCCAATGTCGCTAAGAAAATCAACTGAGGGTTAAAGGACATTTGTGGCTGAGGAAGAGAGGGAGCACCAGGGTTCCAACCAGGTGGTGGTTGCCCCCATGGACTTTGTCCGGACGGGCCTGGCCCATAAGGGTTCTGCCCATAGGGATTTTGCCCATAGGGGTTCTGTCCATATGGATTCTGCCCATAAGGGTTCTGTCCATAAGCAGACAGTTGTCCCTGAGTCTGCCCCCCAGCACCCCATGGATTAGCAACTTGACCTGCAGGCGCAACATACTGTTGCTGATAATTTTGGTAAGGAGTGACCTGCATTTGTTGATAATTCTGATAAGGGGCAAATTGAGCTTGCCCTTGGGGTTGTTGGTAGCCATACCTTTGCTGAGCTCCATACTGAGCCTAGTAAGAAGGCTGCGTTTGGTAGGAAGGTTGGGGTTGTGGCCCACCTTGCATTTGATAACCAATTTGAGTTTGGAGCCAAGAAGGATGTCCTTGAACGGGTTGAGCTTGGACCATCTGGCCGGAAGGTTGGCCTGGTTGGGTTTGGGACGGACCCGTTTGCCCAGAAGGACGAGCTTGCTGGGTACCAGGTTGTCCTTGAGCAACCAAGGGTTGTCCTTGCGGAACAGATGGTTGAGCGGGCTGGACGGCCGGTTGACCTTGAGGTTGGCCAGCCTGTCCAGAAGGATGACCGAGCTGGGCAGTGGGTTGGCCTTGCTGCGTAGAAAGCTGACCCGTTGGCCCAGAAGGATGACTAGACTGAGCAGTGGGTTGGCCCTGCTGTACGTAAGGCTGCCCCCCTTGCCCAAAAGGATATCCCTGTTGGACTGCCGGTTGACCTTGTGGAATATAAGTTTGCCCAGCTTGTCCAGAGGGATAACCCTGCTGGAGACCAGGTTGGCCTTGTTGGATATAAGGTTGTCCTGGTTGTCCAGACGAGTAACCTTGCTGGGTACTAGGTTGCCCCGGATAGCCAGAAGGTTGACTCAGATAGGTAAAAGATGGACCACCAGCGGCCGAAGGTTGTCCCTGATAGGGTTGTCCTTGTGGGCCCCCAGATTGTCCTGGGTAAGGCTGGCCATAATATTGCTGCCCTTGGGGGGTTTGCACATAAGGTGGCTGGCCTTGATTGGGCGGTCCCTACTAGCCCAAACCGAGTCTAGCAACAATCACACAATGCTATCATGCAAGTTCCTAATTGCAAATAAAAAGTAGATGGTGAGAACCTACTTGGATCCCAATGCTAGTGTTCGTCGAAGAGATGTCGCCTTCGTTCCTTTTCTTTGGCTGGTCACGATCCCCACGATCTCCGTGATGAGATACATGAACACGCAAAGAACAACACGAAAACAAGCGTAAAATCTAGTAGATGCAATTATACATCAGTCAGAAAATATGTAACTCAACATCAAACATGGAACAATGAGATTAGAACCATAATGATAGTCATCTATTATTAATCAATAACAGAGAAGAGTACAACCAAAGTTCTGACGTCAAATCCTTCTCAAGAGGGTCTAGCCAACGAGTCTCTTAAGAATTCACCCTTAGAGGTAGATCTCCCAAGACAAAAGCTCTCTCTCACACAAGTTTACACAAGAAAGCAAAACTTCACAACCTTCCTTGAGCTCTCTAGCAATCCCACACTTGTCACACCAACTACCTATCAAATTCACACACTAGCAGCAGCACTCTAAGCACTATCAATTCCACACTATCCAAACTAGCTGCTCATGGCAATGGTAGAGGCATAAATAGGAGAAGGAGTCTCCATGAATGGTGGGAGGATGAGCTTATCTCCAAGGAAGGTGGCTCAAATGACGAAACAGACATGCCAGAGAAGGGAGGGCGACATTTACAAAGCCAACAACCAGGTCTGGAGTCATCTGGAAGGCCGGCTGTTAGAACAAACTCGCCCAAACAAGATCGGCGCGGGTGTATAACTGAACTAGAGCACTGACATCGCATCTGAATAACAGGGAAGGTTATGTCAGCGCGACCCAATACGAATAGAAATTGCGCTGGTTCATGAAATTCGACCAGCGCGGGAAACACGTGTGCTTCCGCGCTGGTAGCACATGCGTTCTATTATGAGGCGCCAGTCAGTGCAGTTATTTTAATAATAGTCGCGATGATGGTAAAAACTTTGGCAAAGTGGGTCATTTGGCCACATTAGAGAGCATGAGCATGATTAATTTGAACTCATGACATAGTAGAGACACTGACAGGGAGACAGTGACAAATTACTGTGTAACACTTAACTAAACTCCAACTCCTTCAACTCGAATTTACTGAGTTAACTAAGTGACAAGAGCCATGTTAACTTAGTTAACTACATCCAAGTTGTCTGCTGATGTGGAAATTCGATTTTTCTCAATTTAATGAAGTAAAAATCAAATTGAGAATTTCTTGTTGCATTATTCAACAACTTCAACATGCCTACACTGCATCTACTCAAATAATTTTCTAAATTATATCTTGACCATAAAGATGCTTTTGTTGCTAACTTGATGTTTCTAACATAAGCTTTCAATTTTTTTCTTGCTTAATCCCGTAGCAAAAAAGTAAAATATCTACTTGTTAATCTTTTGACATGAAATATATCAATTCAATCTATTTGTTTTGAACTTTTTTCCAATGTAATAATGTTGAAATTCAATGTGCTAGGCTTTCACCTATAACATAGCATTGTGATGATTGGGAAATGCATTTATTATCACAAAACACAAAATAGTTTGAAGCATGATACCAAGTGTAGTAAATAAACTAAGATCTAAGACTATCATAGAAATATTATGTAACATACTGCCTTCTAATTTCGGCCCAAACCAAGGGTAGAAGGAGGAAATTATTATGTTGACCCAACCTCTAAGGTATAGTTATGAAAATGGGGTCTAAAATTTTCACTCTTTTCCAACTACTTCAGAACTTAAAATCAATGACATCGTTGCATTCATATCATTGAGGCCTTTCCAATGATATAATTTTTACCTCAATCCAACTTTAAGATAAAAATATATGTTAATTCAAGTTAGGCCAATTACAGACCTTTCCACATCATAATTGATTCACACATGGCATCTAGGTAACATTTAGCATGGTGCCTTGTGTGGCTATGTTACCACCATGGTCATCTCCACATGCATAGACACAATCCTTTGGATAGTCGGAGGTTGATCTCATTCATAAATCCACAAAATGCAATTCTAGTCAAGGCCTTGACTTGGACCTGGTTGTTCGACCTAGAGATCCCGCCCTACCTTACCTCCCAATCCAACTAGGCACTGTGACCACGATTGGGCCAACTCCAGATTGGAGGGCCCACCCAACTACTCAACCTACACACCTTAAGTCGTGAATGCGTCCATCCAAGTTCGGTATTACAGGTGAATTCAAGCCTCTATACAAGCCTTTCTCATGTAGAATTTCTTCTGAGTTCCTTCCTAGTTTTAAGCAGACACCACAACATTCAACTAACTCGCTAAAAGATACATAGGAGTTTTAAGGTTGAAAACTTGGAAGAATAACACGTATGGGAGATACACTTTGAGGATATTCATTTGAGTGCATTTCATTAGAACCACAGGGAACTTGAGAAGTTCCCCTACACAACATAAGGATACATATTGGTGAGCCCTGGTATTGCACCAAGAATGTTGCAAATCCCAAGGGCTCCTCAAGTCAAATTATCAACCTAGGGTTTGTACAAACTTAGAGGTGACAATGATATATGCACAGTAGGTTAGATTCTAATCATTCCACCCATAGTCATGAAATTATATCAAAGTGCTCAGAGACCATTCCTCCTACTGAACTATAGTGAAAGCTTGTTGATGGAAGTACAATTGAAAACTAATTCTAGCTATGAAAGTGGAAATTCCATTTTCCTATCTTGTAGATGCTAATTAATCATTTCATGAAAGGGGAAGGGATAATCTACTTGCAGAAATGAAGCGACTCTATCTTGCATAATTCATCAAACTAGAAACATAATTACATGTATCATCTACCTATTTCACACTTTCTTGAAAATCAGAAACCTAACTTGCTTCACACTTGTCATTGAAAAACACTAATTTCTACTATGTTTTGCAATGAGGAAAAGGAATGGATGGAGTGGTCTAGGAGATTCCCTTGATCATCAAATCACAAATTGTAGTTATTATTCATCTTGACTGAGCTAAGGTTGAAGTGGGGATAAAAACTAGTGAAGAAAAGTGGTGCTATAGGCCTGCTACATGTGCTACTACAGGAGGTCCTATATTGCCACAGGAGGGCCTGCAATGCTATAGGAATGGTTTTAAGAGCCTTTTCATGGTGAAAATAATGTCTTGAGGGCATGAATACGTGGATAGAGGTTATAAAGAGTGAAGGAAGGTTGGGTTGAGCCCCATAGCCAAGCCCAGGACCTCTCAGAGGTCTGTCTTGCACCAAGATGAATGCTCACAGTGTCCTAAATTTACTAGATAGAGTGACAGTGGAAATAGAGTTTTGGGACAAAATTGAGTGATGGAAAGAGAAGATCGAGGAGTCAAAGATGGATGTGGAAGAGGTTCCCTCCCCTGCAGATCAACACAAGCCTGCAACAAGCCACATGCATACATTCATTGATCATTAACAAAGTGATATAAATTATGATGGAAAAGATGAGTTTAATTTGAATAATATCTATTTTATGCCATAACACTAATCTGATCAATGCCCTGGATTCTAAGCTACATAAAGAAAATGTGAAGAAGAACAACTAACATTGATCTATTTCCAGGAAATCATAAATACAATATTTTTGGACTAAGATTTTGAATCCTTCCAACCATTCTCCCATAAGAGAGGTGATGTAGAAGCTTGCAATCATAGGTTTTTTATAGATTAACCTCTACTAAAATGAAACAAAGCTATGAAATGCTTGGAATCAAGAACAAAACAAAAGTAAAAAAGAGGGACCAAAGCCTCTAGGTTGGGCCCAAACCCAAGGTTCTCAGGCCACTAAAACTAACTCAAATGCAACTTAATAACCAACTTCTCATTATCAGAAATTAAAAGTCTCATACATCACATAAAAGTTCAAAATGATAATGTTAGCTCTGAGCTCAATAACTACATCTAGCTGAATACGATTTTTTTATCCCAAAAAGCTCTTCATTTTGTTTATTTATATAAAGGGTAGCTAATAGCATCTCCCTTGAAAATATGAGTGGTTCCCTCCTTGATCTCGCAAATGGTGGATCTGGTCCCTCTTTAGCTTCACTTGTACTAGGAGTTACTCAGCTGCTAATGAATTTAAACTGGTGAGAGAGGATGCAGTGATCCCAAGTTGAGTTAGGGAGTTAAGGAGGTGGAAAAACATCTTAGATTCTGTCTTGGTTGTCTCCATCAAGCCCCTGCATAGTAATTACCTATTTTTTTCTTTTCCAACAAATAAACCAGACTAGGCCACATACCATGACAACCACCTTTTACTCTTCTTACTAAGCATAATGTAACCAAAAATGTGAATTAATGTGAGAAAATGATAGTTTTGAGGCTGGAGGATGACATGATGATCTTCAAAATATACCTATTTATGGGACTCATCATCACCCCCCTCCTGAATGTGTTTGTCATCCTCTGAGCAACTTAGTCGTCCATGTGAAGCTCTTTCATGGACTTGGTGGCCTCTTTGACATCCCAAGGCACCTTAGATGGTGTGTCATCTTGTGGGTAAAAACATAAATTTGTTTCTATCTTAGCCCACTCCCTCTGTTATTTTGTTTCATCTCTTCCTTCTTGTAAGACTAACAACAAGGGTGGACTGAGTTTGAGTCTTGTCCATCTGATTTTCATCCTTTGTATGATTCGCTTGTACAATGGTGTTATCTCCAAGGGATTCCTTAGCCTTTCAGGAGAGTAATATTCTCTAACTTGTAGACTGTGGGGTAAGGCATGCCATCTTCTCTGGAAAGCTTGTATACTTTCTATTCCCAACATTCTAAAGGTGTCTTCAAAGTGCAGAATGGATTTCTCCTTGGTTGCAATGTATTTGTGTGCTAAAGTAGCATCATTAGAGATGAGGTTATGATTTTTGATGACAACCTTAGGGCTCACTATCTCTACTTATATATACAAGGGTTCCTTCCCCACTTTTGTCATTACCTTTTTCACCTCCTCAACCCTTGTATCTTCATGATTCAACCAAGATGCTAAAGCCATTAGCTACATGTCTCCAAATCTTGAATTGGGATCCCAGAAATCCAGATCTATCAATGTGAAATTATGCATGTAGAATTCAGCTATCTTTGCCTTGTCTTCCATACTAGTTTGGTTGCAAAACTCAATAATCTGCCTGTAGTCCTAAAATGGAAGAGACCCATATTGTGCTTAGAGTTTTTATTTGGAACTACAACCACCGTTCTTTGAGGAAGAGAGCATAATATTTTGATGGATGCCTGCATTGTAGGGCTTCCATAGAGAGACTTGCCATGGTGGCAAGTTGTGTTTCTTTCTCCTGCAACCTCTCTCTCAACCTTGTTTTTTCTTCCTGTAGCTACTCCTTCATAATATACTCCCTTAGTCTCAAATCACTTAATTCCTTACCCATTTCAATGAATTTCTCCTCCATGAGGCCCACATCTTCCACATTCTTGGATTTGGAAATTTTCATCCACCTGTGGGTTCTACCTCTCTATATCTCTAGCTCATAGAGGAGTGGGACCGTAAATATTTCACGAATAATCCTTCCTCCTTCAATAAATTTGTAGTAGAACCCCAAGCTAGGTTATGGATCAGGCTCTTGGAGCTCTTGGGGGTCCTTTACAACTTGCTTTGAGGTGGTTTCTTCCTTCTGTAGCTCTTTTTTGTGCTCTTATAGCTTCCCATGTTCCTCCTATAGCAGACTTTACCTCTCCTGTAGCATACCTTATCTCTCCTGTAGATTCTCTTCTTCTACTTGCCAAAAGGAAGCTTATGTCCTGGGCTTCTTAAAGGCCACTAACCTAGTGGTGGGCCTACCCATAGATTCTACATGTGACTTGGTTTTGGTTTTAGGAGGAGTGACCTCCTCAATATTTCCCTTACTGGGTCCTACTTCTTCCTTTTTACTTGGAAATTCATCAATAATGACAGGGACCTTTGTGGGAGCTTGTGGTTCCCTTGTCTAATTCTAGTTCTCTTCTTGGTTTTGAAATATAGGGGACCTTGTCTTGGTTTCCTCCTCTTGGGCTTGACAGGAGTGCCCAATGTATCCAATGTTGCAACTACTTCATGTTTAGTATGCCCTGGAGATAGACTTGTTTGATGTGGTTGTGTTTTTTCTTCTTGGAGTTTATAAGTCTCCTCTGGGCTTACTATTTCTTCTACTTTATTCTCCCCCTCTTCTCCTTTAATTTCTGCTTCTCCTTCCTATATCTCTGTTACCTCTTTCTCCTCTGTTTTTCTCTCCTCTTCTTCTTTTTTTGCTACCTCTTCTCTAATTTTTCTCCTTCCTCTTCTTCTTTTTTTGCTACCTCTTCTCTAATTTTTCTCCTTCCTCTTCTTCTATTTTTCCTTCTTTAGCTCCAATGCTAGAGGCTCGTGTTTCTCTAGGTGTGATGGCTTGGGTTTCTATGAAAGTCTCCCTATCCATGTCCACAAATTTATCCCAAAAGACACGAATCCTCAAGTGGCTCAAATAATCCATCACAATTAACTTGATGAGGCCATGGTGAGCTAAGTGTTGGTGTTTTCCTTCCCTGACCTTCTAACTAATCTCCATGGTTGACTATAGGAGGAATTGGGGAACATTATGTCTTTGAGGGAGAGGCAATTCTCCCTTGAATCTTAGCTCATGGAGAAATTTGAAGTGGTAGGCATAAACAAAACTCAATATCCTTTCATCAGATATATACTTGAGGATATGGTAAGCTACCTCATCCCAAGGGTAAGGTAGTATTTCTATTCTTACTCCATTCTTATATTTTACATGCTTCTCTTTCAAAATGAAGTTTTTCTGAGCTGTGACACTCACTCCCTTGTCTTCTTTGCTCCACCTAATTCCTAGGGGTAAGGTCGTCACCCGGTCACCCTACTTATGGTTTCAGGACTTATAGAGATGGTCAACGCTCTGAAAATAGTAGTGGCATTGTCTTCCTCTTGACAACGTAATGTCATGGAAAATTCATGAGCGAGATCATCATCATACCCCTTTAACAACTCAAATAAACCCAACCATTGGTGTCTTTTGAATATGTCCACTACAGGAGGGTGATGGTGAATCCTCTTAGTGTATGAGGGCTCTCTTCTGTTAAGTACTCCCCCCATTTCTTCTATCGTTCCTCCTTGGTTATACTTAGGTGTGGAATTCAATTTTTTTTAAACAATCTCAGTGGTGAAACAATGTTAAATTCCTTAGTAACAGTGAGGGAGAAGGCTACTAGAATTGATATCAACCAAAATCCTTTTCTCTTCTTCTACCCACAAAAATTTCCAAAAATACTCCAACTTCTTAATTGACTGTTACAGGCTATCAATTTCAGGAGACTTCTCATGAAAATGGATGTAAATAAGGAGTGTGTCACTTACTTATTGCAAAAATAATTTTGTGTGTGCGTGATGGTTTTGAGACAATTTCGAGCCATTGTGGATCCTTTTTCACCTTCCAATTTCTCCTGTAGCTCCTTCTTAGCTCTCCTATAGCATCTCAGGCCTTCCTGTAGCTTCCTCATGTGGCACCTGTAGACAAGGTTCAAAACTTATCGGTGGTACTTTAGGTGGTCTGATACAGTAGCTCGTCCTTCCTCTACTTGTTTTTGGAATGAGTGATGGTGCAAATGAATTCAATCCTAGTACATAATATTCTCTTTGGGGTAAAAGCTCAAAGCGCTCTAGTGATAGGGAATTAACATGAGTTTCCTTTTTTGGACCATTGTCCCCAATCCTTCTAATCATTTCAATCTCCTCGTGATTATCATCGCACTTTTCGAGGACACCACCTCACTTTGATTTGACATCTCCACGTTGCATGGGTGACTAACACAAACTTAATTTCACTAGCTGAGAGTGGCCAAGTTCAGTGGCCACCTCTAGCCTATTAAAACTCCTCTATCATTACACATTTTAGTCATTTTATGCATAGGGAAGATATCAGGGTTTCCATAACTAAGCCTACCTATGGGTCGAATTGTTGGAGATGGTTGCATGCTAGATCTGGGCCATATAACATTATGATCACAAAGGGAGTTGACTCTTTTACTTGTTTCGTATGCATGTCTTCATAACTTGATGATACCTTGACTCATAACTTTGTTGTGTGTTTGCAGGTGCCTATGTGATGTCCAAGGTGTTGTTGCTAGTGGGATTCCTTCCTGAGTGTTAGCCTCCTGTTGCAACAGGGTATCATCTTTCATGATTGACATTTTTACATGCCAAATATGTCATAATTTGCAGGTTGCAGTGTTCCATATTTCCACGAGGTGCCATGAAGTATGCTTAGTCCAAATGCACTGCTGTATTCCATTTTTGATGGGTAGTTCCAGTTTTTGAAGAGTTTTCATTTAAGGGAGGTCCAAACAGTTTAATCTTGGTCTCCCTAGGTTTCAATTTCCTGTTTTAGAATATAGAGAATGATATCTGTCCAAACAATTTAATCTTGGCAGATCTGTAGACAGGTAGAGAATCAAAGGGACCCAACTGTTTAATCTGGGCCCTGGCAAAAATAAGTGTAGATTTAGATAGGAAAAATTCAAAAGAAAAATTGTAAATCTGGGTTTGCAAGTCTAAGTGCACCGAATTCAAAAGAAGAAAAATGTTAGGAGAGTAGGCTAGGTAGGTAGCTGTGTGGTTGCAGAATAATAATTTATGATCAATTTTGTGTTACAAAGTGCTTTATCTTTACAGATCACAGTGCGGGCAGTTTTCATGCAAAGGAGCTCAAAGGTGGATATAACTAACTCCCCTTCTTCTAATTCCCCAAGTCCCTTACTAATTTCCCAAAGAGGTCAAGATCTGCTTTATTCCTCTTAGTTTCGTCATCATCCATATCAGTTGCCTTGGTGAAGATCTGCTTCACTCAAGGATTTTATTTCTTTTCAAACTCTTTTCCCAAAAATTAGCCTAAGGTCTCTGACCTTGGCGCCTGCTTATCATCTCCATATTAACTACTAACTCTAGTATATAACTCCCTATCAGTTTTCCCCCTTCCCCTACTACAACTTTGTATATAAAATTCCCTATGTAAATATCCCCTCCCTGGCAATATAGCAATATTTTTTATAAGTCCGGGAAAAAAATGGTCCATCTGGGGCTGCTTTTAGCCCATCTGTGTCCAAGTAGGGATTAATCTGACACCTGGCTAGATTAATAACCTCTCCCCTAGCCCTAAAAACCCTCAAAAATCCCTCTATTCCACCCCTAACCCAAAGTTTGTACATAAATCATTAAACCCGCGTGCAAAAAAACCATGTTCCACCCCTCTTTCCTAAGTCCTAACTGTAAATATCGTAACCCGCCCGTTTTTAAACTCCATAAACCCCCCCAAACCCACTAAACCTAAGTTTTAAAACCCTACTGCCGCGCCATATTAAATTTGGAATATCTCGCGCATATTCCTTGCCCGTATACCCCCGTCGACTTACCATCGCCGCCAGCCGTTGGATCATCCATCCTGCAGATCTACGGTTGAAGGGTCCTCCCATCCCCGAACCGTCCGAAGCTTAGCGTCTGGGAGATGGGTGGTATTACCGCCGTACTCCCGCCACGCGTCAAGCTCTGGGGTGTGGCGGAGCCCCTCCCCCCAAAACCGCCCAGGCGTTAAGGCGGTGCGCCCAAAACCGCTTACTGCCCTCCCCTGTGACGTAAGCCCCACGTCACCTGCCGTGTCAACCCCCTGCCACCGTACCGCCGAGTCACCAGCCACGTGGCCTCCTGCCACCATACCCTGCCACTGTACATGCCACGTCACCGTCCGTACATGATGACGTCACCCGCTGACGTCATCCCTCCACGTCATCATGCTGACATCATCGCTGACATCACCCGTCGTACAACGTCCCGTCATGCTGATGTCATCAGCACTTTTTTGGCGCGAAGGAGCAAAAATCGCACTTCGGAGCCCCGGAATCAGTTTCTGAGGCAGTTTTTGATGAGCGCAAATCGCTCATCACTAGATTTTTTGGGCCAAAATGGGGAATCTTCAGGGAATCTTTTCGTTTTGCAGCCCCCAGGAAGCCCAAAAGGCGCCGAATGAACCATTTTTCTTCGCGAAGCACTCAGAAAGGAGCAGAAAACAGTTTTGAAGGAAACAGAGGCCGAACAGCGGCCATTAATTTGTGATTAGACCCACAGCACGTCAAAACAGCCTCGGTTTATTGCCAAATAGTATCAGAGGAAGAAGAAGAGCCAAAGAGTATCAGCCGAAGATTTTTTTTAGGGGCTCGAAGCACCTGAACATTGATGAGCCCCCCAGAAAGTCAAATCAAGAGGCGTAAGCCCATCCTTGCCCTCAAATCATAGTTAAAGCTTTAAATGCAGACAGACAGCAAAAGAGAAAAAACCCATACACATTTATTGCAGGAAACACTGCACCAAGCCGCCAAGGACTACATCATTTACTCAGTTTTGATATGGCAGCCCTGAGCGCAGCCCGAGATATTTTTTGCATTTATTTCTGGATAGGATTAGGTTAAGTAATCATCTTTCTTTCAGACCTGTTTAGGTCAAGTTGTAATAAAAGTAGTTGTAGAGAGTTTTTCCCTATATATACCGCCCTCTACATTGTTTCAAGGGTTGGTTGATTGAGAATTTTCACTAGAGACTCGCATTGCATACCTGAGTTTTTCTATAATCAAAGATTGTTGAAAGCTTGGAGAACGAACTGACTGTTGTAAATGAATGTTTTTGGAGATATGAATATGGAATTCTTGTGCTGCAGCCTGAAGCAATAAGTGCATCTTACCTCTGTTTAATGTTTACCACTATCTAAATAACAGAAAGAAAGAATAGCTTAGAATTTGTTTAAATACACTCTATGCTTGATTTCTGCTATTTCTTTATGTTTTCCTCTGATTGAATTGGTTATGAATATGAATTCCTCCTGGCTCATGTTTACCCCGATTCATTTGTGTTGGCCAATTATCTAGGGATTCTTCACTGCCCCTAGGTAGAGCTTTGTTATCTCCATCTGTTAAGCTGATTGAGAGATTCTTAACTGCCTCTCATTACTTAACATTCTTTCCATCATTTAAACCTGAAATATTGTTTCATGCGCAGCTATCTTGCTCCACTTTCCCTCTCTTGCGACCGAAGAAATGCACCAGCAGTTCTCCTCCTCGACTCCACGCCCAATGGTTTGAAACTTCCAGACTATGCCTTTCCTCTCTGTCTGAAAACATCAATTTTCCCACCAAAAACAAAACAAAACCCTCTGAACCCAAAACCTAGCCTAAAATCCTTTTCAACAAAGCTAAATCATAAAGAGAGAGCCCTCTCTGATTGCAGGTTGGCTAGAACCTGCAGTCCAAAGTTGGTCTGTGGTTACCTCAGCCGTATCCTTTTCCGGAGCTTAAGGACAACCTGAGTGATAACACTGAGGATGAAATCTTCCTTACTTGTTGCAAACAAGGCTCCATCATGATTTATGTGGGTGGAAAAAAAAATATATTAGGGATTTATGTTCTGACTCCACGGGATGATACATAAGGAGTTTTCTCCCTGTAGTAGTGTTTTGATCCTCCCTTGAACTATTCAATTTGCATGATGGTGTTGAGGGAGGTGATGACAAGCCAAGAGGATAGGGTTAGCGTCATGAGGAAGTAATGCAGACGTTGGAGAAATAGAAAACAATGGATTCTGTGTTTTTTGAGAGGTAGGACAGAGTGGAAAATTTGAGCAAGTTTCATAAAATGGAGTGGATGGGTGATGGATGGATGATGGGTAAATCATTAGAGGATCCCATTATCATTTATTAGAGGCATCATGGCCTTTTGGGATGTTATTCTGATTAGATCCCCTTTTTGTAGCTTCACGGGATCCTCTTGTAGCATTACACGACCTCCTGTAGCAATATAGGTCCTTGTAGCATCACAATAAGGACATGAAATTCGAATTTATTGTTGATTGGATGACGGAGAGAGACGATTATATTTGTGGAGAGTATGGATATGAGGTGTATGGATGGAAGGATGGATGAGAGCTTGTAGGTTTTTTCCTGTAGCCATAAAATCTACGAACTGTGTGTAGTTTGTAGTCCTACAAAAGAAACGAAAGGTTAGCAAGAATGGTTTAAGATTTTTCCTTGTGTTCCTCTTTTCTCTTTTTGTTTTTTGTTTTAGACAAGAAGGATGCCTCTATGGAGGTTTTCAACCTACGTGCCTACCCTAGGTGCTTAGAGGAGGTTTTCACCTAGGGATATTTATCTTTTCTTCTCATATTTTTTTTCTCTTGGGCTACCTCAGAGAGGTTTTCAATCCTGGAGTTGCCCTCAAATGGATCATAGAGGTTTTCATCCAGGCCTTATTATTTTTGTAATTTTTAAAATTTCTAGGAACACTGTGGACTGGAAGCTATGAAACTGCCATTCAAATTTAATTCTCAATTGAATGAAATGACAAATTCTTCCCTGGACATAGGTCTTCTACATAGCTTCAACCTATAACCATTTACAACTAAGGGAATAGCAACCTTTCTTGTTGTGTTGTAGTGAAGTCTAAGTCCAACTGAGCTTCCATCCTCAAAGTGTTATATTCAAACTCAATAGAAAGAAAAGCCTTCTTCCCATAAACCAAGTCATATGGATTGAACCTAGTGGTGGTTTTCCAAGTGGTGTTGTAGGCCCAAGTGGCCTCTACTAGTCTATCTTCCTAATATTTCCGGTTGCTTCTAACAACCTTGGTGAGGATTCTTTCTAATGCTCTATTTGTGACCCCTACTTTCTCATTTGCTTGAGGGATAGGAAATGAATGTCTTGTGCTTGATATGGTGTTTTATCATGAGATATTTAATCAGATTTGATGTGAATTATGCTCCTTGATCACTGACTACTTTCCTTAGATACCCAAGATTGTAGAAGATGGTTTCTCTTAAAAACTCAGCCACTTTCTGCTTAGTTGTTTCTTTGACTGCCTTTGTCTCAACACACTTTGTCAAGTAATCAATGCACACAATGATGTGCCTCTTATGTCTTGATGGTGGATTAATTGGCCTAATGAAATCCATACCCCACTTATCAAATGGATCCAAGGCCACTTGAGGTTGTAGGGGAATTTCATCCCTGGGTGTGGGTTTTCCCATCCTTTGGAACTAATCACATTTAGTGGTGTATCTCCTTGCATCTTGATGTAAAGTGGGCCAATAGTAACCAACATGTAAAACTTTAAAGGTTGTCCTCTTAGTAGAAAAATTACCCCCACAAGGTCCATCATGACATGCTGAGAGGATGTCAAAGACCTCTTCTTCTCTTACACATCTCCTCAAGATCTGATCTAGTCCCAATCTGAAAATATTTCCCCCAATCCAAGTGAAAGGAGTACTTTTCTTTACAATCTTTCTTTTCTCTCTAGATGATAGATTAGGAGGGAAACTTCGAGAAACCAAGTAGTTGTCTATGTCAGAAAACCAAGGAGAAAACACCGAGATGGCTAAGAGGTGTTCATTTGGAAGTTGATCATCCACCATCTCCTCATTACCTATAGGCAAGGTTAGCCTAGACAAGAAATCTGCAACCACATTTTCTTCCCATGGTTTTTCAATAACAATCAAATCAAACTGTTGTAACAATAACAACCATCTAATTATCCTGGCATTGAAATCAGGCTTATTCATCAAATATTTAATGGCTGCATGATCAATATGAAGAAAAGTTTGATGCCTAGTGATATAGTGCCTAAATTTGTTTAAAGAATGCATTATAGCTAAGAGTTCTTTTTTAGTGACAGTGTAATTCAACTCAGCTTTAGACAAATTCTTACTCATGAAATAGATAACATAAGGAAATTTATCTTTTACTTGTCCTGAGGGTGCCCCCCTAACTATATGTGATGCATATATATGGGTATGGAAAGGCAATGCTCAGTTGGGACCCCTAATGATGGGTGTAGTGGTCAACGTGGGACTCTCGATAGTTGCTTGTCCAACAAAAATATGAATCCTTGGCTAGTAATTCAAACAAAGGAGAAGCCACTTTACTAAATTCTTTGATGAATCTCCTATAATACCCAGCTAAGCCCCAGAAACACCTAACATCTCTTTGCTTTTGAGGGGCATGGACCCTTTTGATGATGGAAATCTTGTTTGGGTCAAGCTATATCCCTTCCTTGGATATGGAATGGCTAAGGACAATCCCTTCATTCATCAAGAATTCACATTTCTTAGGGCTCAATGAGATATTCATTTTAATACATTTCTTCAAGACCTTGCACATATTAGAGAGAGCTTCATGGAAGTCACATCCATAAGGAGTGAAATCATCCATGTATATTTCAACAGAGTAATGAAAAAGTTTAATGAAAATACTCAGAACTACCCTCTGGAAAGTAGCATGGGCATTATACAGACCGAAATGGAAGAACTCTATAGGAAAAGGTACCCCAAGGACATGTAAATGTGGTCTTATCTTGGCCTTTAGGGCTGATTTGGTTGGTTATTTCCACTAAATCCATCGAGGAAGGAGAATAATTTATTCCTTGAAAGGCCATCTAGGACTTTGTCAATGAAGGGAAAAGGAAAATGGTACTTCTTTGTAGCCTTGTTAATTTCCCAGTAATCAACACATATTCTCCACTTCCCATTCTTCTTGGGAACTAAAACAAGAGGTGACACTCACTCACTATCTAAAATGGGGTATATGAACCCTGCATCTAGTAGCTTTTGTAATTATTCTTTCAAAATGTACTTAAGAGTTGGGTTCATCCTTCTCTAGGGTTGGTGCACAGGCTTGCATCCCTCCTTGATGTAAATATGATGAGTACAAACTAAGGGATGCACACCCTTAATTTCCTTATAATCCCAAGAAAACACATCTAGGTGTTTCCTCAACATGTTGCACAACTGTTCTTCCTGTTTGGATGAGAAAGAGGGGTTGATATTTAAAGATCTGGATGGGATAAACTCTACAATCTTGACATGTTTTGGGATTGAGTCAATAGGGCATAAGTTAGTCCAAGGAATACTCCCAAATTATTTCATCAACTAATCAATTGGTATGGGAGTGGGAGGTTGGTTCTAAAGTATATGGTCAATGAGGTCATCTTCATCAAGTTGCCTCCTCCTATAACATCATCTACAGTGTGGATTGGGAAGGGGGTTGTGTGATACAATTCATCCTCTTCCCCATCTTCTAACCACAAGGGTAAGTCATGTTCAATAGAAGGCTGAGCAGGAGGATACAATACCAGTTGTTTTGATAAATGTCCATTCTTAATAGTCATGTTCCCATCCCTACAACTAATGTAGGCATTAGTAGTGTCCAACCAAGTTCTTCCTAAGATGAGAGGATAGCCATTAAACTTGGTTTTGGGTTGGAGAAACAAGAAATCAGTAGGATACCTCCAAGAATTAATGGATAACATAACATCTCCAACCATTCCCTCAGGAGCTATTATGGATCTGTCTGCAAGCTACAACAATGTGGTGGTCTTACTCAAAGCCCCTTGGAGATTTAGCTTTAGTATGGTTACCTTAGTCATCAAATTGATTGCAGCCCCAAGATTATTCAAGGTATTAGGGACTATAATTCCTTCAATTTGCACATCCACTGCTGGGCTTTCAAGGTCTAGATATTTTGGGAAGATCACCCTCCCAAGCATCAAATCAGATAGCTACCCAACAACATTGATGGTGGGGGTGTCTCTTTTCCTTCTCCCAGGATTTGTGAAACATTTTTCCTTGATAATATTATTATATATGGGAACATCTTTAATGTCTTAGAGAAGGGGTATCTTAACACACAATTTTTTCAATTCTCCCAGAAGTTAAATCTATTATGGGGTGTGCTGGATGGGATGGATAAACCTCTCAACAAATGGAAGTGGATTGAATTGAGGATCACTCTCTTCCTTCTATTTTTCAAGATCTTTAGGTGGAGAAGGTGGGTGATTATCTGGGAGAACTCTCCCATACTAAAGGTTGATCTCCTCAATTTCCTCAACATAACAAGGATATGATGTCTCTCCACTATAGACCTATTATACTCGCTTGTTTTCCGGGTTAGAATTGGGTTGAGTAAGCATTTTGAGGTTTCTTAGGTGGAGTAGGATGAGTAAGCTGAGATTGAGGTTGAGGTGGGGTCAGTAAAGCAGGAGGCTGGTTGGCTTGATGCCTCCACCCTTTTGATGGGTTACCCCATTGAGAAGATTGGGGTGGATATGGGTGAAAAGTATGGTTGACAAGATGAGGAGGATATGGAGGAGAATAAGGCCAAGAAGGAGGTATGGACCATGATGGATGAGTGGAATAGTACCAAGGTTGCAAAGGTGAACTCCGATTTGGATTGTAATAAGAGTAATGTGCACCTTGCATGCCCTGTTGATATGGTTGAGGTCCTTGAGGCCTTCTTTGATTAATGAAGCAAAGTTGCTCTGACCCACCGTCTGCCCCATGGTATATAGATTTTAGGCCTAGAAAAGAGGGGAATTTTTCCATTGTATGATTTTATTCATAGACTATTTATACTTCTATGACATTCAATGGGCATTCATTCGTAGAATGTCTTTTAGTGTATCTAGGGAAAAAAATAGCTAGTGTCCTCTCTGCTTCCTCCTAATTTGTTTTGCTTCGCATTGTATCCATTTGAAATGTAAAGGTATGAAAAATTTCACTTTTGAACTCCTCCAACATGTTCCCTATCTCATTCTTGATGGATGTTGTGGAGGGAGAAGAACTGATCAAGCCTTGAATAGCCCTACCCTTTTTCCTCACATCCGTAGAATGATTCTTGAATAAAATTTTGATGTCATCATAGGATAATTGATAGGTATCTCCTCCATACAACATTTTGATGGTTTCCAACATATCCTCTATGATCCCTCAGAGGAGAACTAGCTTAAGTGACTCAGGATCAAGGGTACAATTGGCCCTCCTATACTTGAGTTGAATTCTCTCCTCTTAGTCCTCTAGGGATTCATTAGGTCCAAGTGTCATTCTAAATATTTCTTCCTTGGTTTCTTTGGACCTACGGTAGTCCCTATACTTGATATTGAAGTCCTATTTCATTTGGGCCTAGGAAGTGATGCTACCCCTAGGCAAACCCATAAACCTGCGCAAGGCTACATCTTTAAGGGTAGAGGGGAATAAATTCAACTTCTACTCATCAGAGGCATAGTCATAGGTCCTACAAAAAAAACGAATTTAAACATGAAGGTGTCAGGATCCTCGGAGGTTAAGCCATGGAAGTGTGTAAGGGAATTAGGGCTTATATTATTAATTCTAGCCTCTCCATTGGGTTCTTTGACGAGGAAAAACTCATTGTCCCTATTTTCAGCCATAGTTTGGGGAGGTGAAGTGGGCTCTTCTTCTTCCCCAATAGGTTCTTCAAAAATTTCTAGTTGCTCACTTAGAGGGTCTCCTAACTCTCCTGCAGTCAAAGAGGGAAGTTCACAGTCACTGAAGAAGAGTGAAGGTTGGCTGCTTGAGGGTGTGGGGGTTTTTGGTAAGAATTTTCCTTGATTATCCCTACTCCTATGAGGCATGATTCACTTTTTCAAAATTTGAATACAAAAAAGAAAACAATTCTCAAGTAGAAAAAACATCTACTTAGACACCTCCCTAGAAACGGTGCAAAAAAGTGGTGAGCCCTAGTATTGCACCAAGAATGTTGTAACTCCCAAGACCTCCTCAACTCAAATTATGAACCTAGGGTTGACAAGTGCTATATTCACAGTATGTTAGATTCTACTAATGACACCCTCAGTCATGACATTAAATCAAAGTTCTTAGAGAAAATTCCTCCTACTAAACTATAGTGAAAGCTTTTTTATGAAAGTACAATTAAAAACTAATTCTGGTTGTGAAAGTGGAAATGCAATCTACTCAACTTCTAGATGCTAATTAATCATTTCATGAAAGGGAAAGGGATAATATACTTGTAGAAATAAAGCTACTCTATCTTTCATAATTCATCGAACTAGCAACATAATTGCATATATCATCTACCTATTTCACACTTGCTTGAAAATCAGAAACCTAACTTGCATCATGCTTGTGATTGAAAAACACTAATTTCTACTATGTTTTGCATTGAGGAAAGGGAAAGGATGGAGTGGTATAGGAGCTTCCCTTGATCATAAACTCAGATATTGGGGTCATTATTCATATTTAATGGGCTAATTCTTAAGTGGGGATAAAAAGTGGTGAAGAAAAGTGGTGCTACAGGCTTGTTACAGGTGCTACTACAGGAGGTCCTGTATTGCTACAGGAGGGTCTGTAATGCTATAGGAGGGGTTCCAAGAGAATTTTTAGGGTGAAAATGATGCCTTGATGGAATGAAGAGGTGGATGGAGGTTAGAGATAGTGAATTAAAGTTTGGTTGATCCCCTAGCAAAGCCCAAGACCTCTCATAGGTCTGTCTTGCACCAGGATGAATGCTCATGGTGTCCTAAATTTACTAGGTAGAGTGACTATGGAAACAGAGTTTTGGGACATAATTGAGGGATGGAAAGAGAATATGGAGGAGTCTAAGATGGAGGTGGAAGAGGTGCCCTCCCCTGTAGATCAACATATCCCTGCAACCAACCACATGCATACATCCATTGATCATTAAAAAAGTGATATAAACTATGATGGAAAAGATGAGTTGAATTTGAATAACATATATTTTATGCCATAACACTAATATGATCATTGAACTGACTTCTAAGCTACATAAATAAAATGTGAAGAAGAACAACTAACATTCATATATTTCCAAGAAATCATAAACACAATATTTTTGGACTGAGATTGTGAATCCTTCCAACCATTCTCCCACAAGAGAGGTGATGTAGAAGCTTTCAATCACAGTTTTTTTATAGCTTAACCTCTACTGAAATGAAATAAATTGATGAAATGATTGGAATCAAGAACAAAACACAAGTACAAAATCAAGACCAAAGCCTCTAGGTTGGGCCCAAACCCAAGGGTCTTAGCCCTATGAAACTAACTCAAATGCAGCTTAATAACCAACTTCTCATTATTAGAAAGTAAAAGTCTCATACATCACATAAAAGTTCAAAATGACAATGTCAAGCTCTGACCTCAATAGCTACACCTAGCTTAATCAAAACTTCAAATCCTAATGATATTTTCATCTTCTTTATTTATACAAAAGGGTAGTTGATAGTAGCTCCCTTGAAAATAGGACTGATTGCCTCCTTGATCTCAAAAATGGTGGATCTGGTCCCTCTTGAGCTTCACTTGTACTAGGAGTTACTCGGCTACCAATGAATTCAAACGTGTGAGAGAGGATGTTATGATCACAAGCTGAGTCAGTTAGTTAAGGAGGTGGAAAAGCTCCCTAGATTCTTTCCTAGTTGTCTCCATCAAGCCCCTGCCTAATAATTTCCTTAAAAAAAAAAATCCCTGTAATTAAACCCCATTAGGCCACATACTATGACAAACACTTCTTATTGTTCTTACTAAGAATAATATAACAAAAAATGTGAATTAATGTGATAAAATGATAGTTTTAAGGCTGGAGGATGGCATGATGATATTCAAAATATACCTATTGATGGGACTCATCACATATCTTATACGCAACCAACTCACATACACAAAGAAATAAATGGAAATCATCTAGCAAATTATGCTTGCCAATTTAATAAAAGGAACACAAAGATTCAAACACTTGAACATATAAGAATTTCACCAATTCTCAGGCATGTGCAAATGAGATTCAATATCTCATTAACACATAGGAATTCACATTCATTAATATCAACATAACCATAGAACTATTTACATAACATGAGAGTCTAAAATAAATACTTATCTTATGTAGCAAGACAAATCGATAACTGAGGAAGGGACTCAACTCTCCACCCAACAATAGACAAGGTACAACTACAGTTACTTGTAGATGTCACCCCTGTGCCAAATTCCATAGCTTGAGGAGTGCTTTCTGATGGAATATTTTATCAAGTAAACAAGTGAAATAGGATGCCACAAGACCACTCTACCTTCATCCACCAGCTACACCAATTTCCACTCAGTCTTCTATAATTTTTATGCATAGTAAACATCCATGCCAAGGTACTACAATAAATAGAGTTCAACTCACTTCCAGGAGAAGAGAGTCCACTTACACAAGAAGTTTCATCAGTTGGATAAGCTACTGCTCAAGTAAAGAGACTACCTCTTGAGGTAATTCATCAGTGAGTCAAACACCATATCTTTAGCCCTAAGGAAACTGTTGGTGCTTCAACATCCCTCAAA
The DNA here is from genome assembly GCA_031772625.1 of Pinus tabuliformis. NCBI lineage: Eukaryota > Viridiplantae > Streptophyta > Pinopsida > Pinales > Pinaceae > Pinus > Pinus tabuliformis. The sequence continues at coordinate 566,420,449 of CM062818.1, read as the reverse complement.
ACTACCAGAGTGTCTCCTCCTTAATTAGTAGTTTCTTCAATCCACAAGCTCCCCAGTGGGTTCTTGAGAATTTAAGCAAGTCAATGCTCTCTATAATGCATTCACCTAGCAAGCCTCTGTGAAGATTCTTCAACCAATTTTAATTTCTCCAGTTCTTAACAACTACAAGTCTAGTTGTTTCCTTCTTTGCACTCTCACCTCCACCCTTGGAGGTATTTTCCTTTCTTAGCACAATGTTCTTTGACTATCTCTCATCCACTTTTTTTTCACATTGACATATTCCCTTGAGAGTTCTTATTTTCTCCAAATATGTCTACATGACCCTATCCCAAAGAGAGCGAGCATGTTCAAAATATGCTCTAGAAAAAAATCCTCCATGTTCTACTCTTCTCCAATAGATTAAACATCCACTATTTTTCCAAGTATCCACACAGTCCATTCCTTGGACAATGCAACCCATTCCAATCCTGAATGATTTTTCCTTTATTACTTGTTGTTAGAGGATAAGGACACCTGGGTCTGTCCTTTTCTTACTGGTTAAACTTATTACACAGTCATCCCATTAAGACCATTTGGACCAACCAAGACTGGCATTTAAAACAACATTTCCCTCAAGCGACATCCTTCCTTAGGAAATTGAATCCATGTCCCTCTCTCATCCATTTAATTAATTACAATTTATTTGCAAAGGAGGAATATTAACGAGGGGATGTCAAAGTCTGCTCCCCTTGGGGGCGACAACATCCTCGATGTTTAATATCCTTATACGATAAAACATGCCTTAAACCAAGTATTATTGATTATGGAGCTTTATATACACAACTCCCTTTAGCATTTACGAAACATTTTATATACACAATGACTTACCCAGCCACTTAGTAATCATTAATTCGTTAATTTTTCTGTCTCCCAATATACCTTTTTCAGTCTTTGGTACTTTCGAGGTGCTCGATCCAACTTGGATATGTAATTTTGTTTTCCTCCACTATCCAACACTACTATCCATGTACTTCTCTTTCCTTTAGGGAACAGTTCCTAGCTCATTATTTGCAGGCACACCCCTAATGTGCTTCCAATTCTAATCAGATATGCTCCTGACTGAAAACCAATTTACTTCTTGACCTTCCATTCTTTGCTCCCCATTCTGTTAGGCAATCTAGTCACCCTCTTTCGTGCGGTCACACACCTTCCAAGTTCAAGAATACCCTTCTCTTCTTCCTTTTCCCTCTGGTGATCCATTCCTTGTGTTGTCACTCCCAGAGACAATCTCTGGGTTGAAAGGAGACCAGTGCCTAGGACATCCTAGTAAGTTTTATTATATTTGACTAGAAACTCATAACACTTTTTCTCTTCCATACAATTCAAATGAAATTGATTCAGAACCATTCATAAGAGATGCAATATATGAACTGATACACATAATACTGCATAGGAATGCTATTCATAAATCTGTGGTGGCCGATTCTGATTGGAGCTTGTAGCTAATCAGCTATTTTTAACAGATGCAATTGTAGAAGAAAATAGAGACAAAACCCATCATACAGAGCTTAAACTTTAAGAATTCCATACATATGGATTTAGAAAGAAATGAGAGAAAGAGAAATGTTTATGAGGTGCAAAGATACATGGAGCACTTTTGAAGACTTGATTTCCATATCCATACAGGCATTACTCATCAACAATTTGATCTAAATGAATCTGTATTTTTATGAAAAATATATCTGGCAACAACTTTACATGAGATTTGAGAAGATCATTCAACATATATGAAAACACATAGAGGAGAGAACATACTGCAAACCCAATAAGTCAGAATCACCAAAAAATCTTGCATTAATTTCGTGAGAAGCATACATGCATCGAGATCCATAATATTGTTCTTATGAAAACCATAAAATAGTTCTTTCCAAAAATTATGAACCCCAATTCCTTTTTCCAAACTGTTCTTATAGGACCCCTTAGAAAGAGAGAGGTCATTACAAAATATTCTCTTCTTGATCTTGTTCATGATCACTAAGCACATCAAAATTTCAGCGTGTCTGATAACACAACTATACTTAACTGAAGCATAACAAACTAAATAGAACAAAATACAACTCAAAATGCAAGTAAAATAGAAGATGCAAATATGATGTAATGATTAACATGATTAGAAATATTTTCAAGAATGACGGGTCAAGATAGCATGTTGTAGATTACGCTATGTCTGTGTTTGATGATTCAGACAACTGGTGGATTAACGAACTACTCACATCGTTTCCATAATGCTGGAGGTGGATGAGGAGCAGAGAAGAATTGTTGATCACTGACCTTTAGATTAACTATACCAGCGTAACTTAGCCTATGATGAAAGATACTTATAACCATTCCCAGTAGTTGGAATTCCTTCTTTGGGAAATTTACCATTGTTTTTCCTTTGAGAGTGGCGGTTTTCTCATGAGATCAACCTACCTTGCTTTTAGCTTTGACTAGTCTTTGATTGTACTCTTCCCAAGGGACCAGCTCCCCACAAGGCTCCCAACAGTTGGGTAATCCTTCTTAGAATACCTTGTCAAATTCATCATTGAAGGTGGCCACTTATTTGAAAACTAATTCAAGGCATTACTCAACTTGGATCCTAGCTTCCTCTCTTAGGATTACTTTGGATATCTCCATTACAGTGCTGACTCTATCCACTACATCGATGGGCCTCAACTCATTAGTTGGCCTCTCATTTACAAACCATACAAATCTCTTTGCAGTCTAATAATTAATCAACCTTCCTCTTTGGCGTCCATGATGAAGCGCTCGAAATCCATGCTTGCAACCTTTTTCTCATGCATCATTGTTACATGATCCTAGTTTTTCTTCATCTCCTCGATAATCTCATCCCAAACTAGTTGTCTTGTTTCCAGAAGAGACATGTTCCCTTTTAAATTTCCTTTTAATTCAGTAACCTCCTGTGTCGTTGATTATATATTTTTGTTAACGAGAATATCATTTGTCACCACAACCTCCAACTATTTCTCCTTTTGAGCTAGTCTTACATTAGCATAATCTAAGTCCCTTTTCACTCTCTTCCACTCCCCTTCTGAGAGTTGCAGCTCAGTCAAGACCTTGGTAAGATGTTCAGTAGGGTTTTGTGGATCTTCGGGTACAACCACCACACACACATGAGAGTTCATTTTTGTTTGAAGTTCGTCCAATTGTTGCTTGAGAGCTACTATCTCATTGTTTCTGTCCACCACCTCCTTCATCAGGTTCTCCTTTTCCATCTCAACCTGAGCCATATCCTTAGTTTGTACATGTTCACTTCCTGACATCTTCAACCTGCTTCTCAATCCCTGGATCTCCTTTTGAGATTGTTGAATAAGAGTTTCTCTTGCTCTCCTATCCTCTGGGTTCACTCCTAGCTTGATTATCAACTCTTTGAAACCCTCATTCTATATATGCAGGGCTCGAGAGTTGGCCTTCTCTAGTTTCACCTTATTTGAATCCTTTTCTAGTAATGTATCAAGTTTTCTAATGGTCACAACATTTTTTCTTAGATCATTATACAACATTTCCCCCACTTGTTTATGAAAATTTATTTTAACTGGTAAGGGGACACTTACCAAACATAAAGACACATCCAAGGTTTTAAATTGAGGACATGAAGGTAAAGATTGTGCTAATGGGTGTTGTAGTGAAAACTTCATCTGATTATGCTCTAGGTCCATAACCACCAACAGTCAAGTGTGATAAGATACTGATTTGGAAGCCATTACCTGCTGCATTTTCTCCCTGAATTTTCTGTTGTTTTCCTTAATGGCCTTTCCAATAGGCCAACTTGATCCAGTGGCAACAACACCTTCCTTAGTTTCCAGGATTGTAACCTCTGCAGAAGATGAAGTTGTAGCTAGTGGTGGATCCTCTAATATAACCTGAAAACCTGGCTAGTCTGGCCTTGTTTCCACTAGCTTGATTACAATATCTTCTTCTTTTGAGCCTTGACTTCTAGCCTTTTTATTTATGTGTGCTTTTTCCATCTCAGTATCCCAAGTTTGGTCAATGGTCCTCTTTGACGATTTTCATGTTGTTGTTGGGGATTCAATTTCCTTTTCTGTATTAAGAGGCCATGAATCAAAATTAGCTTTCCATTCAATTTTGCGCCTGGGCTCATGTACATAAGTTGATGATTTTATCTTTTCTCTCCTTCGAGCAATGATATTGTTGGGATCAAAGTGCCAAGTGTCTCCCTTTCGAAAATCCATTATTTCAAGTAAAGCCTCAACTATTTTAAAATCTTGTCTTGTATTCACCACGAAAGGACCCATGGGTTGTCCCATTTTAAAGATATATCCCTTCTTTGCAAGAACAAAATGGAGAAGGTCTACACTGAGGATTTTTCAAATAAATTCTAGGGCAAAGACTCTCATGGGCATGAATACTGGCAGGTGGTAGGGACAAAGCTTGCACCCATATACCCTAAGGTTCATGTAATTCTCATAAAGTTACCATTCCCCTATAGTACATCTTTGCTAAGTTCGAGGAGATCTTTTTGCTGGGGGAGGATTCTAGGTGGTGAGATCCAATGGATAATCCTGTATGCGATGGCCATAAAGGTTGAGATGAACTAAGAGTACCCACCAATGTCAGGTTTTCTTCTGAGAGAAATATTCTCGTTGAAAACAAAATTCCTTTGCTTGTTGCGAGAAATCATGGGTGTACATAAACATGTAGAACAAAAGTGAATAATAGTGTAAGTAAGAGGTGGTAGGAAAGTAATGAAGTTGGAAGCATATGGCTGTAGATAGGTAAAATGAGATATCGAGTAAACAATCAGGCTGCATCATTTTGTGTAAAAATCCTAGGACGACCTTGTTGGTCATATGGGTGCTATCTTCCGACAATAAACATGCAATTGCATACAAAATGGGATGAACAGGCTCGCTAAAGAGGGTAACTGAGAAAGACTCAACATGGGGCAAGGATTACACTCCCGGGGCTAGGATTTTGCTCAAGAAGGACTGTTGTTCATCGAGGGGAAGAGTAACAAAGTGATGGGTTAGGGTAATGTTAGTAAACGACTACATCATAAGAGAGAAAGGAAAAATTAGGGCTTTCTGAATCAATTCAGGGGTTATTTCCAATATTTTAGCTCTTAACGTGGAGATGAAATAATTCTTCTCATCAAGGTATACCATAATCAGCTAAGAAATAAACTCGAGGAAGTGATGGATTGAGGGCGTGATTTGGAAATGCAAGTTGGAATTAACAACTCGAAAGGTGTCTTCCCCCTTTATATGGTCTAGGAATAGCTCAAAGTGAAGGTCGGCGAGGTGGGAAGCACATGATGGGTCTGCAATTTGGCCCTCAATGTCCATTATGGGTTCAATGCTGGAAGGTGACTTGACCTCATGGGTTTAGAGAGTTTTGGGAGACATTTGTTTCATTTTAACGAGAAAAAAGGCACAAATCATAGGTAGTCATGGATAATGGCTTACATGGAGCTGGTAAGAGGAATTGAAAACGACGTTGGGAAGAAGTCCTTAGGTGGTCTAGGTACTTTGAATAGGAGGTCCTGTGGTGACTGACTGGGATATTTGCACTAGGAACTGTAGAGTAAATTTCGAAAAAGGGAGTTGGGAGTGGGCTACTTTTATAGCAAGGAGGGTCACGTGGCATGTTGATGGCATTAGGAATGAAGGGGGTACGTGGCATGTTGGGATTGGTCGAGAAAGGAAGGTCAGAGGGCGGTAGCAGGGATCACCAATTTACCTTTACCTTATTACATCGTGCTCGCTTGACATAAGGAGCCAATGGGGGTAGCCCACCTGGTGGGTGGCCCCCACTGTACTTTGGCAGGTCAGCCCGCGGGAGGATGAGCTCTTCTCTAACCCCCGGAATGAATCTAGGTTGTCGGATCGGAGCTTGACTTTTCAACTGCGGTGAGGTCGTGTCGGTTAACCTCCACACAAGTCCCACCCCTCGAGCTGGTTCCGGCCGTTGATCTGCAATGAATGATTATTGTTCTTCGAAGTGCATGATTTTTAACCTCCTCTTGAACCATTGTCGGATCACTTGCTTAATTTGAGTGCATTTACGTCTGGACCCCAATGGGAAACATATTTTAGCTTAAATTATTCCTCTTTGTGTATTTGGTTCCAGAGCTCCTTCCTTGAGCATGGTTTCCACTGTAAATTTGGTTCACGTGGCCATAGTTCCAATCCTTCAAAATTTTAAAGCGAGGGATAACATTGGTGATGGGCCTCAGTATTCCAACAAGAATGTTGCATCTCCCAAGGCTAGTAACTTTAATTATCAACCCGTGGTTCGTACAAACTTAAGAGGTATCAACACTATATGTGCAACATAGAATGTGTCATTCTCTCTCTCATATGACATAATGGAGTGAATGTAATCAAATCCTAAACTAATTTCATAAATGGAAATGCTCGAAATGGAAGCCTTAACCTATTGCAGGAAAGAAAATACAAGGAAAGAAAACCTATTCGAATTGAATAAAGTAAATATCATGAACTAAATATCAATCATTACATTTCAAAGAGTTTAGATACATTGAAAGAGTTCATTGGAGGTGGCAATCAAGAAAATCATTGTTGTATTATTCATAAATATGTCCATTAACCCAAATTGTTGAGATTTTTTGCAGCAGTAAAAAGGCAAGTCCTAGGTGGTCTTTATTCCTCCTCAATCATTGATTTAGATCCCAGGCATTGTGATTCAACCCTAAGGGACACAAGCCAAGCTTTTTGAGCAAATTTGGGCAAGTATATACATGCTGGAAGAGTGCTACAAGAAGTTACAGGTGGTTCTATAGGAGGTTACATATTTTCTACAGGAAGATATAATTCATGGAATGACCATGTAAATAAAATCCAAATTGGATGGGATTTTATTTTTTATTGAATAGGATGTATTAGGTCTCCATTCCAATTGGAATGACTCAAAATACCCCTGTTAACTGTTGGAAATAATACTGGGGGGGGGGGGGGGAGTGGGGCTGAATCAGTATTTACAAATCAATAACTTTTCCATCTCTGTAATCATATTTATATACGCTACTTTAGTGAAGGGAAATTATGTGTGTATGCAACTGTTCTTCAGGCAACCAGCTTATATCCAGTGAATTTATGATTCAGTTAATTCATCATATGTTGATCTTTAATCAGTGCATCAATACTTCATTAAACATTAAATAGTAACCATGTGTAGTAATAACATAATAAACCATCACACATAAGAAACACACATGAAACACCAAGATTTAAGGTGGAAACCCAATGCAGGAGAAAAACCACCTGCTGTTGTAACCATGTGTAGTAATAACATAATAAACCATCACACATCACACATGACACACCAAGATTTAAGGTGGAAACCCAATGCGGGAGAAAAACCACCTGTTGTTGTTGTCTTTGTCTTCTTTTAATATAAATAATAATATGTTTACAATCTTGTACTGTTGCAGACTCATACCAATACGCAGGCACCCACCTACAAAAGGCTATAACCTTCTCTCGATCTCCAGCTTCTACTGGAAGGGAGCTACAACCCCCCTAGGTCTTGTACTAGCCGATATGTTGACTAGTACATAGGCACCGGCCTACAAAACGATACAACCTTCACTCATTCTCCAACTACTACTGTAAGGGAGCTCCAACCCCCTGATCAAATCACCGGCCACTACTAGCAGGAAGCTTCGACTTCCTTACTGAAGGCTCCAACCCTGAGTATCTTCCAGGGACCACGTTTCATAAATTTTCATACTGGATACTCCTAGTACATAACAACGCAATATGTAGGCCATGTTTCATCAAATTTTCACACTGGACCCATCAGTAACATTTAAGCTCAAAATCAATCAACACTGAAATACATCCATCAAATACATCTGCATCAACCAATCACTGAAACTCAATCATCAATCTCTGTCATTATTTTAACCCAATCTTCAATCTTTGAATCAACCATAACTGAATCAATCAATCACTGAATCAAACAATCACTGAACCTCTGACATACTGAATCAAACACTCACTGTACCTCTAACACAAGTGAATCAACCATTCATTCAAACTTAATCAAATTCGACCAATCAACTGAAATAGACATATCACTGTAACCAGTACACAAATCTGAACCCAGAACACTGCATCAACAACCAGAACCAACTGTAACCTCAAAAGTCATGTGTCAGAATGTATTTGCTCCTTCAATGAATCCAACCTGCGTGTATACGCTACTTCCTTTAACCCAACCTATGTATACCTTTAAAGATACTAAATCATAATGTAGGTTTTAACCCCATACAGAAATTACCTGCATACAAATTCTAAAACACAGAAAATAAACAATGCAAGAGCATAACACATAAAACACATATACACAGAGATTTTCCCATGGATCCCAAAACCGGGACTACCAGCTTGATTTGTCATTATTTTCCTTTCAATGTTACAATACATATTTATACATGTCGAAGCATCCAATACCATGGACCGAAAACCATCGCGTCCAAAACCATGGACCGAAAAACTATTGCGTCCAAAAAACATGTGCAAAAATCATGCACAAAACCATAGGTGGGTCCGCCAAGCATAACATAGGGTCCAAAACCAAAATTTTCTAAAGTGGGGTTACAGGTACCCCTCAAACCCCCTATGACCCCCCCCCCCCACTACACAATCAGCGTAACGAAGGGGGGGCTCCGCCCCCCCTCTAACCCCCCGGTTAACTACGTGAGCTAGTCATGGAAAGAATATAACACAACCCAACATTCTCCCACTTGTTGTTTTCTTTCCATAGGGAGCCACAAGAGAGCTTAGTCATTTTTCCAGCCCTGAAATGCCCATTGTCTCTCTACACCAAGAGAACTTCTCAGAGCTCACAGATTTTGTCAATGCATCTGCAGTATTCTTCAAAGTGTCCACCTTTACCAGCAACACCATTTTGTCTTCTATCATATCCCTCACAAAGTGATACTGAACATCAATGTGCTTTGTCTTTGAATGATATGCAGGGTTCTTTGCCAAGAAAATTGGACTTTAGCTATCACAGTCTATCCTTATAGCTCCCTGTACTAACCCCATATTTGAACACAATCTCTGCAACCAAACTGCTTCCTTGCTTGCATGAGTGGTTGCCATGTATTCTGCCTCTATAGTTGATAGTGCCACTACAGATTGTTTCTTACTCATCCAACTGACTACACCTCCAAATAGGTTAAACACATACCCACTTGTAGATATTCTCTGATCCAGATCTCAGCCCAGTCTGCATCATCAAAGCCATGAATATCCAGCATTCTGTCCAATCCTAGTCTTCCTTGGTAGCACAAACCATAATCACTAGTGCCACGCAAATACCTGAAAACCCGCTTCACTGCTATCCAATGCTCCTTCCCTGGTTTTGACATAAACCTGCTCAATACTCCCATTGCATGTGTAATGTCTGGTCTAGTACAAACCATTGCATACATCAGGCTACCGACTACACTTGCATATGGAACATGGGACATGTCCTCTTCATCTTCTTGTGTCTTGGGAGAGTGTTCAGCAGATAACCTCACACCTACAGGAATAGGAACCTTCACTAGTTTACTATCCTGCATATTAAACCTCTGCAATATTGTCTCGACATACTTCCTTGGTTTAACCAGAGCTTCCTCTTTTCTCGGTCTCTTTTAATTTCCATGCCCAAAATATAGTTTGTAGCACCAAGATCTTTCATGTCGAATTTGGAGGACAATTGGGTCTTCAAATCCTGGATAATTTCTTTGTCATTTCCAACTAGCAACATATCATCCACATACAAGACCAGATAAATAACACGGTCACCAATTAATTTAAAATACACACAGTGATCTACTTTGCTTCTGGTGAAACCAAGTCCCCGTATAAATGTATCAAATTTCTGATACCACATCCTTGGTGACTGTTTTAACCCATACAGAGACTTCTTTAACTTGCATACCAGTTCTTTCTTACCCTTCACCGCAAAGCCTTCAGGTTGCTTCATGTAGATTTCCTCTTCCAGATCCCTGTGAAGAAATGCTCTTTTCACATCCATCTGTTCTACCTCAAAATCAAAAGCAGCATCAACATATCAAAGTAATCTAATAGACGTTACCTTGGCAACAGGAGAAAAAATATCACCAAAATCAATTCCCGGCACCTGGGAATAACCTTTTGCTACCAACCGAGCTTTGTATTTCTCCACTTTTCCTTCTACAATTGTCTTCTTTTTGAACACCCATTTGCTGCCAATGGGTTTCCTTCCAACCGGAAACTCCACCAGATCCCAAGCCTCATTTTTTTGCAAACATGCCATTTCATCAACCATGGCCTCTTTCCAGAGTTTTCCATCCTCTGAATCTACTGCTTCCTTCACAGTTCTGGGATCATCATCAGTAATAAATAAAGAAAAATTTGAATAGAAAGTAGATGGACTATACCTCTATGGCTTCCTTCTTTCTCGAATTGATCCTCTCACACCCAGAGTTTGTGGCTCTTCTTCTTCTTATTCCTCCTTTACTGTAGAGTCTGATTCTTCCTCCTTTAGCTCAAACTCTATCTTCTCAGGTTCCTTTGGTTGGATTTCATGTTTAATAACATCTTTTACCTCTCTGAACACCACATCTCGACTGTACACAACCTTCCTTGTTACAGGGTTCCAAAGCTTATAACCCTTTAAACCATCCTTATACCCAATAAATATGCACTTTTCATATTTACTATCCAACTTCGTTCGTTTCTCCTTTGGAACGTGTACATATGCATCACATCCAAATACCCTCAGATGTGAAAGAGAGCGTTTCTTACCAGTCCATACCTCTTGTGGAGTCTTATCCTCCAACGCTGTTGAAGGTGACCTGTTGACCAGGTAACATGCAGTATCCACTGCCTCTGCTCCTTTCCTAACTCGGCACCATTGAGCATGCTTCTTGCCCTTTCCATCAACGTCTTGTTCATTCTTTCTGCAACTCCATTTTGCTGAGGTGTATATGGAGTAGTATTCTGCCGTGCTATACCACACTTCTTACAGAATGCTTCAAATTCCTTACTGCAAAAATCTCCACCATTATCTGTCCTCAACACCTTTATCTTCTTCTTTGTTTGGTTTTCCACCAGAGCCTTAAATTATTTAACCTTTCAAAGACTTCAGATTTCTTCTTAAGGAAATATATCCATGTATTCCTTGAGAAGTCATCTATAAATGATACATAGTACACAGACTTACCCAGCGATGGAAGCTTCACAGGTCCAAACACATCACTGTGCACAAGCTCTAATATATGTTTCGCCCTCTTACCACCAGAGGGGAAACTCACCCGATTTTGCTTCCTATATACACAATTTTCACAGAAATCAAAATCCAGAGAGCTATTACTCATAAATTCTACCATACCTTTACCATGAAGTATTCGAAGGCCCTTCTCTCCAATATGTCCAAGCCTTTGATGCCACAGCATGGTCTTCACTTCAGAGACCACTAGATTTTCAGCTCCACTTTCAGGAACCACAGAACTGTTGCACCCATAAACAACAGTGCTACCTAGCAGCTTGTACAAAGTTCCAATCCGAACTCCCCACATCAATACCAATGCTCCCCGAACCGTCTTTCAGGTATCTTTCTTGAACATTGTCTTTACACCTGCATCATCTAGCTTGCTTATAGAAAACAAATTTTTGGCTAATTTAGGAATATGCAGAACACCCGGAAGTGTTCTAACCCTTCCACTTTGCAACTTCAACTTTACTTTTCCACGACCAATGATTCTAGCCTTCCTATCATCCCCTAAGAAGACATCACCACCATCATATTTCTCATACTCGCAGAACCACTCTCTATGGGGAGTGAAGTGAAAGGATGCACCTGAGTCAATCAACCATGCCTCATGATCTACATGTGTACTTGAAGAAGCCAAGTACAAATCCCCACCTTCATCTGAGGTGGTTTTTACCTCTGTAGAAGGAGCATCATCTGATCCCTTTCCTTTATCCAGAGCTTTAGATTTACAGTCCCTTTTGTAGTGCCCTTCCTTTCCACATTTCCAGAACACCACCTTTACAGGTTTTTCTAGAGATTTAGATCTCCCTCCAGATTTAGATCTCCCACTCGATGACTTATTTTTGTTTCTATTCTGGGACCGTCCTCATACAGAAAAGGCATCACCATTCTGGCTCTCCATATCTTTCTGTCTCATCTCCTCCATCAGCAAAGATGAGACTATTTCATCAAACTACAAGGCAGTTGCATTGCTACCTATTGCAATAACCAGACTATCCCATGAATTTGGTAGAGAACACAAAAAACTGATGCACTTATCTTCATCTGAAATTTTAATATCAACAGATGCTAACTGACTTACCACAGTATTAAATGCGTTCAGATGCTCTGTCATCGAGTCTCCATCTTTCATCCTCGGGTTATACAGCTTTTTCCACAGGAACAATTTATTCACCAGAGACTTAGCTTGGTACAAAGTCCCTAACTTGTCCCACAAAGCCTTTGTCGTAGCTTCCCCTGATACATTCAGTAATACTGAATCTAAGACACACAATCATATTGTGCTCTTTGCCTTCCGATCCAACTTCTTCCATTCTTCATCGGAAACTCCCGTTGGTTTAGTACCCGGATCTACCGCGATCCACTGATCTTTATCCACCAACAAATCCTCCATCTTGAGTTTCCACAACTCAAAACTCTGACCATTAAATTTCTCGATCTCTATCTTTCCATTGCTCGCCATCTTCTTTCACCACCAGAATCGATCTCGCAGATCTCCCACTGAACAGGGTCTACCATAGGCCTGAGCGAAACCCCTCAGCAACAAAGGCGTCCCCTTGAAGCCAAAACAGCTCTAATACCAAATGTAGGTTTTAACCCCATACAGAAATTACCTGCATACAAATTCTAAAACACAGAAAATAAACAATGCGAGAGAATAACACATAAAACACATATACATAGAGATTTCCCTTGGATCCCAAAACCGAGACTACCAGCTTGATTTTTCATTATGTTCCTTTCAATGTTACAATACATATTTATACATGCCGAAGCATCCAATACCATGGACCAAAAACCATCGTGTCCAAAAAACATGTGTGAAAATCATGCACAAAAACATAGGTGGGTCCGCCCAACCTAACATAGGGTCCAAAACCAAAATTTTCTGGGGCGCTGCCCCGGACCCCATAAAGTGGGGTTACGGGTACCCCTCAAACCCCCTGTGACCCTCCGCTACACAATCGGTGCAACGAAGGGGGGGTTCCGCCCCCCCTCTAACCCCCCAGTTAACTACGTGGACTAGTCATGCAAAGAATATAACACAACCCAACACATAAAACCTCTAAACCACAAACTATACCAATCAGTGACATTTTGAAGATCTACTATCATATTACAGAGTTCTAAACAGATAGCAACAAGGATCACCCTTCTTTCTCAATCAATCAATCAATCAGACTCAATTTCATTATACATTCAATTCTACTTTCAGATCTAACAATACATCATTGAAAAACAACAGTAAAACAATAGCATTGCTCTGATAGATCAGTCATTCCTGAACATCAAGCTTTTCTTTTGCATACAGATGAGCCCCATAAATGGGTAATTATATGGGCTCATTTTGCCTCCTAACTCAGTTTAATCCACCATTCTCATTATTTTATTGCATTTTTTTTATTATATTTATGCTAATAGAGTGAATTGGGTTAGTCATTATGCCATGAAGTCTAATGTGTGCTTTATGCAGATTTTTGGTCAATTTTGAGACAAAGTCAAAGGTTTAATGAGCATTTGGCAGCCAATATTCGAGGAAAACAAGGGAGAGGATTTGTAGGAGGGTTTCCCCCTCATTTATGACCCCCTACTTTGAATCCTCCTTCAGAAGGCTCGGAGCACAAGCAGCCACATCAATGCATCAAAAGGGCAGCCGAGCAAGTGAAGAAGAACTGTTGTCTATCTCTAGTCTTGGGAGCCAAGCCTCCTTGACTTTAGGAGAGTTGTTGGGGCTCCAGTTGTATAAATAGGGGGGCTTAGGGCCTCAGTAGGTTAGTTAGATGTTAGTCAAAATTTTCGCACTTTTGTTGCAGCTCTTGCTCAGCTCGTTTTCGAGCTTACTTTTGTGAACAGTTTCATGTAATGTGACTATTATTTTGATAATGGAGATGAAATATTTTCTGAGCCAGCACTGAGTTCTTCTAGGGGGCTGAAGCTCTTGGGTTAGGGCCCAACCCAAGCTGCCCAGCACCTCTTGTTTGTATTTATATGTTTTGCTTCAGTTCATGAATTAGTGTTGTTAGATAGATTTTCTTTTCTCTTGGTTAGAATAGGTTGATTCTGGTGATTTCCATAGTTGTTTCCATTTCAGGTTGCTCAAGTAGGTTAAATAGTGATAGAAAAAGATAAAAAAAGGCCATCAACAGAGCCTTGACCTTCTTTCTTCCCCTTGGGATCATGAGCTGAGGTCAAGACACTCTTGCTGTCATAAAAACACAGTTTTGCTTCCTCCATGCAATTTCTAGTGTCACAGTTTGATTCAGAGGTTAATGTATGCTTCAGATCCATTTTTCCATACTCATTTATGTTTCCGCAATAAATATCTTACCATTCTTTCCATATATCACTGTTCAACATTTCATTTTCCTAGGTCAGAATTTAGGTTAACGTGAGATATAGTTCTGTTTTTTTGGTGCAGCTAGTTCTTTTCTTGCTCAGTTTCAATGTTTTGATTTGCAACTCTCTTATAGTACATCTCTGCTCATGATAAGTCAATAAAGTATCCATCACCATCTCCTTTGCTACATTTTTCACAGGTCATTCACAGCCCTTCACAAATCTACCCTAATATCTACACTTTTCTCATAAGCTTTCCTCTCGTCTCTTGAACAAATCCAACCATCATTTTCTTTCCTAACCATCCTTGATGAACTACAGACACCTCAACTCATCCCTCTAGTCTTGACCTACCCTTTCCCACCATTTTTCCACCTTTAAAACCTCTAAAATAGCCCTCGACATCCTCCTATAGATCCTCCTGTAGAACCTCCTGTAGATCCCCTGCAGCCTCCTGTAGAATTTCCTGTGAGTAACTTTTTGAAGTCCGATTGTAGGAAAAGCCTATAGAAGGTTTCCAGAGGCCTCTTAGGACCCCTCCACACCTTCCTACACCTTTGAAAATCCCAAGGTCACCCTCCATCGCCACCTAATCGATGCCACATCCACAAATGAATGAATTACATGCACAACAATTTCACATAAAATACATAAAAATCCAAAAAAGACAATTTTTCCTCATTTCCTTCTAGAAATAGCTTGAATAGGTGTAGTTTACTTCCTCAATAGGTAATGGCATTCATTTCATAGGTTCTCATCTCTTTGTTTGCAAAAGTAGGGGTAGTTGGTAAATTAGGGTTTGCTAGGTTTTGCTTTACATTCTAGTCTTCTTTCTCTTTCTGCAAGTAGAATAGCCTCTATAGAGTAAGCTTTCCTTTCTTTCATCATATTTAAAGCTTCTTCTGGAATTCATAGAAGTTGGCTTGAGCTCCTAGTGATCTTGTGCCAGCTGACCAAGTGACAGCCTACAGTAAGAACTAGTACTTGTGCATACAACACCGTCGCTTCCAAGTTTGTTACGAACTACCGGGTTGATAAAAGTAAAGTAGGAAGCCCCAGGAGTTGTAGTATTATTGCTGCAATACTGGTGCTCACCACTTTTTGTCGTCGTTGCTGGGGAAGCGGCAGAGTATTTTGTGATTCCTGTTTTTCTTCTATTTTCTACTGCAACATTCTACTAAGTAGTTCACTTCAGCAAAAGTAGAGTATTTGTTCCTTTCAATTCCTGCATTTCCTTTCTTTCATTTCAATTCTGCAATTTCCATTTCAGCAAAAGTAGATTAGTCATTTCCTTTCTTTCAGTTCAGTTCTGCAATTTCCTTTCAGCAAGTTCATTTCAATAGTTGCAATTTGTTTGTTCAATCAATTTCAGTTTTGCATGTACAAGCAAAAAAAAAAACAAAATATCACCCAAAAAAAAAGAGATTCCCTTTCACACCTCGTAGGAACAGAGATGATTCAGGGAAATTCCTACCCAACACCCTTCTCTCTTCTTCGGTGGCAGTGATCCAGAAGAACTTTTAGGTGAACAACTAGAGATATTTGAAGGACCTATAGGAGAAGAAGAGGAAGAAACCATCCCTCCTGAGACAATGGCTAAAAACAGAAATGTTAGGGGGAATGGAGAAAGAGTCGAGGGTACTTTTCCCATCCGAGAGACCAATGAGGACACTAAAATGAAGAACATAAGCCCTTCAACCCTACCTCACTTCCATGGATTGACTATAGAAGACCCTAACACCTTCCTGTTTGAGTTTGTTGTCATCTGTTGAACCTATGACTATGCAGAAGATGAGCAGAAGTTGAAACTGTTCCCTTCTACCCTCAAGGATGCACCATTGCGCTGGTTCATGGGGTTACCTGGCAACAGCATCACAACTTGGGCTCAGATGCAGCAAGCCTTTAATAAAAAATACCGAGACTACTGTAGATCAAAAGATACCAAGGAATAAATCTTCCGAATGACCATGGGAAGTGATGAATCCCTGGAAGATTATGAAGAGAGGTTCCAGCTTAGTTATAAAAGGGCCAGGTGCACACTTGACCCCGAATCTCTGAAGTTGGTCCTACTCAGGGGAATTCTGGAAGACCTTCTAGACACCCTCCATTTACTAGTTGGGGGAGACATCTACCAACTACCTTATGAAGACATAAAGACTATTTTTAGAAACCATTCTAGGGCAGCCAGAAAGAGAGGTAGGGGGAGTCAACCCATAGCCAGTACCTCCTCAGCCAGTTCATCCCTCAAAGACAAACTTGGAAACATGCTGGAAGACTTCAAGAGTGAGATGTTGGAGACTCTTGCCATGCAAATGGATACCTTGCATATCAAAAGGAAACAAGAGGAAGCAGAGAGGGCTTTGGCCATTTTTTGTCCTAAGTGCACCAGAAGGCATCCTAGGAACAAATGTCCATTAAACTCTATAGAGGTTTGTTTAGTGTGTGAAGAATATCATTCTATAGACAAGTTCCCTTCCTTGCCCAAACTTAAAGTTGTATACCAAGGGGCCAAAGGAGCCACTAAACCACTCTATTTCATGAACCAAAGGAGACCACATGGACCTAGACCTTACCAGCAGGGAATGCAAGGGACATCTCAGGCATACTACAACCCCAATCAAGCCACTTCCATACCTTCTTGGGGTCCCCCTGCTCACCCTTCCTGGTCCACACCTCCTCCTTGGTCATACCCATCTCAATATCATGCTCAACTAGCCACTCATTCATTTCAATCCTATGCTCAGCCACAACCTCAGTGGAATGCATCTCATCAAGAGTGGACTCGTCATGATTGCCATGATTAGAAAGATTTTCAAGGAAGATGGGTCGGGGTAGCACGTTGTGCGGCACACTTTATCTGTGGTTTGACGATTCAGACAACTGGTGGATTAAAAAACTAGTCACATCATTACTATAATGCTGGAGGTGGACTAGGAGCGGAGAAGAACAGTTGATAACTAACCTTTAGATTGATTATACCAACATAAATTAGCCTATGATGAAAGAGACTTCTCACCATTCCCAGTAGTTGGAATTCCTTCTTTAGGAAATTTACTATCGTTTTTCCTTTAAGAGTGGTGGTTTTCTCATGAGATAAGCCTACCTTGCTTTTAGCTTTGACTAGTAAAAGAATGAAATATATTTATCAAAATGAAATATATTTATCATAATGAAATATATTTATCAAAAGAATGTAAAAGAAATTTTTATTATTAATTAAATTGACTTGTTAAAGCATTGGTTTCAAGCTTGGGTCAATTATCATAGGTAAAGCCTCCATTATAGGCTTTAGGATTTTTATTTTTTATTTTTTATAAATAAGACTAAATCTATTAATGGAACAAAAAATAATAATACATGGAGGCACCGGCCTCTGCAGAACCTCTCTCAGATTTTACCATGTTTTAACAAACAGTAACTGAAAAAAGACTGCCCTCAAGGGGAAACCAGTCCAAAATTCACTGTATGAGTTGCCCACGCAGGGGAACCAGCCTGTAATAACCTTGTAGAAGATTTTTTTGAACCAAACAAACAAAATTGACCCCAATTGACAGCAATTACAAAAAAAAAAAAAAAAAAAAATCTTCAAAAGGTACCCTAAGATGGTGACCGGGTGACTAAAAAACCTGAAAAGAGACCTTGGCCTACTAGGTGTCAGCAGGTGGCAGAGGTTCCTCCACAATGAGACACCTGTAGGCATCCATATCTTCTTCATCTTGTTGTTGTCCGCTCATCATGGCTTCCATCTTCGCATTGTCGCCTAGAGTGCTCGTCGTGGCTTCCATCTTCGCATTGCCGCCTGGAGTGTTGTGTACCTGAGCTGCGTCCATCTGGTTCAGAGCTTCACCATGAGTTTTGCGAGTCCCCGAGCTGCTACCATGAGTTTTTCGCCTGCTGGTGCCAATCTTGTCCTGAATGATGCGTGCTGGGATGATAGTGTTCTATGGCTCCTCTCTGAAGGCAACAGAAATGGTAGCAATAATACACGGGCGCTCCAAAGTGCACCGAAACTGGAACTGGGTAGAATGGCAGGGATTCATCATTAGGACAGAGTCATCAGAAGGTTGTTGGGCTTCCTCATCACGCCTATAGCCAGCCATCTGGGCATGCCCCCGGCCACTGCAGTGAACAACAGACGAGGGCGAGGAGGAATCCGCAGGAGTAGAGTCAGAGAGGGACAGTGAGGGAGGGCGAGTGGCTCTGCCTCTGCTGCTACCCCTTCTACATCTCATTCTGTGCCGCAAACGAGGCATATTTTCCTGGTAAGTATTGGTTCGACAGGTGCTTGGAGGAGCAAGAGGAGGGATGGAATGGCTCATGGAGGCAGGAGAGTGGGGAATTTGATTACCAAAAGTAGAATTCAGGGCCGAAGCAGCAGCTCTAAAACAGCAAAACAGGTTGTGCGAGAAGTGGGCATCTTCGACCATTTCAATGCAATAGAGGATCTGGCACCTTCTCCCCGTAGTCGTTCGAGAGCTCAACTCTGCAGCAGCTGGGAGGCAGTTACAGGGCAGAGGAGGCAGAATGGGGGGAAGGCGATCCAAATTCTCCATCTTATGGATCAGAGTGAGGTATCCTCGGCCTTCACCCAGCATTAAATTTTTTCCGCTTTCAGACAGCATTAAAATGCCATTAATTGTGGCAGTGGGCATCTTGGTTGCAGCGTGGGTGGCCATGTGGCCACGCCACTTGCTAGCCCAGATGAGCTGCACTGTACCAGCGCTATTAATCACCCGCATCTAGGATTAGGATTTTTATTTAAAGTCAAAGTCAAATTTTTTTTGTCAAAAGAATCCTCCATCAAGTCACCTTGCAAGGTCAGCCTCCAAACAAATACTCTATAAGTCAACTTCTCAAACAAACATAGGTCGACTTATTTTACAATGGGAGACAACTACAAATAGGAGGTTATACTTCACTCAACACAACAGTGATAAAAGTTCAAAATTTTCAAAAAAGATGTTCGATGATTTCAGTGAGGAAGTTCAGTGAATCTCGGTAAGAGAATTTGGTGAAGTTACAATGAAGAAGAACTCGAAGTTTTAAGGAAGCCAAAGTGTCATTGCTACTGAAGTTTAATATGCTTACTGGGCTATCTCAGAAACTGAATCTCTAGGCCAATACAAAACCGAATTCTGAACCCACTACTATATCAATACAGAACCGAATTATGATGTCACTTCAGAAGGCTACCATAGACCAAAGCATGGTAAGGATGCCACATGAGAAGGCCTCCATAGATCAAAGTATGATAAGTATCATTGCATGAGAATGTTTTCTCAGAACTGAATCATGACCAAAGTATATTGAAGATTGTATACTACCACTACAAGACCGAAACATGATCTTATTGCAGGACTGAAGCATAATACTGAAATATGCCAAGGGTCATCACATTGTTACAAGAACAAGGTGTTGAGAACATATTGAAGAACGAAATACTACTCACAGAACTCACAGCTGAAGAATAAACAAGGATGACTTGATGGAGGGATTATTTAGTATAGGGTATAATGTCTTGGTCATATCAACTTTGTGTTGAATCTACTGAAGGAAGGAAGAGTTCTTGACTGGGTTTTCCCCTACATGGGGGTTTTTCCCTAGTTGCGTGCCTATATCTTGTGTCCTCTTCTATTTATTTATTGGAATTAGTCTTTATGATAATACTAAGATAAATTAAAAGAAGAAAACTAATAATGAAACATCACAAGATAATGTCATAATACGAGAAATCAATTAGCTTTCCACCCTATTGGATTTCTCAACGGGCATGAGTGAAATTATTGTGCCCTTCAATATTCATTGTTTTTGCATCTTAAACACATGTATCCAATAGAATATCTTCAAGGATTTTATGAACTCAAAATGGTCGATGTGGGGCATTATGGCCAAGGTAGTAAGGGAGAACATTAAAATCATCATGGAGACTATGACTATCTTGGGCCAAATCCTCTTGTATATGAACAAGTAAAATAACAATAAATGGAACTTGGTGCTTGATACAATGAGTAAAAATGACACCTATAATGCAACTAGGTACTAAATTCAATCCACCAAGAGTAATCTGAAACTAGTGTGAAAATTTCTTCATTACACTAATTGGAATTCTTAAACATAACTTCTCAATTTCAGAAAAAAGAAAAAAATAAATAAATAAATATAGACAATATATAGCAAATGATAATGGAGTTCACCCCTAGTGGGCTATGTCTCTAGTTCCACTTCAATTGTGGAACTTGACCCATTAAAAAATATACATAAAAATGTCTTATTGACATTAAATAGACTCCAACCTACAAAAACATCTTCAAAATTCTCCATGAAAGACAATGGTAATAGCATCACAAGCCTCTTTGACCTCTTCCAACTTAAAAGAATCTATCTTACCTCTTTTTCATACAAAGCATTGTTATCTATCCTCTTCAAAATAAATTGTGTTAAATTTATCTCATTTACAAAGTGCTCCATTTGGAACCATAAATCAAGATTCAAATCCCATTACATCCACCCTTTTCCTTTTGGGCAGGGATATATTTACCCTCACACATAACTAATTTATGCTGTATATATTTATGCCAATGTTTCCTCTGCGGGCTTGGGGTTAGCAGACATTGTTCACCCCAGTCAATAAGACGTCTTTATTTTCTTCCTCCTTCGTCCACTTATAAAGTGTCATATTTCCAATTATAAAGTGTCACCTAAACTACCATCAATAGTGTCTATGCCTGGTAATGAAGGAACATGCATAGAGGGATTTGAATTATTAGTGTATATGGAAACCAAGGCAAAGTAACCTAATGGTCAATTTGAACCCACCGCCAGTGCATGCTTTGAAGAAACCCCAACAACAGTCATCGCCACCGTCGAATGAAAGAGGTGTGCCCAAACCCCACCCTCTCGTTGAAGAGGATGAATAATTGGAAGTCGATATGCTAAGAATTTCATTGGAGGACGGTAGCGACGACTTTCCACAAAGAGGATCATCGTCTTAGTTGAGGACTTGTAAGGATTTATGGCAACACTTTACAATTCTATGTGTTGGAAATAATACTGAGAGGGGGGGTGAATCAGTATTATCAGATCATTAAAACTTTTTCAATGCTCAAAAACATATACGCTACTTCAGTTAAGTGAACCCGCGTGTACACGCTTCTGTGTCTAAAGCAACTAGCGTATATCCATAAATCTTATGATTCAGTTAGCTTATCTTCAGTAAATGCATCAGAACATTATTAACCATATTAACAGTAAACAGGTGCAGTATAACAGAACAGATCATCACACAAAAGCCACACACATGAACACAAAGATATAAGGTGGAAACCCAATGTGGGTGAAAACCACCTGCTGCAAGTCATCTCAATCTTCTTCTTAATAAGAAAATCCTTTTACAATATTTGTACTGGTGCAGTCTTATACCAGTACGGGAGCTACAACCCCCTTTGCTTTTGTACTAGCCGATCCATTTACTAGTACACAGGCTGCTACCTGCTACAATGCTCCAAAGATCTCCCTTAGCTTTTGTACTAGCTTAGATACTAGTACGTAGGTGCTTGCCTACAATCTTCTCACCTCCAGGTACCACGTTTCATCAATTTTCAGACTGGATACACTGAAGCACAACACATAATCTGAAAGGCCACGTTTCATCAAATTTTCATACTGGACCCATAACTATCATTGAAACTCAAAACAATCATCAAACTCTGAATCACTGAAACCCTGTTAACAACACTATCACTAGAACACAGAGTAGACACAGAACTCTGTAATAACCATCAGATCCATCTGCAACTTCAAATATCAAGCTTTACAATGTATACGCTACTTCGATGAATCAAACCCGTGTGTATACGCGCTTTTTCCAAAGACAACCCGCGTACAGATCTAAAAATAATTTCTCATAACTTGCAGCTGTACAAGACATCAATCATACACATAATACTTATAGAACAATACATGCGTCAGTATGTAGATCTAGAATAAGCATCATAAAGATAGTTCATTTCAAACCATTTGATCCCGATCTCTCCTTAGATCTTGTTCTCCATCAACCGATAAGATCTCTCCTTAGCTCAGATCAAGCAATGCATCATCAACCCATAACCTGCATACTGGATCTCATACTTCTTCAAATATTCAAGACATTTCAGATGCACTTGCCTAATGATTTCCTTCCCTTTATATAGCCTTAGGCCTTGTTCAATACCAAGAGCCAAAACCATAGAAATCCAATACCATCAACTTCAAAACTAGGGATCAACACATCCGCCGAGACGCCAAGGTCCAAAACCATAGGCACAACTTCCAAGGAATAACCGCCATGGACCAAAGGTACTTTTCCACATACACGCGCTTTTGCTGAAGCCAACCTGCGTGTACACGCGACTTGGGCTTAACGAACCTGCATGTATGAACTTTCTCTTCTTCTTATAGTCTGATCATCAATTCCTTGTTGCTGACCTTCTGTACTATGATTTGTCATCAGTGAGGTTTGCCATCAAGGACAACACTTATCTCATAATGCCAACAATCTCCCCCTTTGGACTTGATGGCAAAGCTAACTTGTCACACTTAGAATTAGCATCTGATTCCTTTGAGCTGTCCTCCATCAGTCACATCTGATATTTCTTCTGAAGATTCATCATCTGATTCCTTTGAGCTATCCTCCATCAGTCACATCTGATATCTCGTCTGAAGATTCATCCAGTTATACATAAGTGAGATATTCTTCCATCAGTCACATCTGATATCTCTTCTGAAGATTCATCATCTGATTCCTTTGAGCTATCCTCCATCAGTTACATCTGATATCTCGTCTGAAGATTCATCATCTGATTCCTTTGAGCTATCCTCCATCAGTTACATCTGATATCTCGTCTGAAGATTCATCCAGTTATACATAAGTGAGATATGAGAGGGTTGCCATCAAGTACAAAACATGTATCATAATGCCAACAATCTCCCCCTTTGGACTTGATGGCAACAACACCAAATCACTCTCCCCCTTTGACATCAAGGGCAAAGGGTGGACCAAGATATTCTCTTCCTTTGCTGAATCATTCCACTGTCCATACTCCCCCTGAGTACCTGCTGAAATCTCTGAATAATCTCCCCCTTTGTATATGCCAAGGTGTACCAATCTGTCAATGCTCCCCCTGAGTACATGCCAAGTCTCTGTACTGCTGAAGTGTGCTATTCATGCTCTTCCTGACTGTAGGCAAGATCTGCAAAAGATGTTCTTCAAGAAGAACATGACTCTATACATCATAAAAGACCTTCCTATCACCAAAGACTCATACATACATCCATCTCTCAACTAAGTGAGGATATACAAAAATTGACTCATCCACCCAACCAAGTGGGGATACATCAAAATTTTACATATGACAACCAATCATATTGCATCAATCATCCCAGGCATAGTGGGGAAACCAAAATAGGCCGTTACATGACCTTGACACCATGAAAGAGATACCACAAAAGAGATATATGACATAGAGACGAAATAACTAGACCAAGACTTATGAAAGTCACTAGCAGCATCTGATAATCACCATTCAGATCAGCAACCAAGAGATCCTTCTGTTCTCCTTTCGCCTTTGTTCCTCCTGAAATCAACACCAAATGTGAACTAGAACCAAAAGCTTTAAGATAATGCCAACAATGCATCATTGGAAGATTATCTGCTCCCCCTGAACCTGTGCCAGATGATCTCTGTCAGACCTATATCAGACTTTCTGCAACCAACATCTGTCCCTGCTGATTTCCTTCAAATCTCCATATACGCGTCTGTATACACATAAACAAGCGTATATATGCAGATATTCCTTACGCAACACGCGTACACCATATACGCGACTATCCCCTTGTAAAATGGCGTATGCACGCGGATATCCTTTAAACAACGCGCGTACACAAATTTCCATATCAGCAACCTGTAAATGTCCTGTAGAGAATAGGTCATCAACCTATAACAAGGTATGTCTGCATCAATTCATCCCTTTGAACAGAATTCAGAGTCATTCACATTGTATCATGTGTGAAACCACCATAGCCATTTCATCAAGCTCTACATGATCCAAGTATCATTACTTGGGAACATCTGCATCAAAACCTATCATCATATAGATAAGAACTCATCACCATGTCTCCAATAAAGCAACTTTGAGTAGTCATCCATGTATCAGCATTATGTATATGACAACAACAGTATATAAGTGATTCATCATCAAGTGAGGAAGATGTGTATTCAAGCTTTGTACTTCTCCTTGTCCTTATGAAGATCACCATGTAAGCACCATATATGCATCATCAAAGAATCAACCATAAATCTGATCTGAACATCTTCTATGTAACTTCAAGAATCATATGAGAGGTTATCATAGACAACTCACAACATCATATCATAGCAAGATATATCATTTAGCCATATAAGAATCATCACCAAGGCTTATTAACCATAATGCCAACAATGAATTACTAAAGGCATATGCTCCCCCTCAACCAGTGCCATCTGTTAGATCTGATCATGCATATATCAGCAATAAGCATCAAAACATCATCATCCTCAAGTTAGGATCAAAACACTTCTAGACATCATACAAGTAACAAAACATTTCCATACATCCTCAGCAGACTGTAACCAATAGAGCAAATAATAGACTGAATCATATCAGATCCTTTTTCTGATCCTGTCCCCACTGCTTTTCCTCAGACTGATATATACGCGACTTTGCAGTGTCTAACTCGCGTATATACGCGACTTCCCTTTAAGGAACTTGCATATGAGATTCAGGACACTGAAGTTTTACACTTTCAGCTCCCCCTGAGTCTGATATCTCTGTGCTGTGCTGTGTCTCAGTACATTGTGCTGACTGTACTTCCTTCTTCCTCCATATCTTCAAGTGTGATGAGGTTTTCTTCTTTTGGTGTGATGTCCATCCTTTGTTCCTGCATTCCTTTGCTATATGTCCAAGCTTGTTACATGCATAACATCTAACATGTTTCATGTTCCTCCTGTAGCAATCAGCAGCTTTGTGACCAAACATATTGCAAGAAAAACAATATCCATTAAAGTACCTTGAATGTGATTATCTTTCTACATGATGGTCTTGAACCCTTCTTGTTCCACATCTAGCTGCAACATGTCCAAGATTATGACATACATAACATTCAACATTATTCATAGGAGGAGTAAAAGATCTTCTTTGAGGAGTCTCTTTCCTTGATTGTTGATGGGATTGACCTTTCATCTCCTTGTTGATCATTTTAGTTTTCTCTTTAGAGTTCCTTGCCTCACCTTGTGAACTAGATTCACCTTCAACAGATTCATGAAAACCAAGACCAGTCTTGATAGCAGGAGACCTTTGACTACTAAGAATATCATCCAAGGCTTTAGTACTATCTTGAAATCTCAAAAGTTTATCCTTTTCTTCTAATTTACCCTTCAAGATATTTACCTCAACTTGAAGTTGTTCCTCCTTTTCTAGACATTGCTTCTTCATGTCTTCTCCATCTTTCCTTCCTTCTTCCAACTGATGCCTTAGTTTGAGAATCTCCTTTTCTTGTTCTTCATTCAGATCCTGCTACATATGACGAACTCGGAAGGCACATTCTAGTTGAGATTTTAAGCTGGTGACTTCGTTTTCTTGTTTTACAATAGCTTGGAGTAGATCTGTATTCTGCTTCTTTGATTCTTCAAGATCTCCTTTTAGTGAGGGGATTGTAGCTTCAAGATTTTCATAATAGCTGGATCTATCTTTGAGTTTCTTGATGGTTGAGCTTCTTTCGTTGACTTCTTTTCTTAATGATGTCACTTCATGCTGCAATTTTTGACATTGGTCTTCCTTGTCCTTGAGTAGCTTTCTTACCTTGTTTCCTTCTTCTAGTTGGGCCTTTAGTTTGGTAACTTCTTCTTTGAAAGCACATTCCCTTTTGTTCAATAGATCTTGTTGATCTTTAACATTGTCTGCAAGCCTTCTAAATACTGCCTCTATTTGACACTTTTCTTGCTCACCCATAAAAGCATGTTCAGTAGTTTCACTATCACTTCCATCACTTTCACAAGGAAATATAGCAGGAACATCAGAGGATAACACATTCATACCTGATAATGATTCTAAATCTGATTCTGAATCTGAAGAGCCTCTTATACCTAATCCCCAATCGATTCTCCCACTGTCATAGTCCTTCTGAGGTGTCTTCTTCTTCTTATGAGCTTTCTTCTTAAGCTTCTTTCCCATTGTTCCACGGATCTCCTTCAAGCGATCAAGCTTCTACCAAAGGACCTGCTCTGATACCAATTGTTGGAAATAATACTGAGAGGGGGGGTGAATCAGTATTATCAGATCATTAAAACTTTTTCAATGCTCAAAAACATATACGCTACTTCAGTTAAGTGAACCCGCGTGTACACGCTTCTGTGTCTAAAGCAACTAGCGTATATCCATAAATCTTATGATTCAGTTAGCTTATCTTCAGTAAATGCATCAGAACATTATTAACCATATTAACAGTAAACAGGTGCAGTATAACAGAACAGATCATCACACAAAAGCCACACACATGAACACAAAGATATAAGGTGGAAACCCAATGTGGGTGAAAACCACCTGCTGCAAGTCATCTCAATCTTCTTCTTAATAAGAAAATCCTTTTACAATATTTGTACTGGTGCAATCTTATACCAGTACGGGAGCTACAACCCCCTTTGCTTTTGTACTAGCCGATCCATTTACTAGTACACAGGCTGCTACCTGCTACAATGCTCCAAAGATCTCCCTTAGCTTTTGTACTAGCTTAGATACTAGTACGTAGGTGCTTGCCTACAATCTTCTCACCTCCAGGTACCACGTTTCATCAATTTTCAGACTGGATACACTGAAGCACAACACATAATCTGAAAGGCCACGTTTCATCAAATTTTCATACTGGACCCATAACTATCATTGAAACTCAAAACAATCATCAAACTCTGAATCACTGAAACCCTGTTAACAACACTGTCACTAGAACACAGAGTAGACACAGAACTCTGTAATAACCATCAGATCCATCTGCAACTTCAAATATCAAGCTTTACAATGTATACGCTACTTCGATGAATCAAACCCGCGTGTATACGCGCTTTTTCCAAAGACAACCCGCGTACAGATCTAAAAATAATTTCTCATAACTTGCAGCTGTACCAGACATCAATCATACTCATAATACTTATAGAACAATACATGCGTCAGTATGTAGATCTAGAATAAGCATCATAAAGATAGTTCATTTCAAACCATTTGATCCCGATCTCTCCTTAGATCTTGTTCTCCATCAACCGATAAGATCTCTCCTTAGCTCAGATCAAGCAATGCATCATCAACCCATAACCTGCATACTGGATCTCATACTTCTTCAGATATTCAAGACATTTCAGATGCACTTGCCTAATGATTTCCTTCCCTTTATATAGCCTTAGGCCTTGTTCAATACCAAGAGCCAAAACCATAGAAATCCAATACCATCAACTTCAAAACTAGGGATCAACACATCCGCCGAGACGCCAAGGTCCAAAACCATAGGCACAACTTCCAAGGAATAACCACCATGGACCAAAGGTACTTTTCCACATACACGCGCTTTTGTTGAAGCCAACCTGCGTGTACACGCGACTTGGGCTTAACGAACCTGCGTGTATGAACTTTCTCTTCTTCTTATAGTCTGATCATCAATTCCTTGCTGCTGACCTTCTGTACTATGATTTGTCATCAGTGAGGTTTGCCATCAAGGACAACACTTATCTCATAATGCCAACAATCTCCCCCTTTGGACTTGATGGCAAAGCTAACTTGTCACACTTAGAATTAGCATCTGATTCCTTTGAGCTGTCCTCCATCAGTCACATCTGATATTTCTTCTGAAGATTCATCATCTGATTCCTTTGAGCTATCCTCCATCAGTCACATCTGATATCTCGTCTGAAGATTCATCCAGTTATACATAAGTGAGATATTCTTCCATCAGTCACATCTGATATCTCTTCTGAAGATTCATCATCTGATTCCTTTGAGCTATCCTCCATCAGTCACATCTGATATCTCGTCTGAAGATTCATCATCTGATTCCTTTGAGCTATCATCAGTTACATCTGATATCTCGTCTGAAGATTCATCCAGTTATACATAAGTGAGATATGAGAGGGTTGCCATCAAGTACAAAACATGTATCATAATGCCAACAATCTCCCCCTTTGGACTTGATGGCAACAACACCAAATCACTCTCCCCCTTTGACATCAAGGGCAAAGGGTGGACCAAGATATTCTCTTCCTTTGCTGAATCATTCCACTGTCCATACTCCCCCTGAGTACCTGCTGAAATCTCTGAATAATCTCCCCCTTTGTATATGCCAAGGTGTACCAATCTGTCAATGCTCCCCCTGAGTACATGCCAAGTCTCTGTACTGCTGAAGTGTGCTATTCATGCTCTTCCTGACTGTAGGCAAGATCTGCAAAAGATGTTCTTCAAGAAGAACATGACTCTATACATCATAAAAGACCTTCCTATCACCAAAGACTCATACATACATCCATCTCTCAACTAAGTGAGGATATACAAAAATTGACTCATCCACCCAACCAAGTGGGGATACATCAAAATTTTACATATGACAACCAATCATATTGCATCAATCATCCCAGGCATAGTGGGGAAACCAAAATAGGCCGTTACATGACCTTGACACCATGAAAGAGATACCACAAAAGAGATATATGACATAGAGACGAAATAACTAGACCAAGACTTATGAAAGTCACTAGCAGCATCTGATAATCACCATTCAGATCAGCAACCAAGAGATCCTTCTGTTCTCCTTTCGCCTTTGTTCCTCCTGAAATCAACACCAAATGTGAACTAGAACCAAAAGCTTTAAGATAATGCCAACAATGCATCATTGGAAGATTATCTGCTCCCCCTGAACCTGTGCCAGATGATCTCTGTCAGACCTATATCAGACTTTCTGCAACCAACATCTGTCCCTGCTGATTTCCTTCAAATCTCCATATACGCGTCTGTATACACATAAACAAGCGTATATATGCAGATATTCCTTACGCAACACGCGTACACCATATACGCGACTATCCCCTTGTAAAACGGCGTATGCACGCGGATATCCTTTAAACAACACGCGTACACAAATTTCCATATCAGCAACCTGTAAATGTCCTGTAGAGAATAGGTCATCAACCTATAACAAGGTATGTCTGCATCAATTCATCCCTTTGAACAGAATTCAGAGTCATTCACATTGTATCATGTGTGAAACCACCATAGCCATTTCATCAAGCTCTACATGATCCAAGTATCATTACTTGGGAACATCTGCATCAAAACCTATCATCATATAGATAAGAACTCATCACCATGTCTCCAATAAAGCAACTTTGAGTAGTCATCCATGTATCAGCATTATGTATATGACAACAACAGTATATAAGTGATTCATCATCAAGTGAGGAAGATGTGTATTCAAGCTTTGTACTTCTCCTTGTCCTTATGAAGATCACCATGTAAGCACCATATATGCATCATCAAAGAATCAACCATAAATCTGATCTGAACATCTTCTATGTAACTTCAAGAATCATATGAGAGGTTATCATAGACAACTCACAACATCATATCATAGCAAGATATATCATTTAGCCATATAAGAATCATCACCAAGGATTATTAACCATAATGCCAACAATGAATTACTAAAGGCATATGCTCCCCCTCAACCAGTGCCATCTGTTAGATCTGATCATGCATATATCAGCAATAAGCATCAAAACATCATCATCCTCAAGTTAGGATCAAAACACTTCTAGACATCATACAAGTAACAAAACATTTCCATACATCCTCAGCAGACTGTAACCAATAGAGCAAATAATAGACTGAATCATATCAGATCCTTTTTCTGATCCTGTCCCCACTGCTTTTCCTCAGACTGATATATACGCGACTTTGCAGTGTCTAACTCGCGTATATACGCGACTTCCCTTTAAGGAACTTGCGTATGAGATTCAGGACACTGAAGTTTTACACTTTCAGCTCCCCCTGAGTCTGATATGTCTGTGCTGTGCTGTGTCTCAGTACATTGTGCTGACTGTACTTCCTTCTTCCTCCATATCTTCAAGTGTGATGAGGTTTTCTTCTTTTGGTGTGATGTCCATCCTTTGTTCCTGCATTCCTTTGCTATATGTCCAAGCTTGTTACATGCATAACATCTAACATGTTTCATGTTCCTCCTGTAGCAATCAGCAGCTTTGTGACCAAACATATTGCAAGAAAAACAATATCCATTAAAGTACCTTGAATGTGATGATCTTTCTACATGATGGTCTTGAACCCTTCTTGTTCCACATCTAGCTGCAACATGTCCAAGATTATGACATACATAACATTCAACATTATTCATAGGAGGAGTAAAAGATCTTCTTTGAGGAGTCTCTTTCCTTGATTGTTGATGGGATTGACCTTTCATCTCCTTGTTGATCATTTTAGTTTTCTCTTTAGAGTTCCTTGCCTCACCTTGTGAACTAGATTCACCTTCAACAGATTCATGAAAACCAAGACCAGTCTTGATAGCAGGAGACCTTTGACTACTAAGAATATCATCCAAGGCTTTAGTACTATCTTGAAATCTCAAAAGTTTATCCTTTTCTTCTAATTTACCTTTCAATATATTTACCTCAACTTGAAGTTGTTCCTCCTTTTCTAGACATTGCTTCTTCATGTCTTCTCCATCTTTCCTTCCTTCTTCCAACTGATGCCTTAGTTTGAGAATCTCCTTTTCTTGTTCTTCATTCAGATCCTGCTGCATATGACGAACTCGGAAGGCACATTCTAGTTGAGATTTTAAGCTGGTGACTTCGTTTTCTTGTTTTGCAATAGCTTGGAGTAGATCTGTATTCTGCTTCTTTGATTCTTCAAGATCTCCTTTTAGTGAGGGGATTGTAGCTTCAAGATTTTCATAGTAGCTGGATCTATCTTTGAGTTTCTTGATGGTTGAGCTTCTTTCGTTGACTTCTTTTCTTAATGATGTCACTTCATGCTGCAATTTTTGACATTGGTCTTCCTTGTCCTTGAGTAGCTTTCTTACCTTGTTTCCTTCTTCTAGTTGGGCCTTTAGTTTGGTAACTTCTTCTTTGAAAGCACATTCCCTTTTGTTCAATAGATCTTGTTGATCTTTAACTTTGTCTGCAAGCCTTCTAAATACTGCCTCTATTTGACACTTTTCTTGCTCACCCATAAAAGCATGTTCAGTAGTTTCACTATCACTTCCATCACTTTCACAAGGAAATATAGCAGGAACATCAGAGGATAACACATTCATACCTGATAATGATTCTAAATCTGATTCTGAATCTGAAGAGCCTCTTATACCTAATCCCCAATCGATTCTCCCACTGTCATAGTCCTTCTGAGGTGTCTTCTTCTTCTTATGAGCTTTCTTCTTAAGCTTCTTTCCCATTGTTCCACGGATCTCCTTCAAGCGGTCAAGCTTCTACCAAAGGACCTGCTCTGATACCAATTGTTGGAAATAATACTGAGAGGGGGGGTGAATCAGTATTATCAGATCATTAAAACTTTTTCAATGCTCAAAAACATATACGCTACTTCAGTTAAGTGAACCTGCGTGTACACGCTTCTGTGTCTAAAGCAACTAGCGTATATCCATAAATCTTATGATTCAGTTAGCTTATCTTCAGTAAATGCATCAGAACATTATTAACCATATTAACAGTAAACAGGTGCAGTATAACAGAACAGATCATCACACAAAAGCCACACACATGAACACAAAGATATAAGGTGGAAACCCAATGTGGGTGAAAACCACCTGCTGCAAGTCATCTCAATCTTCTTCTTAATAAGAAAATCCTTTTACAATATTTGTACTGGTGCAGTCTTATACCAGTACGGGAGCTACAACCCCCTTTGCTTTTGTACTAGCCGATCCATTTACTAGTACACAGGCTGCTACCTGCTACAATGCTCCAAAGATCTCCCTTAGCTTTTGTACTAGCTTAGATACTAGTATGTAGGTGCTTTCCTACAATCTTCTCACCTCCAGGTACCACGTTTCATCAATTTTCAGACTGGATACACTGAAGCACAACACATAATCTGAAAGGCCACGTTTCATCAAATTTTCATACTGGACCCATAACTATCATTGAAACTCAAAACAATCATCAAACTCTGAATCACTGAAACCCTGTTAACAACACTGTCACTAGAACACATAGTAGACACAGAACTCTGTAATAACCATCAGATCCATCTGCAACTTCAAATATCAAGCTTTACAATGTATACGCTACTTCGATGAATCAAACCCGCGTGTATACGCGCTTTTTCCAAAGACAACCCGCGTACAGATCTAAAAATAATTTCTCATAACTTGCAGCTGTACCAGACATCAATCATACTCATAATACTTATAGAACAATACATGCGTCAGTATGTAGATCTAGAATAAGCATCATAAAGATAGTTCATTTCAAACCATTTGATCCCGATCTCTCCTTAGATCTTGTTCTCCATCAACCGATAAGATCTCTCCTTAGCTCAGATCAAGCAATGCATCATCAACCCATAACCTGCATACTGGATCTCATACTTCTTCAGATATTCAAGACATTTCAGATGCACTTGCCTAATGATTTCCTTCCCTTTATATAGCCTTAGGCCTTGTTCAATACCAAGAGCCAAAACCATAGAAATCCAATACCATCAACTTCAAAACTAGGGATCAACACATCCGCCGAGACGCCAAGGTCCAAAACCATAGGCACAACTTCCAAGGAATAACCGCCATGGACCAAAGGTACTTTTCCACATACACGCGCTTTTGCTGAAGCCAACCTGCGTGTACACGCGACTTGGGCTTAACGAACCTGCGTGTATGAACTTTCTCTTCTTCTTATAGTCTGATCATCAATTCCTTGCTGCTGACCTTCTGTACTATGATTTGTCATCAGTGAGGTTTGCCATCAAGGACAACACTTATCTCATAATGCCAACAATCTCCCCCTTTGGACTTGATGGCAAAGCTAACTTGTCACACTTAGAATTAGCATCTGATTCCTTTGAGCTGTCCTCCATCAGTCACATCTGATATTTCTTCTGAAGATTCATCATCTGATTCCTTTGAGCTATCCTCCATCAGTCACATCTGATATCTCGTCTGAAGATTCATCCAGTTATACATAAGTGAGATATTCTTCCATCAGTCACATCTGATATCTCTTCTGAAGATTCATCATCTGATTCCTTTGAGCTATCCTCCATCAGTTACATCTGATATCTCGTCTGAAGATTCATCATCTGATTCCTTTGAGCTATCCTCCATCAGTTACATCTGATATCTCGTCTGAAGATTCATCCAGTTATACATAAGTGAGATATGAGAGGGTTGCCATCAAGTACAACACATGTATCATAATGCCAACACTATGGAGGATCCTCAAGTACAAAAGTCTAATATTAAGAATACCACAAGGTTGTTTCTGGAGTTATAACTCGAGTTAGATCCAGGTTGGAATTATCTTAATATTCAGAACCACAGAATTCTTGGCCTCTTGGAAGGTTCTACATTTGATCATGAGGAACGAATGGATGCTCTACATTTCCATGTCCATGAATGTGTGTTATCTTATGCAAGATGGACGCTAATTCAACAAGAATCAAACAAGAGTTGTTCAGTAGATTATTATCTTATGTTGGGTAATAATGATATAAGAGGGGAGTCTGGTCTTAAAGAGGTGACTAGTGAAGAAGCAGATTCTATTAGAGGAAGACTCATTCGTACACTTACATCTGCCATTGTGCACCATGTACTAACATTTTGGAGATTAGCTCTTTCTATATTCAATGGGAAGTTTGCTAAGGTAGGTTCAACAAATGGCACACTCGGTTCAGTGAAACATGAAATAATTACTGCTAGACAAAACTCCTTTGAAGACATCCTTGGTGACATAAAGTATTCAAATCATTCCTTGGAGGAATTTGGCGGAATGGTACATGACATTATATATGTTTATGAAACTAAGGTACAAAATACATTCCAGGAACTTGAAGAATCCAAAGTTTTTCCTCCATTTATGAGATGAGAAATTCGTGAAATATCTAAAGCATTTTCTACCTTTCAAGGGAAGGACTGTGCACCCATGAATGTAGTGCAAACATTGTTTGCATTACGAACAAAAGTTATGAAGGTTTTCATATTGATATTGGAGAAATATTACAAAATTTGGGTACTAGAAAGCTACTAGAATAGACAAGCCTAAATTAACATCAACATCAGGACATACACAAAAGGTAGGAGTGAAGAAGGCCCTAGTGTTCTATCAAGGCAGACCACCCAAGGGGATAAAAACCAACTAGATCATGCATGATTATCATCTTACCGATAGTGGAGCTAGGCCTAGCAGTTTTCCTAACAAGAAGGGTTCTGTGAGAGTAAATATATATTAGTTGAATTCATGTATTTTCCCTCCAGAATATTGTTGATATCTTCTAATTTGGCTCTTTTCTAAGAAAAATATGGAACTATTTTTCATATACTAGTGAATATTCATCCATATGAATGCTTTTCCTTTCACCATTCTCTATTTCTGATTCTTTATGAATAAGAATTGATTTCTTCAACTAAAATTTGTATTGTTGATTTTGATGATATAGTTATTATTGAGCTTGTTGATTGATTATTCTATCGAATTTACAAGAAAAATGGTCATCTTCAAATACTACAAGGGAAAGAACGAGATGAATCACCAAGTGCAAATGAAGTGACGAGTATCGAGTATTGAGTATTTGTTTGGTCGACGTTGAATTTTAAGAGAAAGTGCAAGTGATTTTCATTTTCCATACATATTTCCTTGGTAGTAATGCTAAATTCGGTGAAAATTCCACAACAAAAAGTTATGGACTATGGAGTTGACATGATTTTTCTCTGCCCAAAATCTAAACTTTAGCAGCAAGTTATAGTCTTGCCTTTAAAACTCAAGCCTATTACTAACGAAATGGATTTTGTAGAAATGGATAATCATATAACAACATAACCATAGGTGTGTTGGAATATAGCTTTGTCTTACTTTTCCTTATGCTAGGAAATCCATATGGGTTGCTACTTCAAGTGCCAGATTGATTTGTAGATCTGAGTTTGCCATGAAACAAAAATTTTCCAACTCATAATTACAGTATGAAGTGCTTAAGGGTTGAAAACACACATTAGAGTAGAATGGCAATGAAATGAAGTGCTCTTTTATGAATATCTACCTTCTAAGAAACTGAAATGGCATGAGTATAATAGCTACCTTAATGTATACATGATGTGTTGTTTTCACCCCACAGATGAGGAGTTGGTTGTTCATTACTTGAAGAAGAAGGCATCTTCCATGCCTCTGCCTGTGAAGATTATTTCAAAAATTGACCTTTACAAGTTTGGTTCCTGAAAGTTGTTGGCATTATGTTACATGTGTTGTCCTTGATGGAAACTCACTTGTAACAGAACAAGTATATGGTAACTAGATGAATCCATAGGTCAAGTCAGAGGTGACAGAATGATGGAACAGAATACCAGAATGATGGGTCAAAGGTTTACATATCATAATTAGAAGTTCGATACATGTTAATATTTGAAAATATATATGCAGGTTCATCAAGGAAAAGTTGCGTATACACATGAGTTTAGTGAAGAAAAATAGCGTATGGTTTTTGCACCATGGTATTCTAAATACCAGGGGTCCTTACCATGGTATTGGCCCATAGTAATGAGTGCAACAACAGATATTGATCCCGTCAAAGATTACCACCGGCACTAGTGAAGTTTTGACCTATGGTATTGGACAAGGGATAAACTATATAAAGAGGTAAAGGTCAAAGTGCTAGGTGTGCAAGTGATGGAAATATTATGAATAGTTAGATCTAAAGAAAATATGCATGTTATGGGATTTTGATGCTTTGCTTGATCTAAACTAAGTATGCACCTGAGAGTTTGATGATGGATAAAATCCAATAGATCTAAAATAATTATGCACTGATGAATACAATGATGGATCAGGATCATGAGACCTGAAATGACTTTCCATTGTATGATCTTCTCATGGATTGACTAGATCTAAGTACTGACGCATGTTTTT
The DNA here is from genome assembly GCA_031772625.1 of Pinus tabuliformis. Classification (NCBI taxonomy): domain Eukaryota; kingdom Viridiplantae; phylum Streptophyta; class Pinopsida; order Pinales; family Pinaceae; genus Pinus; species Pinus tabuliformis. The sequence goes on along the minus strand of CM062818.1, from coordinate 566,383,653 downwards.
ATCTCTGAATATTATGATTTGGGTCTTTCTGAAGTTCTGAAGAGCTGCACAATTTTAGGTCAAAATTTGTAGATCTATACGCTGGTTGGTCTCGGGAAAAGCGTGTATACACGCAGGTTCGCTTCTTCCAAGTCACGTATATAAAGTAAGGGGTTTCTATTCATAAATGACCGATCAACTTGATCAGTGTTTTTGTTTCTCTGCTATCTGGTGAGCTCCAGTATTGTAGCAATAATGCTACAACTCCTGGGGCTTCATGTCTCTCATTTTATCAACCCGGTAGTTCGTACAAACTTGGAAGCGACGGTGATGTATGCACAAGTACTAGCTCTTGTCGCAGCTGTCACTTGGTCCGCTGGCACAAGTCCGCTAGGGCTCAAGCCAACTTCTATAGGCTCTCAGAAGAAGCTTGCTAATTGATGGACGAAAGCTATTCTCAAAGGAAAACTACTCTACTTGACAAAATGGACTAAAAGCAAATCAAAGCATGTAAACCTAGGAAACCCTAATTTAACTAGTCTAACCTCTACAATGCAAAACATGTGAATGAAACTTCTACCAATGTTGTTGTTACCTCTAATAAGTGCAAATGCATGGATCTAAACTACTTGCATCATGAAAGATATGTTTTTGTATTTTTCCCTTAAGTGTGTGGAATGATTGTGATTTTGTGCTAACTAGGGTTTGATTGTGCAGATGGGATGGAGAAGGAAGGAAAGCGTGGGACAGGTTGGGAAGGCTAGGAGAGGTCCCTAGGGATCCTTAACATCCATCCATAGAGGTTCCTCGCATTCAGATGCTCAGCAACCGAGAGAGTGGCCTCCTACAAGATGGCTGCAGGGAATCCTACAGGATACTCTGGTTTCTACAGGATGTCTACAAATGGCTACAGGATGACCTACCGTGAGTGTTTGGCGTGATGGAGGAGTGATGAAATGGTAGGGGGAGATGTGTAAGGTAGGAATGAGGCTGGTGATGGCTGTAGAAGTGGAGGAATGGGATAGGGAGTGAATGTAGGGAGTAGGTTGGAAGATAGAGGGCTATGTCAACGAAAAGGGCTAGAGAATGGAAGTACGAGAGGAGTGAAAGACTTTGGGAGTTAACAGAGTGGAGCAGGGGTCAAAGATGTGTTTGCATGCGTGATCAAGATGGAGGACGAAGTAATGGAATGAAAGAAAGCAGTGTAAGTGAAACAAATGCTTATGATTGTCACCAAACCAAAAATGCATTAACCTGACTACCTGTGCTTGTAAATTCAATGAACAGCAATCCAAAACGCGAAGGAGAATGTGCATGAAGCTGTGATGAAGGAGTGTGGTGCAGGTGTGAATCATGTGGAAGCATCTAACGTAACGTGACTGTGTTTGCAGCAATCATGAAATAAAGAAATGCGTATTTTTGGTGGCTAGTCATGGACTGCACTCCAATCCCAGATGAGACGGCAGTGAGCCTTAACAACCTTTTTGTTGGAGCTCCAATCGATTATATCTATCCTCTGCTACACTAAGCAAGTGAAAACAAATTCATCATAAGCAACTCCTATCTAACTCATGAAAAAGACCAACTTAACAACCTGTAATTCGAATTGCATGTGCAAATGAAAAGCTCAAAGTGCTGAAATGAAATGGAAATAACACTACAGCAGAGGGGATCTATGGCTCTCAGGTTGGGCCCTAACCTGAGAGCTATAGTCTCCTTAAGAAAACTCAGAGCTAGATCAAAATCTGCCTTCTTTATTCATAATCTGATATCATGCCAAATTGGCTTACAAAAAGGAACAAAAACTGAGTTGTGCTCGAAAATTACAATAGCAATACGAGAGTTTCAACAACCTATCCAAGGCTAAGGCCTCTACACTTATACAAAAACGATGATCCAACAAGTGTCCTTGATTTTAGGAGCTCGGCTTTCCAACTAGAGTTTAACTGCTGATCCTGTAGGACGGTCATAACTGTTGTTCCTGTAGAGCAGTTTATAACTGCTGTTCCTGTAGAACAGCTGGCTGCTTCTAAGCTCGGAGGGGAGATGGATTGGAGCTCGGAGTTCTTGGTGGGAATCACGAGGAATGTCCCCAAGACCGTGGACATCCTCTCCTAAAAGTCAACAGTGCCACCTCATTGTCTCCTTGTCTCCTTTTTCATTGTCTTTTGCTCCCTTTTAATGCCAAAACCTGGAATCACAATGCATTAGTCACGTAGATAGAGTGCCTACCCTTCTTCCTACAAACAACATGAATAAACTAAGAAATGCATGCATAAGCAGTAAAAAATTAATGGTTTGAGCAAGTAGAATAGGCCAAAATGAGCCCAAATTGTACCAAAATTGGGGCTCATCATCACCCCCCAGCTGAACCATTTGCTCATCCTTGAGCAACTTAGTCAAGATCCTCATCCTTCATGGCTTTCACTGCTCCCCTTACATCCCAAGCTTCTGTGGTGATGTCTTCTTGGTCGATATGAAACCCTGCTGTGTTTTCCACTTTTTCCCATTGTGCCTGGTCATCCTTTCCTGTACTTCCTTCAACCAATCCTAGCAGCTATGGAGGGCTGAGTTTAAGGCCAATCTAGCTGGCCTGAAGTCTTTGCACGGATTTCTTGTAGAGGTCCACTCTTGCCAATGCTTCCCTCATTCTGGTCGGGGTATGGTATTCCCGGATCTTCAAACTATGTGCCAAGGCATGCCACCTACGTGCACAAGCCTGGGCAACAGTTTCTCCCAATAATCTGTCCATGTCTTCAAAGTGGGCTATTGCTTGGGCTTGCTGGTCCATAAATTTCAAGGAAGTTGTGGGATCATTGGATAACTGTTGGCGGGCTGAGATGAGGGCAACCGGATCCTCTGGTTCTGCCCGAATGTACAGTGGCTCACTCACTTCTCGGCTCATGACCGATTTTTCTTCAGTGGCTCTTTGATCCTCATGATTCAGCCATGAAGCAAAAGCCATCAACTGCAGATCGCCCAAGGCGATATTGGGATCCCAAGAGACCTCATTGGGCAAAACTAGATTGTGGATGTAGAATTCTGCTAGCTTGGCTTTGTCCTCTGCTGAGCTAGTATTGCATATTTCAGCAAATTGTTGTGGGTTATTGATTTGCTCAATACCTCTTTGTGTTAGTGTGTTTATCTGGAACTGTAGCCATTGATCCTTTAAGTACAACCCATAAGACTTTGCAGGATGTCTGCACTGCAGGGCCTCCATGGCCCAACTGGCCATGCAAGCCAATTGTGTTTCCTTTTGTTGCAGCTGTTCCTTTAAGGCTTGCACTTCAATTCTTATCTGTTGTTCTTCTTCCTGTAGAAGTGTCTTTGGCCCTTCAAGATTGGTGGTCGGCTCCTTCTTTCCTTCTTGTTCATTTGTGATGCCCTTGGAGGATGTTTCTGCCCCTGCCTTGAGTTCTTGTAGCTGCAACCTTAACTTCTGGTTTTCTTCCTGTAGAAGTGCCTGCTGGCAACTAGCCATATGTTTGGCCATGGTGAACTCGCTCCTGACCTCCCTGAGCTGATCTTGTAGAGGGCCTATGTCCCCCACCCCCTTTGATTTGGCAATTTTCATCCATGTATGGGAGCGGACTCTTTCTTTCTCTAATTCAAAGAATAGGGGTACAGTAAATTTTTGTGGGATGACCTTGCCCGCCTCCAAGAAGGTATAATATGAATTCAGATTGGGCGAAGGGCTAGGTTCGGGTATATGTTCTCTTGTTGTTTCTTCAGGTAGTTCTGCCTCATCCGCCCTTGGTGATGAGGGTCCTCCTTCTTCTCTTTGTTCGGTTTCCTGTAGTCGAGCCAAGGTATCCTGTAGGACATTTTCAGCTTCCTGTAGCCTGGTTTTATCGTCCAACAGGTCCACTCGGTCTTGCCATGTGCTCTTCTTCGGGCTTCCCTTTTCGTAGGTAACTGTGACCTTTGAGGGGGATTTTTCTTTGGGAGAAGCAGGGGTGTCCTCAATGACAATTGGGCTGCTGGACTGCTATTGTGGTTTCCCTGTTTTTATCCGAACACTTCTCCGTGCTTTGAAGTAGAGAGGAGGGTCCCTCTTCCTCTTTCCTTTTGGCTTAGGTGGCGTACTGAGGCCAGCTAATACAGCCGCTGCCTCTCTGGCTAAAACGTCCACCTTCTGCTTCTCAGATTTTGGTTTTGCATGGCTTCCTGTAGAAGCCTGTTTTTGCACTTTTGTGCTTCCTGTAGAAGCTGTTATCGGGCTTCCTGTAGAAGCCTTGGTCTTTGCTCTTGGGCTTCCTGTAGAAGCCTGCTTCTCACTGATCTTCGGGCTTCCTGTAGAGGCTCGCTTCTCCTTTCCTGTAGTGGTAGGTGTCTTTACTTTTACTTGCTTTGCTACAGGGGTTTGATCCTTTTGTTTGCTTGTGAGTGTTGAAGAGGTAATTGGGCTGACATGGCCTGCCCCAACTTTGTCTCTTCTGCTTTTTGACCTTATTTCTCTTGCTGACAGGATGGGGGAGTCAGCTTTTTCTTCAGCCTTCTTTTCCTCAGCCACTGCTTCCTTGTCTTCAGTGCTGGAGGAGCCACTATCTTCGATCAACATTTTAATGTCCCCATCTCGTGTTAGATTCCTAAATGACTCTCAGGAGAGGGGAACTTTATATGAGTGCAGTGCATCCTCCACAAGCAATTTTATTAACCCATGATGGGCTATCTGATCAGGGATGCCCTGTCTTAGCTTTGTAGCACACTCCATTAGGGACTGCAGGAGATAATAAGGGATGCTTAGTTTTTGCTCTACAGGAAGGTCAATTCCGTGCCTTAACTCAGTGAGGAGCCGGAAGTGATATGCATACACGATACTGAACCGGCCTTCACAAGTAATATATTTCATAATGTGCAAACTGACTTCGTTCCATGGTGGTGACAGGCTGGTCCTCCTCACCCCGTTTTTATCCTCAGAGAATTCTTCCTCAGGTGGGAAGAACTCCTTCTTTGCTTGCTGGCTCTGCTTCCGCTCTTCTTTATCCCACGGCAGACCCATGGGCAGTTCTGTGATTCGACTTATATGCTCTGGGGTGAGTTGGAGGCTGAGACCTCTGAAGCTTACTGTCGCCAATGTCTGGGATTTAGGCTTCAATGCCTGCAAGAATTCCTCGGCTACTTCATCATCGTAGCCCTGTAGTTTATCACAAAAAGGCATCCATTGTGCTCTAGTGAAGAGCTCAACCACTGCCGGGTTTCTCCTTAATGCATTTGAATCAGTGGGCTCTCGCCTGATAAACCCACCAGGCATGATGAACATAGTGGGTTTGACCAAAGGCGGTAGATACAAAGGAAATTCGGTCTTATAGACAGAGCATGCAATGAATTCGCAGACCACAGTCTAATTATACTGCTATCCTGTAGAAGCGATAGTATAGGCACGGTAATCCAATATTTTTTTATGACCAGACTGTGAATAATGACCTTGCCACCTTTGAAAGCCAATTGCGGAAGGAGTTTCAGGGTTACCTCTTTTCTGCCACCTTTTCTTACGTGAAGACTTCACCTTCCTGTAGAGCTGCGTTCCTGTAGAAACTGTTCCTGTAGGAGCAGTGCGCAGGCTTCGGGGAGAACGGTAGTTGGACTGCGGTTGAGGTGCGCTTCACTGGTGTTCAGTCGCCCGAAAGCTTGGCGTATCAACATGCAGAGGTATTCAGAAGAGTTACTCAAGTTTTGAAGTGGAGGTGGATGGATATACGTGCACAATCTAGCCGATTAGATTTTGAATCGGTGCAGCTCGTGGCGCGGAGGGTGAGCTGTCCCCGCCGGACCGTTGGGTGACGTCACCCATCATCCGCCTGCACATTCACTTGCTGCCGCATTCATTCCCACAGATCTGTCGCCGCCCTTTTCGGTTAAACTCGTTTCTCGGTTGACGGGACTGATCTTCACGTGCGTGCTGCGTGTTCCCTTTGTCGTGGCTGCCACCCATCATCTGACTATCCCTTCACTAGCCAACGTGGCCAGTCAACTGGCCTTACGGCCGCTCAACCATTCATTTCTACGCCATGCAAACAAATCAAAGTGATACTCATGCGATTTGATGGAAGGAAGGATTAGAACACTTACCTGCGCGCGTCTGCACATGATTTCCAATTTTTGGACGACGGATCTACCTGCTGCATGTGGCTCACACAGTCTCGGAGGCTCGTGGTTACAGGATGCTGGCGCTGTAGTGGACGCTCTGGTTGCCTGCGCCCGTGTGTTGTTTGCAGATGGCTGGGCGATGAATGGTATCCACTCCTGCAGGTTTGACTGCTACAGGATTCTCGCGGGGTGCCTTGTAACAGTCTCACCTCCTTGGGTGCATGCTACTTGACAATGGAGATGACCTGCTAATCGCGCTCCCGAAGCTTCTGATGCTTGACATGGACGTGGTATGAGCTCTCGGTGTTCGTTTTTCTCTGACAACTGATTTTTTTTCACGAGAACTCATTGCTCTGGTTTGTTGGTGCAGGGATCTTGGTTGTATGGCGACGAGGATGGTGGAGCAAGGTATCAGCGCCGTGCATGGGCCCAAAAGAGGCTTGCATGCGTCCACACCAACCCGTAGTCATCAGATCCGCTCATGAAACGCATTCTGGCTCGTTCTGAGCTTCTACAGGAAGTTTCCTGTAGAAGTACAGAGCTTCCTGTAGTCAAGCAGCTCTTCCTGTAGAAATTTGCACCTTCCTGTAGAAATTTGCACCTTCCTGTAGAAAATTTGTGTCTTCCTGTAGAAAGACAGCAGTTTCCTGTAGAAGATTCAAACCATGATAAAATTGCACATATCTTGAAAAACATAAGCATTCTTGGAGGAGGAGCTTGTGAGGTGTCCTGGCTGCATGAGAAGGACCTTTGACTTTGACTTGAGAGGCTTCCTCTCCTCCATAGAACACCTGCAATCTGCATGCAAATTTCACATAATAGCTTATTGATCTTGTTTTTTTTTTTTTTTTTTTTTTTTTTTTTTTTTTTTTTTTTTTTTTCTGAAAGATAGCAGGGGCGCCTCAATGAGGTTTTCACCCTTACCACCTGCCTTAAGCGCCTCAGAGAGGTTTTCACTCAAGAATCTTTATTTCTTTTTTTTCTTTTTTTTTTTTAAAGATAGCAGGGGCGCCTCAGATGAGGCTTTCACCCCTACCACCTGCCTTGGGCGCCTCAGAGAGGTTTTCACCCAAGGATCTTTATTATTTATTTTTTTTTTTTTTTTTTTTTTTTTTTTTTTTTTTATAGATGCTTCAGGGTGTGCCCAAAGCAGGGGCAGGACCCTTCTCTATGACCAATACTGCCTTCTCCATTGTTTTGATGAACTCTTATCTTGAGGGAGGCTTCCTGTAGATCTTCAATCGATGCCCATTGAAAAGCATGGGAATGGCTTCCTCATCAATGGTTCGAATGAGGACAGATCCATTGTCATGACACTTTTCCACTGAATATGGTCCCAGCCATCTGGTTCTCAACTTCCCCTTGAAATCTTTGTATCTGGAATCATACAACAAAGCCCAATCTCCCGGCTGAAATTGCTTGTCATGGAGATGTTGGTCATGCCACACCTTCCTCTGAAGTTGAACCACTTCTGAGTGAAGGAGGGCCTGCATGCGGTGCTCATCTAGTCCATTCAGCTGCAATAACCTTTCTTGCTGTGCATGGCTGAGATCTAGGTCCAGCTGAGCTGCCATCCTCAAAGTGTTACACTCAAACTCAATGGACAGCAAAGCTTTCTTCCCATAGACCAGCTCATAAGGTGTGAAGCCGGTGGTGGTCTTCCAAGTGGTGTTGTAAGCCCATGTGGCTTCAACCAGGCGATCTGCCCAGTCCTTTCTGCTGCTGCTCACCACTTTAGTCAAGATCCCTTCTAATGCTCTATTGGTGACTTCCACCTACCCATTTGCTTGAGGATGATAGGGGGTCGAAGTCCTATGCTTGATCTTGTGATGAGCTAGTAGATCTTCAACCAAGTTGGATGTGAACTGGCTCCCTTGATCGGTCACTAGCTCTTTTGGGTAGCCAAACTTGTAGAAGATGTTCTCTCTTAAGAACTCGACCACCTTCTCTTCTGTTGCTGCTTTGATTGCTTTAGTCTCTGCCCACTTTGTCAAGTAGTCAGTACACACAATGATGTAGGATCTCTGCCTCGAAGAGGGATTGATTGGACCCACAAAGTCCATGCCCCACTTCTCAAATGGCTCAAGAGTCACTTGAGGTTGGAGAGGCATCTCATCCCTTTGGGTCGGTTTCCCCATTCTTTGGCATTGGTCACACTGGCTGACATATCTTTTGACATCTTGATGAAGTGTGGGCCAATAGTAGCCTGCCTGCAGGATCTTGAAGGCAGTTCTCTTTGCTGCAAAATGTCCTCCACAAGGCCCATCATGACAGGTGAGGAGGATGTCAAAGACTTCCTCTTCCCTTACACAACGCCTTAAGATCTGATCGGGGCCAAGCTTGAACAGATTGCCCCCAATCCATGTAAATGAGGCACTCTTTCTGATGATTTTGCTCTTCTCTTTTGAAGAGAGGTGCGGAGGGAACTGAGCTGAAACAAGGTAGTTTGCTATATCAGCAAACCATGGAGATAGTACTGAGATAGCAAACAGATGCTCATCAGGCATCTGGTCATCCACCGTCCCATCTTCATCTGCAGACAAATCCAATCTAGACAAGAAGTCAGCAACAACATTTTCTCTCCCTGGTTTATCAACAATGGTTAGATCAAACTGCTGCAATAAAAGTAACCATCTAATAATACGAGCATTCACATCTGGTTTATTCATCAAATATCTAATAGCAGCATGGTCAGTATGTACAAAAGTCTGGTAACCAGTAATATAATGTCGGAACTTGTTCAGTGCATGAACCACAGCTAAGAATTCCTTCTCGGTTACAGTGTAATTCAGCTCTGCTTTGGACAAGTTTTTGCTAACGAAGTAAATGGCATATGGAAGTTTTTGCTCAACTTGTCCTAAGGCTGCACCTATGGCTTTGTTCGAGGCATCAGTGTGGATGTGGAAAGGTAGGGCCCAGTTTGGACCTCTCAGGATTGGAGCTGACACTAACTTGTCTTTTAATTCATTCAAACTCTTCTGACAATCGTCAGTCCAATTAAACTCCACATCTTTTCCCAACAGACCAAACAATGGTGAGGCTAACTTGCTGAAGTCCTTAATGAATCTCCGGTAGTATCCTGCTAATCCCAAGAAACTCCGGACATCCCTTACTTTTTGAGGAGGTGGAACCCTCTTGATGAGAGCAATTTTGTTAGGATCCACCTGCAATCCTTGGGAAGAAATGGTATGGCCTAGCACGGTCCCTTCAGTCATTAGGAATTCACATTTCTCAGGGCTAAGGGACAAGTTCATCTCAATGCACTTGGTTAGGACCTTTCCCATGTTGGACAATGCTTCCTGGAAGTTGGCCCCATAAGGAGTAAAGTCATCCATGTATATTTCCACTGCATCATGGACCAACTCCGAGAAGATGCTCAAGACAGCTCTCTGAAAAGTAGCAGGAGCATTGCATAGCCCAAAGGGAAGGACTCGGTAGGCAAAGGTACCCCAAGGACAAGTGAAGGTGGTCTTATCTTGGTCTTCCGGGCTGATTTGGATTTGATTGTACCCGCTAAACCCATCTAGGAAAGAGAAGAACTTCTTTCCTGCCAGTCCATCCAACACTTGATCTATGAAAGGTAGAGGGAAATGGTCTTTCTTGGTAGCTTTGTTCAGCTCACGGTAATCTACACAGATCCTCCACTTCCCATTCTTCTTGGGAACCAACACTAGAGAGGACACCCATTCACTATCTGAGATGGGGTAGATGAATCCGGCATCCAACAGTTTTTTCAACTCTTCCTTGACAATGTCCTTAAGGGCTGGATTCATTCTCCTCTGGGGTTGCCTAACTGGTTTACAATCCTCTTTGATGTATATATGATGGGTACAGACTGAGGGATGGACTCCTTTCATCTCCTTATAGCTCCAAGCAAAAGCATCTAAGTGGCTGGCCAATAGGCTACACAACTCCTTCTCCTGGGAAGGAGATAGGGAGGAGCTGATCTTTAATGCTCTCTCAGGGCTGAACTCCACACTTTTGACTCTGGGAGTGACAGGGCTGGTTGTACAAAGGTCCACTAAGGTGCTAGCTTGGGCATCCTCCACCAACTTCTCTAAAGATAGTGCACTGGAAGGTGGATTCTAGATCAGGGTCTCAATCAAATCATCCTTGGTAGGAGGGTCTCTTCTAGTGGTATCTAGGGTGCATAGAGGTGCAGAGTACACCTCGTCTTCCTCTCCTTCCTCCAACCAGAGTGGTAAATCATGCTCTAAAGAAGGTTGGGCAGGAGGGTATAGGACTAGCTGCTTGGACATGGGACCATTTTTGATAGTCATGTTTCCTGCCCGACAACTTATGTAAGCATCTGCAGTAGCTAACCAAGGCCTTCCCAAGATGAGAGGATATCCAGTAAGCTTGGCCTTTGGTTGCAGAACCAGGAAGTCTGCAGGGTATTCTCAAGAATCAATAGAGACCAAGACATCCTCCACAATCCCTTCGGGAGTCACGGTGGAGCGATCTGCTAATTGCAGTACTGTCGAGGTCTTCCTCAAGGAACCCTGAAGATTGAGTTTAAGCATGGTATCCCTGGTCATCACATTGATGGCCGCCCCCAGATCAATCAAGGTGTGGGGGATAATGGTGCCATTGATGTGAACATCTACTACAGGACTTCCAGGATCTAGGTACTTTCGGCAGATGACTTGTCCTAGCATAAGGTCAGACTGCTGTCCTATGACATTGATAGTTGAGGCATCTTTCTTTTGTCTGCTTGGGTGTTTGAAACACTTCTCCTTAACCAGCTTGTTATATATTGGCACATCCTTGATGGCTTGGAGAAGTGGGATTTTTACACACAACTGCTTGAGCTCACCCAAAAGCTCATCTTCTTCTGGGTTAGGTTGTGTGGTGGCTGTTAGTCTCTCAGGAAAGGGTGGAATAGGCTTTGGTTCACTCTCCTGATGGTTTTCCTCATCCTCTGGGGGAGGAGGTTGGCGATCTGGAAGAGTCTTTCCAGATCTAAGATTGATCTCCTGGATCTCCACAGCATAGGTAGGGCATGAGGTCTCCCCAGTATATACCTGCTGAGCCTGTCTATTGTTGGGGTTCGGGTTCGGTTGAGCAGGCATCTGAGGTTGCCTTGGAGGAGCAGGAGGTAAAGGCTGAGGTTGAACTGGTGGTGGAGGCAAAATGGCAGGAGGAGTGTTGTATTGGGGCCTCCACCCCGACTGAGGAGCACTCCATTGAGGCTGCGACTGGGTATGTGAGTGATATGGATGAGAAGTAGGTTGAGTAGGGTACTGAGGTGGATAAGCCCATGGAGGAGGCATGGACCAAGAAGGATGAGCAAGGGGACCCCAGGAAGGCATGGGAGTCGAGTGGTTGGGGTTGTAATAAGCTTGAGATGCCCCTTGCATCCCCTACTGATAAGGTCTAGATCCTTGAGGCCTCCTTTGGTTGATGAAGTAGAGAGGTTCAGTGGGGGCTTCGGTTCCTTGGTACATGGCTTTAAACCCAGGTAAGGTTGGACACTGATTTGTTGGATGGTCCTCCTCACAAACGAAACACACTTCAACCGAATGCAATGGACATTCGTTCGTAGGGTGTCTTCTGGTGCACCTAGGACAGAAGACAGCCAAGGCTCTCTCAGCTTCTTCTTTCTTCTGCTGGATCCTGAATGTGTCCAGCTGCATGGCAATGGTCTGTCTCACCTCACTCTTAAGATCTTCTAATTGGTTTGTAAACTCATGTTTGGAGAAAGGGACACCGGTGGAGAGGAGATTTCCTCTACCTCGTTTTCTAGCTGCCCTGGAATGATTTCGAAACACAGTCTTGATGTCCTCATAAGGCAGTTGGTAAATGTCCCCCCCAGCTAACATGTGAAGGGTGTCTAAGAGATCTTCAGGGACTCCTCGGAGTAGAACCAACTTGAGGGATTCAGGGTCAAGTGTGCACCTGGCCCGTTTATAGCTAAGTTGGAACCTCTCCTCATAATCCTCTAAAGACTCATCATTCCCCATGGTCATTCGAAAGATCTCTCCCTTGGTTTCCTTGGACCTACAATAATCCCTATACTTGGTATTGAAGGCTTGCTGCATCTGAGCCCAAGTAGCGATGCTATTCCCAGGTAATCCCATGAACCAGCGTAGTGCTGCATCCTTAAGAGTGGAAGGGAAAAGCTTCAGCTTTTGCTCATCTTCAGTATAGTCATAGGTTCTACAAAGGACAGCAAACTCAAACAAGAAGGTATCAGGATCCTCAGTGGTCAGTCCATGGAAGTGAGGCAAGGCGGAGGGGCTAATGTTTTTCATTTTCATATCTCCATTGGTCTCTCGGATGGGGAAAGCTCCTTCTATTCTCTCATCTTCTCTCCTATTATCAGCCATGGCTTCAAATGGAGTGGTTTCTAACTCTTCTTCTTCTATAGGGTCTTGGTATATCTCAGGATGTTCACCTATAGGTTCCTCTGGGTCACTATCACCAAAGAAGAGAGAAGGGTGACTCAGTGATGTGGTGGGGGTGTTTGGTAGGAATTTTCCTGATCTATCTCAGTTCCTACGAGGCATGAAATGGAAAGGACTTTTCTTTTTTTGAGTGATTTTGCTTTTTCTTTGGTACCTGCAAAACTGAGACAAAGTGATCTACAACTAACTATATTGCTCAAATGAAATTGCAGAATTGGAAAGCTAATCTAGGAAAGCAAGAAATATTAGTCTAGGAAAGCAAGAAATATTAATCTAGGAAAGCAGGAAATGCTAATCTATGAAAGCAGGAAATGCTAATCTATGAAAGCAGGAAATGCTAATCTAGGAAAGCAGGAAATGCTAATCTATGAAAGCAGGAAATGCTAATCTAGGAAAGCAGGAAATGCTAAGCTACTTTTGCAGAATGGAAATGAAATAAACTACTGAGCAGAAGTAAGAGTACGAAAGTAGAAGAAAAGCAACAATTACTAATACTCTGACGCTTCCCTGGCAACGGTGCCAAAAAGATGGTGAGCTCCAGTATTGTAGCAATAATGCTACAACTCCTGGGGCTTCCTGTCTCTCATTTTATCAACCCGGTAGTTCGTACAAACTTGGAAGCGACGGTGTTGTATGCACAAGTACTAGCTCTTGTCGCAGCTGTCACTTGGTCAGCTGGCACAAGTCCGCTAGGGCTCAAGCCAACTTCTATAGGCTCTCAGAAGAAGCTTGCTAATTGATGGACGAAAGCTATTCTCAAAGGAAAACTACTCTACTTGACAAAATGGACTAAAAGCAAATCAAAGCATGTAAACCTAGGAAACCCTAATTTAACTAGTCTAACCTCTACAATGCAAAACATGTGAATGAAACTTCTACCAATGCTGCTGTTACCTCTAATAAGTGAAAATGCATGGATCTAAACTACTTGCATCATGAAAGATATGTTTTTGTATTTTTCCCTTAAGTGTGTGGAATGATTGTGATTTTGTGCTAACTAGGGTTTGATTGTGCAGATGGGATGGAGAAGGAAGGAAAGCGTGGGACAGGTTGGGAAGACTAGGAGAGGTCCCTAGGGATCCTTAACATCCATCCACAGAGGTTCCTCGCATTCAGATGCTCAGCAACCGAGAGAGTGGCCTCCTACAGGATGGCTGCAGGGAATCCTATAGGATACTCTGGTTTCTACAGGATGTCTACAAATGGCTACAGGATGACCTACCGTGAGTGTTTGGCGTGATGGAGGAGTGATGAAATGGTAGGGGGAGATGTGTAAGGTAGGAATGAGGCTGGTGATGGCTGTAGAAGTGGAGGAATGGGATAGGGAGTGAATGTAGGGAGTAGGTTGGAAGATAGAGGGCTATGTCAATGAAAAGGGCTAGAGAATGGAAGTACAAGAGGAGTGAAAGACTTTGGGAGTTAACAGAGCGGAGCAGGGATCAAAGATGTGTTTGCATGCGTGATCAAGATGGAGGACGAAGTAATGGAATGAGAGAAAGCAGTGTAAGTGAAACAAATGCTTATGATTGTCACCAAACCAAAAATGCATTAACCTGAACTACCTGTGCTTGTAAATTCAATGAACAGCAATCCAAAACGCGAAGGAGAATGTGCATGAAGCTGTGATGAAGGAGTGTGGTGCAGGTGTGAATCATGTGGAAGCATATAACGTAACGTGATTGTGTTTGCAGCAATCATGAAATAAAGAAATGCGTATTTTTGGTGGCTAGTCATGGACTGCACTCCAATCCCAGATGAGACGGCACTGAGCCTTAACAACCTTTTTGTTGGAGCTCCAATCGATTATATCTATCCTCTGCTACACTAAGCAAGTGAAAACAAATTCATCATAAGCAACTCCTATCTAACTCATGAAAAAGACCAACTTAACAACCTGTAATTCGAATTGCATGTGCAAATGAAAAGCTCAAAGTGCTGAAATGAAATGGAAATAACACTACAGTAGAGGGGATCTATGGCTCTCAGGTTGGGCCCTAACCTGAGAGCTATAGTCTCCTTAAGAAAACTCAGAGCTAGATCAAAATCTGCCTTCTTTATTCATAATCTGATATCATGCCAAATTGGCTTACAAAAAGGAACAAAAACTGAGCTGTGCTCGAAAATTACAATAGCAATACGAGAGTTTCAACAACCTATCCAAGGCTAAGGCCTCTACACTTATACAAAAACGATGATCCAACAAGTGTCCTTGATTTTAGGAGCTCGGCTGTCCAACTAGAGTTTAACTGCTGATCCTGTAGGACGGTCATAACTGTTGTTCCTGTAGAACAGTTTATAACTGTTGTTCCTGTAGAACAGCTGGCTGCTTCTAAGCTCAGAGGGGAGACGGATTGGAGCTCGGAGTTCTTGGTGGGAATCACGAGGAATGTCCCCAAGACCGTGGACATCCTCTCCTAAAAGTCAGCAGTGCCACCTCATTGTCTCCTTGTCTCCTTTTTCGTTGTCTTTTGCTCCCTTTTAATGCCAAAACCTGGAATCGCAATGCATTAGTCACGTAGATAGAGTGCCTACCCTTCTTCCTACAAACAACATGAATAAACTAAGAAATGCATGCATAAGCAGTAAAAAATGAATGGTTTGAGCAAGTAGAATAGGCCAAAATGAGCCCAAATTGTACCAAAATTGGGGCTCATCACTATCTGTCAATGATGTCCTCATGTTGATCTTGGTTGAGTAATAATGTCTGAAGTAGAACTGACTGAATGATGAAGTTGAATTTGTTTACATGTTGATTGGTTGAAGATATTATTGATGTTGCTGACTGTATGAGGGTTTTGTAAGCTAACAGAATATTTCATAATATCTCTTGTCAACTCTGTGTCTAATTCAAATTACAAGTTTTCAGTTTTCAGCATATTAAGATATGTACGTGGGTTTCTCTACAGAAAAGCGTGTATACATGTGGGTTGCCTTAAGTGAAGTAGTGTACACATTTTAGCATTTGAATAATCAGGGTTGCAGTTGATTCTGTTTTTTGATGCATTATTATGAATTTGGTTCTATGTACTGGCTACAGTGATCTGACTGTTCCAGTTGATTGGTTGAGTTTTTATTAAGTGCCAGTTGATTGGGTTTTCAGTGATTGGTTGATTCAGTTGTGGTAGAGATTAACGATTGTATTAGAGTGATGATTAAGCATAAGTGTTGATATTGGATCCAGTGTGAAAATTTATGAAACGTGGTCCATGGATGTTGTTGAGGGTTGGAGCCTTTAGTGAGGAAGTCGAAACTTCCTGCCATTAGTAGCTGGTAATCAGATCGGGGGGTTGGAGCTCCCATCCAGTAGGATCTAGAGAATGATCGAAGGTTGTAGCCTTTTGTAGGTGGGTGCATGCGTACTAGTATGAGTCTACACCAGTACAAGATTGTAAAAAGATTTTTCTTTATATTAAAAAGAAGACAAAGATGACAATAGAAGGTGGTTTTTTTCCCACATTAAGTTTCCACCTTAAATCCTGATGTTCATGTGTGTTTCTTATGTGTGATTGTTTATTTTGTTCTTACAGCAATGGTTAATGTCTATCTAATGTTTAATAAAGTATTGATGCACTCGCTGAAGACCAACATATTATGAATTAACTGAATCATAAGTTTATAGGATATACCATAGTTGTCTTAAGAACAGTCGCATACACGTGCGGGTTCCTTTCAGTAAAGTTGTGTATAGAAATCTGAATATGAAATGAAAATGTTATTGATTTGAAAATATTGATTCACCCCCCCCCCCCCCAAATATTTTTCCCAACAATTGGTATCAGAGCAGGTCCTTTGGCAGAAGCCTGATCGCTTGAAGGAGATCTGTCAAGATAATGGGAAAGAAGAAAAATAAGAAAGAACCTCAAAAGAAGAAGACATATTAAAGAGACAATGAGCGTGATAGAGACGATTGGCTATTAGATGGAAGAAAATATTCAGATTCAGATTCACCTCAGAATGAAGATAATCAAGCAAAATAATTATCAAGTACTGGTTTTTGGTCCTCTGTTGATACCTTTCTATGTTCATGCAATATTGAAGATAATGAATATGACAATGAAACAACTGAATTTGCTCTTATGGGTAAAAGTGAAATAAATCTAATGACCATATAAGTAGAAGTTAAAAGGCTCACAAATAAAATTAGATATCAACAAGATCTATTTGATAAAAGGGAATGTACTTACAAAGAAGAGGTTTCCAAGTTAAAAATTCAGTTGGAGGAAGGAAACAAAATAAGGAAGCAGTACAAGGAAAAGGAAAATCATTGTCAAAGGCTGCAGGATGAAGTAACATCAATAAGAAATCAAGTGAATGAAAAGGATACAACAACCAAAGAACTTAAAGAAAGACCTAGTTACCATAAAGGTCTTGAAGCTGAGATTGTCTCTCTAAATGAAGATCTTGAAAAATCAAATAAGAAAAATGAAGAACTTCTTCTAACATTTGAAGAAAAAGAAAATGATATTCTCAAATTAAAACAAAAAGTGGAGGAAGAAAGGAAGGTTGAAGAAATCATCAAGAAGCAACATCTAGAAAAGGAAAACCAATATCAGGTTGAGGTGAATATCCTAAAATGTAAATTAGAAGAAAAGGATACACTTTTACAATTTCAAGATGTTACTAAGGTTTTGGATAATATTCTTAGTAGTCAAAGGTCTCCTTCCATCAAATCTGGTCTTGGTTTAAATGAAATGGTTAAAGGTGAATCTGGCTCACAAGTTGAGGCAAGGAATTCTAATAAAAAATCTAAAATGCTCAACAAGGAGATAAGAAGTCAACCCCATCAACAACCAAGGAAAGAAATTCTTCAAAGGAAATCATTTACTCCTAACTATAGAAGTGTTAATCAATTTTTTCCTCTGATCAATAATGTTGAATGTTCTATATGTCATAATTTTGGACATGTTGCAGCTAGTTGCAGAAGTATAATGTTTCAAGCTAATAACCATCTCACAGAAAGATCATCAGCTTCTAGGTACTTTAAGGGATATTGTTTTTCTTGCAATATGTTTGGTCACAAAACCATTGATTGTAGTAGAAGGAATATGAAACATATAAGATGTTATTCTTGTAACAAGTTTTGGCATGTAGCAAAATAATGTAGGAACAAGTCTATGGATCGTCGTAGACAATATGGTAAGCAACCAAATAAAAACATTGATATCAGAAAATATGAAAAAGATGGATCGACCAATAAGCAAGAAAACGAAGAACATATAAGGAATGATTTTATGATGATAGGCTTGGCTCTCACATATGTTGATTATCATGGTTGATGCTTATCAGATGTGGGATGTTAGGAAACTCCCTAGTGATGATACATGGTTGATATATTGAGGGTTGTTGTGGAAAGATCATACAGTTCTTGCTATGGTGATTTGATGATGATGTTTGATCATGGATGATGACTATGGTGCTTTCACATGTATATGATATGATGTGAATGGTTTTGTGAAGATATAGGCATTACTGCTTGGAGATATGGCATATGCTTAGTTGATTCATGAAAGGCTATGTTTTTTATGAACATAGATTAAGGCTTTTTCTACTAAGGAAAAAGAGAAAGTTGATCTTGATAAGGTCAAGAGGATGAGTTGATAGCAGATATATATGAAAATATGTATGCAGCATACTTAGTCACAGGTTGATGATATTAAATCTACATTGTCTTATCTTGCAAATTGATGATGGACATATACAAGTTTTTGTTCTTGATGTTGCTGACAGATGCTTATGGTGTAGATCATATATGGTGTGTGATAGTTGTTGATAACTATCATGCTCTTGTTTAGTGCTTTGGTATTTGTTATAAATATCATTTGATGTAAATTTCATGTAAAGACCTATGATGTAATAATTGTCATATTCAGTCATGTATGGACTTTTGAGATCATGTCAAATATGTATCCCCACTTGGTTTGGTGATTGATGTAAGTATGATTCCTTGGTGATAGGAAGGTCATACTCAGTTCAGTCATAGAGTCATGTTCTTCATTTGAAAATCTTTCTGAATATTCAGCATGTGCTAAGGGGGAGCTTTGATCCGCCCTTTCTCCTTGATGTCAAAGCGGGGAGAATATCTTGGTGTTTGAATAGTAGATTTCTACAAGTTGAGGTGATCAACACCAACATGGTTGCCATCAAGTCCAAAAGGGGAGATTGTTGGCATTATGATGTATGTGTTGTCCTTGATGGAAACTCACTTGTAACAGAATAAGTATATGGTAACTAGATGAATCCACAAGTCAGTTCAGAGGTGACAGGATGATGGAACGGAATACTAGAATGATGGATCAAAGGTTTACATATCATAATCAGAAGTTTGATACAGGTGAATATTTGAAAATCTATATGCCGGTTCGTCAAGGCCAAGTCGCGTATACATGTGAGTTTATTGAAGTAAAGTAGTGTATGGTTTTTGTACCATGGTATTCTAAATACCAGGGGTCCTTAGCATGGTATTGGCCAATAGTAATGAGCGCGGAAATAGTTATTGATCCCGTCAAATATTACCACCGGCACTAGTGAAGTTTTGACCCATGGTATTGGATAAGGGTTAAACTCTATAAAGAGGTAAAGATCAAAGTTCTAGGTGTGCAAATGATGGAAATATTATGAATAGTTAGATCTAAAGAAAATATTCATGTTATGAAATTTTAATGATTTTCTTGATCTAAACTAAGTATGCACCTGAGATTTTGATGATGGATAAAATCCAATAGATCTGAAATAATTATGCACCGATGAATACAATGATGGATTAGGATCATGAGACCTGAAATGAATTTCCATTGTATGATATGCTCATGGATTGACTAAATCTAAGTACTAACGCATGTTTTTATCTCTGAATATTATGATCTAGGTCTTTCTGAAGTTCTGAAGAGCTTCATTAGTTTAGGTCAAAATTTGAAAATCTATACGTTGGTTGGTCTCAGGAAAAATGGGTATACACGTGGGTTCACTTATTCAAAGTCATGTATATAAAGTAAGGGGGTTTTGTTCATAAATGACTAATCAACCTAATCAGTGTTGTTGTTTCTCTGTTATCTGTCAATGATGTCCTCATGTTGATCTATGTTGAGTAATAATGTCTGAAGTAGAATTGATTGAATGATGAAGTTGAATTTCTTTACATGTTGATTGGTTGAAGAGATTATTGATGCTGCTAACTATATGAGGTTTGTGTAAGCTAACAGAATATTTTATAATATCTCTGGTCAACTATGTATCTGATTCAAAATTATAAGTTTTCAGTTTTCAATATATTAATATTTGTATGTGGGTTTGTCTACAGAAAAGTGTGTATACACGCAGGTTGCCTTAAGCAAGTAACGTATACATTTTGGAATTTGAATAATCAGGGTTGCAGTTGATCCTGTGTGTTGATGCAGTATTCTGACTTCAGTTCTATGTGTTGTCTACAGTGATTTGACTGTTCCAGTTGATTGGTTGAGTTTTGATTAAGTTTCAGTTGATTGGGTTTTCAAAGATTGGTTGATTCAATTGTGTCAGAGATTAATGATTGTATTACAGTGATGATTGAGCATAAGTGTTGATATTGGATCCAGTGTGAAAATTTATGAAATGTGGTCCATGAATGTTGTTGGGGGTTGGAACCTTTAGTGAGGAAGTTGAAGCTTCCTACCAGTAGTAGTTGGTAATCAGATCAGGGGGTTGGAGCTCCCTTCCAGTAGGAGTTGGAGAACGAGCGAAGGTTGTAGCCTTATGTAGGTGGGTTCATTCATACTAGTATGAGTCTACACTAGTACAAGATTGTAAAAATATTTCTCTTTATAATAAAAAGAAGACAGAGATGACAGCAGCAGGTGGTTTTTTTTTCCCGCATTAGGTTTCCACCTTAAATCCTGATGTTCATGTGTGTTGCTTATGTGTTATGGTTTATTTTGTTCTTACAACACATGGTTATTGTCTATACAATGTTTAATAAAGTACTGGTGCAATAGCTGAAGACCAACATATGATGAATTAATTGAATCATAAGTTTACTGAATATACGCTAGTTGTCTTAAGAATAGTTGCGTACACCAGCGGGTTCCTTTTAGTAAAGTTGCGTATAGAAATCTGAATATGAAATGAAAAAATTATTGATTTGAAAATATTGATTCACCCTCCCCCCCCCCTCTCAGTGTTTCTCCCAACAATAGCTACTTGTTGAATATCAAAAACCTATATGTTGAATCTTGTTGTTTTGTAATTTATTTTTATGGATCCCTCATATCTTTAGGCATCACCCCAACATAAAAATCTATAGTATAAGATGAATTTTAGATAAGCTCGGGAACCCTTTTGTACAAAAAATTTATGATCTCTCTCCTTCCATCCTATACAATTTCCATAGAGATATTCTATTCTATTACAAGTAACTCGATTTTGACGATTGTAAAACCAAAATTGTTTTTGTATGGATCATGAAATTTTTTTTCTGAAATAGGAGTTTTTAGGTATCTAACCTATGTGTAGGTAAGGAAAATTTTTGGAGAGAAAGAATGACATTTTTTAAGCTAAGGAACGGGAAATACCCCAATGGGGATAGACCTAATAGAGCTACAACATCTGGATTTTTTGGGTATCTAAACAATGTGTAGGTAAGAACAACTTTTGTAGAGAAAGAATGGCATTATTTTCAATACAAGGGATAGAGAATATCCCAATGGGCTTAGACCTAATAGAGCTACAACATTTGGGTACCAGAAATATACTGGAACACACAAGCCTAAATTAAAATCGACATCAAGACGTACAAAAAGGGTGGGAGTGAAAAAGGCCCTAATGTTCTATGGAGGCAGACCACCCAAAGGGATAAAAACAAATTGTATCATACATGAATATCATATTTCCGATAGTGGATCCAAACCTAGAAGTTTTCCCAAAAAGAATGGTTCTTTGAGAGTAAGTATATAGATATTAGTTGAACTCTTGTATCTGCCCTCTAGAATATTGTTGATATCTTCGAATTTGGCTCTTTTCTAAGAAAAAATGATGGAACTATTGTTCATATATTGTTGAATATTCATCCATATGAATTCTTATCCTTTCACCATTCTATACTTTTGATTCTTTATGAATAGGAATTGATTTGTTCAACTAAAAGTGGTATTGTTGATTTTGATGATACAACTGTTGTCCAGCTTCTTGATTGGGTGTTGTGTCAAATTTACAAGAAAAATGATCACCTTCAAAGAGTAAAAGGGGGATAATGAGATGAATCACCAAGTGTAGATGAAGTCATGGTTTCTTGGCCTGATATTGATCAGCAAAACAAGCTACAATTGCCCAAATTTGGTCCTTTCGATGGATTCTTGGAGAGTGATGATCCTTTCATAAAGGGTATTTTGAATGATGAATCCATGGATGGAAATGGAAACAACAACAAACTACCTCAAGTCCAATCTTCGACCTTTCTTGCAACAATTTTAGTAATAACAATGACAACAATAATGATTTCCCATATGAAGTTGTCCCCAAACAAGAAGCATTAACAATGGAGAATGGAAACAAATTCAACTATATCAAGAGGACCCTATCCTTAGAATATGGGGATGATGTAACCCATCTTGCAAAGAGATCCAAAAACATGTAGAACAACTACAACTACAACATCAACAATAATCTTACAACCTTGCTTAATTCAATGCAGCTTAATCAAACTTTCTAACCACATAACTTCCTAAGCTCATTGAATAACAACCAACATAATTTTAGACTTTCCTACATATAGAGCATACATTGGACCTCCTAAGAAACTGAGCATCACAAATATTTTGAATTCCTTTTAACATAATAAGATTGGTATACGTTAAAAGAATCTGGATACTAAATCAAATAGATTGTTCTTTCTATGACTGATTTGTATAGTAGTTTCTATGGTATATATCAACATTGTCATAATTTTTGCATGGAATGAACAGTGGCAGCCTATTGGACTATACTCTATGTGTATACCAATAGATATATACAAGCAGTGTATCAGGTGCAAATAAATTGACTATGGCTTTAGGATTTTATTCATCGTAACATTGTAACATTTCACTATGGTATATTAATGTTTATAGAGGATTAGACCATTTGTATTTAGTTTTAATCTTGCATCCACACCGTCTTCATTTTTATCATCCTTGGCTTTAGCCTTGTACCAAATATCCATAAAAAATCAGATGTACACAATGTCGACAAATATGGGTCTATTCTTTGCTCTTGTTTTTTTATATTTCAATCCCTTAATCATGGTACTCACCCAAAATCACTTTTCATCTGTTGATGATAGTATGATAATAGTTTTAGTTTTTACTATTCGAAACATATGAAGTCAATTTTTATAGAATAGATCTGTCATAATTGTAAATGAGGTCTATTTCCTTATACACAAAAGGCTTCTTAATAGAATCAATTTTAAAATTAAAAATTTTAATATATACAATTGTTTTATACTTGAAATTATGATCTAATATGCTAATAAAGAGAATAGTACAGTAACTTGGATTAAGATGAAAGAGGGGGAACAATTGCATGCTCTATACATGTTTATTTTCTATTTTTCTAATGAGTAGTTTACATTTACTAATAAAGAGAATGTTATTGTAAGTTGGATTAATATCAAAGAGGAAAAAAATTTCTTACTTTATACATGTTTATTTTCTATAATTTTCTTTCAAAAGTAGTTTATAGATGATAGTGAAGATTTTCTAAAAGAACATTGCGATTATTTTTTTTAAGATATTCTTTAATATGTTTTTATTTTATTTCCAAATAATCAATTTGTGGAAGATAATAAACATTTTTTTAGAAATATATAAAATACATTTTCTGTGATTTCTGAAAATTTTTGGAAGTGCACAAATTCATTACAACTTCTGGTGATTTAAGCCAAAAGAAAAAACAAACCAGCCTCTTAATATTGCCTTCCAAATTCTCCCCAAACGTCCTATCGGTGTTCCTTTGCACCTCTCGGTGCAATTTCTAGTGTATTTTCTATTCACGTTTAATTAAAAGCAATGGTAGGTGTAGTCCATGTAGGGTTGGATTGGCAGGGACAATTTTACATGGAATATGATATATAATTTTATACTATAAAATGTATAAAGTATTTGAAGGATGGAGGTATGATTTTATATCATGGAATGAACCCATTTTACATGGAATATTTGATATTGGACTTCAGAATTTGTGACAAGACAATATTGCTTTAATTTATTTTTTATTTAATATAATTAAAAATATCAACAACCATGCCTTTGGATTTAAAATAATTAAAAATTTCAACAAACAACATTTAAGCACTACTTTTAAAAATTACTATTTTTTCATGTGTGGATTGTTAATTGGTTCACATGTCAGTTTTACAATGGTCATTTGTCATCATATTATTGGTCCACATTTCAACTTTCCCTTGGTCCATGTGTTGACATTCCCCTTCTTTATCTTCAACTTTTGCAGGCCATAAATTTTGTATATGGTGTCCATTTGACCCCATTCAAATTGCTTTGAAAACCTCTTGACGATCTCTTCATAATGTGAATATTTTCATCATTATTTGAAACCATTAAATTGGATAGGTTGTGGGAAGGCTCCTGGATTAACCCTCCCCACTAAGAAACTTTTGGACCTCCAAAAGATTAATTTTACTCGGAAAGAAAGTGAGAGTATAGTTCCTCACTTTTCCAATTTCCGTTTATCTTTCTTTACATGAATGCATTCCTTTCAGACCACACAAATATATTCAACATCACCTATTCATGGATTCATCACCTTCCTGTCAATAATAACATCTTCCAACAATCAATCGAAATATTCAAGAGAAAAATCATCAATAGAAGGAACTTGAACATTCTCACATTAATCCATGATCATAGGAGGCTCACATAGTTTCAAGTTTTAATATTAGCCATGGAATACATTTGCATATATCGAGGTAATTCTAACTAGAAAGAATTATCACCAATCTTTTCCAAAATGTTAAATAGACCATAATTGATTGGACTGAGTTTTTTTCCTTCACATTTAAAGTATTATTTGCTAATGCATAGCCAAAATTGATCACCAACTTGGAAATGATTATCAACCCTAATGTTTATACAGCTTGATGAACCAATTGGATCTTCTGAATGAACTTCTTCACTTTGTCTATATTAGTATGTTCATCCACCATTATCTTGCCTAAGAGTAAAATCCAAATGAGACTTATACAAATACCTAAAACATGTATCAAAAGGAAATCTCTAAGTAAAATAATGCATGCCATGGTTATAGGCACATTGCACATAATATAATTTTTCATACCAAAGCTTAGGATATTTGCTACAATATCCTCAAACTAAATGTATCAATGTCTTGTTGACCATTTCCATTTTCCATCAGTCTATAGATGAAAAGTAGTGATCCTATTAAGCTTGGTGTCCATTAGCACTCACAAAGTTGACCAAAATTCCACAAGAAAGCGGGAGTCTTGATAAAAAACAATGGATGTGGGAAAAACAAAATGAACCCAACCATGATGAAAAAATAAATGTGTATACTTTTCTCCTATTACTTGTTTTTTACAAGGCACCAAGACACAAATTTTGTTATATATGTCCACTACAAGATACAAATAATCATAATCTTTCCTAGACATTTTCAAACCCCTTACAAAATCTACAGACACACTTTCCCATGGATGAGAAAGTAAAGGAAGTGGCATGTACAAACTCAATTTTTTATTACATGGTTTTCTAGCCGCACACATGACACATCATTTTACATATTTGGAAAAAGTTGCATACATGCAAGGTCAATAATAATAATGTTGCAGCTAAGTTATTGTTTTTCCTACACTAAATGACCAGAAATGGGAGAAATGTGTTCTTCCCCATTTACATGCACTCTTTCATCTCACGGAATACACAATTTACCAAGATGATGTAACAACTTGTGATGTACATGATAATCAAATTCTTTCACTTGAGTACCAAGGGTTAGTGCTTAATGTACATCCTTAAAATCTATGTCTATAACATATTGTTCTATGTAACTTTTATGAGCTAATGAACTATGTTCTAAAATAATGCATGCATTGACAAAAGCTCTTGATAATATATCACCAACTTTGTTGTGTCCCTTATACCTAATGATTAAATGGAATTGCTACAAGAATCCTATCCACCATAAATGACATTATTGTTGTAATTTGGTCTGTAATTGAAGATATTGCAAAGGTTGATGATCCAAATAGATGATTATATCTTTGCTCATCAAATAGTGTTTCCACTTCGCATTATGAACCAAAGCATATAATTCCTTTCCATATGTAGGATAGTCTCTTACAGCACTAATGAAGGTCTCAAAATGGTAGCAAATTGGTTTTTTCCTTTGTATCATGTTATATTTCTTAAACACAGGTCAAATTTTAATGTCCAATAAAATCCATAAGAAAAATAAATAATTCCTTCATATCTGAATTTTATGAAATAAAATGCATTCGGTTCCTAACTTAGTATGCACAACAGAAATAAAAGAATCACAAAACCAAGCACATAAAATTATTTGACACACTTTTACCTTGGAAACCAACAAATTCGGGCTTCTTATTAAGCTCAGAAAATTTGAGTACAATGAGAGTACACTTCAAAAACATCCAACAACAACTTAGCCCTATAGATCATGTTTGATCCAGCTAAATCATTGTATGACCATAGAGGAATTTGGCCTATACAACCCGATGATTTTCAACCTTTACAACCCATTTAAGCCCTATCAAATCGGCCCAGTTCAACCCTACTAATTCTTATTGTTCAACTTGTAAAATTCAACCTATATGGCCCTAATGAATTTTGACATGTACACTTCAACCTCCTTGCTTTCTTACTTCCCCTAAGACTTGATATGTTCACTTCCCTCTCTCGTTATCAGTTTGATCTCCTGCTTTAGCTAAATTCCCATTCACTTGTGCCAATCAATCTGCCTCACCAAAAACGTATTTCCCTCTTTATGAGTTCTAACTTAATCTCTAAAGTGATGGAGGGTTGAGATTGCATTTCCACACTTGAGATCTATGGTCAAGATATAATCTTTCATTCACCCTTTTAAATTTATAAAAGTTGGCCAATAAAATAAAATAAAAAATTAAATTAGTAACTTTATGCCTAAGGTCCAAACTTGGGAAATAATTAAATAATTTTGTTGTGAGAGAATTTGGTTGATTCATTGCATGTCATGGCATCTGAGTAATGTCTAATCACATACCAAGTTATATTTTCAACACTCCCTCTTAGCAACGAAGGTTTTCTACACCACCCCTAACTTGTCTCTAAAGAACACAAATTTTCCCTTCATCAAAGCCTTGGTTAGGATGTTAGCTACCTACTCATATGTAGGTACATACTGCAACTTTATTATTCCCTTCTACACACAATCTTGAATGAAATGGTACTTGATATGAATGTGTTTCAACTTGTCATGAAACATCGAATTCTCGAAGATCTTGATACAGCTCTAATTATCATATTGAATGATAGTCAGCCCCATCTCCTGATCAAATGGTCCCATGACAAGATTCAAAGCCAAATTTCCTCACAAGTTTTCAAGTTGGCATCCATGTACTCAACCTCATCATAACTCAAAGAAATTGACATTTTCTTCCTGTTGAACCAAAAAATTTCTCTTGGTTCCAAGCTAATGCAACACCCAGAAATGATTTTTCCATCAATTGTACTTCTTTCCCAATAAACATCAATGTACCTCTCTAACTTCACTCCATCCATATAATTATATGTCATCTCATACTCAATTATGCCTCAAAGGTATCGTAGCATATGCTTTTCAGTGACCAAGTGAATTTGCTTTGGCTCTACCATAAAATGACTAAGTGTATTAACTGCAAAGTAAATATCTGGTTTGGTATTGACCAGATATATGAGAGTGCCAACCAATTTTCTATATAATGTAAGGTCCATTGCTTATGACTTGGAAGCATCAGTCTTCTTCCAGTTGGTCACTACAAGCATACACATGGGTTTGCAATCCAACATCATAAAACCCATATGAATCTAAATAGTGTACTTCCCTTGTGTCTTAGAGAGATCTCCACATATCTCTACCACATCTCCAAACCCAAAAAATAGTGCATCAACCCTAAATATTTCATCTTGAACTCTGTTTTTAGGTCCCTATTTCATTATTCTATAATATTCTCATAACCTACGAGAAATAGATCATCCACATAAAGCACCAAAATGAAATTCTCTCCCTTAACCTTAATGTAAAACATGTTTCAGATTGTTTCACTCTTAGTGAATCCCATGCCCTACAAGTAATTATCAATCCTAGCATACCATGCCCTTGGATCCCGCTTGAGTCCATACGATGCTCTTTTCAATCTTCTTGCATGGGAATCCATCCCATTTATCTCAAATCCCTCTAGATAATCAATGCAAATATCTTCATCAACCACACCATTGAGTAAGTTTGTCTTCACGCCCATCTGGTGAATCCTCCAATCCATCTGCATTGCAATAGAAATCATTGCCCTAATGAATGAGAATTTTGCTACTAGGGTGAATATTTCATCAAATTCAATCCCATCCTTCTGAGAAAACCCCTTAGCCACAAATAAAGCTTTGAACGTATCCACATTACCATCAAAAGCATGCTTAATCCTTTAAACCCATCTGGATCCAAGCACAAATTTTCCCTTTGGTTATGGTACAAACTCCCAAACATTCTTCTTTAGGATGGAAGAAATTTGTTCCACTATAGCATCCATCCACACCTAATGGTTGAATACTTCTTAAAATATAGAAGGCTCAGCCTCATTTACCTCACTCATCAACACCATATAGCCAAAACATCGTAGTGGTGCATTGTTGTGTTTAATTGAATATCTAGGAGTATGCAATTACTCTTGAGCATCTATCAGTTTATTCTCTGCCCACTTGTCCCTTTTCCTCATTATAATAGGAGTATAAGCCTGAGTGAGAGGATTCATCTTCACCTCATCATATTCCTCCTTATTAGCCTACTCATTCAACTCACCACTCTATGTCATGGTATCCTAAGGATTCAGCACTGCTTCTATCTTCGATGTCTCTTATGTTGAAGAATCTAGGGCAAAGTAGTGTGGTGTGATTCTTCGTTACTTGATAGCAATTTGTGGAGTCTTTTTACTTTTTCTAGTTAGTTTAATCTTCTTCTTTTTATTATTAATGCATGTTTGTGTACTGCATCAAACTTCTACCAAAACATAAGAACAAGAACACAAGATGTTGCCAATCTACCAGGGCCAAAACCTCTCTTCTCTTGAGAGGAAAAACCTTTAGTGAGTTTCTCTCATTGAAGCTTTTATTGATCAATTCCAAACCCTAGACCCCTGACAAGAGTATCCTCCAAGCACAAGTCAAATCCTTCCTTATTTTTTCACCCTATTCCACGACACTTCTTCCAACACTTTGTTCTCTGGCACTTCGTCCTCCTTCTTTCGGCACTTCATTCTCTTAGATTGTGTGTTCTAGGATGATCCTTGACTTCTTGTTCTTTTGATTGAGATGTAGTCTTTCTACCTTAGGATGATGACCTTCTATCCTTCCAATCGAACCTTTTTCTCTTGACAACTATTTCATACTTAGGGCGACAGCAATGCAGCCCTAATTACTCGCACATGTGGAGGATTCTCTTCACTAAACCATGTTAGACTCGTATTCTACCCTTCACTTGCATACCCTTCTTCCACGCTTGAGAGAGAGGCCTTGTAGGCCTAATTTACACACAAAATAATGAGATATAGTGAACTGTAATTTTCTGTTGATATGGCCGCAAGCAGACCCTTTCCCTTTCACACGTGTGGTTGTGAGTTTACCCTAGAAACAGTCCTTAATCTTTAGCTTCTTTCTCCCTTCCTTTGTTGCCCTAGAAGGCTTCTTTTCATCCTTTTCTTTACCCATTTTCTACGTTGATTTCAGAGTGAAGTTGTACGTTCTATTTGGAGTGGAAAACCTCTATAAATAGAGGTTTGTCCCTCCTCTTCAGGCTGACTTGATTGTCCATTAGGTTGACTTGAAAGTTTCATCATAATTCATTTTTTTATTCATTATTTGACTACTTGGAGACTTCTTTGATGCTAGGAGAGGATTTGACTTGGCTTGGAGGTGTTCCCATGACCTTGTATATTGGCATACATGATGTAACATGCCCTTAAGGCCTTCAACATTTCCTTTTGACTATTTGACTCACATATAGAATTTTGACATGTTCTAGACCTACTTCAATAAGCAAGAAACTCATTGACATATATTATAAAAACAATATTTATTTTTTTGAATAAGTATAACTATAAAAAGTCCATTTATGAAGACCGACCCTAGTTACACTTCCTTCAACACTCCCTCTTAACGAGGGAGGTATTCATACAAGACTACAAGGTGTTTGGCTATTATCAATTTTGAAGAATTCGCATAAGAGAAACTGGATTAGAAATCCATCTGTTATAGCATCATATCCATCATCATTGTCATAGTGCAAGACCTTGACTAACAGCTCCATCTCTTTATGATACAATGAGCTACAATTCTAGCGAGACCAATGATTTATAGACACCTTCATTGTTGTCTCTCAAGGTACATACCCATCTGGGTGTTCTCCAAGTATGACCTTCTAGGACTATTCTTATCTCAGGTTCCCAACACTCAAAGAATATCGTTCCTCTTGCCTACCCTTGTCTTGGATGCCCTACACATCCTTAAAGAGTATCAGATGCCAGATAATTACTCAATCCTCCCATTCTTTCTTCCCAAGTGAATACAAGAATGTTGTGTATATCTTGTGTCTAAATTTCCATTCATGTCCTTCATCTAGACTTACAGATGTTATTCCTCGTCTAGTGCATGACCCATGAAATGGAAAACACAATTGTCACTCCTTTATAATAAAGGGTGATCCAAAACTCCCTCTTGATCAAGGACTTGTCAGATCTCCCTCTTAACTGGGGACTCTTTCCTTCATCAGCAGCTTCTTCTTCCTGGGTCCTTCAGTTGCTTTATCTCCTTCCTTTCTTGATGTCATGAAGTCTTTGTTCAAACTTCTTCTAGGTAGGGCACCATCCATCGATCACTTTCCTCCTTGGTTTGTCATGTCATTTCTTCCTTTGAGGAAAGTGGCTTTCATTTCATATATCGGGTTTCCTTGTCATTGTGGCTACTCCTTTCTCATCTTGTCCATGCTTTGGAATATTCTTCTCATGGATGCTTCATTGTACTTGCTTGTTTACATGTTATGACCTAATAGCCCATCATGACTTCATCCTGATATTGCTTCAACATTGCATTTCCTATTTTTGGATGACTTTTTCATCACAACGTCTTTATAAAGTAGAATCAGTTATCTGCGCCTTTTATATCTCCAAGGCCTTCATATGTGTCAAGGGTTCTTTCTTCTTTTATTAGAGTTGTCCTACCTTCTTTCGGGAGATATCTTCAAATCATTCTGTCAGATAGTGATTCTCGGTGATCATGGTGTTCTTCGCATGCTTGATCTATTTCTTCATTTGATTCTTCTCAGATAGATAGGTCAACCATCTAATGCTTCTTATTAGAGAATTCCTTCATTTCTTGCTTTCTGGACTTTTCAGCATTTCTTCTTGCTTCTTAGTCAGCAATCTTATGCTCCTTGTGTGAGCATATTCTTTTTTTGACCTTCATTGCACTGTGGTACATGCCTTCGAGCATGTTCTTGGTGAAAGAGATTCTTTCATGCTTGATCATGTTATAGAACCATCCCATGACTCAATAATATACAAATGATAACATGACTAAACTTTAATGCGTACATACCTCCTCTTGATTCTCCTTTGATCATCCTTTGGTGTGACCCTTCTTGATTCATCTTAGCTTGCCTGCATATCATCCTTTTCTTGAAGCCCATGAATGGGATTCCCAATGAGACATATTCTTTGGTCCATGAACCTTCTTTTGAATATTCCATCATAGGATCTTAAAGATCCTTTCCTTGCAAATGTTTCCATTCTTTTGATTATGGAGGTCTTCTAAGATTCTTAATCATGATCAATTATTATTTCATCATGTATGAGGTCGTATACTAGGTATGCTTCTTCTACATGAATATCTTGAGCTATATCTGCCATGCTCCTATATTCTAGAACATATTTTTACTTATGCTTTTTTGTTCTTATCATAAATTCTACATCTTCATGAGTATCTAGAATTCTATGTACATCATGCTTCTAGATTATAGAAGATGTTTCTAGCCATGCAATATTAATTGTATTCCTACATGCTCCTATATTACTCAAAAACTTTGAAAGAAGTCTAGAAGTAAAGAGTTTGACCTAGTCATAGTACAAATCTGGAGGATCTTTCTTCTTTTTCTTCTTTCCTTCTTCTTTCACCTGTTGAGTCAAGTGAGCTTCTTCCTTCTTTCTTTTGTTGTTGTTGTCCTTTTTAAGCTTAGGACAATTCCTTTTGTAAGGTCCATATTATTGGCATCAAAAGCATTGGATCTTGGACATGTCTTTGTTGTTTGTTCTTCGTGGACCAAACTTGCCAAATTTACCCTTTCTTTTGGTAATAGTAGCAAATTCTTGCTCCTTTTATCCCACATCTTCTTTTGCCTTAAGTCTGGTTTCCTTTGTTCTGCATAGAGACCACATTTCACTAAGATTAGTTTCTTCCTTATATGCTAGATGTGAAGTTTCCCCACTCCTTAGGTAGAGAATTGAGTACTACAGTTGTCATCTCTCTATCAGACATGACTTCCCCAAGCTCTTGAATTTGATCTCTCATTTCAGATATTTTCATGAAGTAGGGAGCTATTCCTTCCTTTGTTATCTTCATCTTGTATAATTCATTTCTCATAGATATTACTTCTCCGGTTTTGGATACCGAGAATAGCTCTAATAGCTTATCATAAATTTGTTTTGATGTCTCAAACTTGGAGACATAAGGAATGAGAGAATCTTTGATTGATTATATCAAAATCCTTTGAGCTCTTATCTCATCCTTATTGTACTTGGCTAAGGCTTGAGTCTGTTCCTTAGTAGGGATAGTAATATTCCCTTTGACATGCTCTAGGAGGTCATTCTCCTTGAGTAGTAGATCAGTCCCCTTCTTCCATGTAAGAAATTTATTGGTACCTACCAATTTATTGCTTTCCTTGAAAAAAGACATTGAAATATATTCAGAAGGGGACATGTACTTACTTGATAGATTTTGATATGTAATGGATTGTCTTCCTCCTTGAAGGCTTGATGGCTTGTCTTCCCTAGATCTTGATGTTCTTCAAGTTTCCTTATCCTAGTGGACTTGATTGGTGATGGGGCTTGCTTGAAGACTTGTAGCTTGATGTAGGTCCTGCTTCAATCTGCTCTTCTTTGTAGGTGCCTTTATATAAGGCTCTTCTTCTAACTTTGTAGACCTTCTTGATGAATGATAGATTGTATACCCTTCTTGACCTTGAAGTGATTGAGACTTCTAGGATTGATGCTTAAACCTTGTAGATGCTTCTCCTTGATGAGTGTTCTTGAGTTTCCCTATCCTTGATGTGTCACCTTACCTCTGATACCATGTTGAAGAATCTAGGGAAAATTAGTGTGGTGTGAGTCTTCGTTACTTGATAAAAATTTGTGGAGTCTTTTTAATTTTTCTAGTTAGATTAATCTTCTTCTTATTATTATTAATGCATGTGTGTGTACTTCATCAAAATTATACCAAAACATAAGAACAAGAACACAAGATGTTGGCTCTCTACCAGGGCCAAAACCTCTCTTCTCTTGAGAGGAAAACCCTTTGGTGAATTTCTCTTACTGAAGCTTCTATTGATCAATTCCAAACCCTAGACCCCTGACAAGAGTATCCTCCAAGCACAAGTCAAACCCTTCCTTCTTTCTACACCCTATTCCCCGACACTTCTTCTAGCACCTTGTTCTCCGACACTTCGTCCTCCTTCTTTTGTCACTTCATTCTCTTAGATTGTGTGTTCTAGGTTGATCCTTGACTTCTTCTTCCTTTGCTTGATATGTGGTCTTTCTACCTCAGTATGATGACCTTCTATCATTCCAATCGAACATTTTTCTCTTGAAAACTATTGCAAACTTAGGACAGCAGCAATGCAGCCCAAATTCTTCTCACATGTGGAGGATTCTCTTCACTAAACCATGTTAGACTTGTATTCTACCCTTCGTTTGCATACCCTTCTTCCATGCTTGAGAGAGAGGCATTGTAAACCTAGTTTGCACCCAAAACAATGAGATATAGTGAACTATAATTTTCCGTTGCTATGGCCATAGGCAGATCCTTTCCCTTTCGCACGTGTGGATGTGAGTTTACCCCAAAAACAGTCCTTAATCTTTGGATTCTTTCTCCCTTCCTTCACTGCCCTAGAAGGCTTATTTTCGTCCTTTTCTTTACCTCTTTTCTGAGTTGATTTTAGAGTGAATTTGTACATTATATTTGGAGTGGACAACCTCTATAAATAGAGGTATGTCCCTCCTCTTCAAGACGGCTTGACTATCCATTAGGCCGACTTGACAGTTTCATCATAATTCATTTTTTTTTTCATTATTTGGGTGCTTGGAGACTTCGTTGATGCTAGGAGAGGATTTGACTTGGCTTGAAGGTGTTCCCATGACCTTGTATATTGATATACATGATGTAACATGCCCTTAAGGCCTTCAACATTTCCTTTTGACTATTTGACTCACCTATAGCATTTTTACATGTGCTAGACATACTTCAATGAGCAAGAAATTCATTGACATATATTATAAAAATAATATTTCTTTTCTTCAATAAGTACAAATATCAAAAGTACATTTATGAAGACCGAACCTAGTTACGCTTCCTTCAACATCCTACTCAAAAACCTTCACTATAGAGGGATCTATGTTGCAACACCTTTTGAGTGTCCTTTGCTACTAAAATGATCCGGATTTAATGAAGAACGCAAAAAAATACAAAGATAACCATATACACAAAGATGCAGTGGAAATAATACTTCATTTCATTAATGTAAAATACAGAAATATGCTTACAAACAGAAATGGAAATAAACCAACTAGGGCGATGGTAGCTTATCTCTAAGAAGAGATGTGGTGGCTACATGCCTCTGAACTGTGTTACAATGAGGCTTGAAGGCCTATTTATTGTTGAGAAACAATGGAAAACCCTTAACATCCCAAAACCTAACCCTAGAAGATGAAACGCCAAATTGTGGGCCCTGTTTAGGTAAATTGGTACATCAATTTCCCGGGGTCGTACCTTTGGCACTCGATCTCCGTTTGACGCATATAATACCTCATTAGAAAGATCTATTCGAGCACTATAACTTTGGGAAGATCAACATCGGTCCTTGGACCCATGTTGCTCCCATATTTCCCAAAAACGTCGTTTAGGGCCTCAAAACGGCTCCGGAAGTTCAAGACCCAAAAACTGCTAAAAATAGTAAATTCTGCTACAATTACGGAAACTGAAAAACTAAAAGAGACAGTTGTGGGGGTCCAAATGGGATAGGTGGGTGGCCACCAACATCAACCTGGATCATAAAACCTCACATCCTTATGTAGCACTATTTTCTTGAGTGCTGAAATGTAAATCCTATAAGATTTTGAGGTTTCATTGTACCCCGCAAGAATCCCCTTCTTTGTAGCAGGTTCTAGCTTTGTCCTCTTTTATAATGGGGCATGACAGTATACAAAACAATCAAAGATGAGAATGTGTGCTAAATCTGGTTTCTTTCCTATGAAATCCTTTTTAGGTGTCAATCTACTCAACACTTTATGTGGAATTGTGTTTTGAAAATAAACATCAATGTTGCAAGCCTCTATTCATAAAATCATAGGCAACACTTAGTCATGTAGCATATCCTTGTCCACTCCAATAAAGGCCCTATTTTTTCGTTCCATAATCCCATTCAGCTAAGGCTTTTATGAAACTGTCATCTCCATTTAGATAACCTCACATGCACAGAAATCCTTGAAGGCATTCGAGGTGTACTTTCCTCCATTGTTGAACCCAAGTGTCTTGATCTTTCTCTTGGTTTGGTTTTCTAGAATGGCTTTGAACTCCTTAAGCTAACATAAATCCTCGTCCTTATTATTCAAGAATTATATCTAGGTCTTCCTCAAGAATCCATCTATGAAGGTCACATAATAATGGTATCCACTTAAGGACACTACTAATTGTTGATTTTCTTAGTACAATAGCACAATATTTCTGAAATACCAATAACTACTTTTGATGTTGATCTTCTTTAAAATTATTCCAATATATCATTTAGTCGTTATAATTCAAAGTTCAACCATACAAGAACAATAGAATAGTAGAGATCACAATGCACAAGTGAAGACAGGATTTACCCTGGGAAAACCCACCAAGGGGAAAAACCCAGCAACCTTTTCAATAGGGAAATTCTTTTTTTCAACAAGAGACACACCTAGACCTATGGTCAAACTTGGTTAACCCCTCTAAGTCAATCCTCCCAATCTGATCCAAAATTTCACACTGTCTTATCTGACCCAAAATTTTGACCCTCCTACAATTGACAATCAACCCAAAATTTTGTCCCCTGCAGTTACCTAGAGTTTTGTCTGTTGGAAATAATACTGAGAGGGGGGGGGTGGGGGGTGAATCAGTATTAGCAAATCACTAACTTTTTCATTTCCATACTCAAATTCATATATGCTACTTCAGTTAAGGGAAGTCGCATGTACACGCAACTGTGTTTAATGCAACTAGCGTATATCCAGTAAACTTATGATTCAGTTAATCCATTATATGTTGATATTTAATCAATGCATCAGAACTTCATTAACCATATAAACAGTAAATAGGTGCAGTAAAATAGAAAAGATCATCACACATAGGAAACACACATGAACACCATGATATAAGGTGGAAACCCAATGCGGGACAAAAACCACCTGCTGTTGTTTTCTTTAATATAAGAAAAACCTGTTTACAATCTTGTACTAGCGCAGACTCATACCAATACGCAGGCACCCACCTGCAGAAGGCTACAACCCCCTAGCTCTTGTACTAGCCGATGTATTTACTAGTACGTAGGCACCGGCCTACAAAAGGCTACAACCTTCTCTTTTCTTCCAGGGACCACATTTCATAAATTTTTAGACCGGATCCATCAATAACATCAAAGCACAAAATCAATCACCACTGTAGTACAACCATCAACTATATCTGCATCATCAATCTATAAATCACCCAACCACTGAATCACTGAAACCCTGTCCTCAAAACACAGTCACCGGAACATAGAGCAGAAACTAGAACTCTGCAACAACCACTTGAACCAACAGCAACTTCAAATATCAAATCTCATAATTTATATGCTACTTGGTTGTGTCAAACTAGCGTGTATACGTGCTTTCACCAAAGGGAACTAGCGTACAAATCTGAAAATAATTACTTATACCTTTGCTGCAATTTACTACTTCAGATATACACAGATCATCAAATATAAAGGATAAGCTATGCATTAGTATTCAAATCTGAACTAATCATGATCATACCATATAATGATAATGCATTTTAGTCTTCATGATCCCGGTCCATCAACCTTCATTCGCCACATAGGTGCATCCTTAGTAAAGCATCACATACCCATAACCTGCATATTAGATCTCACACTTCATC
Source organism: Pinus tabuliformis (assembly GCA_031772625.1). Taxonomy (NCBI): domain Eukaryota; kingdom Viridiplantae; phylum Streptophyta; class Pinopsida; order Pinales; family Pinaceae; genus Pinus; species Pinus tabuliformis. Next base: position 566,346,527 of record CM062818.1, on the reverse strand, counting down.
AAATATTCATCACTTGCACACCTTGCACTTTGGCCTAATGATCTTCTTCTCCTTATATAGGTTTAGGCCTCTCTCAATACCATGGTCCAAAACCACGTAGGACCAATACCTTGGACCCAATACCTGGGGTCAATATCTTGGACCAATACCAAAATACCATGGGCCAAATACCATAGACCAAAACTTAGTTTTCCAACATGTACGCGCCTTTACTTCTGTGAAAGTGCGTGTGTACTACATACGTGCCTTTTGTTCTGCTAACCCGCATGTATACGCTCCTTTATCACAGTGAACCTGTGTATACCTCTCTTTGATCATTAATTCTTTGTTATTTACCTGTTGTACTATGATTTTGCATCTGAGTGAGTTGCCATCAAGGACAACACCTATATCATACCTGTATCATAATGCCAACAATCTCCCCCTTTGGACTTGATGGCAACAACCACACCAATTCACTCTACCCCTTTGAGCAAAGGGCAGACCAAGATATTCTCTCCCTTGATATGCATTCTGATGTCCATACTCCCCCTGAGTACATGCTGAAGTCTTTGATTGAGCTCCCCCTTTGTATGTACTAAATCATCCATGCTCCCCCTGAACATATGCAAGGTCTGCAAAAGAATAACATGACTCTATACATACATTGCCAATGACCTTCCTATTAGGCTATTACCAAAGACTCATACATCTGTCTCCCAACCAAGTGGGGATATACCAAATTTGACTCATCCACCCAACCAAGTGGGGATATACCAAATGTTTATACATGAATGAAATAGAAATTATTACATCATCCTTCCCATGCAAGGTGGGGTTACAAATTACATCATATGACTCATGGATCTTTAAAAGAAATACATGACAAAGACCAAGGACTTAAACAAGACCATGCACCATATATGATCTGCACCATAAGCATCTGTCAATAATATCTAGACCTGTAACATGCAATACCATTCTCTTGACCAACCAACAATAAGTAGAAAGATGTATTATTTATCCATATAAGAATCATCATCAAAGACTTCTAACCATAATTCCAACAATGCATTATTCGAAGCATATTCTCCCCTTGAACCTGTGCCAACCATCATCAGGCTCCTTTTCTTGAGTCTGTCTCACTACTTTTTCTTCAGACCACCACATACGTGACTGTGCAGCATCTAACTCGCGTATATATGCGACTTTTCTTTATAAAATCTGCGTATGAAAATCGTAATACTGAAGTTTTACACTTTCAACTTCCCTTGGGTTTGTTATGTCTACAAACTGAGCTATGCCACATCTTTTTGACAATAATTCTATTATTTTCAATACTTGGGATTGTGATGATGTATGCTCCTCTGGGTTTGGTGTCCGAATTTTTCTCTTGCATTCCTTTAATTTTGTCCAAACTTGTTACACGCATAACATCTTACATGTTTCATATTCCTTTTATTGCAATCAATAGCTTTGTGACCAAACATATTGCAAGCAAAACAATATCCCTTAAAGTACCTGGAGCGTGATGATCTTTCTGTGTGATGGTTTTGAACCATTCTACTTCTACATCTGGCTACAACATGTCCAAATTTATGACATATAAAACATTCAACATCATTCCTTGAAGATAATAACCAACTATCATTTCCACAGTTAGGAGTAAAAGATTTTCTTTGAAGAATTTCTTTCCTTGGTAGTTGATGGGGTTGTCCTCTCATTTCCTTGTTGAGCATTTCAGATTTTTCATTAGAGTTTCTTGCCTCACCTTGTGAGCTAGATTCCCCTTCAACAGATTCATGAAAACCAAGACCAGTTTTGATGGTAGGAGACCTTTGACTACTAAGAATATTATCCAAAATCTTAGTACTGTCTTGAAATCGTAACAGTTTATCCTTTTATTCTAACTTCTCTTTTAAGAGATTTACCTCAACCTGATGTTGTTCTTTAGCTTTTCTTCCTTTTTCCACTTGTTGCCTTAATTCGAGAACTTCATGTTCTTGTTCTTCAAGAGTTTCTTCATTCTGCTTCTTTGATTCTTCAAGATCTTCCTAGAGAGAGGATCTTAGATTCAAGTCTCTAGATTGTTATGCTCTGATCATTTATTTCATTTCTTAATGATATCACTACATCCTGCAGCTACTCCCTTACTCTGGTTGCTGCCTCCAGTTGATCTTTTAATTTGGTAACTTCTTCTTTTTCTACGTCATTATTTTCATATGCCATGAGAAGTTTAATTTCCTGATTATCTTCATCACTATTGGACAAGCCATCATTATTATCATGGATATAATAGTTTCTATTACCTTCTTCAGACATCTTTGCTTTGTTATGAGGGCATCTAGCAGCATAATGACCAACTCTACCACAAGAAAATCATTTGAAAGGTAGCTTACCTTTGAACCTTTCAGATCCCCGTTGAAGCTTCTTGACAAAATCTACCTCGTATTCTTCTTCTGACATGTATCCTGATTCATTGAGTTTTTCTTTTTCTTTTTTTGATACTTTAAATGTGGCTTCTCTCATATCTGATGGTCCTCCTTTTCTCATTTCAAAAGAAGTTAAGATTCCGTGAAGCTACGTCATAGTGATATTCTGCAGATCCTGCTTTTCTTCTATGGCAGATACTTTGGGTTCAAATTTAGCAAACAAGGATCTCAAAAATTTCTCAACTAAGGCATCTTCCTTAATTTCTTCACCCAGATTCTTCATGCAATTGACAACCTCATCTATACGTAAGAAGTAACTAGCTATGCTTTCATTACTATGCATCTTAAGAGTTTCATACTGTATTCTGAGAGTTTGAAGCTTAGCATGTTTTACCTGAGAGTCTCCTTCGAAGCTCAGAATGATTTTGTCCCATATTTCTTTGGCTGTTTTGAGCTGCATGATCTTGACAAACTTTGATTTTGACAAAATTCCCAATAAAATACTAACATCTTTGGCATTGGTTTCATATTTCTTTCTACCTGCTATATCTGTAGGAATTGCTGACGGAAATGTATATCCTCCTTCCACGATTTCCCAAATATCCATTCCAAGCGGTTGTAGATAAGTTGTGGTTCTTATCTTCCAGTAAACAAAATTGCTCCCATCGAAGATTGGTGGTCTGATGGATCCCTCTCTTTCTTGATTACTCATGATGATGGATCTTCCTTCAAGCGATCAAGCTTCTTCTGAAGAACCTGCTCTAATACCAATTGTTGGAAATCATACTGAGAGGGGGGGTGAATCAGTATTTGAAAATCACTAACTTTTTCATTTCCATACTCAGATTCATATACGCTACTTCAGTTAAGGGAACCCGCGTGTACACGCAACTATGTTTAATACAACTAGCGTATATCCAGTAAACTTATGATTCAGTTAATCCATTATATGTTGATCTTTAATCAGTGCGTCAAAACCTTCATTAACCATATAAACAGTAAACAGGTGCAGTAAAATAGAACAAATCATCACACATAGGAAACACACATGAACACCATGATATAAGGTGGAAACCCAATGCGGGACAAAAACCACCTGTTGTTGTTTTCTTTAATATAAGAAAAACCTATTTACAATCTTGTATTAGTGCAGACTCATACCATTACATAGGCACCAACCTGCAGAAGGCTACAACCTTCTCTCATTCTCCAGCTTCTACTGGAAGGGAGCTACAACCCCCTAGCTCTTGTACTAGCCGATGTATTACTAGTATGTATGCGCTGGCCTACAGAAGGCTACAACCTTCTCTTTTCTTCCAGGGACCACGTTTCATAAATTTTCAGACTGGGTCCATCAATAACATCAAAGCAAAAAATCAATCACCACTGCAGTACAACCATCAACTATATCTGCATCATCAATCTCTAAATCACCCAACAACTGAATCACTGAAACCTTGTCATCAAAACACAATCACTAGAACATAGAGCAGAACCCAAAACTCTGAACAACCACTTGAACCAACAGTAGCCTCAAATATCAAATCTCATAATGTATACGCTACTTGGTTGTGTCAAACCAGCGTGTATATGCACTTTCACCAAAGGGAACTAGCGTACAAATCTGAAAATAATTACTTATACCTTCGCTGCAATTTACTACTTCAGATATACACAGATCATCAGATATAAAGGATAAGCTATGCATCAATATTCAGATATGAACTAATCATGATCATACCATATAATGATAATGCATTTTAGTCTTCATGATCCCAGTCCATCAACCTTCATTCGCCACATAGGTGCATCCTTAGTAAAGCATCACATACCCATAACCTGCATACTATATCTCACACTTCATCAGATATTCATCACTTGCACACCTTGCACTTTGGCCTAATGATCTTCTTCTCCTTATATAGGTTTAGGCCTCTCTCAATACCATGGTCCAAAACCAAGTAGGACCAATAACTTGGAACCAATACCTGGGGTCAATATCTTGGACCAACTACCATGGACCAAATACCACGGACCAAAACTTAGTTTTCCAACATGTACGCGCCTTTACTTCTATGAAAGTGCGTGTGTACGACATACGCGCCTTTTGTTCTAACAACCTGCGTGTATACACTCCTTTGTCACAATGAACCTGCGTATACCTCTCTCTGATCATTAATTCTTTGCTATTTACCTGTTGGACTATGATTTGTCATCTGAGTGAGTTGCCATCAAGGACAACACCTGTATCATACCTATATCATAATGCCAACATTGTCTCCCTAGAATAGAATGACCAAAAAAAATGCAAACTAGATATAAGAGAGACTATTCACATGTGTGAGTTTCAAGGGAGAAAAGAGAGAGTCAATGCATCTCCTTCTTCATCCTATTTGTCCTTCTTTTCATTCACTTTCCTTCCCAAAAGATGTCTTGTGTGATAGATGTGAATTACCCAAGTAGAGGAGATCGAATTTCTTTTATATAATGATCTGTCTTGGTTGAAAGGTTGTGTCTTTTTCCAGGGCCAACTTGACTTGGAGGGAGGTTTACTTGACAACTTTTGGAGCCAAAAATTACAATTCAAAAATTCAATTTTTTTTTTTATGTTTTTTAAGTTGCAATTGGACTTTGAGTCAAAATAAATCTTCTTTTGACTCTAGCATTCAAAATATGTTTTACAATAATCAATGCAAGTACATCAAGTGGCCAAATAAACATTATGAAGTGTTAGGCCTCTATACTACTAGTGTAACCCCTTATTGTTATTAGTACAACCCCCTTATTATATTGTTGTGCCCATGTAGTCCACATATTGTTATTATTGTGCCCCATAGAATCCCATTGTTATTATTATTGTGCCCTTACATTATTATTGTTATGTCGGCTCTGATTATATTATGATCCCTTTGACTCCTATATATAGAAAGGAGGTATTGTCATTTGTATCATCCAATAATTGTTCATTTGTGTAATGTAAGGTAGGTTTCCCCCTCGAAGAGGCTTATTTTGAAGGTGTTTATCTATCTTTTCTATCTTTTTGTGAGCTGGTTTCATAACATTTGGTATCAGAGCTTTGGATTCTAAGGTTTCGCTGCTCCAAACAGGTCATCGTGCAATTTTTGCTATAACTTTTTCGTTATGAAATTTCAAATGCTAAAACAAAAACCCATTTGAACCGAAATTGTTTTGCACCTCGAATTGAAATTTCCGAGCTTCTCTCGCTATATTTTCGAAGATATGATCTAAGGAAGTTAGGGTTTTTGAAAAATCCATAATTCCATATCAAACATGTCATCATGGAATTTTCACTAAAATTATTTTTTTGCGAAGGTTCAGAATCTAACATTAAAACCCATTTGAGCCGCAAATTTGATGAAGCTCGGTCCTGAATTTCAGGTCTTGTGTCGCTATATTTTCAGAGATAGAGTGCAAGACATTTAGGGTTTCGGCAGGCTCCTGAATTACATCTTAAACAGGTGACCTTGGGAAAATCCTAATAACTTTCTCTCTGAGCATCATATTGAAATCTTGTAAGAATTTGCAGAAAGTGGATGGACTGTCGTTTTTTTGGATCGATTTCAATTCCTAAGGTTGAAACAGTGACACGTGGCACTTCGTACAAGTGTGCTCTACAAAACCAATCTATAATCAAGTCATCGTGGGATATTTAACATAACTCTTCCTTGTAGAATCCAATCTTGATCAGACTTGTTGGGTTAGAAAGAGCACTCAGAGGGCTACTACAAGATGCCATTTCAGAACTTGGAGATCTGAAATTACAAAATTACAGTCATTTCAAGATCGAACTCCTAAAATCAAGAAAAGGCAATATGAGGAAGTTTGATGGCAAGGATCCAGTAAATTGGATACTACAGATGGAGCAATATTTTGATATACATGAGGTGCAACTGTTACAAAAGGTACATATTGCACCTTCATATTTATAATCGAGTCAATTTTTATGGTATAAAGGGCTTTGTTCTCGTAAACCACTTGTTACGTGGTCAATTTTCACGGAGGAAATGATAGCACATTATGAGGATAGAAAGAGAAACACCTTCTTTAGCCAAATTATAAATCTCAAACAAAAGTGTTCAATGGCAGAGCACATTGAGGACTTTCAAAAATTGAATATAAGGGAAAATGATATTCCAGAGAAGCAGAGGATTGATGTCTCCATAGCGACTTTAACGAATAACATTCAACATGAGGTTCATCTTTGGGAACCTGATTCATTGGAGAAGGCATTTAGGTTGGCAAGAAAAGTGGAAAGCAAAATTATGGCAACAAGGAAGTCTACCCCTTACAACTATAAAGATGGAAGTGTTTTTTCTCCTAGCGTTCCACAACTTATAAGGTTGACACCACAATAATTGGAAGAAAAAAGAGCAAAAGGGCTTTGTTACAATTGCGATAACGAATACATTAAAGGTCATAAGTGTGTTGAGAAGAAATTATTTTACATAGATTGTGAAGAGGAGGAAGAAAAGGATCAAGAAACATCAAAAGAAGAGGATATACACCAGGAACCAACCCCAGAGAAAGAATAAATGAATCCGACCACATCTTGTAAAGAATAGGAGAGAATTACCACTCCTAAAACTCTCAAGATAGGACATATCAAGAAGAAAAAGGTTCAAGAAGTGAAAGATCACATCGAGAAAGAAGAAATGAATCTAACCATATCTTGTAATTCATTGACCGGAATTACCACTCCTCAAACTATCAAGATAGAAGGACATATAAAGAAGAAAAAGGTAATAGTGTTGATTGATTCGGGCAGTACCCATAATTTTATTCATTGTAAGATAGCCAAGAAATTGAATTGCTTCCTATATCCAGCACCAGAGTGTCAAGTGATGGTTGCAAGTGGAGGAACCATAAATTGCTCTGGAAAGTGCCATAATATCAATCTATCCATGGGAGAATATGTATTGAATAGCCCAATTCTTTCCATTCCAATGCATAGTGTTGATGTTGTACTAGATGTCCAATGGCTACAATCCTTGGGTACAATAGCTTTTAATTTTCAAGAACTTCTCATGAAATTTTCTTCGGAAGGAAAGGAATTTGAATTAAGGGGTATCACAGGGAAACCGGGAAAGATAATCAGCTCTAACGGACTGACAAAGCTTCTAAAGAAAGAAAAACAAGGCATAATTACACAATTATGTTCGTTAGAGGTTCCCACATCAAAATCATCTATTTCTCCAGATCTCCAAAAAGTCTTGGATAATCATTCCAAGGTATTGGAGACTCCCAAAGGCCTCCCACCTATTTATGATCATGATCATTCTATTCATTTGATTCCAGGAAGTGTCCCTCCAAACATCAGGCCTTACAGATATCCCTATGCCCAAAAGAGTGAAATTGAATGTATGGTTGCAGAAATGTTAGAGGCTGGTATAATTCAACCTAGCCAAAGTTCTTTCTCTGCTCTAGTAGTATTGATGAACAAGAAGGATGGGTCATGGTGCATGTGTCTGGATATAGAGAGCTCAACAAACTCATTATTAAAGATAAATTTCCCATTCCTGTCATTGATGAAGTATTGGATGAATTGCATGGATTAATTTACTTCACCAAGTTGGATCTTCGTTCACGATATCATCAAATAATAATGAAGACTGAAGACATTCTGAAAACAAAATTATTGAAGAAATATGCATTTTCATGGACTCCAGAAGCAATGAAAGCCTTTGAACATCTTAAAGAGGCAATGTGCCAAGCACCGGTCTTAGCTACACCAGACTTCACAAAACCTTTAATGTGGAATATGATGCATCAGGAAATGGAATTGGTGACGTTTTAACGCAAGAAGAAAGACCCATTGCTTTCGAAAGTCGTCCAATCAAAGAAAATTATTTACACAAAGCTATTTATGAGAAGGAAATGTTGGCAAGACTACATACACCTAAGAAATGGTGACCTTACATAATGAGAAGATCCTAGTTCAAAAAATATTGCCAGAACTTGACGAGGAAGGAAAAATCATATTGGAACCTGGAGCAGTCATAGAAACGAGAACCTGAAAACTATGAAATCTATCAATTTCAGAGTATCTCATCAAGTGGAAGAACTTACCCGCTGAAGATTCCACATGGGAGGACAATAATTTTATACAGAAGCATCCATAACTACTCAAGTGTTGAGGACAACACGTTTTGAAGGAGATGGGTGTGTTAGGCCCCTATACTACTAGTGTAACCCCTTATTATTATTAGTGCAACCCCCTTATTATATTGTTGTGCCCATGTAGTCCCCGTAGTGTTATTATTGTGCCCCATAGAAGCCCACTATTGTTATTATTGTGCCCTTACATTATTATTGTTATGTCAGCTCTGATTATATTATGACCCCTTAAACTCCTATATATAGAAAGGAGGCCTTGTCATTTGTATCATCCAAGAATTGTTCATTTGTGTAATGTAAAGGAGGTTCCCCCTCGAAGAGGCTTATTTTTAAGGTGTTTATCTATCTTTTCTATCTTTTTGTGAGCTAGTTTCATAACATGAAGACAAATCATAGTTACAAATCCAACACTCCATCTTAACTAGGGAGGTATTCATAATCACTATCATAGGTGTTCTTAAGTTGACAAATTTCTCTAAGAAAAGGTTATCTCAAATCATAATCATCCAGCATCAGCATTGTTAGTTACCATATTCAGGGTGGTATCAAACCCATGGAAATATCATCAACATATTCGGACCCACTCCTCTAGAGTGATTAGTCTTCATGGCCTCTCCCTAGGCCAAAATTTTGAGACCTCAACTATCTAGCGCTCACTCACCCTTCTTGGTGAGCGCTCTGGGCCAAGACCTCACTCAACCCCTCCTGGTTGGTGATCGGGTCTAGATGTTGAAAGGACCTCACTACACCCTTCTGAGATGTGATCAGGTCCAGGACCTCACTCAACTCTTCCTTGGATGGTGATTGGGTCTAGATGTTAAAGGACCTCACTACACCCTTTCTGGTGTGTGATCGAGTACATAGACCTCACTACACTCTTTCCTGGTGTAAATTCAGGTCTCCTCCAAGAAGCTCTCTCTCAACTCTACCCATCAAGCACTTTGGGCCTCTCAGACATTACATTCATCATTTACAACCAAAATAAATCACCCTAAGTCTTAATCAATGGAATAAATTGGGTGGTTCACAGCTTGTCTAACATCACATATTGTATTTATAAATTTAACCATCTTGTACAATCTCAAATGTTCTCCCCCATAATTAGGAATGGTGGTATATGAAATGTTCATTTGCAAGAATTCTCCAAGCTTAACACACCAAGATCTTGACAGTAGCATACTAAACTTGGGAGGGATGTCTATGACTACTATATCCATCACCGCACTTTTTATAGGGATTTGGGGCTAAGGTCACTACCAAATGTTTAATAAATCCCAAACATTCCACCTTCTTGGAATCAAAAGTGTATAGGTCACGATAATGTATTGTCACCTGCAATTGTAGCTAATCCATAATTGTTTTTGGCATCATATTATGGGATGCACCAGAATATAACACATAATTATAAAGAAAAAAATCATGGATCTTCAAAGTTACACAAAAAGGAGGACCACATTCATGTTGAACATCATGACTTGGACCAAAAATAATAGAACGTTTCTCATCTTGCAAACCGATCACATCACCCTCAGAATCCACACTTGAAGATTGGATCCATTTATACACTTGTTATTTATAGCTAGGATTTAATGCTAATTCTAATAAAGGAATGGGAATTTTAACTTTTTCTAGCTCCTTTTCTACAGTAAAAGAAGAAGATTTTTTTCTACTTTTGATTGATCTTGTGTTTGAGACTATTGTAGTGAAGATGAATCTTCTGAAATATTGGCACATAAAAAGTAACTTTCTTAGGTTGTCTAACTAGATTTTGTCTTGGCCTTAAATTATATCTTTTATTAAGTTCAGCAATTAAAAAATTTGAAAAAGCTTGATATTTAGAGACTTAAAAAGATTCTACATGTTGGACTAAAGATTGATTATGGTTCACATGAAAAATATTACCCTCAAAAGGCTAAATAGCAAAACATCTGCAACTTGTTTTATTTCCTCGATATCTTGATCATCAATCATTAGTGGAGGTTGAATTTGTTGGTATGTGTCAGGTCTTTCTCTCTGTAGAATATAGGGTTGAAAATGTCTTCTGTAAGGTCCTGTAGGTCTGTTCACATTTTTTATGTTTGTCTAGGTTGAGTTTCAATTATAGAGATTTTGTTGGACAGGTTTCTCAATATTCTTGTGATCTCATCAAATTTTTTATCCTCTACCTTAGTTTCTGATGAGGAACCATCTTTTTCTTTTTCCCTTAACTTTCTCTATGCCTTCTTAGTTTTTTCTCTCAATTTCCTTTATGATTCTCTATAAGCCTCAACCTCAATTTCATCTGTCTGAATATTTTCTAAGGTGGTTGACTTTCTTTCTTTTAACATTAATGCAAAGTCATCATCAAAAGCTTTAGAAATTATCACTTTAGCATAAGTGGTTGATGACTTAACATCTGGTGGCATTTTATTGTATATTGTGTTAAGCCTTTTAATAAAATCAAAAATTAACTCATCAAGATTATTATTTTTTTGTTTCGAACTCAATCAAATAGTATACATGATCCTTTTTAATTCCCCATTTATTAATGAAGATGTATGTTAATTCCCTCCAGTTAGGAATTTAATCTAGTTGCAATTGTTTGAACCATATCCTGACATCCCCTTCTAAAGATTGAACAAATAACCTCATGTATACATCTTCATGTTCAATGTTAAGCTTATCCGCAAAATCTAAAAAGGATGAAAAATGATCTTTTGTTGTCCATCCAATTTCTCGTTTCAACTTTGGTAAGTGCTTTAAATATCCATCAGGAAAAGAATTTAGAACACTTGGTAATCTCAAAGGAGCATATCTTGCATTCACAAATGGTCCAATTCCAACCATGGTTTGTTATGGAATAGAAAAAACAGGTTGCTTATAAGATTAAGGATTTTTGGAGGTTGTTTCTTTAGGGTTATGTGCTTCTTTGGAGATTGAGGTTGAATAATTTATTTTTTGATATCATGAATGAATATTTGTTGATCTCCAGATGCAAGGGGATTAGAATAAACTTTAATTTCCTCTTCAGGATGATCAAAAAAAAAGGAAAGGTATGAATAACAGTGAATATAAAATCTCTTGGTATAAGTTTAGGTAGTTGTAAATCAAGTTCAGCTTCCAGATCGGATGATTCTGAAAGTGACACAGTAAGTTAAAATTATTCAAGTTGCTCAACCAATAGAGCACTCTGTAAATCTATTCCCTTAGAAATAAGATCTAATACTTTTGAAGGTAAATCAAGAAAATCATGAGGTATTGGGATTTTTTCTGGTTGATTAGGTTGTGGAACTAACTCAGGTGGAATAGAAGAATATAATGCTTCAAGTTTGTGTCTGAGAGAAGCAATCTGAACAAGTCTATCTAGATTTGGTAATGGTGCAAATAATTCAGGATCAAAATGAGATCTGGTATGCCTCTTAGGAGCCAAGTTTCTAACCAATGGAGTATGTCAGGTGACAAATTTTAGCCTAGAAACTTCTTATTCACTATTAAGAGGAAATTTTGTTGTCCTAGGTAAAAATATCTTCAAAACTTGTTCCATGGAACGAAACCTATCTAGTTTTGTATCTTTGTAGACAGACCTTGGCTAAAGAATGGTGCCAAAGCATCAATTATGAGGGGTATGCATGGAATGGAAGATCCAAAGATACAAATGCTTCTTTATGCTTATAGTGCTTATTCCTTAAGATCAATCAAAGTATTGGTGCTCCATAATAACAACATACAATCCTTATAATTTATTTGAAAGAAGAATTAAGAAGAAATTAGAAGATAAAATGTCCTCCCTAAATACATAATCGTATAAGATGGTAAGAAACGTCTAGATGAATCTCTATAGTGAATGAAAATACATCTAAGTATAACATAGAAGCAACAATTTAATGATTTATGGGTGACCAATTAAACAAATTGCTCAATCTTTTACTCAATATAAAAAATAAAATTGCATTAAGGATGTCAAGGAGGTTGATACTCAACCTAACCCTTCCTAATGTTCTAAAAACTCTCAAATGTATGCGGAAAGATATTATGAAATCGTTGTAAAACACTCACAAGTACAGAAATGTTGCACAAGTAGAAACCAAAACCCTTTCATTATCCTCAATTTGAAAGTATTAAAGCAATACTACAAAAAAATTCTCTGGGTATCAAACTTTTTTCATTCAAAAATAAAAGTATATATAGAGTGCTTTACAAAATATCCTATCCTCTAAAGGATTTACATCAAAAATAATTATTTATCCAAAAATTTGGATAATGTTTAAACAACTTTGACTAAGAATATAAAAAATGCTCCAAAAATGTCTCCAATTGTGCTTGATTGTTTCATTTAGGTTCAATGTATTTGAAACTACTCTATTTTTGTTGCTTGAAACCCTCATTCACTTTGATCAATTGATGATATGTTGCATTGATAAGTTGAACTTATCCAACTACTTTGACTAACAGTTACCACTATTCATCTATTGGGTAACTGAGATCAATCATTTGTCTATATGATTCATCTACCTCAGTATACTTCTCAAAATAAGGTTTTACTATGAATAAATGTTTGACTTCGTAGCAAATGAAAAGATCATGAACTAACATCTGAAGTAGATTTTGACCATTGATTTCTCCCTTGATTCCATCAAATTTTGACCTCTCCAGCACTTCCATGTTCAATAGTATTTGATATTGCTCCTCTGTCACCATTTGACCTTGTGCATTCTTGAAAGAGGGAAGACCCCTTTGCTGCAGAATAGAAAATTTCCTATAAAGTTTATTAATTTGTACTTGTAAATTTTCACATTCCCTTTTGTCTTTAGCATCAGGTTTTTCTTCATTAGAACTTTTCTAGTTTGAATTATTTATTTTGTTCTATCTTCAATCCCAATTCTTCATTCTCTTCTCTAGACTTTGTGTTTAGAGCTTTAATGATTTGGCTTGCCTGTCCAAGTTTGTTTCCCAATTCTGTTTTGATTTCATCAATGGATTATTCTTCCCCTTCAAGCATTTCTTCTTGCTCTAAAATAATCTCAATAGATCAAGACCAAATGTTTGATACAGAGGACATAATCTCCATCTAGGTTTGTTCTTTGGACTATGATAAACATTGAACACTGTTAGAATTACTCAAATAATGTTATAATTTCTTTTCTAAACTTGAATTATTTTGTATTTGGACAACTAAAGCATTATTTGACTTGATTTTATTATGTTTTGCTCCATTCAACTTTTCTTTTAATTTTTCAATTTCAATGTTCTTTAGGGAAAGAGAAGATAATGCTTCAGACAATCTTTCAGTACTGTCATCTCCTGCTAAAATTGTCTCCGCTGATGGAATCACTGTACTACTAGTTTCTTCTTTCTCTCTTAAAAATTCCTCCTTCTTTACATCCATCTTTTGTATTTCCAAATTATGTTCAATTATAAAGGACAATAAAGATTCTTTTTATTTCTCTAATTCCTCTATTTCCTATGTTTATGGATGCTATGTTGTGGGGAGCGTCAACCTTTTTCTGAGTGCATGAATATTTTCATTCCTGTTTTTAATAATCTCTGGAGCTACATCAACATTTTTGGGATCCAAACCTAATTTGATCGCAAGATGTTCTAGTGATTTGATCTTAGTGTCCTTATCTAGAGAAGAGGTATTTTCCATTTTAGGTTTTGCAATAGTATTATTTAAAGAATTATGCAATTTTGATAGGTCGAAGGCATAGCTAGTGAGAGTATAATAGATCATCTCACCAGTTTGTATGTGCAAATCAATCTGATCTATAGTATGGATTTGTTTAGGATTGAAAGAAAGAATAGATGTTTTGTAGCAACTTTAGGCCCAAAAATCATAGGTTCAAGAAAAGTTAAATTAAATTCACCTTTTTCAATGTCAAGAGTTGAAAGCAACCTATTCTTCGTGAAATAAATTTTCTTCCAAAACTTGGTATACGTTATTTCCTTCAAAGACACGTTCTTTTTCTTCATTTCCATTAAAAACTCAAAAAAAATGCTTTGGTTAGAAGAAGAAGAAGGGGAAGATTGTTCTGTCACTGGATCCATTTCTTGCATTCTAAAAATAGGCTCACCTGAAAGGACCGTAGTAATTGGTGAAGAAATATCATAAGACACAGTTTCTGACATTGTTCCCTCTCCATTATTTGCTTTCTTCCTCTTATATACTCTGAACCGGTCCACTTTTTATTCTGATACACTTTGAATTGTCTTATTGAGCTCTTTTTTCTTCATCTCAGGTGTAGCTAATACCTTTGGTCCCATTGATTGTTCCATTGATTGTTCCTCTGCCAACTCTTGTAGTTTGTTTTCTTGCCAGATTTCCTTATTGACACATTTTTCTACTTCTGCTTTAGATACATGAAAATAAGGTGGATATTTTTGCTGAAGTCTAATGGTTGATATCCTTCCAAAGGGGATCATATGGCCAAACAATCGCCAATCTAAATTTCATTTGCACCAACAATTTCTCCACCGCTTTATCTGTTGATCTAAAATTTACCACAAATGGCCCTACTTGTTCCTTTAGCTTAAACAAAGTTTGTTTCCTTCTTGGCATAAAATGCAATTGATTTACATTAAGGCTTTTTCTAATGAATTCAAGACAAAAATATGCATAAACACTGGCAATTGATAGGGTGGAAGTTCACATCCATATAACCTAATTTCTGTAAAATCTTCGTACAAATACCAATTACCAAGCTTTGTTTGTTCACTAATCTGCATAATCATTTTGATTTCTAGTGAAATTATGGGAGGACTATCACAAATTAACAAACAGTAACAAATATGAACAATTTTTTCTACAAAAACAGTAAAAGAAAATTCCTTAGAATTCCTTCTAACCAATGAAGTCTAATGAATCACAAACCACTCATTTCCTTGTAGATTCTGCTTCTGTAATTGTATTGGAAACATATCTGACTTATAATATAAAAAAATAAATAAAAATAAATAAAAACTAGAATAGACTGATACTTAATTGCTTTCTCAACCTTAAATTTAAGAAACTGGTCATGAATGGCTTCAGAGATAAACTGGCTAAAATTGAATGAGATTTCTAGCTTTTTGCTTGGGCAAAAAGTTGACAAAAAAACTAGAACTACTTCATCCACTTCTTCATCACTTTGGTATCCTAAAAGGAAGCACAAAATAGATATAATTTGTCTTGAAAATTCTAGAGACATTGATGAGGGGTAAGGCAAACTATGAGTGGGAATACCAGTTCTTTTAGGCATGAATAATTCAAAAATAGAAGCTCTTCTTTCAAATGTTAATTTCTGATAGATTTCCAAGAGGATTTCACTAGAGAATGGATGTAGACAATTGGGAATAGATATACACAAATCTTTTAGTATGGACTCATAGTTTACATAAAACAAGGTTTCACCATATTGAGCAATTATGGCCTTTTCACTAGGTAGGTACCTATCTGCTCACCATACTACGAATTCTGGAAAGGGATGAGTATGAGGGAATATAAACTGGGGTAAAAATTATTCCCATAGAGAGAATTCATCCTTGATATCCTTAAATATTTGAAAAGCCCAACTCTAAAGTTGATACAAGTCAAATTCTGATTTTGTATCCACTATTATGCTTTCCCGATCAACTAAAGTTAGCTCATCAATGTTCAATGTTGCGAAAAAGGAGACAGTTTTAGAACGAGCTTGGGTTTATTTTCCTTTAACTGAGCTCATTTTAAAATGTAAATGGATGTCTAGGAACATAGTTACCTATAGAATATAAAGTGTTGAACTCCTAAATCTTTTCTCACAATCAAATGCAATTCTACACTCTGATTTTCTACAACGGGCAAATGAAGGAAAGGTAAAAGAGTGAACAGTGCTGTTAAATAATGGCAGGAGTGGATATATACGAAGGATTACGAGAAAAGTGATATGAATGTTTGAATGCAATGGGAATATATGTATTAAATGGTAAACGGTCAAATTGTTTAATAACAAGAAATGACGATAAAAATGGTCGATGTGAAACTACTTATGGTCAAATGGTAAATTTGTCGAAGATGGTTGGTGGTGGAAACCGGAAATGGTTTTGCACAGGGGGTAGGGGTGGGGCGGGGGGGGAGTATGCGGTAGCCGAGAAAGGGTGAGGGAGGTGCGCAACATACAAGAGACAACCATGTAACAAAATTTGTTTCAATAAAATAATTTTTTACCCCGCCCCCCAACCCCACATCAAATGTCGAGAAAGCGGGGGGGCGCACAATAAAATAAGAATTGTATATTACACAAGGACAAATCGCTACCAGTGAAAAATGCACAATGTTTAGTGGGTGTGCGATAAGACATTTATTCAAAAACAAATCAAAAATAAAAAAATATGCAGCATTATAATATTGTGCATAACTTTATTACAAAGTGCATGTAAAATAAATCTGTTTGCCCTTTCTCAATAAAAAAAAAAATGATTTTTTTATTGCAACAATAAAATGCTACAATATCGGCTCCATATGGGGACTTCTTCCCCCTGTGGGATGTAGAGAACATGCACATCCATGTGCCTTCTCCTCGTGCTATGGAGTGCATGTCATAAGAAAATCACACATGCTCTAGAAACATAAATCACACTGATTATTTACAATAAAAATCAAAGAAACTTGTTCAGTATTGAATGTAGTGCCTCAAATACTTCCCATTGAATGGAAATGAGAAGTATTTTCCTTCCAGGTTTTAAAAAATGAAAGTATTATTCCCTTTGACCTCTGCAATCTTTAAAGGACCCAACCAAAAATTGTCAAACTTTCGATGTTTGCCTTTATCCTCTCTCCTTGTATCCCATCTAGGTACTACATCTCCTTGCTTGAAGTCTCTTTATCTGGCTTTCCTATCAAATAAAAATTTTATCTTATCTTTATAGTGGAGAATTTTGTGTTAAACTTCTTCTATATCTTGGTTAAGTTCAATGATCTGATTGATTATTTTTTTAAAATCATCTGTCTCTTCATAAGAGTCTTGCAATATTTTCATCCTGGAAAAGCTAATTGAGTTGGAAAAATGGATTCAGTTCCATAAACCAATTGAAAAGGAGATTTAGCAGTAGCTCTTTTACATGAAACTTTGTTTGCCCAGACTACATATTTCATATGACTATCCCAATGGAAAAATTCAATCATTTTTATAGAACTAAAAGTTTTGGCATTAACTGTAATTCATTCTCTTGGACAACCAAATATGGATAGAATATTTTCTTCAATAAATTTCATAACTACATAATCAGTTGTGGTCTGATAGGGATAGCTTCTACCCATTTTGTTAAATAGTTCGTTGTTTCTAGGATCCACCTATGTTGATTTTTGGACATGGGATTTATTTCACCATTAAAATCTAAACCCCTTTGTAGAAAAGGAGCTTCTATTAATACAGGAAATAGAGGTAAAGAAGAGAGTTTTTGTTTACCTACGAAAATTTGGCAAGGAATGGAAATTTGGACCTTTAAACCAACTTGAGAAAATAGTTTCGACCAATAGAATCCTTCTCTCAATATCTTGTGTCTAGTTTCCCTCCAAGCATAGTGACCTCCACAAAATCCATCATGAAACTGCTCAATCACTCCCTCTGTCTCACTTTCAGTAAAGCATAGCAAAAGAATATTCAAAGGATCTTTCCAATACATATTAGCATTGATTATACAATATTTCATAGATTTGAATGTAAGAGATATACATTGATTCTTTGTGAATTCAGGAGGACATCTAAAATTCTATAAAAAATGAATAATATCCTTATACCAATCTGATAGCATAAATTTGTCATCAATGTGCAAAGGAAGTCCGTGTGGAGCTGGACTAGAAGAGGGTTCTTGTGGATTCTTCTTCCCTTCATCAAGAGAAGGTTCTTGTGTATTATTCTGTGAAGTTGCATTTGAAAGTTGCATAATTGAATTAATACCCAATACTTTTCAATTTGATTATGCTAGCAATTTAACCTCAATCATTGTCCTTTCACTAGATTTGTTGGTTTGATGTCCAAATCAAACTCTAGAATTTTGTCTATCCACATTCCCTTTTCCCCCTCTATATCAGCTTGAGTCGGTACTATTTTTACTAGATTGTTGGGTACATATATTTTTATTTTAGAATGTAGTACATAGGTTCCAAAATCATTCAAAGCTTGAACTAAATCATAGGCTTGTTTTTCAATCATATCATACTTTATTTTTGCATCCCTCATGACTTTACTAAAGAAATAAATTGATAGCTCACACTGATCTTCATTCTTTTGTAGTAAGACAACTACTAATGTGGTATCTCATGTAAAAGAGAAAATACTAAAGGGATTTGAGTAGTCTGGATTGGATAACGCTGGTGCTTCTAGTAGTGTATTTTTTATTTGCGAAAATACAAATCTAGATTGTGCATTCCATTTAACTTCATGATTCTTCTTGAGCATATCAATGATGTCCTTTACAATTTCAGTATAATTAGCTATGAATCTTCTTAAGAAAATAATATTTCCTAATAATGATTGAATCTATTTCTTTGTTCTGGGAAAACTGATTAAATGAATGGCTCATACTATTATAGGATCTATTCTAACTCCTTCCTTCTAAATGATGTGTCCCAACAACTTTCCTTCCTTCACGACAAATATTGACTTTTTGGGATTAAGAGGAATCCCAAACTTCCTATACTTTTCAAAAACTTGTTTTAAGTATTTAATATGTTGGGAATATGATTCAAAAAAAACAGTAACATCATCGAGGTAAATAATCATGAATTTATTTGTCTCTCCAAGAAAATCCAAGTCCATAGCTCTCTGGAAAGTTGCTCCGGCATTTATTAAGCCAAAAGGCATCTTGGCATACATGAATGTACCCCAAGGTATTATAAAAGTTGTTTTACTTCAATCATCTTCATTGACTAATATCTTATTATATCCCTAAAAGCCATCCAACATTGAAATCTTGTTTGATCATGTTAAATTTTGAATTAGATAATCCATCTTTGGTGAAGCATAATCATCCTTCAAAGATAGTTTATTTAGATTCCTAAAATAAACAAACAACCTTATCTCTAAATTATTTTTCCTAACATGGACCAAATTTGCTATCCAGTCAGAATATCTTATAGGAACCATAATTTTTTCATCAAGCAATTTCTTTTCCTCTTTTTCAATTACTAGAAACAAGATTGGATTAAATATTCTCAGCTTTTCATTGAATGGTTTGGCCTATAGTTTTAAAGGAATCTTATGTTTAATGATAGATCTATCATATGTTTTCAGGTCTTCATACCTCCATGCAAAAACATCCTTGTATTGTTTGAACAATTCAATTTCTTTATCCTTAACTTCTTGTGACAGTGTCCCTAAAATTTTGATGTTTTTTATTCCTTCTATAGTGTCAATATTGCATTCTTGTACATCATCTTCATGGGGATTTAGTAGTGAAAAATTAGGAACATCATTTTGATCAAATAATATTTCAAGGGGAACTAATACTTTTGGAATGTGATTATTAGATAACTGAATAATATCATGATCTGTTATGTTCAGCTTGAAATCCATATCCTAATCAGATTAACTTTCATGTACTTCTTCATCATTTTCCTCATCAATATGTAAATATGAAAAATATTCAATTGCTTGCAAGAATTTCTTCAACGGTTCATTATTTTTGAATACTTTCCAGTTCTTCACATTGTTTGGGATAGAGGGTCTATATCTAACTTCAACTTGATATTGCAACTGGAAAGAATCTGGAATTTTGAAAGTATTGGTTGAAACTGCCAGAGAATCTGACTATACATTGTCCTCCCTTGGTATAGCTATAATGTTGAAAGTTTGAAAATAACTTTATATGCAATCCCATACCTCATTCCTATAAGCTTTCAACCTGGGATGTTTAGTCTGACAAGAGTTCCTAACTTGTCTCAGCGCTAATTTTAAGTCACCAAACACTGATAATCTTTGAACTTTCATTTTCTTAGGTAATTCCAATCCAACAATTAATGCTTCATATTTTGCTACATTATTGGTGACCTCAAATTCTAGTTTGAAAGACTAATTGATAATTTTATTTCTGGTGAAATCAAAACAATTCCAGCTCCAGATCCATATCTAGAAGAAGCTCTATCAAAATACATTTTTTAAATATCATTCTGTTAATTTTAGGTATGTTCTATGCTTAGAGTAATTTATTTAAATTTTCACAGTTAGCTCAATAACTTTTCCAGATTAGCAATCACATCAACATTAAAGTAAACTGCAGATAGAACATAAACATAAATTGCAGAAGACAAGCCAAGACAAGAGGACACAAGATGTGGCGCTAGCCAGCGTCAAACCCAAATGTGAGGAAACCCTTGACCAATTCTTCTTATATGTTCTTCAATAGTTCAGCAGAGAGAGAGAGATAGTACATTTACAACAGAAGTCAACACTTTGACTTATCTAGATAAGAGCATAGATCATCTCTAAGAAGATGATACATGAGATCAGTTGAAGACGTGCTACTTCAACTGATTCTCCAAGGTGACTCCTTCACCTATCGTTGTGCTGCATTCCGTCATCATGCTGCACCTCACCACGCTGCACCCATCATCACTATGTTGCATCTCATCACGCTTCATTAATCAGGACTGTACCCATCACTGTATTGCATTATGTTTCATTGTTGCACCATGTTGCCATACTGAAATATGTGTCGGTTGCATATTGCTTGCTTGTTGTCCCTTGCTTTCTTGTTGTCCCTAGCATGCTTGTTGTCCTTAGCATGCTTGTTGTTGCATGCTAGCTGTAACATTGCATGCTTGGTGTATTTGCTGCTAAGTACCATACAATTATCCCAATGTTAGTTAGTTGTCCCTTGCATGCTGCTCTCCTTCGGAGATAGATGCTCTGGTTGTTCCGGCAATCCCTAGAAGTTCCGCCAGTTCTGGCTATTCCCAGCAATTCCGGTAATTCCCGACAGTTTTGACAGTTCCGACAATTCCAGCTATTCCCAGCAGTTCTGCCAGTTCCAGCAATTCTGGTTATTCCCGGCAATTTCAGCTTCTGCCCTCTATGTCAGCTTCCCATCTGTTCTGATAGTTCCCGACAGTTTCGGCAGTTCCAGCAATTCCGGCTGTTCCCGGCAGTTCCAGCAGTTTCGGCAATTCTGGCATTTCCGACTATTCCCAGCGGTTCCGGCTTTTCCCAGCAGTTCCCAGAAGTTCCAACTTTTTCCCTCTACATCATTTTTCCCAGCTGTTCCGACAGTTCCTGGCAATTCCGGCTATTCCCAGCTGTTCCGACAGTTCCGGCTATTCCCGACAGTTCTGGCTTCTGCCCTCTGGATTAGGGAAACGTTATCCCTTAGGATCTCTCCTCCTACTAAAACCCAAAGACAAGTAGAAAGGAAGACATCCCAAGTGTGTTGAAATTACTTGAAGGCCACCTCTATTTATACTAAAACGTTGAGCACAAGTGGGTTTATTTGGTTGCTGGCCGACCTTGACGAATTGTCCCATAACACAAAAAAATTCATATCTCCATGAATACTTATCGAAATCGGATGATCTTTAGATCAATCCTACACCTCTCAATGAGAGGGATCCAAGAAAAATATCAGCGTCCATTAATAAGATGACCCACATAGAGTTTGGCCCTAGTTGCCAATTTTAACACTCCCTCTCAACTAGGGAGAACTCCATCCACTGATCCATATGTCTGACTATACTATCTCTGCTATCAATGCCCTGCACTGCTCTACTCTGCTGAACCATGAAAAAGAAGAATTGATCGAGAATGCCTCATACCATTCTCTACTGACCTGAAATCAGTTTCATCTGAAGAGAGTGTGTCACATCACTCTTACTGGCCCGAAGTCAGTTTTATTGATCCAAAATCAATATCATAAGAGAGTGTCTCAAACCACTCATACTGATCCTAAATTAGTTTCATTGATCCTAGATTAGTCATCCTAGCATAGGGAGTATGGTAGATACATCGATGCATCCATCGATATTACTACTATGGTCCCTAACCCCATTTCCCTGCTCATTGATCAGATGAGAGGTACTTCCCATGAGTCCTAGACTGCATGGGTAGGATGCCTCGACAGGAGAACTAATCATCATGTCCATAGGAGAACGAATCATCCTCCCCCACAGTCACCACGGGAGAACTAATCATCCCGACCCACAAGGAGAACTAATCATCCTGTTTCACAGTTGCCACGGGAGAACTAATCATCTTGGCCCACAGGAGAACTAATCATCTTGTTCCACAGTTTCCATGGGAGAACTAATCATCTTGGCCCACAAGAGAAGTAATCATCCTGTTCCACAGTTGCCATGGGAAAACTAATCATCCCGACCCACAAGAGAACTAATCATCCTATTCCACAGTCACCACGAGGTATCATAGGGAAGGTTGAACCTGTCATCCTGTACATAGCGCTCCACCAGGGGAGGGTGAGTCGCCCTGTGGTCGTATGTTGCTCCAGTAAGTACCCCAAGCCCCCCAGAGCTCCCAGAGCTCAATGCATGCAACATGCAGGACCCTTATAAGAAGGTCTCTCAACGACTCCAAGTCGTTTGAGGAAGTCACAGATTTGACCTTTCCCAGGGCTTTGACAAAATGTTTGCGACCTGTACATCAGTCTCAATGCGATGGAGCCTCCTCGCTCATCAATTTACCATATCCCAGATAAGGCAGTATCTGATGTCTATCTACTGGAGTAATTATCGAATATGGGAGTCCTCAATAATCGAATCCCCCCTCTGGTTGTCACAAAGAATCACAGTGGTATTCATCATGTGTACAAACAGTTCACTTGAGAGCTTCTGCAGCCATGCAGCTTCACAAGAGATCATACTCGTAGCTATGTATTCAGTCTCCACAGTGCTTATAGAAACTGACTTCTGCTTCCTGCTCATCCATGATATCGAAGGAGAATCCAAAGAGAACCAGCACTGAGAAGTTCTCTAGTGATCCTCCACACTGCTTGCCCAGTCAGCATTCGAATAATCATGCAGTTTCATATTTCCGGCAGTGTATCTCAATCCATGAGAGATTGTGCCCCGAACATATCTCAGAATATTCTTGGCACCAATCCAGTGAGGCTCAACCAAATATGAGCTCGCCATGCTAACTGCAAAACATATGTCTGGACGGAAGTTCACCAAGAACATCAACGCGAATGAGTTTATGAAACTCATACGCATTTCCCAAATTTGGTCCGACATCACTACCATATAACTTCTGAAAGTTAAGATCCTCGAGGTACTCACAAGCTTGCAGTTTATCATTCCACATTCGGAATCCAACTCCCTCGTACTTCTACAAATGAGAGTGTCTGCACCTGTCAAAAATAGGTCGTCCTCATAAGGTGTCGGTATGAGAGGTCTATCATCCACAACCTTCGGGTAATGGTTTGGATCGGTTTCACTCCTAGTGAATCTCAGCTTCATCAGATAGTTATCAATCTTCTCATACTACACCTGTGGTGTTTTGATTCAAGCCATAGAGGGCCTTCTTCCACCTGTATACATGAGATTCCCGATCATGAATCTCAAACTCCTCGGGTTGTTCCAAACCTGTGGACCTGCTGCATGAGGGGAATGGTCTCCTTATAAAATTTTCCTTTGGTACATCTTAGACATGTACCTTCATGCTCTTCTTGAATTCAGGCATCCCTATCACCATCTGACTCACATCGGGTAGGGCCCCATAGGTAGACCTCCAGTGTTATAGATGTGATATGTCAATTGACATGATCCCCAATGGACCATCCTACAATTTGATACAAATTGCCAACCCTGAACCCATGAGAAAAAGCATCTTTGAAAATTCTATTTTTTAACATGTACCTTTCCATCGATGAATGTCATCCTGAAACCTTTGACTTCCATTTCCGAGATGGACACCAGGTTCTTCTTGCGATTAGGTACATAAAAGAGATTCTTGTAAATGAATAGAGTTACCCTCATTCAATTGAGGGGTAACATTCCCTACACCCTTTCCGGGATAGGTGGCATCGACTCCAAGTATAATCCCACAGTTGTTTCCGTCTCTACCAAATTCGAGAGAGCACCCTTTTATCCAATGAGGTGCCTTGAAGCACTACAATCAATAATCCAGATTCCCAAAGAATCTGAAGGAGAGGGCCAACATAAGATAACCCTTCTTTATCTTATCAAAAACAACATTTGATTCTTCATAACTGGGGTTCCTTGCTTTCTTTGAAGAGTCGGCCATTTCCTTCATGACCTGCATTACCTGTCATTCCTTTGATCATTGAAGATGTCCCTGGAATGATTGTTATCTTCATCAAGAGATGTGTCTCTGCCATTCGAACACTCCTTCGTATGATGGTCGAACTTATTGCAACCAAGGCATCTGCCTTTCCTTCCACCCTTAGATCCGGACTTCCCAATGAAGTGATCTTTAGGTAGGCCATAAGAAACTTCCGCTGTGCCATTCCGATAATATTCTCTGCTTCAAATTCACCCTCGGTGAATTTGAAATCCACTGATCCTTTTGTCCTATCCCAACTGTCTTCGGTGTTTGCTCTTTCACTCTTACTTGGGCATTATCTTCACCTCAACTCTGATACCATGTTAATTTTAGGTATGTTCTATTCTTAGAGCAATTTATTTCGATTTTCACAGTTAGCTCAATAACTTTTCTAGATTAGCAATCACATCAACATTAAAGTAAATTGCATATAGAACATAAACATAAATCGCAGAAGATAAGCCAAGACAAGAGGACACAAGATGTGGTGCTAGCCAGGGACAAACCCCAATGTGAGGAAACCCTTGATCAATTCTTCTTATATGTTCTTCAATAGTTCATTAGAGAGAGAGAGATAGTATGTTTACAACAGAAGTCAGCACTTTGACTTATCTAGATAAGAGCATAGATCATCTCTAAGAAGATGATACATGAGATTAGTTAAAGACATGATGCTTCAACTGATTCTCCAAGGTGACTCCTTCACCTATCGTTGTGTTGCATTTCGTCATCATGTTGCACCTCACCACGCTGCACCCATCATCACTATGCTACATCTCATCACGCTTCAATAACCATGAAAGTACCCATCACTATATTGCATTATGTGCCATTGTTGAACCATGTTGCCATACTGACCTATGTTTTGGTTGCATCTTGCTTGCTTGTTGTCCCTTGCTTGCTTTTTGTCCCTAGCATGCTTGTTGTCCTTAGCATGCTTGTTGTTGCGTGCTAGCTGTCCCTTGCATGCTAGCTGTAACATTGCATGCTTGGTGTATTTGTTGCTAAGTACCATACAACTGTCCCAATGTTAGTTAGTTGTCCCTTGCATGTTGCTCTCCTTCGGAGACAGATGCTTTGGCTGTTTCGGCAGTTCCCGGCAGTTCTAGTAGTTCTGGATGTTCCCGGCAGTTCCCGACAATTCTAACAGTTCTAGAAATTCCATCAATTCCAATTGTTCCCGGCAGTTCTTGTAGTTCCAGCAGTTCTGGCAATTCTAGTTGTCCCCAAAAGTTTTGGCTTCTTCCCTCTACGTCAGCTTTCCCGCCTGTTGTTCCGACAGTTCTAGCAATTCTGGTTATTCCTGGCAATTCCCTCTATTCTCGGGTTCCAGCAGTTCCCGGAAGTTCCGGCTTTTGCCCTCTGCGTCAACTTTCCCGGTTGTTCCGACAGTTCCCGACAGTTCCGGATTCTTCCCTCTAGATTAGGGAAACATTATCCATTAGGATCTCTCCTCCTACTAAAACGCAAAGAAAAGTAGAGAGGAAGAGATCCCAAGTGTGTTGAAATGACTTGAAGGCCACCTCTATTTATACTAAAACATTGAGCACAAGTGGGTTTATTTGGTTGTTGGCCGACCTTGATGAATTGTCCCATAACTCAAATAAATTCATATCTCCATGAATACTTATCGAAATTGGATGATCTTTAGATCAATCCTACACCTCTCGATGAGAGGGATCCAAGAAAAATATCAGCTTCCATTACTAAGATGACCCACATGGAGTTTGGCCCTAGTTGAAAATTTTAACACATTCTCTAAGGACTCAATAATATTTACAATGTCTTCAATTTTATTTTGTACATTAAATTCATTATTTACAGTGAAATGAAGCAACCTAAGCCTTGATCAATGGAATAAATAGGGTTGTTCATAGCTTGTGTAGCATCACATACTGTGCTTATAAATCTAACCACTATGTACAATCTCAAATGTTCTCCCCCATAAACTGTAATGGTGGCATATGACATGTCCAATTGCAAACTTCCTCCAAGCTTAGCACACCGAGATATCGACAGTAGCATACAAAATTGGGAGGGATGTTTGTGACTACTATATCCATCACAACACTTTTAACAGTGATATGGGCTAAGGTCACTACCAGATATTTAATTAATCCCAAACATTGCACCTTCTTGCAATCAAAATTGTACATGTCATGATAAGGTCTTGTCATCTGCAATTGTAGTTGATCCATTATTGTTTTTAGCATCATATTATGGGATGCACCAGAATCTAACATACAATTATAAAGAAGAAAATCATGGATCTTCAAAGTTACATAAAAAGGAGGAACACTTTCATCCTGAACATCATGACTTGGACAAAAAATAACACAAGGTTTCTCACCTTGCAAACTGATCACATCACCCTCAGCATCAACACTTGAATACTGAATCCATTTAGACATGTGTTGTTTATAACTAGGATTTCTTACTAATTCCAATAAAGGAATACAAATTTTAACCTTTTTTCTAACTCCTTACAGTAAAAGAAGTAAGTTTTTCTACTTTTGACTAATCTTGTGTTTGAGACTGTTGTAATGAAGATGAAGCTTATGCAATCTTATCTTGTGGCACATCAAAAGTAACTTTCTTAGGTTGTCTACCTAGATTTTTTCTTGGCCTTAAATGATATATTTTATTAAATTCATCAATTAGAAATTATAAAAAATATTAATATTTAGAAACTTCATAAGGTTCTACATTCTAGACTAAATATTGATTATGGTTCACAAGAACAATAGTACCTTCAAAAGGTTGAACAACAAAACAATTTATATCATCTATAACTTGTGTTATTTCCTCAATATCTTGATCATCAACCATTAGAGGAGGTTGAATTTGTTGGTCTGTTTTAGATCTTTCTCTCTATAGAATCTACAGTTGAAAATGAATTTTGTAAGGTCTTGAAGGTTTGTTCACATTTTGATGTGTTTCTCTAGGTTGAGTTTCCATGTTAGTGATTATGTTGGACAGGTTTCTCAGCATTCTTGTGATCTCATCAATTTTTTTATTCTCTTCCTTAGTTTCTAATGAGGATCTAACTTTTGCTTTTCCCCTTAAATTTCTCTTTGCTTTCTCATCTTTTTCTCTCAATCTCCCTAACGCTACTCTATTAGCCTCAACCTCAATTGCATATGCTAGAATATCTACTAAGGTGTTTTACTTTCTTTCTCTTAAGATCAATGCAAATTCATCATCAGAAGCTTTAAAAAATATCACTTTAGCAAAATTGGTCGATGGCTTAACATATGGTGGCATTTTATTGTAGATTTTGTTAAAACTTTTAATAAAATCAAAAACTTACCATTATTTTTCTTTATAGTCTCAAACTCAGTCAAATAGTAGACAATATCCTTTTTAATTCCCCATTGATTAATGAAGATGTTTATTAATTCCCTCCAGTTATAAATTGAATTTGGTTGCAACTGTCTGAACCATACCCTAACATCCACTTCCAAATATTCAACAAATAACCTCATGTATACATCTCCATGTTCAATGTTAAGATTATCTGCAAAAACGAAAAAGGCCGACAAATGATCTTTGCAGTTGTTCCAATTTCTCCTTTGAACTTTGGTAAGTTCTTTAAATATCCATCGAGAAAAGAATTTAGAACACCTGGTAGTCTCAAAGGATCTTATCTTGCATTCAAATTTGGCCCAATTCCATTGATGGTTTGTTGTGGACTAGAAGAAATGGGTTGCTTAGGAGATGAAGGCTTTTTTGGAGATTTTTGTTTTGGGGTTATGGGCTCCTTTGGAGATTGAGGATGAATTATTATTTTTTTTATCTCAGGAATGATTATTTGTTGATCCCTAGATGCAAGGGGATTAGAATAAACTTTAATTTCCTCATCAAGCTGATCAAAAACATAAGGAAAGGTATGAATGAAAGAGGTATAAAATCTCTTGGTTTAAGTTTAGGAAGTTGTAAATCAAGTTCAGCTTCTAGATCAGATGATTCTCAAAGTGACATAGGAATTTCAAATGATTCAAGTTGGTCAACTAATAGAGAAATCTGTAAATATATTCCCTTAGAAATAAGATCTAAGACTATTGGAGGTAAATCAAATAAATCAAGAGGTATTGGGATTTGTTTTGGTTGATCAGGTTGTGGAACTGACTTTGCTGGAACAGAAGAAGATGATGCTTCAAGTATGTGTCTAAGAGAAGCAATCCAAACAATTCTCTATGGATCTGATAATGATACAAATAATTCAAGGTCAGAATGAGATTTGGTATGCCTCTTAGTATCCAGGTTTCTAACTAATGGAGTACGCCAAGTGAAAAAATTTAGCCTACAAACCTCTTATTCTCCATTAAGAGGAAATTTCAATCTTCCTCCAAGGAAAAAATAGCTTCAAAACACATTCCCCAACAATGACTCCTATCTAATGTTGTATCTTTGTAAACAATCCTCGACTAAAGAACTGTTCGAAAGTATCAATTGTGAGGGCTATTTATGGAATGGGAGATCCAAAGATACAAATATTTCTTTATTCTTATAATGTGTATTCCTTATCATCAATCAAAGTGTTGGTGTTCCATAATAACATCATACAATCCTATTTATTTGAAATAAGAATTAAGAACTTAGAAGATCAAACATCCTCCCTGAATATCTAATCATCTAAGTTGAGAAGAAAATTATAGATGAATCTCTATAGTGAACAAAATTACATCCAAGTATAGCATAGAAGCAACAATTTAATGATTTTTGGGTGACCAACTAAACAAATTGTTCAATCTTTTACTCAGTATAGAAAATAAAATTGCATTAGGGATGTCAAGAAGGTTGATACTTAGTCTGGCCCTTCCCAATGTTCTAAACTATCTCAAATATATGCATAAAGAGATTATGAAATCATTGGAAAACATTCACGAGTACACAAATGTCAAGTCACAAGTAGAAACCATAACCCTTTGATTATCCTCAAGTCAAAAGTATTACAGTAGTATTACAAAAAATTTCTCTAGGTATCAACATTTTTTCATTCAAAAATAAAAGTATGTATAGAGTGCTTTACAAAATATATTATCCTCTAAGGGATTTACATAAAAATAATTATTTATCCAAAACTTTGGATAATGTTTAAACAACTTTGACTAAGAATAAAAAAGTTGCTCCAAAAATGTCTCCAATTTTTCTTGATTGTTGCATTTAGGTTCAATGTATTTGAAACTTCTCTGCTTTTGTTTCTCAAAACCCTCATTGGCTTTGATAAGTTGTTGATATGCTGCATTGATAAGTTGAACTTATCCAACTACTTTGACTAATTGTTCCCACTCTTCATGTATTGGGTAACCGAGATCAATCATCTATTTATACAATTCATCTACATCAGTATACTTCTCAAAATAAGGTTTAACTATGAATAAATATTTTACTTCGTAGCAAATGAAAAGGTCATTAGTTAACATCTGAAGTAGATTTTGACCACTGATTTCTCCCTTGATTCCAGCAAATTTTGACTTGTCTAGTTTTTCCTTGTTCAATAGCCTTTTTTATTGCCCCTCTGTCACCATTTGATCTTGTCCATTCTTGAAAGAGGGAAGACCCCTTTGCTACAGAATAGAAAATTTCCTGTAAAAATTATTAATTTGTACTTGTAAATTTTCACATTTCTCTTTTGTCTTTAGCATCAGGTTTTTCTTCATTAGAACTTTTCTGGTTCGAATTATTGATTATGTTTTTTCTTCAATTCTCAATTCTTCAAGCTCTTCTTCGGACTTTGTGTTTAAATCTTTAATGATTTGGCTTTCCTATCCAGGCTTGTCTCCCAATTATGTTTTGATTTCATCAATGGCTTATTTCACACTTTCTAGAACTTCCTCTTGCTCTACAATAATCTCAATAGAAGACCAAATGTCAGATACAGAGGTCATAATATCTATCCATATTTATTCATTGGCATGTGACAAACAATGTAAACTATTAGAGCTACTCAAATAATGTTCTAATTTCTTTTGTAAACTTGAACTCTTTTGTATCTCGGCCACTAAAGTATTATCTGAAGTGATTTCATTATGTTCTACTCTATCCAAATATTATTTTAATTTTTCAATTTCAACATTCTTTAGGGAAAGAGAAGATAATTATTCAGATAGTCTTTATGTACCATCATCTCCTATTGTAACTATCTTTGTTGTTGGAATCACGGTATTTCCAGTTTGTTCTTCCTCTCTTAACAATTCTCCATCTTTGCTTCCATATTTTGTATTTGCAAATTATGTTCAATTATAAATGACAATAAAGATTCTTTTTATTTCTCTATTTCCCCAGTTTCCTTTTTTTGTGGATGCTTTGTTGTGGGTAGATTTAACCTTTTTCTGAGTGCATGAATATCTTCATTTTTCCTTTTAATAATATCTCGAGTTTCATCTACATTTTTAGGATCCAAACCTAATTTGATCACAATATATTCCAGTGATTTAATCTTAGTGTCCTTCGTGAGAGAAGAGGCCTTTCCATTTTAATTTCTACAAGAGTATTATTTAAAGAATTTTGCAATTTTGATACACTAAAGGTGGAGCTAGTGAGAGTAGAATCGATCATCTCACCAGTTTGTCTGTGCAAATCAATCTGATCTATAGGATGGATTTGTTCAGTATTGAAGGAAAGAACAAATGTTTTGTAGTCTCCAACAACTTTAGGCCCATAAATATTAGGTTCAAGAAATGCTAACTTAAATTCACCTTTTTCAATGTCAAGAGTTGAAAGCAACCTATTCTTTGTGGAAGTAGTTTTCTTCCAGAACTAGGTATACGTTATTGAGTTCAAACTGACTCAATTATTTTCTTCATTTCCAAAAACTCAGAAAATGTATTTTGGTTAGACAAAGAAGGGGAAGATTGTTCTATCACTAGGTCCATTTCCTGCATTATGAAAATAGGCTCTCTTGAAAGGACCACAGTATTTGGTGAAGAAGTATGAGAAGACGTAGTGTCTGACATTGTTCCCTCTCCATTATTTGTTTTCTTCCTCTTATATACTCTTAACCGATCCATTTCTGAATCTGATACACTTTGAATTGTTCTCTTGAGCTCTTTTTCCTTCATCTGAGGTGTAGCTATTACGTTTGGTCCCATTGATTGTTACATTGCTTGTTCCTCTGCCAACTCTTGTAGTGTGTTTTCTTCCCAGATTTCCTTATTGGAAAAGTTTTCTACTTTTGTTTTAGATACATGAGAATACTATGAATATTTTTGTTTAACTCTGATGGTTGATATCCTTCCAATAGGGTCATCTGGCCAAACGATCCCCAATTTCATTTGTGCCAACAGTTGCTCCACCTCTTTCCCTGTTGATCTGAAATTTGCCACAAATGGCACTATTTGTGTCTTTAGTTTAAACAATATTTATTTCCTTCTTGGAAAAAAATGCACTTGATCTACATTGAGGCTATGTCTAATGAATTCAAGAGAAAAAAATTTCATAGGAAGAAAAATGGTAGTTGATAGGGTGGAAGTTCACATCCATATAACCTAATTTCTGTAAATTCTATGTACAAATACCAATCACCAAGATTTGTTTGTTCACTAATTTGTGTAATCCTTTTTATTTCTCGTGAAATTATGGGATGACTATAATTGATTAATATGCTATAACATATATGAAGAGATTTGTCTATAAAAACAGTAAAATAAAATTCCTCAGAATTCCTTCTGACCAATGAAGTCCAATGAATCACAAACCATTGATTTCCTTTTAGATCCTACTTCTGCAATTGTATTGGAAACATGTCTGACTGATAATATAAAAATAAATAATTCATAACATATTGATACTTAAATGCTTTCTCAACCCCAAATTTAAGAAACTGGTCATGAATGGCTTTAGAGATAAACTGGCTAAAATTGAATGAGCTTTTTGGCTTTTTTCTTGGGCATAAAGTTGACAGAAATCCTAGAACTACTTCATCCACTTCTTCTTCACTTCGGTATCCTAAAAAGTAGCACAAAATAAATGTAATTTATTTTGAAAATTCTAGAAACATTGATGAGGGGTAAGGCAGACTGTGAGTGGGAATACTAGTTCCTTCATGCACGAATAATTCAAAAATAGAAGCTATTCTTTCAAATGTTAATTTCTGATAGATTTCCAAAAGGACTTCACTAGAGAATGGGTTTATAGATATGGGAATTTATATACACATATTTTTTAGTATGGACTCATAGGTTACATAAAACATGGTTTCAACATTTTGAGAAATTGTGGCATTTTCACTAGGTAGGTACCTATCTACGCACCATACTACAAATTTTGGAAAGAGATGAGTCTGAGGGAATTTAAATTGTGGTAAAAATGATTCCCAAAAAGAGAATTCATCACTGTTATCCTAAAATATTTGAAAATCCCAATTTTGAAGCTCATACAGGTCAAATTTTGATTTTGTATCCATTATTCTACTTTCTTGATCAACTAAATATAGCTCATCATTTGTAAAAGAGGGGACAGTTTCAAAATGAGATTGAGCTTATTCTCCTTTAACTAAACTCATTTTGAAGTGTAAATGAATGACTAGGAACATATCTACCTATAGAATAAAGTGTTGAACTCCTGAATCTTTTCTCACAATCAGCTACAATTTTTTGCAATGGACAAATGATGGAAAGATAAAATAGTGAACAATTGTAGGTTTTAACCCCGTTCAGAACTTAACTGCATAAAAATTCTAAAAACAGAAAATAGACAAATGCGAGAGCATAACACATTAAACAAATATACACAAAGATTTTCCACTGGATCCCAAAACTGGGACTACCAGATTGATTTTTCATTATGTTCCTTTCAAGGTTACAATACATATATATACATGTTGAAGCATCCAATACCATGGACCGAAAACCATCGCACCCAAAACCATGTGCGAAAACCATGCACAAAACCATGGGTCCAAAAAAAAAATCCTTGGGGCACTGCCCCGGACCCCATAGAGGGGGGCTAACTACCCCCCGTTGCACAACGAAGGGGGGGCCCCCCCCCCCCCTCCAACCCCCTACTTTAGCTAGGGGGGCTAGTCTTGGAAAGAATATAACACCACCCAAAAACAATGTTATTAAATAATGGTGGGATCAGATATATACGAAGGGTTATGAGCGGAGTGATATGAATGTTTGAGTGAAACAGGAATATATGTATTGAATGGTAAACGGTCAATTTATTTAATAACAAGAAGTGATGATAAAAATAATTGAAGTGAAACTATTTATGGAAAAATGGTATATTTGGCGGAAATGGTTGGTGGCAGAAAATGAGAATGGTTTTGCATGCGGGGGTAGGTGGTAAGCATGAAATGGTGAGTTGGGTGTGCAACACACGGAGGAGTGCCACATAAAAAAGTGGTTTCGAGAAAACAATGGTTTGGGCGCCCTCCAACCCCCCCCCCTTCCATTAAATGTCAAGAAAGTGGGCGGGCTACGAAATAAAATAGGAACCATAGATTACACAAGGACAAATCGTCATTGATGAAAAATGCATGATGTTTATCGAGTGTGCGATAAGACATTTATTCAAAAAAACATATATATGTGGTATTATAATATTGCACATCACTTTATTACAAAGTGCATGTAAAATAAATATTTTTTGCCTTTCTCAATAAAAAATTTGAAATTTTTACTATAACAATAAAATGCTACAATAGTCCCTACCAAGAGAATTTCCATCCATGTTGGTGCCAAATCAGCACTCCCTTTCAATGAGAGGAGTAATCTCGATAAGCCCCAACTTGTCTCTGAAGTACACAAAATTCTCTCTAGGGAATAGCTTCGTCAGAACATCAGTTGGATTCTCATCTGTGGAGATGTACTCAAGCCTTATCACTCTCCTCTACACTATGTCACAGATGTAGTGTTGCTTGATCTCAATATGCTTTAACCTATCATGGAACATAGGATTCTCTGAAAGCTTCAGACAACTTTGATTATCGTAGTATATCATCGTCAGTTCCAACTCTTGTTCAAACAATATTGCAAACAACTTTCGAAGCCACATTGCTTTTGTACACACTTCATTTGTTGCAATATATTCTTCTTCTATTGTGTTGAGTGCAATAAATATTTTCTTCCTACTTTTCCAAGATATCATAGTGGAGCCCAAGCTAAAGCATACCCCTGAAGTGTTCTTTCTATCTTTAGCACTTACAGCCCCATCATCATATGTATATTCCTGAAGTTGTACATCCTTGTTTGCAACATATGTCAACCCATAGTTCACAGTACCACGTAGATATCATAGAATGTGTTTTGCTGCAATCCAATAATCATGCCTCGGTTTAACCTGGAACTGGCTCAATGTGTTCACAGCAAATTGAATCTTCAACCTTGTGTTAATAAAGTACACCAGTGAACCAATCAAATATCAGTACATAGATGGATCTACTAAATTGGATTTAGAGCCTCTTAACTTCTTTAAGTTTGTCACCGTGGGAGTAGCCATGGATTTACAATCCATCATACCAAAATTCTTAAGGATCTCATACTTTCCTTGACCAAGGAAGACTTCACTGGGTTTCTATCATACTTCCAGTCCCAAGTAATAATGCATCAACCCAAGATCCTTCATATCAAATTTAGAAGCCAACTTTTTCTTACATTTAACAATAAGAGGCTCAGTACTTGTCAGAAACAAGTCATCAACATATAAAAATAGGATCACAGGTGCATTATTCACAACCTTAAAATAAAGGTTTGAATCAGCATTGATCTTGGTAAATCCCAATATCGTCATTTAATTGTCAATACAATAATACCAAACTCTTGGAGCTTGCTTGAGTCCATACAAGGCCTTTTTTAACCTACAAATATGAGACTCCTTTTCATGCACTTCAAATCCTTGAGGTTTCTCTATGTACACCTCTTCCTCAATCACACCATTGAGGAAAGAAGTCTTCACATCCATTTAATGTAAATTCCTTACCATTGAAGCAATAAGAGAGATGATGGATCTAATGGAGGTGTACCTCAAAATTGGATCAAAAGTCTCATCATAATATTCTCCCTCTTTTTGGGAGAACCCTCTAGCCATGAATCGTGACTTGCATTTATCAATACTTCCATCTGCACCATGATTAATCTTATATATCCACTTGGAAGTCACAATTGACTTTCCTTTCAGCCTTGGCACAATCTCCCAGACATCATTCTTCATGATTGATTGATATTCTTCATTCATGGCTTCCTTCCACACTTGTTGGTTGGTTTCTTATTCATAAGTGGAAGGTTATGCATCAATTAGGTTAGTCATGAGAGCTACATAGCTAGAGAACCTTTTGGGTTTCTTAACTTCTATTGATGTTCCATTAGGATTTGCATGTTCTTTAGCTTCTTCCAATGTAGATTTAAGCCATAATGGTATTTTCTTATCTCTAGAACAAAAACCAATTACATGGGTTAATGGGTCCCTTATATATCTTCAAGACATTTTGTAGAACTTGAATGATCATCCTCATGTTTTACCTCATCAGGAGAGTCCATTGATATTCCCTTGGACTTCTAATATGCCACTTTCTCATGAAAAGTGACATCCCTACAGACCTCGATCTGTTGTTGTTCTAAAATGTAGACTCTATAGGCCTTAGATGATTCATTGTAACTAACGAATATTCCTTTCTTCCCTAAAGGTTTAAGCTTGTTCCTCTTATCCTTAAGAACATGGATATAGATAGGACAACCAAAGATTTGCATGTGCCCATCCTTTGGCTTCCTTCTAGAGAATGTGTATTCAGGAGTCATGCTTTCCAGAATTCGATGAGGACTTCTATTTTAAATATATATAGTTTTCAATGATCCTTCTCCCCACAAGAACATTGGAAAATCTTGATCATGCATCATGGCCTTGACAGATTCTTCAATGGACTTGTTCTTATGTTCTGCTACACCATTTGTTGTGGATTATAGGGAACAATCATCTCCCTCTTAATCTCATCTTTCTTACAGAAAGCCACAAGTTCCTTCAAGGTGTATTCTCATCCATTGCAATATCTCAAGATCTTAATCTTATTACCTATCAAGTTCTCCACTTTAGCATTGAATTCTTGAAACCTTGTGAAGAATTCATCATTAGTATTCAAAATATAGATCCATTTCTTGTGAGAGATTTCATCAATAAATGTCACATAGTACAATGAACCTCCAAGTGATCTCACAGGCATCATACCACACACATCAAAGTGTATCAAATCCAAGACTTCTTTAGATCTGTTGTCACTGCTTGGAAATGGTTTCTTAATATTATTTCCAAGTGCACAACCTTTACAAACACCTTCATGATCTATCTGCTATTCTAGGACACCTAAAACTATTTGATTCAATTCAAGTAATTCTCTATAATAAAGATGTCCATACCTCCTATTTCGTAGCTCACTTGGATTGATTTCATCATGCACTAGGGCCTGAGTTAGTTGACTCATGAGCGTATACAATCTTCCTTCATGAATCCCAATAAACCTAGCATCTTCTATACTAAATCCCTTGGACCATACAAGTACTTTTACATTCACAAAATCTACTCTATCTCCTTTATCTTCTAAACATGAAATAGAGACAAGATTCTTTTTCAAACCTAGTACATATAGAACATTGTTGAGATGCATATTATTACAAGTTCTAGTGGATGCCTTTCCATTTCATTTGACTGCATAGTTGTGATTGACTCCAAGATCAACCCTATGGGACAACCTATTTTCCATTATGCTATAAATATTTCCATGCTCTCTGGTCATATGCCTTGATGCACCACTATATTCTAGCCACATATCATCATCATCATATACAACAGAACTTGTTCTATTAGAAAAGCAGAAGAAATATTTGTCACCTTTGGGCGTCATGGGGTGTTCATCTTAAACATTAGTTGTGAAAGCATGTTGTTTTCCCTTTCTCTTCTTGTTAGTATCCATCTCAGGAC
This sequence comes from Pinus tabuliformis, assembly GCA_031772625.1. Taxonomy (NCBI): domain Eukaryota; kingdom Viridiplantae; phylum Streptophyta; class Pinopsida; order Pinales; family Pinaceae; genus Pinus; species Pinus tabuliformis. The sequence goes on along the minus strand of CM062818.1, from coordinate 566,308,846 downwards.
AATCCCAAGTTTTCAATGCCCAAATTTATGACAACCATAACATTAAATCCTTGACATGTCCTTCTTCTTTGACGTCTTATGTTGAGAGCAAACCTTCTTCTTTCCTTTACTCTTGAAGTGGGATGGTAATGCTTGAGGTGACTTCTCTTTTCTATCTCTCGATATAATCCTTAACTCTTCTTGAGAAAAAAGAGGCCCGTAATTCTTCAAATGTGGGTGTTTCCTTCTGTTTCTTATACTTGCTGCAAACACATCCTATGATCTAGGGAGACCATTGAGTGTTGTAGTCACGAGTTCATTTTCAGGAATAGTCTCTCCAATCAGTGCAATTTGATCCTTTATTTGAGAAATCCTTACAAAATATGAGGCAATTGTGTCATCATTCATCATCAACACATCACAAAGTTCATTCTTCAAACTCATGGCTTGACCAACATTCTTGATAGTGTATAGATTTGTTAGGGAATCATCCATCTTCTTAGAAGTATCCAAATTTGCAATGTATGGGATATGATGATCTCTAATGGAGTCCACAATGACGCTCATGGAATTGAGATCATCTTCCTTAAACTTCTCTTTTCCTCCAGCTTTTGTTGGTTCCACAACTTTTCCTATCACGATATCCAATACCTTTCTCTTTGCAATAATAATGTCAACTATAATTTTTCCAAACCCTAAAGTTTGAGGCTCCTTCCAACTTATTTTCAGATTTAATAGAGGAGTCCATGGATGTGAATCGACAAGAAGGACTTCAACAATGATGATCCCAAATTAGGGTTTCTTCAGAAGTGATCTCAAAGTTCCTTTCTTCAACAAAGCTCTGAAACCAAGTTGATTTTTTTAGTGCAATAGATACTAGCACAATATTTCTGAAATATTGATCATTATTTTTTATCTTGATCTTCTTTTAAATCATTCCAATATATAATTCAGCAATTATACTTCAGAAATTCAACCATACAAGAACAGTGGAACAGTAGAGATAAAAATTCACAAGAGCAAACAATATTTACCTTGGGAAAACCCACCAAGGGGAAAAACCTAGCAACATTTTCAATAGAGAAATTATTTTTTTCAACAAGAGATACACCTATATCTACAATCAAACCTAGTCAACCCCTCCAAGTCAAGCCTCCCAATCTGATACATAATTTCACTTTGCCTTATCTAAGCTAGAATTTCGGACCTCTTGCAATTGTTAGTCAACCTAGGATTTTGACCCTTGTAGTTGCCCAGAGTTTCGGCCCCCTGCAAGAGAATGCTTAGAAAAATTGTGAACCATAAATAAGAGAGATTATCCACACGTGCAAGTTTCAAGAGGGAAGAAAGAGAGCCAATTCATTTTCTTCTTCATCCTTCATCATTCATGTCCTTCACTTACCTTCCCTGATCTTGTGTGAGAGATGTGAATTACCCAAGTGGAGGATATCGAACTGCCTTTATATATTGATATGTCTTGGTTGAAAGGATGTGTCTTTTTCCATAGTAGACTTGACTTGGAGGGAGGTTGACTTGACAAATTTTGGATCCAAAAATTACAATTCAAATTTTCTTTTTCTTATTAAGTCGCAATGGGACTTTGACTCAAAATAAATTTTCCTTTGAATCTAGCATTTAAAATTCAACATCAAGTATTCAAATAAAATTTAAAAATAATGAACATAGTTAAAACTTCAACATTAACACAGGCCCACACACAAATTAATGAATTAGCTCCAAAATTCCCTTGGCCTTTGTATCGCTACTTGGAGCGGTGGTCTTGGCATAGTTTCCTAGTGCGCAACCCTTACACACGTCATGTTGCTTGACCCTAATCTCTAGTAGTCCTGTCACAATATCCTTAAGCATATTTAGTGCTTCATGGTGTGGATGAGCCATTCTCATGTGCCATAACTCCCCTAACTCTCAACTGCAACTCGCCAAATCTTGTGCTAGCTCAAACTGAAGTCTTAATAAATTACCCTGTCTTACTTTTATCACCTTACCTATCCTAGAATCTTTAGACCAAAAGGACATCTTTCCATCCTCAAAGGTCACAATGTAGACCTTGTCTTTCAAGGTTTCAACAAAAATCATATTTTTGGTCATTCTTGGGACATACATCACATCTTCTACCAAAAAGGTTTTACGAGCGTCCCTCTAAAATTTGACAGTGCCAATTCTAGTTGCCTTGTACATAGCATTGTCCTCAAGTTCTATGTAGAAGTCCATTTCTTTCTCCTTTAGGATGGTTAAATACTCATTTGCTCTTGTCATGTGGAAAAAATCCCCACAATAAATCTACCACATGCTAGTGGTTACTATACTTTAGAGACAGGCAATGAGTGAAAACCCATTTTCAAATCTAGCTGAAAAACTTCAGTTGTAGGAGCAACCATCTATTTTCCACTTTCTTGTTAGGACATTGACTGGAAAAGTGTCTAGGCTAGTGACAAGAAAAACATTTTATTTCTCTAGGGTATTTATTCTTCTCTCCTTTAGAAATTAACCCATCTCTTGGCCCTTTATTTTCCCTAGGTTTTCCCTTACCAACTACGGCAACATTTTCTTCCTCCTGAAACTTCTTCTTCCAGTCACCACATTAAGCCCCTTCTCTAATCTATTATTGTATTAAATCGTTCCACATCCTTTCCTAGTATGAAGGTGCTCTCAACCCATGATTTATTTCACAAACACACCCCATTGTTTTATAAATCCATTCAGGATTCTCATCCCATAACTAATTGATCCTAGTCTAGTAGGAAGCAACACCCTCACTCTTGGACATTATTGTTATGTAGTTGGTCCCTTAGTACCATTTTATGACTCTGGTAGTCTCTCTGATATAACTTGGTGAGTGTGTCCCACATTTTGTTAGTTGTCTTCTTCTCAGACAGATGTGGAATGAAGTGGTCTAGTAACCCCATCCAGAATAATCATTTTTGCCATCGCTTCTTTCACCTCATGCAGGTCTAAAGCAATTGGATTTTAAAGTGGTGGAACAATTATGATTTTGACAAAGATCCATAGTGTATTTCCCTTAAGAACAACTATAATTTGAACCGTCCACTGAATATACTTCAAGGACCCTTCTAGTATGTCTTTATATCAAATGGTAATAGCCATGGTGAATTAAACCCTAGAATGAAATGTTTGTTGAAGACTTGAATTCCTTTGAGATGGTACCTGTGTCAAACACCCTTGGTTTTGTAAACATAGAACTTTTACCCACCACTAGTGGGTGAACCCATAGGATAATTTTTTCTCCTAGATTTGTCTTCAGTCGACAGTTAGTAGCCCCGATAACCACCAGTGTAGCTGATAATGTACCAGTTGTCTCTACTTCCTAAGATAGTCATATGTCCCATCGTCCATATTTCGAGAGCTTATGTTTGAATTTTGGCCATCCAATCCTAAAGGTGTGTCTTTCATGGTGAAATCAAGTGCTTATGCTTGCTTTCCTTGGCCACACTTGGGTATGGATTATTGGATGACTTGGAAGAAGGAAGGGTTTTGACTGTAGTCTTATTCCCTCACCTTAAATGGGGGGGTGGGGGGGTTAATCCTCAACCCTAGTCCCATGGGATCTCCCCTACTGGATTATAGCTTTAGGATGGGCACTAATTGGGAAACCCTGATTTTGGTAGCATAATCCCTTTTTCCCATCCCATATTTTTCACTTCCCTCTGCACATTCCATGCCCTATTTCATCATCTTCCCTCTCTAGGTGAATATGACCACTCGGTCCACAAGGCTCTCGTACTCCCCCTCCCATTCTCCACATGTCTAGCTCCGGCCTGGAACGATTCCTCGAAGGTTGATGCAAAAAAAAAAAGATAAAAATAGATCATGGCCACATACAAACTTAGGAAATAATACCAGAAAATGCAAAAGATGGTTGGGACAATAAAATTTTGCACATGGGAAAAAGTCAAACATGCGTTCTACCCCTTATCATTGTGGACATCAACCTGGTTTCTAGGGCCCCCTTGAGTGCCCCCAGCATCATTAAGGAATCCATGCATGTCCCAACCCTGGTGGGCGACGAACTAACCCACCTTAAGGGGGTTAATCATTGTTAGATCATACACAACATGCTCTCATCCCCTGGAGCCCCAAGTAGTAAAATAAAATAAAAATCAATAAAAGGAAAAAGGAAAATGGAGAAGGGTGGAAAAATAAAGGCTATGGTAACTCGAGTACCATGATTCCTCCCTCCTACATTCATACACCCAAATATGTGGACATCCCTCATCATTATCACGCTTGAGCCCATGGAATTTGGCCTTGAGACACTTGTGTCCCAATCCACCTCATCACTATCCAGATGACACCTACTACTTGAATGATGTACCTTGGACATGTCCTTCCCTTTAGGGTCTAGGAAAACCTAATAGGTTTGTTTATTAACCACTCCTACCTAGGGAAGTAACACCATTACATGCTCAAAGCACCAAATTTGGAAGGGAACATCATTATGAAGTCTCATTTTTGTATTTGACTAACAAGCTTGATTCACTTAGATGCACGAATGAATAATTGTACCTAAAGGTGGGGATACATATTGGATCTTATATAGGATTTGAAGGTAGCTTCATAATGGGTTGGGAAACTTAACTAGGGCTCAAGCCGACCAGCAAATCATATTGACACTTGTAGGGGATGCATTGAGAGCCATGGGACTTTTTCATGTGATATAGAATTATCTCATCTTATAAGCACCCTCAGCATCTTCAACAGCTTTTTCATTGTCCCACATTATATGTGAGATGATGCACTTAGACTAGAAATTTCCCCAAAAGTCTTAGCAATATATATAGGGTTTGGAAGCTAATCTGAGGACCATAGGAGGTTTATCTCATCCTTGAGATATAGTAGGGAAAGAACCGTCTTTCGTGCCCTCGTTTGGATCAGTCTATAGGCTTATTTTTCATCAGGAAACCCATGAGACCATTACTTGTGCCCCAGAGCCACTTTGGAGCACCACGCGATTATTCGGATAGGGATTAAGGGGCCAACCCCTTGTTCATCATTCATGGGGCCCTCGCCCTCATTATGGCACCTTGAGGACTCATTTCAACCTTCCAACAACCCTTCTACACCATGGTTTCATCATTTAGACTCACTTATGGATTGACCTATTTGGTGGGCTTGTCACCAAGGACATGTTATTTGCACATTATTTTATGATTGTAGGGGATATTAGGCTAATTCAAATTAGTAGGAGGATCATATAAATAAGGATGACTCTCATTTGCAAGATGATCATCATAACTGGGATTCTTCTCTTGTAAAAGAATTCACACTTTTTCTTTGGAATATATTGGAATATCTTGGATGCACTATGATATTTGGAGCTTATTTTTTATCTTGTCTTGGAGCTACTTCTTTAATAAGGATGGATATATTGCATGATTATCTTGTCAGTTATTTTGTTGATGAAATATTTCTCTTGAAAATTTCTAATGTATGTAATTGTTGCAACTAATGTAAATGTTATTGTGCCCTAATTTGGTTGAAGAAAAAAAAAAATTAAGATATTTCATATGATACTCATGATATAACATGCAATGAATGTTCCTAGTAATGAAATATTATTTTTCTTCATGAAACTCCATATTCTAATAGCAGGTAATTGTTGAATGTTGGTAGCTAGGGCATCAAATTTTGACCTCCTTGAGGACAAATTTGGATAACCTAACACATCTAGGGCTCCATAACCAAAAGGAATAGTCATTGGTCCAAGAATTTTGGTGACATACTCCTCTTTCTCCATATTTTATCCTCCTAAATTTCATTCCCCTAAAGGTAGGGCAGAAATCTAGGGCTTGCGGCGAATTTTTGGGGAGGTGATTTTTTAGGAATCCAAGGGTCCAAACATCAATGTCAAGGTTTAGGCTACCTATGCTCCAATTTTGGTGGGTATCTGCCCAAGTTTCATCCATAAAATCTCTTTCCCTAACTGCTACTCTAAGAGGGAAAACCTAGGTCTTTATCTGTCGCCTTGGGGACTTGTTTAAGGGTTGTATGAGCTTAGTATTCATTGGAATAAATCTCAAGAAACCATTTCTCTTATGTTTCCTTGACCTAGTGAGTACCTTGGAAGTATTTCTTCCCATGATCATTCATAAAAACCTAGGTCTAGCACAAGTTTTTCTTAGGTCTCTCAAAGAGAGTGAAGAGCCTTTTGGAAGTGTTAAATCATCACATACAACTTCTTTGAGAGGTCCTACCTCATATCTAAGAGTCTTGACCTTAGGAATAGTTATTATCGTCATTGTTGGGTTGTGTTATATTATTTCCACAACTAGCCCACGTGTGGGGGGGTTACAGGGTCGGGGGAAACCCTCCCTATATGTCGCGCGAGGCGCTGTCAAGGGGTCACAGGAGGGTGGCTACCCCCCCTGTCAAGGGGTATGCAAGGGGGTGGTAGGCCCCTACACGGGATCTAGGTTAGTGCCCCGAAAAAAAAATAAAAAAAAAATAATAAAAAAAAATAAAAATTGGACCCTATATTAGGTGGGCAGATATACCTATGGTTTTTTTCATGGATTTCGCACATGGTTTGGGCGTGATGGTTTTCGTTCCATGGTATTTTTTAGATCTGGTCAAGGAAACTACGGTTATGTTCTAATCCAGGGTTAATCGATTGGATTTTATGGATGCTTCAGCATGTATATATATGTATTGTAACATTGAAAGGAATATAATGGAAAAAATCAATCTGGTAGCCCCAGTTTTGGAATCTAGGGGAAAATCTCTGTGTATATTTCTTTTATGTTTTATGCTCTCACCATCATTTATTTTCTACTTTTAGAATTCATATGCAGTTAATTTCTGTACAGGATTAAAACCTACATTTGGTATCGGATTTTTTTTGGCTTCAAGGGGATGTCTTTGTTGCTGAGGGGTTTTGCTCGGGCCAGTTGTAGACCCTGTTCAGTGGGAGATCTACAGGATCGATTCTTGTGTTGAAAGAAGATGGCGAGCAGTGGAAAGATAGAGATTGATAAATTTAATGGTCAGAGTTATGAGTTGTGGAAACTCAAGATGGAGGATCTATTGGTGGATAAAGATCAGTTGATCGTGGTAGATCCAGGTACTAAACCAAAGGAAGTGTCCGATGAAGAATGGAATAAGTTGGATCATAAGGCAAAAATCACAATACAATTGTGTGTCTCATATTTAGTATTGTTGAATGTATCAAGGGAAGCTACGGTGAAGGATTTGTGGGAAAAGTTAGGGACTTTGTACCAATCAAAGTCTCTGGTGAATAAATTGTTCCTACAGAAAAAGTTGTATAACCTGAAGATGAAAGATGGAGACTCAGTGATAGAGCATCTAAACGCATTTAAAAATGTGGTAAGCCAGTTATTATCTATTGATATTAAAATTTCAGATGAAGATAAGTGCATCAGTTTGTTTTTTTATTTACCAGATTCTTGGGATAGTCTGGTTGTTGCAATAGGTAGTAATGCAACTGTTGTTACACTAAAAAATGTCACCATGACTATTTACAGTTAGTATGGCTCTATCAACAGTCATGCTATCCTCTTAGGCAAGTCTTATGCCTCTGCTCTCCATGTCGAACTCCAAAAAGAGAGAAAGTCTTTATAAATGTATTTATCTCTGGGTACGCAGGTTCTCTCAACCTTACCTGCGGGTACGCACCCAATGTTCACAAAAGTTGCGTCTTTGGACGCTCTGTATGTAAAGCGGCAGGTGCATCCCCCTGTAAAGGTCAAAATGCGCAAGTTTCATCTTTAAAAAGTTACTTGTGGTCATTTCTAGAGCATTCTAGAAGGTTGTTCGACGTGTATTGAGCGCCTCCAGATGGTTCATGTACCCCTACCAAAGAGGAACTTATCCCATCAATAAGGGAGCTATCCCATCCAAAGAGGGGATTATCCCATTGATGGTGGACCTGAATAACTTCCTCTTGAGCACTATAAATACAGGCATTGGGCCAGAAGGAGGAGAGGTTGGAAGCTATACATTTCTAAGGGTAGATGCTGCTGGAATTAGGACTCCCATTTAGAAGCTTGTGAGGAGAGATTGCCATCTTTGCTTGTTCTATTTGGAAGTGGGTGAGCTTTGTCAAAGTAAAGGAGAACTCTTGATGGACCCTGGGAGGGACTTGCACAACACCAAGGCTCAGGTTGTATTTGTTCCTTTTGTTACCTATTAATGCAAATGAGTCCATTCTTCTCAATAACTTGTTATTTATGAGTTGTTTCATGTACTCCTTGGTCTATGTGTTAAATATGTTTTATTCTATGAGATTATCAAGTGCTATTTAATCGTTTGATTGTTAGTGTATGCAGGTTTCAAAGTGAAGGAGGAGCTCATCCGGATCAGCGGGGCTGGACTGCTACAACAGCGTTGGATTACAGGTAGGATCTAAACACTTGATTTCTTATATAGTAAATGCATGTTTAGAGAAGGATTGCTCTTGTTTGTCTTGTTTGTCACTAGAGAGTCTTAGGCTCCTAGGGAGGTTGGTTGTGTCCGCACAATCGACTCTTTCCGCCTGACAAATTGGCGACTCCACTGGGGACTCCATTGATGTGAAAGTCTTTTCCTTTGTATGAACTTTGCTCTGAGAAAATTGGTTTATTTTTCTGGTTTTTGGCTCTGTGACTTTGTTTTTGGGTGGGTTAGCTTAGGGTTAGTTTCATTTTAGTTTTTCTTGAATTTTCCAGTAGGACGCACCCTCTGAGTATTGCACAGTGCGTCCTGGACGCACTGTCGCTGTGTGCACAGAGCGGGCCCGCACCTGTCTTAACGGGTTGCCTGCGTCCCCTGCTAAAATTTGAGAAAATTCCATTTTTTGCATTTTTTCTCTTAGATTTTGCTTTTTCTCAGTTTTTACTGCCCAGATTCATTAGTCTCTTGTCAAAGATCTTCACCTGAACTTGTTTCGATAGCATTGAGTGTTTTAGTGGATTTCATAGAAGTTTAAGCCCTAGGGTTTGATTTTTGAGTAGGTCTTGTAGTGACTTTGGCGGTAGAAGTTGTCAAGCCTTAGATCTCTCTGGTTTTGTCAGCATTCTTAGAAGTCAGACCTGTCATAAAGTCTACCTGTGAGAGCAACTTACCTTTGATTGGTCTCTTGGGCAAATTTCGAAGTGCTTGTTGATTGAGTATTGAATTCCATTTTACAAAAAGAACAAAAAGATGTGAGTTTTGTTTTGACTAGTCTTTTGATTCTGCATTAGCTGGTCCTTGACTTGATTTTGGTCAAGTAAAACAACCTAGAATCATCTTTGTAGGCTTTCGCCTCGTTAGATTTGCTTAGAGTAATTTCCTTTTTGATTTGCTTATGAGTGAAGTTTTCATAGATTTTATAGCTTTTGAGATTGATTTTTGTTAAAATAGATTTATATGCTTTATTAAATAGAGAAAATACAAAAACATCTCCTTTGAAAAGTTTTGTTTCAAGTAGCTTTGAAGAGTTTTGAAAGAAAAAGAGTTTTTCGTGCACGTAAGGAGTGGTCATGTTTGTATGCTTGGAAAGATAAAGAGAATTGTTTCTTTGATTGTCTTTACTAAGAAAGTTGTTTTCTATAAAATTTGCATCTCTCAACTCTCTTAGTTAGGAATTTCATTGAGAAAGGAAAAAATAGCGTAAATCATCTTAGGTGCATCTTTGTAGTGGTTTGAGTCGAGTCTACACACCATTGGTTTCACTTCCGCTACCTTTTGTCTTTAAGAAAAACCATAAAATTAACGCTTAAAGTAAAATCAACGTAGTAACTTTTATTTACTAGGGCTCTGAAACACCAATTTAGATCAGGCTAGTGTCTTGGAGTAGGTGAGTAATTAACTCTCCAAGACAACAAAACCAAACAAGTAGCTTATCTTGTGATAGAATAAATCCAATTGTCTCATTTGTACTCTGGGAAAGCTCCTCTTAAAGGAGAAGCACGAGCTCGTGTCCGAACCAGTGAGGGGATCAATCCTCCCTCGTTGGGAACGACGCCAGACACGCACGTATTACAAACGGTAAACCTCGGATTAACCATTGTCGAGGAGCCAGGGGTCACTTGTCGGTAAACCTTGGATTATTGTCAAGGAACCGGCAAGGGGATTGAGCTTGATACTCTGCCCTTGCGTGCTGTCGGAGTGTAGACTGTTCCCCCAGGTGCATTTGTTGCGGTTGGTAACCTTAGTGACCATTATCTTTAGGATTCTACCGAGGTGACGGTGGAGGGAAGATCCCACTGTACCTGGAGCAGACGTCGGCTAGACTCACTTGGATTTTCCGGGGGGTTCACTTCACTCGAGACGGTTAAAGTGGAGGAACTTGTGCCGGTCTATTCATTAAGCAGGTTGCCGGGGTAACTGTTCCACCCGCCACTTCTGTACTGAATCCGGCGATGTTGGGTTTCATCTCCAACTAGCGTTTTCGGTCTGGAAGGCTACTGTTTGTGCTTGGTTTGATGCCCTAGATTCTTTCGGCGTGTGATTCAAATTTGTTTGGTTCTTTAGAGACTTTAGGTGGTTTGATTTGAAATTTTACTTTGTTTTCGTGTGAAGTAGTTAAAAGTTTTTAGCTGTGGCGGAATTACCGAGACAGTCCCGTAGACTTCGGGGCCAGTCTCCTGAAGTTGTTTCTGTGGCCGAATTGTTGAGAAGATCCCGTAGACTTAGGGGATCACCTCCTCGAGACGACCCCGGTAATCTAGAAGGTTTAAAGGTCCTTGTAACTCCTCCTAGTGGCAGTAGAGTAGGTTCACCTGAAGAAGGAGAATCTTCCTTGGTAGTCCATTCAGATTACCAAGGCTTAGAGACAGGTTATAATCCCGAAGCTGTTACAGTTTCTGAACTTGTTGGTAGTTTTTCGTCTGCTAGTGATACAGGCGAAGAACCTGAAATATCTGAACCTGTTACTCCGACTTCTAGTGTTCCAGATTCACCAAGAATAGAACGAGTTATCACCGAAAATCTTCCTACTGGTTTGATTGCTATCGAAGAACTTGCTCCAGAGGAAGAAATAGGCGTCTCTAACCTTGAAGATCAACTTACTATTGATCTAAGGGAGCGTGAATCCATCTTTTACAGTCCTCCTAGAAGTACTACTTGGTACCTTTCGTTAACCAATTATTTAGACAACTCAGGGGTAGGTTTTTCTACACCTCGTACTCCTTTTCCACCTGGAGGTATTTATACTCCTGTAAATATGTCTGGTCAGTCGTCCGTGTTTACTCAAAGTCCTGAATCTTTCTTACACGGCGGTCCTTCTGTTCCCACCGGGTATCAATCACTTTCTGGTACCTTTGCGGGGGCATCTCCTCAGCCCGTTGATCATGGGTTATTAGCTGGAAACAATGGTAATGTACCATTGGGTGTAGGAGACATTTATATGATGTCAGGTTCAGTTCCTGTTTCCCAACCTCAAGGTGGCCAATTACCGCCTGGGGGGCAACCTCAAGGTACACAAATCGTGTCTGGGGGGCAACCTCAAGGTCAGTATGCACCTATGGTGCAATACATGCCTCAAGGTCAACCCCAGCCTCAATATGTACCCCAGGGTCAACCTCAGTATCAATATCAACCTCAAGGATGGCAACCTCAAGGGTATCAACCCCAAGGGTATCAACCTCAAGGCTATCAACCTCAAGGTCAAGGTCAACCCCAGTATTCGTATTTACCTCAAGGTTATCAACCTCAAGGTCAATACTCAAGTCAAGGTTATCAACCACCTCAAGGTCAGTCATATGTTCCAGGTATGGGAACTGCACCTTTCAATTATCAATCCTATCCTCAATCCGGTTATGGATCTCAGTATCCTCAACCTGTTACGGGTAAATACCCCGGAATGTTAGTGTGGGATCCATCACAGGGTCAACAGGTGTTGCAGCCAAGTTTACAGTTGGTACCTCAAGCTGGACAACCCGTAGTTTCTGGTTCACCCCAGCAACCGCAGCCTGTCCAGTCAAATGTTCAAACTTCTGTAACTTCGGTAGTTACTCAGCCGCCAATTGCACCTAGTACTCCATCTCAAACGGCTGTTGCAACTACCGCTACATCTGCCGCACTTACTTCTGGAGTATCGACAGCTCCGGTTTCTACTGTCTCTGTGACCACGCCTCAGACATCTTTACCGTTGTCTGGATCTACGATTCAAACCACGGTCCAGATGCCTACAGGTCAGCCTGGTATAAGTACGGTTGTCACTACTCAACCTCAATTTGTTCAACAACCGTACCAGGGACAGTACCAACCTGGGCAAGCTGTCCAACAGCCGGTTTACCAGTATCAACCGTATCCTGGGTACACTTATCAACAACCTCAACAACCCCAGTACGGTCCGGTTAATCCTGGTTTTCCAGGAGGATATAATATCCCAAATGCGACTCCTGTTCCTAGTTATCCTGGATATCCTCCTCCTGGGACTGGTCTTGTGACCCAGAGTTTTAGAGATCCTAACCGGCAGTTACCGTTTATCGCAACTTTGGATTTACCAGACTTGACGCGCCTAACGAACGATCCAATTCAATATCTTCAGTTCTGGCCGCCAATGCCAAATAAGTTGCCCAGTGATATACCCAAGTTCGAAGGTAAGTCTGGAGAGGATCCGTCCAATCATGTGATGACTTACCACCTCTGGTGTGCTTCAAATTCTATCTCGGATGATTCGATCCGCTTACGTCTTTTCCAGCGTACACTCATTGGTCTCGCGGCCAAGTGGTACATTGAGTTACCACGGGCCTCTTTTTACAATTTTAGCCAGTTAGCTACCTCGTTCCTAACTCACTTTCAGTTGCCGGTCAGATACGATAACGGCACTGAGTTATTAACTTCACTAAAACAATCGACGTCCACGTATATTTCTGATCACATTCATGAGTGGAGGCGTCGAAGAAGGTTAGTGAAAGTTTTTATCCCAGACCAAATCTTAGCTGAATGGTTTGTTAAATCATTATTACCGAAGATTACTGAAGATGTAGCTAAGGCTGGAGTAGTTACTGAGGAGCAAGTCATTGCTCAGGCGCAATACCTTGACTTAGTTTATACTCAGTCGGGTACGTTACACGAGAAGATTCCGGATCTTCCAAAATCGAATCAAATCGCTGCTGCTCCTTCGGGATCTCATGCCGCTGATGGTATGATTGGTATCGTGAATACAAAGAGCAAGAAGAAGTCTTCCAAGGCTTCAACTACTCCTATAATCACTTTGCCCGATTCCCCGACAGGAGAGTCTTCTCCTGAACTTACCGCCGATATTCACGCTGTAGAGTCATCTACGGCCAAATCAAAAAACGGTGGAAAGAAGAAAGGAAAGAAGAAGGCTAAAGCAGACAAGGCTCCGAAGGAGAAAACGGAAAAGTCGGAAACCAATGACGAAAAGCGCAAACCTCGATATCCTTGTCTTATTTGTGAAGAGGATCATTTTACAAGAGATTGCCCTCATCGGGCCGAGGTTGTGAAAATAGTCAAAGGTTCTCCCACTCCTGCTGTGTTAAAAAATCCATTTCCAGAGCAGGAGAATAAGATGATAGGTTCTTCCTCGAATGCCAGTGAAGAACCCATTTTGATGATGTCTCATGTGAGGATTGCGACTCGATCGCAAGATTATGGTAGTAAGAATCCTGTTGATGGTAAGGAAGCAGAATCTTCTCACTCTAACCCATCAACCTCAGCTCCTGGTTCCGATCCACTACAGATCGAGAAACCTAACCCGGACCTAGTAATTAAACCGCCCGCCAAGGGTGTACTTCGAAGGTCTGCTTTCAATCCACATGCGAGAGCGGCCCAGAATTACAACATTGTTGAGGACTTAGCTGTTTCACCCTCAGCAATGTCGGCTTTGGAAGTGCTGCAATCATGCCCAGCACAACGAAAATTACTTTTGTCGGCTATCGGAGCTGTTGATGTTCAGGACCCGAATCTAATAATCTTCGATCTAGAAAATAGTACACCGCGTCTCCCCCATCAAATGGCTTTCCAAATACCAGTGATAGTCAAAAACAGGCCTATTCATCGGACTGTGATTGACGAGGGAGCTTCTACGTGTATTATGTCGATTCAATGTTGGAGATCGCTTGGTTCTCCTTCATTGAACCAATCCCCGACCATCCTTAAGGCCTTTGATGGCCGTGGGTTCCGTCCGTTTGGTATTCTACAGGAATTGCCTATAGGGGTAGAAGGTAAAACCGTTAATCTGGATGTGGAAGTGGTTGATGCCCCTCTAGACTACAACCTTCTTTTGGGTCGAAGTTGGTCATATGCTATGACAGCGGTCGTTTCATCGGTCTTCAGAGTAATTAAGTTTCCATATAACGGTAAGATCGTGACTATTGATCAGCTGACATACTTTTCATCCGACCCAGCCTCTTCAGAGAGTATCCAGCATGTCGGTAAGACGACAATCCCTTATAGGGACGTTGGCGTAGGTTTAGTTAAAGATTCCGGTTTACTGGGAACTTTTCCTTTCCCTCCAATCAACGCAGACCCTTCATTTGCATCAATTCATATGATTACATCAGAAAACATTATTTATGATGATCCTTGGATTGTCCCATCTGAATCTGAGATAGACTCATTCGGTGATGCTATGCCTTTGAGTCCATATGAAATTGCTTATGAAGCTGTCATGTCTTTTACCGACTCGCGTTCAACCCAACTCGACCAAATGAATGTGGTCAGTGAAGAATCACTTTTCACCTCAACCTTAGAACGGATAGCGTTTCCCGAAGTCGTGTCATCTGACGAACAACTTCGCGAAATCCTGAGTGTAGACGATCTACCATGGGAAGATCTCCATCACAGATCTTCGTTTTTACCTAAGGATGATGCTTTTGAAAATGATTTTTCATCTATCTTTACCGCTGAATATGTCAAAGACGCTCAGAATCCAACGAAACATTCTGATTCAGAGTTGAATTTAGGGAATATTTCTCGCACTATTCCCGTTGATATTTCAGTGAAGCCCGGAATTGAGGAAAACATTCATATAGGTGCCTCATGTACAGAAGATGAAATCCAAACTTACAAGGCCCTATTCCAAGAATTCCGCGATGTGTTTGCCTGGTCTTACGAGGAAATGCCGGGAATCGATCCTGCCATTGTTGTTCATGAAATAAAGACCTACCCGGATGCTAAACCCGTCCGGCAACGGTTGCGTCAGATTCACCCTCGGAAAGCGGCTGCGATTAAAGCAGAAGTCGAGAAGCTGTTGAAAGCAGGTTTCATTTATCCGATCCCGTTAACGGATTGGGTATCGAATATTGTTCCGGTCAACAAGAAACAGGGAACAATAAGAATCTGTATCGATTATAGGGATATAAATCGAGCTTGTCCAAAAGACAACTATCCTACGCCTTATATCGATCAAATTATTGATGATTGTGCCGGAAGTGAAATGTTTTCCTTTATGGATGGTTTTTCGGGCTATAATCAAATCAATATTCTACCTGCCGACCAACCAAAAACGGCATTCATTTGTCCATGGGGGACATTTGCTTATTGCAAATTACCTTTTGGGCTTAAGAATGTCGGGGCCACTTTTCAACGGGCGATGTCTTACGCATTTCATGACATCAAGCACATTGTGCAACCGTACCTCGATGATTTGCCTGCTCATTCTTTACATCGAGCTGATCACCTTGTCCACTTACGAGCAATCTTTATGAGGTGTAGGCATTATCGAATTCGGTTGAATCCCCACAAGTGTGTTTTCTGTATAGAGACGGGTCGATTGCTGGGATTTGTTGTTTCAAAAGCCGGCATTCGCGTCGATCCCTCGAAGGTCGAAGCTATCATCAAATTGCCTCCTCCTTCGAGTTTGCGCCAACTCCAAAGTTTGCAAGGGAAAGCGAACTTTTTACGCCGATTCATTCCAAACTACGCCGAGGTCACCAAAGGTTTTACACGGTTGTTGAAACAGAACGCACAATTCTTTTGGGACGAAATTGCCCAACAATCTTTTGATGCACTAAAACACGCGTTGACCCATGCACCGTTGTTGCATCCTCCCAACTACAACCAGGACTACTTCTTATACCTCGCAGCTTCGCATTCCACTATTGGAATGGTGTTAGTTCAAGAAGATGAATTCGGAGCGGAACATGTGATATATTATCTTAGTAGGACCTTAAATCCCACTGAGTTAAAATATTCGCATGTGGAGAAATTGGCCCTGGCAGCCGTTCAAGCTGTCCAGCGTTTTCGTCACTACATTCTTCTCCGTAAAACTACAGTTATTTCGGATTGCAACCCTATGATTTATATTTTGACAAAACAACTGCTAGGGGGCAAGTACTCTAAATGGATCGTTATCCTGCAAGAGTTCGACTTGGAGTTTGAGAAGTCCAAGTCTAAGAAATCCTTAGTTTTTGCGGAATTGATGTGTGATTTCCCGCGTGCTGACACAGAAACTGTGGCAGAGGAGTCCATTGCGGACGAATCTTTGTTTCTTATCAGTACTTTAGATCCGTGGTACGGGGATATAATCATCTATCTCCAAACCCAAACCTTTCGGCCTGAAGCTTCAAAGGTGGAACGTCGAAAAATTCGGTTTCAATCCCAGCAATACAAAATTATTGGAGATACACTTTATCGCCGGGGGGCAGACTTAGTTTTCTGACGTTGTTTAACTCACGAAGAGGCTGAGAAGGTTTTGAATGATTGTCACTCTGGAGCATGTGGCGGTCATATGTCTGGGTATGCCACAGCTCAGAAGGTGTTGCGCGCTGGCTACTTCTGGCCCTCCATGTTCAAAGATTGTATCATTGCAGTCCGGAAGTGCCACAACTGTCAAGTGTTTGATCGCAAGATGCGCGCACCACCTGCTCCTCTCCACCCTATAATTGCCGTTGGTCCATTCGCCAAATGGGGTATCGATTTTATTACTTGTAACCCTCACTCGGCCGGGGGGCATGCGTATATCATCCTCGCGGTTGATTATTTTACTAAATGGGCCGAGGCGATGCCTACATTCGACGCAAGCGGCAAAACAGCTGCAGTTTTCGTATTCAATCATATTATAACTAGGTTTGGTGTCCCACAAGCAATCATTACTGACCATGGGAGCCATTTTCGAAACATCATGATGACTGAGCTTACAAGCCAGCTTGGTTTGCGCCACGATAGCTCTACTCCTTATTATCCGCAAGCCAACGGTTTGGTTGAGTCTATCAACAAAGTTCTGGTTATCATGATCCGACGAACCATTGGTATTCATCGGTCGAATTGGCACAACATGTTATTTTCAGCGCTATGGGCATACCGAACCTCAGTGAAAACTTCAACAGGGTTCACTCCTTTCCAGCTAGTTTATGGCTTGGAAGCTGTGTTACCCATTGAATGCGAAATCCCATCACTTCAAATGGCTGTCGAATTACTTCCAGCTACTTCCGAAGAGGAGAAACGTTTATTATACTTAGCTAAATTAGATGAGACTCGACGTGACGCTGCATTGGCAATCGAGACTCACGCGAAGCGAATGAAAGCTCAGTATGATAGAAATGTGACCCCTCGAAGTTTTTCGGAGGGAGACCTAGTGCTATTATATGATCAAGCTAACGATAAGCTAGGTGCTGGAAAATTCGTTCCTATGTGGCATGGACCCTACATTGTAAAGCGAAAGCTAGCAAAAGGGGCTTATGAGCTGGTATATTTTGATGGGGACTCTTTGGGTAAACCCAGAAATGGACTTTACCTAAAGAGGTATTATGCTTAAATGGTGGGTATGGAGAATTTTTAGTTAGGTTAGGTTTTCTTTCTAGCTAGTGTGTTTGTTAGCTTAGTTAGTGTGCTTAACTTAGAGAGTGTGTTTTTCGTCGTTATTCTGGCTTATCTTGGTTTTACTCTTGATATTGCAGATGTCGACGCCTCTCCAAACATACATTGGATTTGCTGATGGTGCTTGTCGTAGTACACGGAATATCTCTTCCGCAGCTTGGGTTATCTATTCGCCCTCTGACGAGTTAGTTTCTATGCATGGGGTAAGCCTCGGTCAAACAACGAACAACATTGCAGAATACAGTGCAGTGGTTGAATTATTATCCGAATCTATTTCATTTGGAATTCGACGTTTGATAGTGAGGTTAGATTCTGAACTTGTTGTATTACAGCTTAATAGAGTATATGCCATTAGAAATCCTGTGTTATTAAGATTGTTTTTGAGAGTGCGTCTCTTGGAACGTGAATTTGATTACATTGAATATCAGCATATTCCAAGGTCTTTAAATACATTAGCAGATGCAATTGCTTCTCGAATGTTGGACAGACACTTACGATAATCATGCAAGTAAATTTAAAAACATTTCATCACATATGTTAAACAAGATAAGCTGGTAATAATGATATATATATATAGATAGGAGTGTGTCAAAAATATACATCGTCTTCGATCATAGGTTGAAAAACACCTTATGATCGGCAAAAATGATAAGTACAAAAAGCCAAAAATGTCATATGTGTCTACAAAAGTGACTAGCCAATCACTGGTGGTGCTCTCTATACGACACCACTGCACGGGCTACCTTACACAAAAATCTCCTAAACGGCCCAGGGACTGCGACTACATAGCGCTGAAGTCTGATAGGAATATCATCTATGGTAGTCTCAGGTATATCCGCCGTCAGACGCTCTAGATCCTGCTCCAACTCAGCTAGTGACTCTGCAGCCGCATCCTGTGGGGCCGGTACCGGTGCAACTGGATGTCTCCTCTCAAAAGGCCGGAGATTGGCTGGGCGCTGTGGACCAACATCTGCATTTTGAAAATTTTTACTGTCAGTTTTGAGACGATATATATAAAAAACAAAAAAAATATATATATAATTTGAAAACTTGTGAAAAATAAAGTACCTCTGTCGTCCCATTGTTCTCCCTGTGGAAGAACCATGTCCGGATCACCTCGAAAATCTACTCCGGCATACGGAAAGTCCTGGATCGAAAAAACCTGGTCCTCTAACCAGTGAAAATAACTATCAGGGAATCGAACAATCGCCGCGCCCTCGTCAGGATGCCGGGCCATCACCGTAACCCATCGTATCAGCTTTGGCTCCCGAGGACCCAAGATTTCAACAGTGAGTTGCTGAGGGATCAGCATCGGAACTCTCTCTAAGGCAAAGCTCACAACTAGAGGCCCATATCCAAAGGTCTTCAGTTGTCCGTTCTTTGCCCTAGTTAGTTGGCTCTTCATATTAGCCGACACAGCATCACACCAGTTGAAAATGGTGCCTTGGAAACAGTCAATCGCCATCCGCATTTGGGACCCGGTGGCAATATGTAAAGCGGCTGCACCGCAAATTCTGGTAACCGTGAAAGCTATAACCTTGAGTTCACGCAGAGAGATGTGTTTGATTTCTACGCCTTTCGCATGGTGTGCATTGGGTATGCACCAATCTGCCCGGAGACTAGCAAGGGATTGGCCACCCGGCCTAGTCCCGGCTAGATTGAGTTGCTCGCCCCTATTTGGCAAGCCAGTGAGAAAGTATATGTCAGAGGGCTCTATCTCGAGCTGGTGCCCTCCGATGTAAAAGCATTGCTCATGAATGTTCCATCTCTCAACCAGCCACTCCAAGAATCTCACCTGAGCCCTCATGCCAGGTATGGCCCAGTATTTATATAGTCCGCATGCTTTTAGGGCATCAATGGAAGGTTGATGATTAATTGCGGCTAAATCAACGTCCTCGTGCTCTCTTTCTCTCCAATCCAACATGGTGAGTGCCCTACACACCAAGAAACAAAGATTAGAATTAGTTTGGGAAAATTCAGATGGTTATTTTTGGGGTTTGGGGTTTCAATTTCCGCCTTTCGCGGGGGACGCACCCCGCGTTTAGAACACAGAGCGTCGGGACGCAGCTGGCCTGAAGGTGGGCTGCGTCCCCCGACCTTTTTCCTGTGTGGGAAAAAGTCGGGGGACGCAGGTCACCCTTAGGGCACCTGCGTACCCCACAGAGCGATTTTTGAAACCCAAAACCCCCCAAAAATCAAAACTAAAACCTAAAACAAACTTTTAATCGGATGAAATTGAAAAGGAGGATGTTGTGGAATACCTGGAAGAGACGGCGTTCGATTCTGACGGTCGGATTCTCCGCAGCGACCACGGGAAGTTTCTTGCCAAAAGCCCTTTTCTCAACCTCAACAGTAAAATGGTAAAAATGACATGGTAAAAAGTCTTTTTATAGGTTTTTTGGATGAATGAATGCTAGGTTTGTTCATTTTTCACCATGGAAGGATATTTTTCAATGTATTTTTGCCTATCTTAAACAGGTATGAGTAATGTGTCGTTTTTGTGCAGGACAAAGGGATTTAGAGGGAAAATTGTCATTTTTCACGAACCAAAATATCAGAGTCATCTTTTAAGCCCTTTTCTGACTCCTAAAATATGAAAAGATTGTCGAGCGTTTCTTTTACACTCGTTAAAACGGAATTAAAAGACGGTCCCCTTATAGCCCTTTTCTGACCGTAAAAACAGGAAAAGATTGCCGGGTTTTTGTCGTTTCAAACTCGATATTGGAAATAAAACGACGTGTCCTTGATCGCTTTTTACTTTTCAGGTCAGTGGCACTAATTATGAAAGTACTCCTTGGTCGCAAGATCAAGCGGTTCCCCCAGGTATTATTTTATACTTTTTCGGGCTTGAGGGACACAAATCTACGAAAAAGTTCAACTTGGAGTCTTCTTAAGTTTTTCAGACTCTCTAAAATTGAAAAACGCCAAGTTTCTCCTATACTGGGCTCGTTAAACATTTCACAGTAAAGGACCTGTTCAATTACAAACAGGAACGAACCACTCCTTCCTAGGGTTCGAATCAAAACTAGGTTGGACTCATCCGAAGGATGAGCTTATAATCAAGCATATGTTATCCTCCTCAAGCTTGTTAAAAATAAAGAGGTACTTGCCAGAAATGGTGGGGGAAAAGAGAGAAGAATGAGCCTATTTGTTATCTTTTGTCTCAGAAGAAACTTTATTACCACTCTTGGACACGACACTTTTCATTCACCTGGGTTGGGAAATCTTTTACCTCACAGTTGATCAAACTACTTTGAAAGTCTTCAGCCGGGTTCCGGGGATTAACTTTGAGTTATTCATCACCAAGCCATCTGTCGTGTCGTTATGTGTTCAAGAGGTCTGCAAGCAAAACTTTCATCTGCAAAATACTTGTCATCCATTTGACCATCCCTGAGTCAGTCCTTACAGCAACATTTCTTCAACTTGAACAATGATTTCGTGTTGTGGGCTTGCCTGCAACGGTCGCTTTCTATCGACATCAGCACATTATCTAGAGAGATGACTTAGAAATCGTCAGTACCTTGAAGTCTGCATGCATCAATGGCAGGTTTCTCGCCTTTGACGTCAGTTTACATCATTGACTTTCGATCGAAGGATTCCGTGAAATGTTCGACATCAACTCATTCATTCACATCTCATGGATTGTACTGGGTACTTTGAGAACCATTGACATTACTGGTGGTCTCTCTCACACTTGTTAACAGTTTACATCATCGACTGGTAATCAAGTGGTTTCTACCATGTTCGACATCAGCTCATTTATTCGCATGGCTAGAATCGTACCAATTCGGGAAGTAGAAATGAAGACCCTGGATCTAGTTTCCACCATCCAGGCTGCGAGGAGTTTTGTATTCATTATCTAAGTAGACTAATCATAAACAGATGGCTGCGCCCATACTGTGTCTACAAAAGTCTATGATTATGATGTACTGCAAGATCATTCCTGTATCAGAGTAGTTAGTCTGTTAGTTAAAGTTTTGATCTGAGTATGGGAATGCCTACCTCAGTGATGATATAATATTATACATGTATTTTGTGTTGAAAATTGCAGGTTCTGACCAGGCTCTCCACGAGATAATCCTTGAAATGATAAAGCGCTTCACCCTTCCTAGATAATACAAAACCCTAATCTATTACAGGCTTCGCACTTTAGGGGGCAATCTGTTACACTAAAAAATGTCACCATGACTATTTACAGTTAGTATGGCTCTATCAACAGTCATGCTATCCTCTTAGGCAAGTCTTATGCCTCTGCTCTCCATGTCGAACTCCAAAAAGAGAGAAAGTCTTTATAAATGTATTTATCTCTGGGTACGCAGGTTCTCTCAACCTTACCTGCGGGTACGCACCCAATGTTCACAAAAGCTGCGTCTTTGGACGCTCTGTATGTAAAGGGGCAGGTGCGTCCCCCTGTAAAGGTCAAAATGCGCAAGTTTCATCTTTAAAAAGTTACTTGTGGTCATTTCTAGAGCATTCTAGAAGGTTGTTCGACGTGTATTGAGCGCCTCCAGATGGTTCATGTACCCCTACCAAAGAGGAACTTATCCCATCAATAAGGGAGCTATCCCATCCAAAGAGGGGATTATCCCATTGATGGTGGACCTGAATAACTTCCTCTTGAGCACTATAAATACAGGCATTGGGCCAGAAGGAGGAGAGGTTGGAAGCTATACATTTCTAAGGGTAGATGCTGCTGGAATTAGGACTCCCATTTAGAAGCTTGTGAGGAGAGATTGCCATCTTTGCTTGTTCTATTTGGAAGTGGGTGAGCTTTGTCAAAGTAAAGGAGAACTCTTGATGGACCCTGGGAGGGACTTGCACAACACCAAGGCTCAGGTTGTATTTGTTCCTTTTGTTACCTATTAATGCAAATGAGTCCATTCTTCTCAATAACTTGTTATTTATGAGTTGTTTCATGTACTCCTTGGTCTATGTGTTAAATATTTTTTATTCTATGAGATTATCAAGTGCTATTTAATCGTTTGATTGTTAGTGTATGCAGGTTTCAAAGTGAAGGAGGAGCTCATCCGGATCAGCGGGGCTGGACTGCTACAACAGCGTTGGATTACAGGTAGGATCTAAACACTTGATTTCTTATATAGTAAATGCATGTTTAGAGAAGGATTGCTCTTGTTTGTCTTGTTTGTCACTAGAGAGTCTTAGGCTCCTAGGGAGGTTGGTTGTGTCCGCACAATCGACTCTTTCCGCCTGACAACTGCCTTGCAGTTTGATGAAATAGTCTCATTCTTGCTGACGGAGGAGATGAGATGGAAAAATATGGAGATCCAGAATGGTGATGCCTTGTTTGTATGAGGACGGTCCCAAAAAAAGAAAAAAAATCCTTGAGTGGGAGATCTAAATCTCCAAGAAAACCTGTAAAGGTGTGCTGGAAATGCGGAAAGGAAAGGCACTACAAAAGGGACTATAAATCTAAAGCTCCTGAGAAAGGAAATGGATCTGGTGATGCTCCTTCTGCAAAGGCGAAAACCACCTCAGATGAAGGTGGGGATGTGTACTTGGCTTCTTCTTCAAGTACACATGTAGATCATGAGGCATGGTTGATTGACTCAGGTGCATCCTTTCACTTCACTCCCCATAGAGAGTGGTTCTACGAGTATGAGAAATATGATGGTGGTGATGTCTTCTTAAGGGATGACAAGAAGGCTAGAATAATTGTTCACGAAAAATTCAAGTTCAAGTTGCAAGGTGGAAGGATTAGAACACTTTTTGGTGTTTTACATATTCCTGCATTAGCCAAAAATCTGATTTCTGTAAGCAAGCTGGATGATGTAGGTGTAAAAACAGTGTTCGAGAAAGGTACCTACAAGATGGTTCGGGGAGCACTGGTATTGATGCGGGGAGTTCGGATTGGAACTTTGTACAAGCTGCAAGGTAGCATTTTTATTGATGGGTGCAACAGTTCTGTGGTTCCTGAAAGTGGAGCAAAAATCTAGTGGTCTCTCGAGAAAAGACCATGCTAAGGAATCAAAAGCTTGGACATATTGCAGAGAAGGGCCTTCGAATACTTCATGGTAAAGGTATGGTAGAAAGGTATGTCTAATATCTCTTTGGATTTTGATTTCTGTGAAAAATATGTATATGGGAAGCAGAATCGGGTGAGTTTCCCCTCTGGTGGTAAGAGGGCGAAACAGATATTAAAGCTTGTGTATAGTGATGTGTTTGGACCTATGTCAGTTCCATCACTGGGTAATTTTGTGTACTATGTATCATTTATAGGTGACTTCTCAAAGAATACATGGATATATTTCCTCAAGAAGAAAGTTGAAGTCTTTGACAGGCTTAAAGAATTTAAGGCTCTGGTGGAAAACCAAACAAAGAACAAGATAAAGGTGTTGAGGACAGATAATGGTGGAGAGTTTTGCAAGAAGGAATTTGAAGAGTTTTGTAAGAAGTGTGGTATAGCACAATAGAAGACTACTCCATACACACTTGAGAAAAATGGAGTTGCAGAAAGAATGAACAAGAAGTTGATGGAAAGGGCAAGAAGCATGCTCAGTGGTGTCGAGTTAGGACAGGAATTCTGGGCAGACGCGATGCATACTACATGTTACCTGGTCAACAGATCACCTTCATTAGCATTGGAAGATAAGACTACGCAAGAGGTATGGACTGATAAGAAACCTTCTCTTTCTCATCTGAGGGTATTTGGATGTGATGCATATCTACATGTTCCAAAGGAGAAAACAACAAAGTTGGATAGTAAATCTAAAAAGTGCATCTTTGGAACCTAGTTTGACAGTAAATATGAAAAGTGCATCTTTGGAACCCAGTAACAAGGAAAGTTGTGTAGGGTCGAGATGTGGTGTTTAGAGAGGTGAAAGATGTTATTAAACATGAAGTCCTACCAAAGGAACTAGAGAAGATAGAGTTTGAGCTAAAGGAGGAAGAATCAGACTCTACAGCAGAAGAAGAATCAAAAGATGAAGAGCCACAAACTCCAGTTGTGTGAAAATCAGTTTGAGAAAGAAGGCAGCCAAAAAGATATAGTCTATTGGGTTGTGCTATATTCTTTCCACGACTAGCCCACGTAATTAACCGGGGGGTTAGAAGGGGGGGTGGAGCCCCCCTTCGTTGTGCCGATTGTGTAGCGGGGGGGGGTCACAGGGGGTTTGAGGCATACTCGTAACCCCACTTTATGGGATCTGGGGCAGCGCCCTGGAAAATTTTGGTTTTGGACCCTATGTTAGGATCGGCGGACCCACCTATGGCTTTTGTGCATGATTTTCGAATATGTTTTTGGACACAATGGTTTTCGGTCCATGGTATTGGATGCTTTGGCATGTATAAATATGTATTATAACATTGAAAGGAACATAATGAAAAATCAAGCTGGTAGTCCCGTTTTGGGATCCAGGGGAAAATCTCTATGTATATGTGTTTTATGTGTTATGCTCTCGCATTGTTTATTTTCTGTGTTTTAGAATTCATATGTAAGTAATTTTTGTACGGGGTTAAAACCTACATTTGGTATCAAAGCAGTTTTGGCTTCAAGGGGACGCCTTTGTTGCTGATGGGTTTCGCTCGAGCCTGTGGTAGACCCTGTTCAGTGGGAGATCTGCAAGATTGATTCTGGTGGTGAAAGAAGATGGCGAGCAGTGGAAAGATAGAGATCAAGAAATTTAATGGTCAGATCCTTGAGTTGTGGAAACTCAAGATGGAGGATCTATTGGTGGATAAAGATCAGTGGATCGCGATAGATCTGAGTACTAAACCAACGGGAGTGTCCGATGAATAATGGAAGAAGTTGGATCGGAAGGAAAAGAGCATAATACGATTGTGTGTCTCAGATTCAGTATTGCTAAATGTATCAGGCGAAGCTACGGCGAAGGCTTTGTGGGACAAGTTAAGGACTTTGTACCAATCTAAGTCTCTGGTGAATCAATTGTTCCTATGGAAAAAGTTGTATAACCTGAGGATGAAAGATGGAGACTCGGTGACAGAGCATCTAAATGCATTTAATACTGTGGTAAGTCAATTAGCATCTGTTGATATTAAAATTTCAAATGAAGATAAGTGCATCAGTTTGTTGTATTCTCTACCAGATTCGTGGGATAGTCTAGTTATTGCAATAGGTAGCAATGTAACTGCCTTGCAGTTTGATGAAATAGTCTCATCCTTGCTGACGGAGGAGATGAGACGAAAAAATATGGAGAGCCAAAATGGTGATGCCTTGTCTGTACGACGACGGTCCCAGAACAGAAATAAAAATAAGTCATCGAGTGGGAGATCTAAATCTAGAGAGAGATCTAAATCTCCGGGAAAACCTGTAAAGGTGGTGTGCTGGAAATGCGGAAAGGAAGGGCACTACAAAAGGTACTGTAAATCTAAAGCTCCTGATAAAGGAAAGGGATCTGATGATGCTCCTTCTGCAGAGGAGAAAACCACCTCAGATGAAGGTGGGGATGTGTACTTGGCTTCTTCAAGTACACATGTAGATCATGAGGCATGGTTGATTGACTCAGGTGCATCCTTTCACTTCACTCCCCATAGAGACTGGTTCTACGAGTATGAGAAATATGATGGTGGTGATGTCTTCTTAGGGGATGATAGGAAGGCTAGAATCATTGGTCGCGGAAAAGTAAAGTTGAAGTTGCAAGGTGGAAGGGTTAGAACACTTCCGGATGTTCTGCATATTCTTGCATTGGCCAGAAATCTGATTTCTGTAAGCAAGCTGGATGATGCAGGTGTAAAAATAGTGTTCAAGAAGGATACCTGCAAAGGAGCACTAGTATTGATGCGGGGAGTTCGAATTGGAACTCTGTACAAGCTGCAAGGTAGCATTGTTATTGATGGGTGCAACAGTTCTGTGGTTCCTGAAAGTGGAGCAGAAAATCTAGTGGTCTCTCGAGAGAAGACCATGTTGTGGCATCAAAGTCTTGGACATATTGGAGAGAAGGGCCTTCGAATACTTCATGGTAAAGGTATGAGTAATAGCTCTCAATGGGCTAAAACAATCACCAAGGATGTGGTATCAGAAATTTGATACATTTATACGGGGACTTGGCTTCACCAGAAGCAAAACAGATCACTGTGTGTATTTTAAATTAATTGGTGACCGTGTTATTTATCTGGTCTTATATGTGGATGATATGTTGTTGGTTGGAAATGACAAAGAAATTATCCAGGATTTGAAGACCCAATTGTCCTCCAAATTCGACATGAAAGATATTGGTGCTACAAACTATATTTTGGGCATGGAAATTAAAAGGGATCAGGCAAAGAGGAAGCTCTGGTTAAACCAGAGGAAGTATGTTGAGACAATACTGCAGAGGTTTAATATGCAGGATAGTAAACCGGTGAAGGTTCCTATTCCTGTAGGTGTGAGGTTATCTGTTGAACAGTGTCCCAAGACGCAAGAAGAGGAAGAGGACATGTCCTGTGTTCCATATGTAAGTACAATCGGTAGCCTGATGTATGCAATGGTCTGTACTAGACCAGAAATTGCACATGCAGTGGGAGTATTGAGCAGGTTTATGTCAAAACCAGGGAAGGAGCACTAGACAGCAGTGAAGCAGGTTTTTAGGTATTTGTGTGGCACTAGTGATTATGGTTTGTGCTACCAAGGAAGATCAGGATTGGACAGAATGTTGGATATTCATGGCTTTGTTGATGCAGACTGGGCTAGAGGTATGGATCAAAGAAGATCTACAAGTGGGTATGTGTTTAACCTATTTGGAGGTGTAGTCAGTTGGATGAGTAAGAAACAATCTGTAGTGGCACTATCAACTACAAAGGCAGAATACATGGCAGCCACTCGTGCAAGCAAGGAAGTAGTTTGGATGCAGAGATTTTGCTCAAGTATGGGGTTAGTACAGGGAGCTATAAGGATAGACTGTGACAGCCAAAGTGAAATTTTCTTGGCAAAGAACCCTGCATATCATTCAAAGACAAAGCACATTAATGTTCAGTATCACTTTGTGAGGGATATGATAGAAGACAAAAAGGTGTTGCTGGTAAAGGTGGACACTTTGAAGAATACTGCAGATGCATTGAAAAAATCTGTGAGCTCTGAGAAGTTCTCTTGGTGTAGAGAGACAATGGGCATTTCAGGGCTGGAAAAATGACTAAGCTCTCTTGTGGCCCCCTGTGTAAATAAAACAACAAGTGGGAGAATGTTGGGTTGTGTTATATTCTTTCCACGACTAGCCCATGTAGTTAATTGGGGGGTTAGAAGGGGGGGCGGAGCCCCCCTTCGTTGCGCCGATTGTGTAGGGGGGGGGGGGGGGTCACAGGGGGTTTGAGGCATACCCGTAACCCCACTTTATGGGGTCTAGGGCAGCACCCTGGAAAATTTTGGTTTTGGATGCTATGTTAGGATGGGCGAACCCACCTATGGTTTTTGTGCATGATTTTCGCACATGTTTTTGGACGCGATGGTTTTCGGTCCATGGTATTGGATGCTTCAGCATGTATAAATATGTATTATAACATTGAAAGGAACATAATGAAAAATCAAGCAAGTAGTCTCGGTTTTTGGATCCAAGGGAAAATCTCTGTGTATATGTGTTTTATGTGTTATGCTCTCGCATTGTTTATTTTCTGTGTTTTAGAATTCGTATGCAGGTAATTTCTGTACGGGGTTAAAACCTACATAGTCCATCTACTTTCTATTCAAATTTTTCTTTATCTATTTTTTATGATGATCCCAGAACTGTGAAGGAAGCAGTAGATCCAGAGGATGGCAAACTCTGGAAAGAGGCCATGGTTTATGAAATGGCATCTTTGCACAAAAATGAGGCTTGGGATCTAGTGGAGTTGCTGGCTGGAAGGAAACCCATTGGCAGCAAATGGGTGTTCAAGAAGAAGATGAACGCATAAGGAAAGGTGGAGAAATACAAAGCTCAGCTGGTAGCAAAAGGTTATTCCTTGGTGTTGGGAATTGATTTTGGTGATATTTTTTCTCCTGTTGCCAAGGTAGCTTCTATTATATTACGTTTATTTTTTGTTGTTGCTTCTGATTTTCAGGTTGAACATATGGATGTGAAGACAGCATTTCTTCATGAAGATTTGGAAGAAGAGATCTACATGAAGCAACCTGAAGGATTTGCGGTGAAGGGTAAGAAGGAACTAGTATGCAAGTTAAAAAAGTCTCGTATGGTTTAAAACAGTCACCAAGGATGTGGTATCATAAATTTGATTCATTTATACAGGGACTTGGCTTCACCAGAAGCAAAGCAGATCATTGTTTTTATTTTAAATTAATTGGTGACCGTCTTATTTATCTGGTCTTGTATGTGGATGATATGTTGTTGGTTAGAAATGACAAAGAAATTATCCAAGATTTGAATACCAAGTTGTCCTCCAAATTTGACATGAAAGATCTTGGTGTTGCAAACTATATTTTGGGCATGGAAATTAAACGAGATCGGGAAAAGAGGAATCTCTAGTTAAACCAGAGGAAGTATGTTGAGACAATACTGCAAAGGTTTAATATGCAAGATAGTAAACCGGTGAAGGTTCCTATTCATGTAGGTGTAAAGTTATATGTTGAACATTGTCCCAAGACACAAGAAGAGGAAGAGGACATGTCTTGTGTTCCATATGCAAGTGCATCCAGAAGCCTGATGTATGCGATCGTTTGTACTAGACCAAACATTGCACATGCGGTGGGAGTATTGAGCAGGTTTATGTCAAAACCAGGGAAGGATTATTGGACAGTAGCAAAGCGGGTTTTCAAGTATTTGTGTGGGTGATTATGGTTTGTGCTACCAAGGAAGACCAGGATTGGACAGGTTTTTGGACATCTGTGGCTTTGTTGATGCAGACTGGGCTGGAGATCTGGATCAGAGAATATCTACAAGTGGATATGTGTTTAACCTATTTGGACGTGCAGTTAGTTGGATGAGTAAGAGACAATCTGTAGTGGCACTTTCAACTATAGAGGCAGAATACATGGCAGCCACCCATGTGAGCAACGAAGCAGTTTGGTTGCAGAGATTGTGTTCAAGTATAGGGTTAGTACAACAATCTATAAGGATAGAATGTGACAGCCAAAGTGCAATTTTCTTGGCAAAGAACCCTGCTTATCATTCAAAGACAAAGCACATTGATTTTTAGTATCAATTTGTGAGGGATATGGTAGAAGACAAAAAGGTGTTGCTAGTAAAGGTGGACACTTTGAAGAATATTGCAGATGCATTGACAAAGTTTGTGAGTACTGAGAAGTTCTCTTGGTGTAGAGAAACAATGGGTGTTGCAGGGTTGGATCAATGACTAATCTCTCATGTGGAAAGAAAACAACAAGTGGGAGAATGTTGGGTTGTGTTATATTCTTTCCACGACTAGCCCACACATGTGGGGGTTACATGGGGGGTGGTGGACCCCAGTGTATGTCACGTGGGGCATTGCTGGGGGGTTACAGGGGGAGCGGTAGCCCCCCGTGTATGTCGTGTGGGGCGTTGATGGGGGGTCACAGGGGGTGGCTACCCCCCTTGTCAAGGGGTCTGGAGGGAGGTAGTAACCCCCCTGCACGAGGTCCGAGGCAGCGCCCTAGGAAAAAAAATTGGACCCTATATTAGGTGGGCAGACCTAGCTATGGTTTTGTGCATGGATTTCGCACATGGTTTTGGGAGCAATTTTTTTCGGTCAATGGTATTTTGCAGATCCGGTCAAGGGAACTACGGTTATGTTCTAATCCAAGGTTAATGGATTGGGGTTTATGGATGCTTTGCCATGTATATATATGTATTGTAACATTGAAATGAATATAATGAAAAAATCAATCTGGTAGTCCCAGTTTTGGGATCAAATGGAAAATCTCTATGTATATTTGTTTTATGTGTTATGCCCTCGCCATTATTTATTTTCTGTTTTTAGAATTCGTATGTAGGTAATTTTTTTACAAGGTTAAAACCTATAGTCATCATATCTAAAGCCCAAGGTCTTGATCTCTTCATCTTAAGGCTTTTCTTGGAGAGCATGTTAGATTCCTTAAAGCATTGAGCCATTTTTGTGTCCCTCCTTGAATGGGCTTGGTAGAATCACTTCATACCTAAATCATTGATTTATCCATCCTAAGTGATTCCCTTCCTACCGGGACTCCTCCCATTGGTGAAATTCCATAAAGAGAACGGGACCTTGATCGAGGTGATAGTGGGTAATTGTCCCATTGTTGTCACTTAGTCTAGTAGTCATCCCTTAGGTTTCCCTTCCTTAGGGACCTGCAAGATTGTGTGGAAACATTTTTGGCATCGTTGTCAGGGATGGAGCAGGTCTACATTCCAGGTTCAATATTGAAGAGGTGCTTCATTCAACGATGATATAGACCCTCTTCTGGAAACTCCACATGGAAGTTGAAGCTCCAACCATGTTAACATATCAATGAAGGGGTGATGAATCCCCTCACACTCCTTTCATTGACAAATTTGTGCAACGAAACATTCCTCATACATGGAAAAAAAAGTTTCTCCATCCCTTAAATTTTGATAACATATTAAGAACGCCTCATCCTTACCCTGATGACTATGAAAAAAGTACCCAAGTTCTATGGAAGGAAGTATGAAGAAGCCAAAAAGCACATAGAATCATTTGATCAATTCATAGGTGGCACAGGGCTTAAGGAAGATGTAGTTATAACCATGTTTGCTCATACCTTCAAAGGTTCGGTTAATATATGGTTTCAATCCTTAGACTTTGCTTCCATTTCATCTTGGGAATATCTTCTTGCCACATTTAAAAAATGATGGGTTGAAGAAAGATATGTGGTTGAGCTATACAAGAACTTTCTCTCTAGCAAAAGAGAAGAAGGGGAACCTATTATATAATTTAATTAAATATTCAACACCCTTGTGTATATGATCCCAAATGATATTAAACCTCCAAAACAGGTCATCCTTGTAGCCTACCTTAAGGCATTTACTAGGAATATAGCATATATTGTGAGGAATAAGAATCCTATTGGTGTCCTTCAAACCCAAAACCTTGCCTTTGAAATTGATCAAGCTATGAAGGAGGCCACGATCAACATGGTGAATCTTGCAGATAATGGTCAAATTGACCCCACACCTGTGCTCCCAAAAAAAATGACCCATCTCCTAATAAAGACCTAATGTTGCCAAAGGCTAGTAAATTGAATAAAAGGAAGCAAAAGGAAAGGCCTTCTGAAATTGTAAACATTGATCCTCCAATTGTGGTAAACTTGGATAAGCATAACCCATTTTACATTGTTGTAAATATCAATGAATGTGTTCTAAGGAATTGCATCATTGATTCTAGATATCCATCCAACAATATGCCTTTAAGCATAATGCAAGACCTAGGGCTGGTTATATCTAGGAAGTACTCAAATAAATGCATGATCGATTCCAAGGAAGTCGAAGTTCATGGTATGATAGAAGGGAACGATATATACTTACAAGGTTATCCTCAAAGACAAATAATCACGGATATAGTTGTGGTAAAAACCCCTCCCTCATGGTAGATTCTCTTATCCAAGCAATTGGTAGAAGACTTAAAGATTACTACAAATGAAGATAAGTCTGGTATTAGGGATCCAATGGGAGAAAATTATTGTGCCACAATACATAGACATGACTTCACTAGGCCAATGATTACTCACTCATGGGAGTCTGATGAATAATTGAGGGAGGAAGACATTAGAGGAAGTTTGATTTTAAAATGTTAACATTGAATTTCCATGTCATGATGTGTAATCTAATCAAAATCCTTTAAAATTCAAAATAGATACAAGTGTGACTAGGCACTGGAAATTTTTTTAATAATATAATTTACCTATCTTAAGCATGAATGGTGCCCAAGTGAGAAAAAACTACATTATTTTTTTCTTTTTGGTAGGTAAGCACCCACGGGGGATTTGAACCAGTGACCTATCGCAAGGAGTGCCTTAACAGTGCACCCATTTACTGTCAATCCAAAGCCTCGTGGGCTAAGAAAAAACTACATTAAATATTAAAAATAAAATTAATATCTTATTCTATAAAGTTATATTATCGATAATATTTTTAATGACATGTAACTAATTTGAATTTTAAATTTACCTTTTTAATTTAAATTTTATTAAATCTTGTATAAAAAAATTAATTTAAATATAAAATATATATATATATATATATATATATAAAAGTGCATTTATTTGGTTAAGTTTTAATTTTAATTTTAATTTTAATTTTAATTTTAAGTTTACTTTTTTAATTTAAATTTTATTAAATCTTGTGTTAATAAATTAATTTAAATATAATATATATGGTTATTTAATTTTAATGACACATAACTAATTTAAATTTTAAATTTATTTTTTTCATTTAAATTGAGGTAATTTTAAATTTAATTTAAATTCAATTAAAATTAAATTTTGTTTTTTTTAATTTAAATTTTATTAAATATTGTGCTAATAAATTAATTTAAAGATAAATTATATATACTGTTATTTTGATAAACGTCACATTTATTTGGGTAATTTTAATAAAAGTAAAATAATAAAAATGATATTTAAAAAAATTGTCTACATTGCATTATTTTATTAATTCCTTAATTTTTTCTTAGGTGGCTATTTTTGAGTTGAAATTTCCTCTAATGTCATGAATTTGGTGAGTGGAGATTGTATAAGAATGAGTGTAGCACGAGCCCCATGCCTACTGGGATGTGGTCTATGTATTTTGATGGATCTTTCTCAAAGGCTGGTTCTCGGGCTAGTGTGGTCGTAATTTCTCCATCTTAAGATTATACGTTGTTTTCTTTGAGACTTGAGTTCATATGCACCAACAATATGGCTAAGTATGAAGCCCTCTTATTGGGGCGCGATGCCACCCGTTCTAAACAAGTTCAATAATTTATTATTATAAGTGATTATGACCTAATTATCTCTCAGCTGAAAGGATCTTTCAATCCTAAACATGAAATTTTGAAACAATACATGGAACAGGTTATAAATGTAATTAAGGATTTCCAAAAATTCTCCATCCAAGCCCTCCCTAGAAGCAATAATTCTATCGCCAATGCCCTCCAGGTAGAAGCATCGAATTCCCAATACCCCGATTAAGACATTTCTAAATTAGGGAGATGTGTGATGGATACTATATACAAACCATTCATCCCTGATTATGATAACCATTGCCATGTTTTCAAGAATGATGAGAAAATAAATGGTTTCCTTCAAAACCATGATGAATCACATAGTTGGGAGGAATATTTGGTTAAGGAACAACACTTTGATAGGAATGATAATAGTGTAACCAAGCTTGAAGCCTGTGACTCATCTGACACAATAGATCTCAATATAGGGACTTTAGCTTCCCCCCAAATAGTCAAAATAGGAAAGGGGGTCTCCAATCAAGAAAGGGATGAAATCAAACAATTGCTAAGAGAATTTAAGGATGTATTTGCATGGTCCTACCATTACTTGAAATCATGTAGCTCGGGAATCATACAACATACTATCCCTCTCCAATAATGGGGCAAATCCAGCTAGGAAAAATTAAGAAGGATGAATCCTAAGCTCACCCCCTTGGTCGAAGGAAGTCTTACTCGAAGGAAGACTGGAAACATTAGGATGTGCATTGATTTTAGGGACCTTAACCCAGTGTGTTTAAAACTTATTTGCCCATTGTCCGACATGGAAAACTTATTGCAAAGAATAATTAGTTCCCAAATGATTTCATTCATGTATGGTTTCTCTCAATATAACCAAGTTGTAGTCAAAGAAGAGGTTCGATTAAAATTTGCCTTTACCACCCCTTGGGGAACCTACATGTATCTCAGAATGCCCTTTGGTTTACTAAATTCGGGTTCCACTTTCCAAATAGCCATGGATTTTTCCTTCAGAGACATCATAATAAAAATCATGGAGATATATCAAGGTGACCTAATCATGGCGTCTAAGGAAAGGAAAGATCATTGCAAACATTTGAGAAAGATGTTTGAGAAATGCATGAAATATAGCATATCCCTCAATCCTAAGAAGTATATATTTGGGCTCGATCAAGGTAAGTTGCTAGGCCATGTTGTAACTAAGGAAGGAATTAGTATTGACCCCGAAATGATTGAAGTGATTAAGAAAATTCCCACCGCCAAAGATAAGGGAGCTTTGAGGTCATTCTTCGGTAAAATTAACTTTGTAAGAAGATTCATACCAAAACTTTGTTAAAATTGTCAAACCCATGAATGATTTGCTAAAGAAATATTCTCCTTACATATGGGATAGCATTAAAGAGAAATATTTTGTGGAAATTAAGGAAATAATTGTGTATGCCCCTGTCCTTAGCAGTCCTAATTATTCTAAATATTTCAGCATATCTTCCTTTGCTTCAAAGGTTATAATTGTTGGTATACTCATCCAAAAAGATGATGAAGGAAACGACCGGCCCATAGCTTTGATGAGAAATCCATTAAGATATGTTGAAAGACGTTATACTATCACTAAGAAACAAGCTTACGCCCTTGTCAAGTCACTAAAATATTTTTAGGCATATGTAGGGTACAACAAGATATATGCCTGTTGAAAATAGCAACAAGAAATGTTAAATATAGAAGTGCTAAATTTAGTTCTACTATAAATAGCATTTCGGGATACCTTCCTATTTTAGTTAGTCCCTGAACTAAAATAGAGAAGTAAAAATTCGAATTTGATCTTAGCAGTTGTTTGTAAAATAATTAATTAATTCATCTTGAATTAATTAGTTGTAGAAAATCAAACATGAAGTCTATGTGGGGACATGCAACAGTTTCTCCATTGATTGAGGAATTTATCCATCAGTTAAAGAGATAAGGATGAGTTGTAATTAGTTGGCTCAGTTAACTGAGTCAAGTCCAGTTAGATTAATTCAAACAATTTGTTGAATTAATTGTGAGTTCAGTTAGTTAATGCATGCATGCATGTAACTGCTGCACTTCAGATAACTGAATATTCTCTCATAAATAACTCATGCATGTCAGTTCAGACAGAGACCCAGTTAAGATCAGATGGACAGACAGTGTACTATCAGTTGCAGGAATATTCCATTGTGAATATCTCTTGCATGCAGAAGGAATTCATTCCTTGGAGATTGCACAGTTACTTCTTCAGTTTAGTGAGTGTGATGAGGCCAATTCACACATGTGACATCATTGGACCCCAAGAAAAACTACGCAAGGAAATAGGAGGCTTGGAGGGCTGAGGAAAGGCATATCTTGTGTCTACTCAGTCTGTGAGTTGTATTGTTTGATTGCAGAGAGAGCAGGATAGCTTGTGAGCTGATTCTTTTTGTAACTCAAACATATTTCCACTTGTATGATAATACAGAGATTGGGGTTTTAGGCTGAGGCTTTCCCCAGGTTATTTCTTCTGTGTTATGTGTGATTGATTTCTCATTTTTCAGTTATATGTGTTCTCATTGATCTTTCTCAATTCGATTAAGCTTCCGCAAAGTTTGTTGTAGAAGTAGATCTTGTATTTTGCTTTAGTATATTGCATAATTTGTTGATCTACAGTGGGAATTTCTACATGGTATCAGAGCAAAGGTGATCAAAGCAAAGAACAATATACAAGAAGGGAGAAATTCAAAGTTTGAGGTTCTTGAATATAGAAATCGAGTTCTTATCACATCTCAATTTCACCAATGGCGTTCAACGGTTTAAGACTCGAGTATGCCCTTGATGGAAACTTGAATTATATAGCCTGGAAGAATCGCATGGAAGCAGTATTAGAGGATAATGGTCTAAAGGACTTCATTGATCAAGAAGTCCCCAAGCCGACTGATGCTACTGAATTAGCGGAATGGAAGAAATGTGTGGCTAGAGCAAGGAGAATCCTTCTGGAGGGAGTTCGAGACCACATAGTCTCGAGTCTCCATGGGAAGGAGACACCATTTTCGATGTGGAAAACATTGAAATATCTATAGCATAACAGCAACGATCAGAGGAAGCTGGCGCTAAAATACAAGCTTCGGAAAATCAAGTGTGAAAAGGGCGACACGATCTCTACATATCTGAACAAGCTCACCACCTATAGGGATGAGCTTGGAAGTGTATGGATCACAACTGCTGATGATGACATGGTGATTCTTGCACTCCTCGGTCTTCCTAAGAGCTGGCATAGCTACCAAGACTCGGTTAATGGAAAAGAAAGACTGCCAGATTGGGAATGACTTTGGTCGGATCTGATGCAGGAGGAGATAAGAAGAAGCACCAGAGATGGATCCTCATCAAAGCAAGATGATGAGGAAATCTAGCCTTAGCAAGTAAGGCGAGGAAGGGGAAATGGAAGGCGTCCCATTCCAAATCAGGTTCTTCCCATGGTGGGAAGAAGTTTGACAAATCAAAAGTGTGATGCTTTCATTGTCATGAAGTGGGCCATTATGCTACAAATTGTCCACAGAAGAAATCCTCGAAGGGATCTTATGGTGAAGCACTGGCCTCACAGTTTGAGTTGGATTTCTCTCTTATCGCATGCATGGTTTCATCCATGGTGGGATGTGTGTGGTACCTGGATAGTGGAGCTTCATTCCACATGTCAGGTGACAAGAATCTTTTCAGTACCTTGGAGGAGAAGGATCTCCAGATGCGGATCGAGATGGGCGATGATGGAAAGTACCGTGTTTCAGGTGAAGGTACAGTTGTGTTTCAGAGGGAACATGGAGCTCCCCTCACCCTGACTGATGTAAAGTATGTACCAGGTCTGAAGAAGAATCTTGTGTCTATCGCTATGCTAGAAGATAAAGGTTATGATGTGGTCTTTATTAAAGGAAAGGTATTCTTGAGGCATATCGGTACTGGAGAGACAAAGCGAATTGGGATTCGAGTAAAGAATCTGTACAAGCTGGAGGTAGACGACTGTGCTACATTGAGTTCCAAATCTGAGATGGTGCAGAGCCAAGATGTTGGTGAGCTATGGCATAGAAGACTGGGCCACTTGCACCATGGAGCCATGAAGATCATGAATCAAATTTCTATCGGACTACCCAAGGGAAAACTAGAGCAGACGAATACATGAATAGGTTGTACCTTGGGTAAGTATGTGAAATCTTCATTTCCGAATCGAGACAGTAGAGCTAGAGCAATCCTGGAGCTAGTTCACTCAGATGTTTGTGGACCTTTCTCTACAGCCTCCACTGCTAAACAAATGTACTATGTTATTTTTATTGATGATTTTTCTCGTAGATGCTGGATCTACTTTATGCAAAAGAAGGATCAGACCTTCTTGAGGTTTTGTGAGTTTAAAGCCTTGGCAGAGAAAGAATCTGGAAAGAAAATAAAAGCCTTGCGTAGTGACAATGGTGGAGAGTATGTCTCCCAACAGTTAAAAGACTTCTGTGTTGGAGAAAGAATTAAATGGGAATTGACGGCACCCCATAACCCACAGCAGAATGGGGTGGCCGAAAGGAAGAACAGATCGATTGTGGAAGCAGCTCGAGCGATGTTGCATGACCAAAGCCTACCACTACATTTGTGGGTTGAGGCATGCAATACAGCAATATACTTGCAGAACAAAAGCCTGTGTCGTATACTGGGGATGAAGACACCTATGGAGGCCTTTTCCAGGAAGCGACCAGATGTGAGTCACTTCCGAATCTTTGGATCATCAGTTTACTGTCATGTGACCAAAGATGCCTGGAAGAAGCTAGATCCAACAGCTGAGTTGGGAATACTTGTGGGGTACACGGATACACCCCAAAACTATCAAGTGTACTTGCCTACCAGTCAAAGGATAGTGGTATGCAGGGATCTGAAGTTCGACAAGTAGAAAGCCATCCGATTATCACTTGCGAGGGAGCTCAAGTTGCATGCAGAGGAGGAACTTTCAGTTTCTAAGGAGGAGGAGCATTGGATTGATGCAGAGCAGCCGCATGCAGAGGATCTGGGAGTGGAGACATCCACTCATGCTGAGACTTCCAGAGATGGGCGGAAACGCTCAAGGGAAGCTGATAGGTTGATGCTGGATGCGTGAGAGAATGTGGAACAGCCATCTTCTCAGCGCAGACAGAGGAGGTCGCCCGAGCAGTACACTGGGTACATGGCCCTGGTTGGGGAGTGTGTAGATACTGAACCTTCTTCATTCGAGGAGGTAGTGCAACAACCAGTCTAGGTTGATGCAATGGTAGAGGAGTACGACTCTATCATTCAGAACAATCTATGGGATGTTGTCCCAAGACCTCAAGGCAAGTCAGTGGTGAGTTCCAGATGGCTTTACAAGGTAAAGTAGGCAGCTGATGGCAATGTTGAGAAACATAAGGCAAGGTTTGTTGCCCGTGGTTTCTCACAGGTCGAGAGGATCGACTACGATGAGACATTTGCTCCCATAGCAAGGTACTCATCTATCAGATCGATGTTGGCACTATCAGCTAAGATGGGTTGGAAGATCCATCAGATGGACGTGAAGACAGCATTCCTCAATTGGAAGATTGAGGAGGAGGTGTACATTGAGTAGCCAGAGGGTTTCGAGACCTTCGATCGTGAGTCGCATGTGTGCCGACTCAAGAGGGATTTGTATGGGCTGAAGCAAGCACCCCATGCTTGGTACACTAGGATCGATAGCTATTTCACTGGGTTGGGATTCACCAAGAGTGAAGCAGATGTGAACCTTTACCACATCATGGTAGAAGGAAAATTATTGATCATTGTTCTTTATGTCGATGATCTGATTTTGACAGGTGATGATCAGCTGATACAGTCTTGCAAGGAGGACCTTGCAAGAGAGTTCAAAATGAAAGACATGTGTCTTATGCACTACTTTCTAGGCATGGAGGTGTGGCAGAAATATGGTGAAGTATTTGTGTCTCAAGGAAAGTATGCCAATGAGATACTCAAGCGCTTTCACATGGAGAAGTGCAAGCCCATGCAGACTCCTCTAGTTGGGAACTGGAGGAAGGAAGATGCTACTTCAAGTGAGGTAGTAGCTGCTATTGTTTATCGGCAACTGGTGGGTTCACTTATGTATCTGGTGAACACATGACCCGACTTATGCTTTGTGGTGAACCAGCTAATTCAAGCTATGGTTCAGCCTACCAAGCTATTTTGGAAAGCAGCAAAGCATGTGCTGAGATACCTCAGAGGCACATCTCAGTTTGGATTGTGGTACAGACGGACAAAGGGAGTGAAGCTTCAAGGCTTCACAGATGTGGATTGGGTAGGGAGTCCATCAGACTAGAAGAGCACTTCTGGAGGAATCTTCAACCTTGGTTCAGTTGCAGTTTCCTGGTACAGCAGGAAACAGATATTAGTTGCACTTAGCTCAGCAGAGGCTGAATATATGGCTTCTAGTTAGGCTGCATGTGAGGCCATTTGGATGCAGAAGATTCTAGTGGGATTGTTTGGTCAGAGGATGGATCCAACTATGATCTACTACAATAATCAGAGTTGTATCAAACTCTCTGAGAATCCAGTTTTTCATGACAGGTCCAAGCACATTGATATCTGGTATCACCATCTTCGAGACTGTGTTGTCAAGAGGATCATGTTGTTGTTGTATGTTTCGACTGAGAAACAGGATGCAGATATTTTGACGAAGGCATTGTCAAAATGCAAGTTCGAGTTCCACAGAGATAGGATTGGGGTTACTAATAATCCCTTTCTTGTTGAGAGGGAGTGTTGAAAATAAAAACAAGAAATGCTAAATATAGAAGTGCTAAATTTAGTATTGTTATAAATAGCTTTTCGGGATACCTTCCTATTTTAGTTAGTCCCTGAACTAAAATAGAGAAGTAAAAATTCGAATTTGATCTTAGCAGCTGTTTGTAAAATAATTAATTAATTCATCTTGAGTTAATTAGTTGTAGAAAATCAAACATGAAGTCTATGTGGGGACATGCAATAGTTTCTCCATTGATTGAGGAATTTATCCATCAGTTAAAGAGATAAGGATGAGTTGTAATTAGTTGGCTCAGTTAACTGAGTCAAGTCCAGTTAGATTAATTCAAACAGTTTTTTGAATTAATTGTGAGTTCAGTTAGTTAATGCATGCATGCATGTAACTGTTGCACTTCAGATAACTAAATATTCTCTCATAAATAACTCATGCATGTCAGTTCAGATAGAGACCCAGTTGAGATCAGATGGAGGGATAGTGTACTATCAGTTGCAGGAATATTCCATTGTGAATATCTCTTGCATGCAGAAGGAATTCATTCCTTGGAGATTGCACAGTTACTTCTTCAGTTTAGTGAGTGTGATGAGGCCAATTCACACATGTGACATCATTGGACCCCAAGAAAAACTACGCAAGGAAATAGGAGGCTTGGAGGGCTGAAGAAAGGCATATCTTGTGTCTACTCAGCGTGTGAGTTGTATTGTTTGATTGCAGAGAGAGCAGGATAGCTTGTGAGCTGATTCTTTTTGTAACTCAAACATATTTCCACTTGTATGATAATACAGAGATTGGAGTTTTAGGCTGAGGCTTTCCCGGGTTATTTCTTCTGTGTTATGTGTGATTGATTTCTCATTTTTCAGTTATATGTGTTCTCATTGATCTTTCTCAATTCGATTAAGCTTCTGCAAAGTTTGTTGTAGAAGTAGATCTTGTATTTTGCTTTAGTATATTGCATAATCTGTTGATCTACAGTGGTAATTTCTACAATGCCTGCATCTCGTACCTGTTTTGAAAGATGTGTTGTCGCAAACTGATTGCCTAAGGTCAAGGGGAAAATGGGTAGTGAAAATAAAAGAATAATGATTTGGACATCCTCCCCAAGAACATCATCAAGAGACAATATTTTGCTGAAATGTTGACTAATAATAACAAGAAGTCCATCCAATAAGGAGAGAACGAGCAAGTGTGTTTCATTGTCATTGAACTAGAGAATGATGAATAATATTCTGATATCATCTACTACTTGCACAACTTGATTCCTCCTTCGGGTTTAGTAGATCATAAAATAAGAGCCCTTAGATTAAAATTTGCAGAGTATTACTTGACCCAAGAAGGTCTTGGATGGATGAGCCCAAATGGAATAATCCTTTGATGCATTAGTAAAGATGAGGCCTAAAACTTTGTAAAGGAATTTTATGTTGGATTTTGTGGAAAGAATTATGCCATTAGGACAACTGCACACAAAATATTGAGGGCATGAAATTATTGGCCATCTATTTTTGTTGATACATTAAACTTTGTTAAAAGGTGTCAGCCATGCCAACTGTTTGCAAGTAAGCAACAACTCATTTCCATGCCCCTAAACAATGTTGTAGTAGAAGCTCCTTTTCAACAATGGGGCCTAGATTTTATTGGGGAATTCAAAGATAATTCAAGCAACGGACATAAATGGATCCTTACAATAATTGATTACTTCACAAAATGGGTGGAGACCATGTCTACAAAGAAAGTGACCGACCAGGTTGTCATGGATTTCCTTGAGGAAAGAATTATTACTAGAATAGGAGTTCCCGCCAAGATTGTGACTGATAATGCTAAATCATTTTATTCTATGGAATTGACATCATTATGCAACAAGTATGGGATAATCTGGTCACGTTCAAGGAAATGGCCAAGTTGAATCAAGTAACAAGAACCTCATAAAGATTATTAAGCGAATGCTGGGAGAAAATAAGTGAAATTGGAATAGTAAGATCAAGTATGTCTTGAACTACCATAAAGGCTTCAACTCAATATAGCCCATTTCAATTAGTTTATGGACCAGAAGCTAAGTTACCAGTCTAACTCCAATTGCCTATCCGTGAGTGTCTGATGGCTTTCCCTGATCAGCAAGATGTCATACAAGCATGAATTTGTTAACTCATTGAGGTTGATGGATTTAGAAGGAAAGCCCTTGATTATCTAGGTTGAAGTCATGAAAAGATTAAAAAAAAAAAACACCTTCGATAAACATGTTAAGAGTAAGTCCTTCTAGCTAGGAACCTTAGTTCTCTTATGGGATAAAAGAAGAGAGAAGTTAGGTATGCATAAAAAGTTGGATAATATATGCATGGTCCCCTATAAGATATCTAATATAGCTGGTATAACTCATATCATCCAGAAACTCTCGATGGATAATCCATTCCCCTCCCTGTGAATAGAAACACCTCAAAGTGTATTTTCCTTAAGGCACTTGACATTGTATATTGTATGCATGTTAGAGTAAGATGCATTGCATATTGATTTTTGCATAGCTAACGTCATCATATCATGTTCTCATGCTGGAATAGATGCATTTAGATTAGACTTGTATTTTAGAATAGAATTTATTTTCAGTATGGTTTTATTATTTGATGAAAGCATGGATGATCAAAGTACCCTAGGACAAATGCTTCCAACAATTGTTTGTGATGTGCAGGATAATAGGTCTAAAGTACCAGAGGATTGTTGGTGTTCTCATGACCTCCCCATTTGAGTACATGGTTCATGCACTCTACAAAGAGCTCGTGTCCCAGTTGTAGCCAAATGTTACCCACCACTAGTGGGTGATCTCATAGGAGAATTGTTTCTCCTAGATTTGTCTTCAATCGATAGCCAATAGCCCCGATAGCCACTGATGTAGTTGATATTGTGTCAGTTGTCTCTATTCCCTGAGCTAGTTA
The DNA here is from genome assembly GCA_031772625.1 of Pinus tabuliformis. NCBI lineage: Eukaryota > Viridiplantae > Streptophyta > Pinopsida > Pinales > Pinaceae > Pinus > Pinus tabuliformis. The sequence continues at coordinate 566,265,661 of CM062818.1, read as the reverse complement.
TATGTCCCCTCGACCATATATCGAGATTGTATGTTTGAAGGTGGGTCATTAAATCCTAAAGGTATGTCTTTCATGGTGTAATCAGTTACATATGCTTTCTTTTCTTGTGCACACTTGGGTATGGATTATTGGGTGACTTGGAATCTATTCCCTGAGCTAGTTATATGTCCCCTCGACCATATATCGAGATTGTATGTTTGAAGGTGGGTCATTAAATCCTAAAGGTATGTCTTTCATGGTGTAATCAGTTACATATGCTTTCTTTTCTTGTGCACACTTGGGTATGGATTATTGGGTGACTTGGAAGAAGGAATATTTTCGACTGTAGTCTTGTTCCCTCACCTTAAATGGGGGAATTAATACTAACCCTAGTCACATGGGATCTCCCCTACTGGCATATAGATTTAGGATGGGGACTACTTGGGAAACCTTGATTTTGGTAGTGCAATCTTATTTTTCCATTTGATATTTTTCACTCCCCTTTGCACATTACTTGCCCTATTTCACCATCTTACCTATTTACGTTCACAAAGCTCTCGTACTCCCCCTCCCTTTGTCCACATGTCTTGGTCGAGCCTGGAATGACACCCCGAGAAAAAGAGATCATGGCCACATACAAAAGGAAATAATACCACAAAATGCAAAAGATAGTCGGGACAATAAAATTTAGCACATGGACAAAAGTCGAACATGAGCTCTACCCGTTATTATTGCCACCAGCCTGGTTCCTAAGGCCCCCTTGAGTGCTCCCTACATCATTAAGGAACCCATGCATGTCCCAACCCTTAGTGGATGATGAATTGCCCCATTTTAAGGGGGTAAGCGTTGGTAGATCATACACAACGTGCTCTCATCCCCTGGAGCCCCAAGCAAAAAAATAAAAGGAAAAAGGTAAATGAAGAAGGGTGGAAAATGAAAGGTTGGGGTAACTCATGTACCATGATTGTTTCATCCTATATTCACACACCCAAATATGTGGACATCCCTCATCATTGTCACCCTTAAGGCCATGGCATTTAGCCTTGAGACCCATGTGTCCCAATCCACCCCATCACTATCCACATGACACGTACCACTTGAAGGATGTACCTTGGACATGTCCTTCCCTTTAGGGTCTAGGAACACTTAATAGGGTTGTTTATTAACCACTCCTACCTAGGGAGGTAACACTATTACATGATCAAAGCCCCAAATTTGGAAGGGAACCCCATTATGAAGTCGCATTTGTGCCCTTGACTAACAAGCTTGATTCACGTAGATGCACTAATGAATTATTGTACCGGAAGGTGAGGAGACACGTGAGATCTTATACAAGATTGGCATGTGGTTTCATCATGGGCTGGGAAACTTAACTGGGGCCCAAGCCCATCAAAGGATCATATTGACACTTATAGGGGATGTGTTGAGAGCCATGGGACTCTGTCATGTGATCTAGAATTATTTCATCTTATGGGCACCCTCGGCACCATCAAAAGTTTGTTCATTGCCCCACATTATAGTGTAAGATGATGCACTTGGACCAGCAATGCCCCTAGTCGGATTAACAATATATACAGGGTTTGGTAGCTGATCTGAGGCCCAAAGGAGGTTTGTCTCATCCTTGAGACATGGGAGGGAAAGCACCATCTTTTGTGCCCTCATTTGGAGCAGTCTATAGGCTTATTTTTCATCAGGAAACCCATGAGACCATTACTTGTGCCCCATAGCCACTTTGGAGCACCACATGATCATTTGGGCATAAAATAAGGGGCCAACCCCTTGTTCATCATTCATGAAGCCCTCTCCCTCATTATGGCACCTTGAGGACTCATTTTGGCCTTCCAATGACCCTTCTACACCATGGTTTCATCATTTCGTCTCACTTATGGATGGCTTCTTCATCACTTTATGAGCTACTTGGTGGGCTTGTCACTAAGGACTTGTTATTTGCACATTATTTTATAATTTTAGTGGCTATTAGGCTAATTCAAATTAGTGGGAGGATCATATAAATAAGGATTACTCTCATTTTTGTATATGATCATCATCACTTGGATTCTTCTCTTGTAAAAGAACTCACACTTTTTCTTTGGAAGTTATTGGAGTATCTTGGATGCACTATGATATTTGGAGCTAATTTTTTATCTTGTATTGGAGCTACTTCTTGAATATGTATGGGTATATTGCATGGTTATCTTGTAAGTTCTTTTGTTGGTGAAATCTTTCTTTTGAAAATGTCTAATGTATGTAATTGTTGTAACTGATGTAAATACTATTGTTCCCTAATTTTGTTGAAAAAAAAATTGGGAAGCTATTTGGTTGCCTCTTGCATATTTTACTCATGATATAACATGCAATGAATGTTCCTAATGATAAAATGTTATTTTTTCTTCATGAAAATCCATATTCTAATATTAAGTAATTGTTGAAGGTTGGTAGCTAGGGCATCAACTTTTGACCTCCTTGACGACAAATTTGGCCAATCTAACACATGTAGGACTCCACAGCCCAAAGGACTAGGAAATGGTCTAAGAATTTTGGTGATATTTTTCTCCATATTTTCTCCTCCTAAATTTTGGTCCCCTAAAGGTAGGCTGGAAATCTAGGGCTTTAGCAAAATTTTAGGGAGGTGATTTTTTGGGAATTCGAGGATCCAAACATCAAACTTAAGGTCCAAACTATCTATGCTCCAAGTTTGGTGAGCATTCGCTTGAGTTTCATCCATAAAATCTCTTTCCCTAGGTGCTACTCTAAGAGGTAAAACCTATGTCTTTCTCTCTCACCTTGGGGACTTCTTTGAGGATTATATGATCTTAGTATTCGTTGGAATAAATCTCAAGAAACCCTCTCTTTCGTTGCCTTGACCTAGTGAGTACCTTGGAAGTATTTCTTCCCACGATCATTCATAAAACCATAGGTCTAGCACAAGTTTTTATTAGGTCTCTCAAATACAGAGAAGATCCTTTTGGAAGTGTAAAATCATCACATACAGCTTCTTTGAGAGGTCCTACCTCATCTCCTAGAGTCTTGACCTTAGGAATACTTATTATCGTCATCATATCCAAAACCCTAGGTCTTAATCTCTTCATCTTAAAGATTTTCTTAGAGAGCATTTTAACTTCCCTAATGCATTGATTCATTGTTGTGACTCTCCTTGAATGGGCTTGGTAGAATCAATTCATACCTAAATCATTTATCTATCTATCCTAAGTGATTCTCTTCCTTCTGAGACTCCTCCCATTGGTGAAATTCTATAAAGAGCAAGGGACATTGACTGAGGTGACAGTGGGTCATTGTCCCATTGTTATCACTTAGTCTAGTAGTCGTCCCTTAGGTTTCCCTTCCTTAGGTCCCTGCTAGATTGTGTGGCAATAAAACTATTGCTCTGATACTCATTGTGTGGCAATAAGACCAATGCATAATCAGCTACCAATCTATGGTTTAATCATTTTAGCACTATTCCCATGGCATAATCACTTGCATCAGTTTCAATCTCAAAAAGTTGTAAATACAGAAATGCCAAAAGTGGGGCTATTTTGATGTTCATTTTCAAAGTCTTGAAGGTTTTGTTAATTTGGTAGCTCAAGGACAAATTCCCTCCTGTGGACAGTCTTCCTCATCAATAAATACCCCTCCTAGCCCTTGGAATAATTTAATGTGGTTAAGGAAAAAATGTATTTTTAAGGTGAAAACCCACATGTGCACAAAAGTACAGGTCGTCTTTAAAGAGAAATTGGGAACCCCTTGGAAGCATATAAATACAAGACAAGTCATCCTCATTTGCACACATCACTCACACATTCATTCTATTCTTTTAGATATTCGATCTCTCTTAGCTTCATTTTGTTCGTACAAGTCTAAAATTGCAGGGTCCAAGTTCACATGTGCAAGGAGAAGAAATTAAGTTAGAACCACAGGGTTGGATTGAGGAAAATTCAGCTACAACTGCTAGTTTGATAGGGTGCTCCCTGTGGGTGGGAGGATATAGCCGCATTGATTAACACTAGGTCCCTATGGATGTGACTTAGAATATTGTTGACCGATGACCACAAACCTAGATTAGTTTTGGAGACTTTGACTTTGATCAGATTTGTTTGTCTATTGGGCTCATCTCTTGGATATTGTCTAGCTGGTCTTGTTGGATATTCAAAGGATTGACCTTGAATCTTGATTGTTGAATTGGATCACTATACTCTCTTTACTGAACATTTTATGACAATCTAATAAGAAGAAGAATTTGAAAGGGTTTTTCCCCTTATGGGGTTTTTTCCTGGTCTTTGACCAAATTTGTTGTCTCTTGTTATTTCTCTTGATTTCCTTCTATTGTCATTTCATTTATTGTTTTATCTATAATTGTTATTGATCATTGGAAGATTAAATTGTTTTGAAAGATTTCTAATTGAAGATAAGAATTGGGCTAAAGTGATTGTAACAGCATAGAACAATGGAAAATTAACATGGAATCAGAGCCAAGGTGAAGACAAGCCCAAGGAGACAAGAGACAAGAGAAATCATTCTTGAAAGAAGTTAAAGGAGCCTATTTGATTTGGTCAAGATGTCTACCTCTTACTTCAAGGATTCTGAGAAGTTGGGTGACTCATCAAACTTTGTTGCTTGGAAGATTAGGTTGGAAGTGATATTGGATGAAAATGATGTTTTGGAATATGTGGAAGGAAAGGTTCATGTACATCCGGAAAATGATATCGTTATAGCCAAATCCAAGTAGAAGAAAGGTGAGCTCAAAGCCAAGAAAATTATAATTAATTGATTTACAAGATCATTTACTTGTTTATGTTGGTAGCTTGAAGAATTCTAAGGATATTTATGACAAGTTGGTTGGGATGTATGAGGTCAACAACTTGAATCACATCCTCTCCTTGAAAAATCAACTCAAAGAGACGAAGATGAATAAGGAGGAATCTGTGCAATCCTATATTATGAGAGTAACTCGCCTAATAAATAAATTGTAATCAATTGGTGAAAACAATCTGGTAGAGAGATGGTGGTGGTGACTCTTCAAGGAAACCTTCAATACTACTCTAAGAAACAATAATGTTCTTCCGGAATTTGATGATAAATGAATTCAAGAGGAGACTAGGATGATTACCAGAGGAAGGATTCAAAAGCATGAAGAAGGAGAGCCCTATGCATTCGTTGCTAAAGACAAGAAGAGGAAAGGAAGAGGAAGACCATCTGGTTTAAGAAGGCCTCTCCCTGAATCAAAGGACTCCAAGAGAAGAGGAAGTAGAATTGAATGCTTCAATTGGCACAAGCATGATGGTAATTATTCTTGAGAACGCTCGGAAAAGAGAAATGGTTCAAGATCCAATTACAACAACAATTGAGGCTTCAACAACAATAGGTTCAATGATCGAAGAAGACATGATAGCAGAAAAAGAGATACTCTGGATGATCAAGAAGAAGGTCATCGTCCTCAAAAGTGGTCAAGGAACTCTAGGTATGAAAATAATGTAACTACTAGTCAATCTGAATACCTTCTTTTTTTGCTCTTTCTAATTCTTCCCCTCCAAATTCATATAATAGTTGATTGGTAAATAGTGGGGCTTCTATACATTTCTCTAGATATCGAGAAGTCCTCTCAAACCTAGTTGAGAGGGAGACAAATTTGAAAATCATCCTTGGAGACAATACTACTCATCTTGTGAAGGGTTTTGGTTACGTCAAATTTCATTTGGACTGGTGAACCTATTCTTCTTCATGATGTTATGTATGTTATGGGACTAAATAATAACTTGGTGTTTATATATGCCTTAAAAGACAAAGGCATGAGAGTAGCTTTCATCAAAGGAAAATTCCTCACATGGCCCATGGAATCTCACATGAGGAATGATTTCACCTTGGGGTCTCAAGTTGAAGGACTCTATAGAGTTACTGGAAGACCTCTACTAGCAATGGTCCATGACACCAATCATCAGAGTGAGCTATGGCACCATAAGCTAGCACATATACATTATGAAGCCTTATCGAAATTGAAGAAGCTGGTTTCTGGGATGCCTAATGTTCAAGCATGTCATGATGGAGTATGTCCAGGATGTGCCAATGGAAAGAAGACAAGGGGACCATTCCCCTCCAGAATGAACAAGATTGATGATATTCTTCAACTCATTCATTCTGACCTATGTGGACCCATGCCAGTGCACTCTATTGGTGGACATCTCTACTACATAATATTTATTGATGACTTCTCCAGGAAAACATGGATATACTACTTGAAGCATAAGGATGAGGCTTTCGATATGTTCAAGGACTTCAAGGAGAAGATAGAAAATCAAATAGTAAAAATGCTCAAGGTCTTTAGGTCTAACAATGGTGGAGAGTATACATCGAATGAGTTCATGGAATTTTGCAAGCAGACTAGAATCAAGAAGGAAACTATTATACCTTATAATCCATAGCATAATGGTGTTGTTGAAAGAAAGAATAGGTCCATCGTGGAAGTTGCCCAAGTTATGATACATGATAAAAAGATGTCAAAGTTCCTTTGGGGAGAAGCTACAAATACAACAGTCTATGTTCAAAACAGGGTTCCTCATTAGGCTTTGGACAACATGACTCCCGAAGAAGTATTCATAGGTGTGAAGCTCGAAATTGGACATATAAGGATATTTGGTTGCCCCGTATATTTCCATGTGCTGAAGGATAAGAGGAACAAGCTGGAAGCCACTAGAAAGAAAGGTACATTTGTTGGATATTGTGAAAATTCTAAAGCATTTAGAATATATATATATATATATATATATGGCCAAAGGAATATTGAGTTTAGCAGGGATGTAACTTTCAATGAAGATGTTTCCCTTGGAAAAGCAAGGGACCTTCCTCCACCTCCTCCTATTAAGAAGAGAGATGATGACATGGACCTACTAGAAGGTCCTTTTGTGCCAGAATCTGAGAAGGATATTGTTGATGATCCCATGGAGCCTATGGACCCCTTGGATGCTCCTCTAAGTGATCCCCCTACCAGGAGGAGACCATTGTGACTTCATGACACATTACAGGATGTTAAGGGATATGTTTTTTCCAAAAGGACCTTTAGATAAAGCAAGAATCCATGTGATTACTAAGGATAAGTTGTAGCTATGAGCATTATCAGCCAGGCTTAACCTCCTACCTTTGAACAAATTGTAAAAGAACAAGTTTGGAAGGATGCCATGCTTGAAGAGTATGAATCGATTATCAAGAATGATGTATGGGATGTTGTTCTGAGACCTAAAGGAAAATATGTTGTGAATTTGAAATGGCTATTCAAGTTCAAGCATGGATTTGATGGAAGCATTGATAAGTATAAAGCAAGGTTTGTGGCTCGAGGTTTCTCCCAAAAAGAGGGAGAAGATTATGATGATATATTGTCTCTCATTGCCCGCTACACTACTATTTGATTGATTGTTTCCCTTGATGCTAGTCAAGGATGCACCCTTCACCATATGGATGTGAATATTGCATTTCTTCATGGCATACTACAGGAAGAAGTATATGTTGAGCAGCCTTAGGGATTTGAAGTGAAAGGTAGGAAGAATCATGTTTGCAAGTTGAAGAAAGCTCTATATGTCTTGAAGCAAACCTCCAGAGCCCAGTATGCCTGCACTGATAGTTACCTGGTGAAACTTGGATTCATGAGAAGTAGTGTTGATCTGAACCTCTACTTCAAAGTGGCCCAAGGGATGCCTTTGATTTTGGGTTTATATGTTGATGATCTATTCTTGACATGTATTGAGCCTCTGATGCTTGAATGTAAGAGGGAGTTGGCCTCTAAGTTTGAAATGAAGGATCTTGGTATGATGCATTACTTTATGGGACTAAAGGTGTGGCGAAGACTCGGTGAGATTTTCATTTCCCGAGGAAAATAAGTTGTGAATTTGTTGAAAAGATTTGGAATGGTAGAATGCAAGTCCCTGGCCACACCAATGGAGATGAACTTCAAGAAACTATGCGGAGATATTGTTGGACCTGACTTGGCAAATCCTTTTGAGTACCGACAGTTGATTGGGGTATTGATGTTCCTTGTGAACACCCGTCAGATATATGCTTTGCAGTGAACACTTTGAATCAATTCATGACTGAGCTCGTTCATGCACACTGGATTGTTTCCAAGCATGTACTGAGATATCTGCATGGAACAATTAACCTTAGCCTAAGATGCACTGTCGAAGATATACAACTTCATGGATACACTGATGATGACTGGGCCGGAAATGCTATTGACAAGAAAAGCACATCAGGGTGTTGCTTTAGTTTGGGTTTCACCATGATATCTTGGATGAGCAGGAAACAAACGCTTGTAGCTTTAAGCACAACTGAGGCAGAGTACATTGTTGCTAGCATGGCTAGCTATGAGGCCATTTGGTTGAGGAAGCTCTTTGGAGAGTTGTTTGCGCAGGTCCTTAATACCACTGTGATACTATGACAACAAGAGTGGGATCTAATTGGCAAAAAATCTTCTATTTCAAGATAAGTCCAAGCATATTGAGATTAGGTTTGATCAGATACAAGACATGGTGTAGAGAGGAGCAATGAGGCTCCATCATATTTTGACTTATGAGTTGATACTAGATATACTCACCAAGGCTTTTCCGAAAGGGAAGTTCTTGGTCTTCAAAGAGTAATTTGGACTAATGGATGTGACCTTCCTGGGTAAGGGTCCCCGCTAATCGAGAACACTGAGCATGCTCTTCCCCCCCTGTTGAGCTCCCAGGGTGGGAATGTAGCAGTAAGGGATCTTGGGGTTGATGGACCTCTGGACAATAGGATAGGGTGTGTATCCTTACCCTTGTGGTAATTCGATCTCGCCTATTGTCATTTTGACAAATTATACCCTAGTTGGCATTCTACCCACAAGTTGGGCTTGTTGGGATTGGACGACCTCATCTAGCCAAGGGAGTTGAGGTGACTTGAGATAGGGTGTGTATCCTTACCCATGTGGTAAGTCGATCTCGCTCAAGTCTTGGATGCAGGAGTTCTACCACTTAACTCTTAAGGGTCTCGATGGAAGATCAACGGACAATAAGACAGAGTGTGATCCTCAAGTCAATCTTGCCTATCGTCACTAGACAATAGGATAGATTGTGATCATTGAGTAGATCTCGCCTATTGTCCTAGGTCAATAGGACAAAATGTGATCCTTACCCTTGTGGTAAGTAGATATCGCCTGTTGATAAAGGGTGGTAGCTTTAGCTCCCCTATGATGTCAAATTACTTTTTCTTTTAGATTTGAGAGTGTTTAACAGAGATGAACAAAGATGATCAATGATGACATTTGACATGACAATGACAAAATATTTGAGATGGGATATATGTTGCAGTCAATAATTTCTCCCTAACTTAGAGGGAGTGTTAATTTGGTAGTTCATAGACAAATTCCCTCCTTTGGATGGTCTTCCTCACCAAGAATGACCCCTCCTAGCCCTTGGAAGAATTTAATTTGGTTAAGAAAAAATGTATTTTTAAGGTGAAAACCCACGTGAACAAAAGTACAGATCGGCTTTAAAGAGAAATTGGGCACCCCTTAGAAGCATATAAGTACAAGACAAGTCATCCTCATTTGGACACATCACTCACACATTCATTCTTCTTCTTTTGGAGGTTCAATCTATCTCTCCTTCGGATTTGTTTGTACATGTTTGAAATTACAGGGTCCGAGCTCACACGTGCGAGGAGAAGACATTAAGTTAGAGTCGTGGGTTGGATCGAGGAAAATTTGGCTACAACTGCTAGGTTGATAGGGCGCTCCCTGTGATTGGAGGGCTATAGCCGCATTGATTGACACTAGGTCCTTAAGATCGTGACCTAGAATATTGTTGGTCGTTGACCACAAACCTAGATCAGTTTTGGAGACTTTGACTATGATCAAATTTGTCTATTGGCCTCATCTCTTGGATATTGTCTGGTTGGTTTTATTGGATAGTCAAAAGATTGGCCTTGACTCTTCATTGGTGAATTGGATCATTGTACTCTCTTTGTTGAACATTATATGACAATCTAATAAGAAAAGGAATTTGAAAAGGTTTCCCCCCTTGTGAGGTTTTTCCCTAGTCTTTGACCAAATTTGGTGTCTCTCTTGTTATTGAGTCTTGATTGTCTCCTACTGTCATTGGATTTATTGTTCTATCTACAATTGTTATTGATCATTGGAAGATTAAATTGTTTTGAAAGATTGCTAATTGAAAATAAGAATTGGGTTAAAGTGATTGTAACAGCATAGAACAGTGGAAATTAATAGGTTTTATGTCGCTTACTACCCCACTGAAATACTTTCTTAGTACTTGTCAAAGCATTTAAAGTAGATGCAATAAATGTCAAGTTAACAATGAACTTCCTCAAAGATTGACCTACCCCCAAGAGGCTTCTAACTTTCTTTATATTATTAAAATTAGGTCATTTATAGAACCTATCTTTGCCTATCCTTCATACAAAGCACATTTGTTTGCCTTTTTCAAAAGAAATTCTATTCAATTTATAACATTTATGAGTTGTGTGGGCTAATGTTCAAGGCTCTATATTTTTGCACCATAGGTCGAGATTGAAATCTTGTTACATTCATCCTTTTCCTTTTACCTGGGGATATATTTATCCCACAAGAAACACATAACTAATAACTAATTCATGCTTTATATATGGTATTTCAAATCACACATAATTAAATGCAATTATAGGTGTAGGCTACCTATGGCTTATTGATCCCACATGTTGCACACATAACTAATTTATCCTTTATATATGTTATTTCAAATCGCATTTAATTAAAAGTAATGGTAGGCGCAAGCTACCTACGGTTGGATTGGTAGGCACGATTACATGGAATATAACATATGATTTTATACAGTAAAAAGTATAACATATTTCAAGATGGAGGTACAAACCCTTTTTACATAAAATATTTGATAGTGAACTTTAAGATTTGTGACAAGATATTATTATTTTAAACCTTATTTTTGGTTTTTAATATAATTAAAAATCCTAACAACCAACCTTTTGGATTCAATATAATTAAAATTTTCAACAATCACCCTCACCTTTTTATTTGTCTCTGTTGATTTATAATTGGTCGTGACATATCAACTTCAAAATGGGCCTCATATCATCCTACCATCAGTTCACATCTCAACTTACCTTTCTTCCACGTGTCAACATTGTTCCTTGTTTGTTTTCAACTTTTGTAGGCCATGACTTTTGTATATAGTGTTTGTTTGACCTCATTCAAATTGCATTGAAAAGCTCTTGATCAGTTGTTCATTATGAAAACATTTTTATCATCATTTGAAACCATGAAATTAGATCGGTTATGGAAATCCCTCTGAAGAAAGAAAGAAAAAAAACCAAAAAAACAAAAACAAAAAAAAACCTCACAATAAGCAACTCGAAACAAAATGTGAAACACACTCAAACCCTTTAGCATCACCAAAGATCCATAATAGTGACATGATACATTTTGCAAAGTTGGGGTTATTAGCTCACTAGGCATGGGGTGTCAAGTCATAGACTACTCAGAGACAACAAACTAGAACATGGAATCTTCAACTCCAACCTAGTAACTCGTATGATAATCAAATGTCTTTTGGGTGATAGTTTTGTATGTTTGATCTAAAGGGAATGGATGATCATTACGTTGAGAGGCACTCTCTAGCCCAGTATGGGGGAGATGTTGTAATGTTTAACACTTGTCAAAATAAAACAAAATTAAATTAAATTAAAAATGAACTTTAAAAAAATAAAATAAAAAACATAAAATTCTCCAACCCATGGTTTTTCCCCGTGATATTCTTACCCCGTGGTTTTTCCCATGGTATTATTCTCTAATGTGGCCTATTTAAAGGCTAATAATTAAACCAACCTCGATCCATGTTAACTCTGGATGTACTAAGTGCCGAGAGGGATCAAATCTCAAATCTCTCTCTTGAGGTGCAAACCCTTTTTACAGTGAAAAGAGATTTGATCCCTCTCAGCGCTTGGTAGATTCGGAGTTAAGATAGATCTAAACTTGTAGTTTAATCTTTCTCATACCATGTAGTAGAACAAGCAATAAAGGGTTATCATGTGTTCTCATTGTGTTTAAATAAACCTATGTCTAAAGACAAACTACCCAATGAACTAAAATAGAAAATATCATTGCAATTGTAAAATTGCCAGCAATTCTTGTCCACTATGTATCTTTTGTTTTGTTTTTTGACATTTTTAATATATGAATTAGATATGGCTATCTTTATCATTTTTAATACATAACCCTGGAATCTGATTGATGTCCCATTGTTTTCCTATTGTATATCATTCATGCTAATAAAATTCCTATTTATTTACCAAAAAAGCAGGGCAACTACCTTTAACAAACCATAATATATAAGGACATTAAGGAAATTCAAAATAAATTCCATTGGTAAAATTTCGGTTGGCTTATCTTCATAATTGTTTTTTAAATCATCTTATGTTAAACGGCTAGCTACTTAAATAAACTTTTAAACTTACATGGAACAAATATTTTAACTTATGCTGCATAAACCTGTATGAAAACCTTTTAAATTATTTTACATAAACCTGTATGAAAACCTTTTAAATTATTTTACATAAGCCTGTGTGAAATCTCTGGTTATTCGAGTATGAAAAAATACACCACAAAGTGCTTCACTCGTTGGTCCTGAGGGATGGTCATATTTCCCCACCAAGATTCAATATCCCCAAGGCCATGCTATGTTTCATCTCAGCCCTTGAATTAGATGAAGCGTCTGCTATAGTAGTTCTTAAAAGGTGAACAAAACTAACTTCGACAGAGTTCAATACAACTTCATTCCTGATTACAAATCCTCATTGGCCTCTTTTGGTCACTGCATGTGATTAACTTTTTAGAAAAAACAACTTTCCAAGTTCAATCAGCTATATAGGAATGCCAACTAGCACTTCTATTTGAGCATGGGTTCAAAGGCAGTAAGTCAATATTCTTATAATCGCGAAGTCTCGAGAGCTTAGAAAGAACAAACCAGATATATCCAGTTTGACTCCAAGTAAAAATGGGAAATGAACTGATGAAAGGCCAATAATTCTAATCCACGTGATGGAATCTGATACACCTGATATTTTATTTCAAGACTACCATGTGATATCAAATTTCAATAACTCCATTTCAAAGGCATTAATTTGTGCATCTTCATTTTATGCATCCATATTATAATGTTGACCACAAACTGACAATTTATAAAACTTGTGTATATAGGTAGAGTGTTCAAAAAAATAAATTACACCTCATTTTAGAAAAATGGATAATAATTAAATGACTAAAACGAATAGCATCATCCTCTTTTCCTTGGATAACATACAAGCCAAATAATTTTGTTTGCATTTAATCAAGGTACATAGCAATTCAAAATTTCTCACATTAGCACCTTTAGGCTTGAGAATAAGAAGAGCCTATTCCTTTACAACGAGCCACGTGCAGTTGATAGCACTGGACCATGAGAAAACTTTCCAATTCTCTTATAGTTTACAGTGATTTCCTTATTGAGTTTTAGCTCCAAAATTTTTGAAGAGGGACTGAAATACGGAGAGCAAATGGTACCAAAACGAGGATGCACTTTCAACAACACGTGCCTGCACTGATCTTCGTCTGCCCATTTTCATAAACTCCATCTCCCTCCACTGGTCTGGTTGAACCAAATTGGGATCATCGAGAAGAGGTACGGGTATAGATCCTTCAGACTCTACGCTCCTGATCCAACCCCTTAATAAAAAATTGACCACCTGTTACAAGAAAACAGTTTATTTCCCTTCGGCGTCTGCCATTGACAACCTATTTCCTCAACCCACCGAAGATTAATGACTGAGAAGCGTAATTATAACCTATGCAATGTTACAATACGTTACAAGCAAATCAGTAGAACTGACTGTCGAACACTTACTGTTTTTATAATATTGACTAACTCCCATAAATTAAAAGCGACAAACAAAGAAACAAAACATCTTCCATCTAGCTCATCTAACCATGATGGATTTTTTAACATCCAGAATGAAATTCACATAACTCAGCTAATGTGATTAGGTCAAGTGTTTCCTCTCTCAGTAGTATTAAGTACATAATTACTCCAGAGCGTCACATCATAACACTGTGCTGACCAGAAGTACCTTAAAAAGATAATAAAAGGAAAGTATTCTACGTTTTGAGCGGGCTTACCTACTTTTGAAAGCTAGTTTACTTAAACTAACTCGGATATGTCTAATTAAGGGCACTTTACTCAGGCAAGTATTCATGTTACTTCAGGAATTGTTATAAGAACAAAAATTCAATGCACTTTACCAAACTTTTAAGAGTGTTCCGAGCTAATCTCAGCATAACCTATTATCTATTTGCTAGAAATACAGGACTCGTGAAGTTGCTTCACACACTTATATGGGAGAATAGTTAAGACGATGGAAGCGAGCAGCAGTTTTGGGGCCCCAAAAAGAATTACTTGTTTAATTGCATATTTTATCCCTACCGTTGTATACAATAGTTTTTATAGGGACCATGGTGAATGCTGACAGCGGACCACAAATTTCATTAGAAACAAAAAGGGCTCTTGTATAATAATGAATTGACCTGAAGTCCCACTTCTACCCAATTTCTCTCCCTTCTGACAAGTTTACGATTCATCTTCCAGAATCAATCCAATTTCTCTTTCTAGTAAAACACAATTTTGCAAATAGTAGCAATCCATCTGTAACAGCTCCATCTCTGGAGCAGTGAAAGGAAGCCACGTAAAAATCCCAGCTTTACAAAAATTATTTTCTTTGGGAGATTGAAATTCCAAAATCAAAGATTCATCAAATTGAAACAGTGGGGAAATGGAAACTATAAAAAATAACTCTGAAGCACAGAAGATAGTAGAACACAACATTCAAGAAGAGCAATTAAGGACATGTTTTGAATATAACTCAAACATTTATATTCCAAGACGTAACAACTACATCAAGCTAAGTCCTGCAATCTCTATATTGCTTGCCAATTATCACAAAAACAAGAGACAGTAAGTGCATTTTTCGATTCATTGAAGAAAACACTTCAACTATATAATTACATATTACATAATAATTTCTCCAACTTGAAATCAAGTGCTTAATTTAATGGAAAGATCAAAATCCATATGCACCAGGGCTTTCTATCTAAAGCAACAGAAGCAACCTTTCCGATAGGTAGTAGCCATTTTTTCTAACCAATCAAGTTCCAACTCCCATGGATTGAAGAAAGCACTTTGATTATTTAATTAAATAATACTGCCTCCAATTCAATGGAAAAATCAAAATCTCTAATTGCCGAGCTTTCTAACAAAAGCAACAAGGTGCAGGGTAACTTTTTCCGATAAATAGTAGATATTGTGCTACCCAATGGAGTTGTAATTCCTTTCAGATGTAGTTGGAAAAACACCTTCACATCCAAGTGATTTAATTCCTTGTAAATCAAAGTGAGCTTCCTCAAAAAGAATCCAGAATTTTCCCTCAAACGATGTTAATCTATGCAAAGATTGACCAAGAATTTTTCGCAAAGGAGATGCTCTTAGAAAGATGAGAAGAAGAGAATTTTCAAGCATATGTCCACAGAATGTAGCTTTGGAAGTAATATTAACAAATGCATTTGATCATCTAATGTTGCTCATGGCATCTGTAGTTACTAATTTACCCAGCACCTTCATTAAGGGAGAAGTTATCGTTTTTTCTCTCTTTTATTTTATTTGATGAAGATTTTGGAGCATATCATCTTTTTGGTCTTTGTTTTGCACACGAGCATTCATAAAATGATAGCTTTTGGTGCATGCAAATATTTCAAGTCCGCCCAGGTGTTGAAATGTGTAACTAGGTTCGGTCTTCATAAATATAAAATGTATTTTTGATTCTTGTATATTGTAAAAAGAAAGGAAAATTATTATTGTTATTTTTGTGGCATGGGTTTCATGCTCAAGGCCTTTTTATTTAGAGGTCAAGCACCCATTGAGTGCTTCTAGGGTTTGTCCTAGTGTCAAGAAGTCAATAGTCATTGCCATATGAAGAAGATCCCATCGGGCGCATTGTAACATGTAAAAAGAATTATTTTTGCATTTGAAAGTTCAAAATACCCTCCAAGGCCAAGTCGGCCTCATTAGGTCATGTCGTCCTCCTTGGTGTTAGAAAACCAGAAAGGCAAAAATGTTTTCTTATGTTGATAATTACTTGTGATATTATTATGTTCTTAGTATGTTCTTTTATTTTCTTCTCATCAAGCAATCATCAAAGTAAAACGCAAAGATCAGGGACACCAAAAGTAGGCACTCATCCAGGGCTAAAACCCCTATATAGGGGAAAACGTAGTCAAAAACTCTTCCTTCAGTAGATTCAAAATGATATAGACCAAGACCTTAGACCTTCCTCCTCCACCAAGTCAACCTTCCAATACAATCCAACGGCATTTAATAGTTTCTTCTTGTCCAACAGCTATAGCCCAACAACAACTCAGAAATTTTGGCCCTAGTTTCTCCAGACTTTCGACCTCCTAGCTACTCCAGAATTTTGGCCCCCTGCAACACTCCAGAACTTCGCACGTGTGGGATAGGAGACAGAAATTTCAACTTCTAGACCTTGAGAGAGACCTCCTTCTTTTCCCTTAGACTTTTCCTCTTCTTCTTTAGAATTTCGCACTTTTCCAGTGTCCTGCAACTATAGATCGAACTTATTGAGTTGGTGTACCAAATGAGGTTGAATTCCCTTGTTGACGCTGACTTGTCCTTTCTTGAAGCCGACTTGGTGGAGGAGGCCTAGAGGACCTAATTTACATTATAATAAATTTCTTCGTTGACAAATAAATCCCAAGAAGGGCCTTATACATTATGACATGGACAAGGATACTTGACATAAACCCTATAAGCCTTCAATGGAAGCTTTGACCTAAAAACAATTGACCCAAGCAAGAAACCCATGCTTTAATAAATCAATTTCTTTAATAATAATAAAAAAATCTTTCTTTTGACAAATACATTACATTATGACTTAAGTACAATTATAAAGACCGACACTAGTTACATTCTTCAACACTCCCTCTTAACTAGGGAGGTATTCATAATTACATATATACAGAGGTACATGGAAGATCTCAAATGAAGTACGAAGAGTTCTAGCACACTTAGTGTTGCAGACTAGATACCTAACCAAGGTATTCTATCCGGGTGGGACTAAGGGGACTCAATCTTTAGCCAACTCTAGGTACCATCAAGCTTTTAAGCTCTACCACAAACCCAAGGATCTAGGTGTGTATCTAAGGTCGGAGCTCCATGACCAATGCCACCCTCCCTCTTCAGGCTCTAGACATCAACACATAGGCCAACCAAATGTCCTCCCAAGCATCTTGCCATTAGATGCTTCATCTCTCCCTAACAAACTAAATCAGATATATCCATTTGTTCAAGCATGCTTCCAAAGTGTTCAACCTTCTTATGGAGAGATTTACTTGTACAAACACAACCCCAATCAGTAATAGACTTTCAAATATATATACACGTAAACACAAACCTTCTGGGGTCCTCAATCATCATGATGCTTCTTTCATCATCAAGTTATCCATATATAATTTGTGAGAAGCTTCTTCTTCTTTCATTTCTTTAGCAGCACCAAATTCATCTTCAAATCTTCTCAAGTCTTTTGTTTGCAACTTTATGAACATTCATCTATGGTACTTTTGCTTAGTTCAAGGTATTCACTATCATAATATGTCCTCCCTCTCAATTGGGGAGATATATCCTTTCCTCTGTCTAGGCTCCCTCTCAATTTAGGGAGATCAACCACTTCCTTCTTGTATAACATCGGAGAACCTTTCATAGCTTTATTCCTTCTTACGGCATCAATGTCATCTTGATAATCATCATTCATATAACTTCCTTCATCGTGCTTATTATTATCATACGAACATCTTCATCATCTTGAAGATTATGTACCTGCAACACTTTAACAGCAAGTAAAACCAAATACAAACATACAAAAGCATGAAGTTAGCTATATCATAATCATATTACTATAATGGAAGCATTTAGATTTTAGACATCAAACACCTAAACCTAGTTAGATTCATAATCAGCAAGAGACACATCTTTTTACCTACTAGACTTCAACTTCTTGCTAGGGTTTCAACAAATCAACAATTCTACCATACATCTAAGGTTTCAACAATAAACTTTAAAGTTACATGTCAGCCTCTACCAAAACTAAATGAAAACAATATCTCCTAGAATATCAATTTCTACAAGGGCTTTGTTACAAACCCTAGAATTCACAAACTAAAACACGAGTATCAACAATAGGGTTAGCATACTTGCATATGCATACCTAGGATTTCATGCACTAGCATTTCTCATCAATATCAATACATCGAAGTTAGATATACAACAATTTTCCCCAGGCTAGGGTTTAGATCATACAAACGAATATACACCTAGGGTCTCATTCCTAGGAACTTACTATAGATATTATAGGGGTTTGCTCATAAACCCTAATTTACCAAACCCTAAAGATCTAGGGTTTCAATAAATAAATCAGACATTAACAGCAAACCCTAAAGGGCTAGGGTTTCTATCATAACAATATCAAAACTTGAACATCAAAGAATAGGATCAACAACCCTAAGTAAACTAGGGTTTCATAATCAATATTGGCATACCCTTAGCAACAAGAGGCTAGGGTTTTATAGTGAACCCTAAAGGTTAGGGTTACAGAAGAATGATCAAATAATATCATGAGGGTAGATTCAATCTAATGATTAATCACCCTAACAAGAATCTTTGTGATTCAAAACCCTAGACATAATGATGTCAATAATGTAAAGCCGAATTTAAAAGAAGAATGATCGCACATTTTACATGAAGAGAACTTTCAAACAAAGCTTATATTCTAAGACATACCTTTAAGTCGTTCCTTAACAAACCTTGTAGGACATCAATTCTTGAAGGGTTTCCTTTGTAATAGAAAGTTTATCCTTTAAAGTTTCCTCCATAACCTTTGAGCATTCAACAAGCTTTCCTAGCCAAGGAAAATATAAAAGGTTATTAGCATATAATACAAACAAATCTTGATATGAGAGGGAAACCAAACACAAAAGAGGAGACAAGGAACAAGATAAATATCTTTTGTTGAAATGGTGAAGGCTCCAATCTTGAGGGATACCTATATCAAAATAATTCAAAAATGTTCTAAGTTCTAACACAACATGTTAGACCTACAACCTCTAGAAATCAAAACATAAAGGAAGACAATGCAATCCTTAAGATAGAAAGCAAGGGATAATATCCCTAAGAGTCTCTAGCAAATAAGTCTTTGACTTCAAATTCTTTTGTCTTGTTCTTTTATGGACCTTCATCAGCAACATTCGCATGTTCTCTTTCTCTCTTCCTATTCCTTGGATTCTCAGGACATTGACTTTTATAATGACCCATCTTATGACAATTGTAGCATTCAATTTTTGATAGGTCAACTTTCTTCTTTGGTCCTTTGAACTTCTTGAAGGTTCCCCTTTTCTTGTGATGAGCAGAATAGGCATTACAGGTATTTTCTTCTTCATCTTCCTTCTTGTTGTTTACTAATGATATTTGGGCTTCTTCTTGATTGCATGCATTCCACATTTGTTCAAATGTTGGAGTATCCTTCCAACTGTTAATTCCTGATGCAAAAGCACTCCAAGATTTTGGTAGTCCTAGAAGAGTAGTAATTATGAGCTCTTTTTCTGGTATAACTTCATCTATTGCTTGGAGTTCATCTCTAATTCTAGATATCCTTATAAAGTAGGATGATACAGTATTGTATTTCGTCATCTTAATAGTTCTTAATTCATTCTTGAGGCTTGATATTTGACCAATGTTCTTGATGGTGAATAATTTGGAGAGAGCCTCATACATTTCTTAAGCAGAATCTATGTTGGATATGTATGGAATTAGGATGTCCTTAACTCCATCCACTATTAGGTGCATGCCAAAATTTCAGTGTCTCTGAACTTCTCTTTCTCTGCTTCATTAGTAGGCTTATTGACTTTTCCTTGAACAAGATTCAAAACTTTGTGCTTTTCGAGGATAAGATCTATCCTCTTTTACCATGCCCTGTAGTTGGAGGCTCCTTCTAGCTTGTTTTCTCCCTTCATTGAAGTTGACATAGTTCCTACAGGAAGTAGACTTCTCTTTTTATATAATCCTTTTCCTTAATGACCTTTGACTGATCCCCTTTTCTTCAATAGATCTTTAGTCTACCTTTCTCTTTCTTCTTCACCTTAGCTCTGATACCATGTTAGAAAATCAGAAATATTTTCTTATGTTGACAATTACTTGTGATATTATTATGTTCTTTTATCTTCTTCTCATCAAGCAATCATCAAAATAAAACACAAAAATCAAGGACACCAGAAGTAGGCACTCAATCAGGGCTAAAACCCCTATATAGGGGAAAACCTAGTGAAAAACTCTTCCTTCAATAGATTCAAAAATGAGAGAGACCAAGACCTTCCTCCTCCACCAAGTCAGCCTTCCAATATGATCCAGCAACCTTTAATAGTTTCTTCTTGTCCAGCAGCTACAACCCAGCAACAACCCATAAATTTTGGCCCTAGCTTCTCCAAAATTTCGGCCTCCCATCTACTGAAAAACTTCGGCCTCCTGCAACACTCCATAACTTCACACATGTGGGATAGGAGAGAGAAACTTCGACTTCTAGACCTTGAGAGAGACCTTCTTCTTTTCCCTTAGACTTTTCCTCTTCTTCCTTAGAATTTCGCACTTTTCCAGCTTCCTACAACTGCAAATCGAACTTGTTGAGTTGGTGTACCAAATGAGGTCGAATTGCTACCTTTATATAGTGAATATATGAGGTCGAATTCCCTTGTTGAGGCCGACTTGGTGGAGGAGGCCTAGAAGACCTAATTTACATTATAATAAATGTCTTCCTTAACAAATAGAGCCCAAGAAGTGATCCAGGTTGGCCACCCACCTATCCCACTTGGACCCCCACAACTGTCTCTTTCAATTTTTCAGTTTCCGTAATTGTAGCACAATTTACTATTTTTAGCAGTTTTTCGAGCCCTGAACTTCCGGAGCAGTTTTGAGGCCCTAAACGATGTTTTTTTGGGAAATTTGGGAGCAACATGGGTCCATATGTCCATAGACCGATGTTGCTCTTCCCAAAGTTGTAGTGCTCGGATAGATCTTTCTAACAAGCTATTGTACGCGTCAAACGAAGATCGGGTGCCAAAGTTACAACCTCGGGAAGTTGATGTACCAACTTACCCAAAACGGGCCCACAATTTGGCGTTTCATCATCTAGGGTTAGGTTTTGAGATGTTTAGGGTTTTCCATTGTTTCTCAACAATAAATAGGCCTTCGAGCCTCATTGTAACACAGTTCATAGGCATGTAGCTGCCACATCTCTTCTCAAAGATAAGCTACCATCGCCCTAGCTGGTTTATTTCCGTTTCTGTTTATAAGCATATTTCAGTGTTTTACATTAGTGAAATGAAGTATTATTTCCACTGCATATCTGTATTGATGGTTATCTCTGTAATTTTTTGCGTTCCTGTTTAAATCCAGATCAAGAAGGGTCTTATACATTATGACAAGGACAAGGATACTTGACATAAACCCTAGAAGCCTTCAATGGAGGCTTTGACTTAAAAATAATTGACTCAAGCATGAAACCCATGCTTTAATAAGTCAATTTCTTTAATAAAATTTATTTTTCTTTCTTTTGACAAATACATTACATTTTGACGCAAGTACAAGACCGACACTAGTTACATTCTTCAATACTTTGAAGCCTATATATAGGAGGGAACTCGACCTCATATGGACACCCACTCACTTCTCATCATCTAAGCGAAGGAGAAGCAGAAGAAAGGCTAGTGAAGAAGGATAGAAGGACAAAGGACGAATTGTTTGGGATCTCTCTCTCTCTCTCTCTCTCTCTCTCTCATACGTGCGAAAGGAAATCTAGGGTTTTGCAGCTACAAGGTCGAACTTGAGGAAATTGCAGAAAGAATGTCGAAGGAAGGACTATTAGGTCACCTACAAGCCCTAAAAGGAGGAGGAACCCCAACAAAGGTTAAAGGAAGCCTTGGAAGCCCTGAAATTGCTCACGTGTGGAAGCAGTATCTTTTGCAGGGGCCAAAAATTTCAAGCCTGCAGTGGAGGCCAAAATTTTGTAGCTGGGCGTCGAAGTTGTGTAGCTGGAAGAGATTGGCTAGGTTTGACTTGGATAGAAGAAGCACATCATCAAGAAGGTCTGGCGTGATCTTGGAAGGGTATTGGTCTTGGTCTAGAGGTCTTGGAATTCGTCATTTGAAGAATTTATAAGAAGATGAGTTTTTTGGGTTTTCCTCTCAAGTGGAGAGGTTTTGGCCTTGGCTTGCAGCCTACATCCTGTGTTCTTGTGTATTGTTGATCTTCTTGTTTTGATAGTTGTTTGATGGTAAGAACAACATAATAATAAGAGAAGAATCTAATAATCAAGAAAATTACAAATACATCACAAGCAGTTATCAAATTGAAGAAAAATCGTCTTAGTTGCAGCCCTATAGTGTAAGTTTTTGGTAGCATCGAATGTGCTCTAGCCATGAAAATTGGTGGAGAGGCTAAGGCACATAAGTTCTAAAGAACCCAGAAACCTTTTAGTGAAATTCCACCCGGATTGTATTTTATTAAAATAATTAATATTTTTAATGGGGTTCCTAAGTCTAAAATTAGGAAAATTAAAATATTAATGGGTATTAATCAAAATATGGGTGAGAATGATCTAGAAGACGGATCAAGTCAAGTTTTAATCTTAGTCGTTGATTAGAGACTTAATCTCTGCCATTGAAGTCTCAATGAGAAAAGTATAAGAAGGAGGCTTGGGGTTCATTTAGAGAGACACACGGAGAGAACGAATTGTTCTGGAGTTAGATTTATGGGGCTAGGAAGCTGAGAAATTCGAACTTAGGTGATCATTCTACAGCAGAGGGGTAGGGATAGTTCGGGAGTACTAACAAAGAGGCGGAGAGAATCTTGTGGAGGCAGCGCAGGAGCCAGGAGGACTAACACTGGGCCAAACCACCCACGCCTAACGCAGAGCCAGAAGGGCCAGCACAGACGCAGAAGTTGCCCTCCATGCAGAGAGCCGAAACAGCTGGGAAAGTTGATGCAGTGGGCAAAAGAGACAGCGTAGAGCTGACACATAGCCTGTAAGGTTGAAACAGGGCCTACGCAGGGGTAGTCGGGGTTAGCCAGTTTTGTTGTCGGATTAGCCAGAATCTACTGGGTGAAGTGAGGTAAAACTCACTCAGCTTTTTCCGCCATTGTATTTTCTCTGTCACTAGATTGTCGGGAAGGCAACCAGCGTTATATTCAGAACTACTGCTTAATAATAGAAAACTCTCAGAGTTGTTGCACTAGTTTTCCCGTATTGGGTTTTTCCGGGTACTATTTTGTCCAAAAATAACCATGTCCTATGTATCTTGTTCTTTGCTCAGTTTTCTGTTTCATGTAATCAAATATTAAAGTAGTGTAGGCTGCAGAAGTAATTTGCTTCAGTATTCAGAGAATAACTTGATAATGTATATTAAAATCAAGTAGGTGAAGTAGATTCAGATTTGCTGCAATAGGGGTTCCTTGAGGATTAGGAATTTTCACATGGTATCAAAGCATTGATTTTGAAACAGAAAGCGCAGATCCAGCGTTGAGCAGAGAGGCCAAAAGTTGCACTTGGCAGCAATTTGAATCCCCTTTAAGGGATTGCGCAGTCCTTGCCGGGAAGCATAGATTCCGAAGAAATCTCTCTCTGAGAGAGTCGACAGAGAGGTACAATCAGGTTCATAAGCTTGCAGAGGCAGAGGGAGTGATGTAGATCCTCAACGCAGTGCTTGAAGGACGCAATTTCTGTCGGGGCAGAAATCCGTCGAAAAAGAGCGAAGACACATAGAAGGGGAATTTTCTCCTCAGAGAAATTTTGCCAAAAAGTTCGAATTTCTCACTTTTTGGGCAGCTGAGCAGTGACTAGAGGAGTCAGTTCGACAGTTGGGTGAGATGGCATCACATGGGCTCAGAGATTAGGACAAGTTGGAAGGGGCTTCCAACTATGTCATATGGAAGACCAAAATCTTAGTTGTTCTGGAGGAGTACGATCTCGAAGCCTACGTCAAGAGTGTTGTGGTTGTTCCTGCTGACAATGATCAAAAGAAGAAGTACAAGGCCAAGCAGGGGAAGGCAAAGAGGTTCATACTCGATGGAGTTCGAGATCATGTGGTCTCACACTTGCAGGGCAAAGATACAGCTCGAGAGATGTGGGAAGCTTTGTCTTCACTGTATGAAGGTTCTTCCGAACAACGGAAGATGTACCTAGAACAAAAGTTGCAACGGACATTGATGCAAAAGGGAGAAGGGGTTAACTCCTATCTTCAACGTCTTCAAGACACCAGAGACCAACTTCCTGCACTGGGGTCTACTCAGTCTACTGCGATGGTAAGGACGGCCCTGAATGGAGTCTCGGATGAATAGCGAGTCTTCGTCCAAAGTATATTGGGCAGGGAAAGACTGTCTTCATGGGAGGAGATGTGGGCAGCTCTTCAACAGGAAGAATTAAGGAGGGACCTAGTCAAGGTCAGCCTCAATGGCAGCTGTGGGAGTGGCATGAAGACCAAGAAGGAGGAGGAGAACGCAGCTCTACCATCAAAGGGACAGTAGAAGCAGAAGCGGAAGAAGGACATTTCGAAGGTGAAATGTTTCAGATGTGGCGAGATGGGCCACTTTGCATCCTAGTGTCCTTTGAAGCAAAAGGATAAGGATGAGAAACATGATCCTGAGGCTGCTCCAGCAAAAATTGAAGAAGATGAGTATGCCATGAGTGCCCACGCATATCCAAGAGGGAAATGGGGCGATATTGAGCTACTGTAGTCAGGAGGACTACATGTGGGCAGGATCCTTGAGGAGTCCACCTCTTGGATCAATTCCTTGCAACGGGAGCCCAAGATTTAGTAGTAGCAAGATGGACTTAGTGTCAAATGATGCAGTGGACTATTTGGAGAGATAGATGCAGTAGCCCGAGACCAGGGGCTAATCAATGCAGAGCAAGGTTGGCAGCAGTGTAGATGGCACAGTGCAGAAGTCAGCAGCAGCACAGAAGATTCAGAGGGTCAGAGACTAGTAGCAGTCAGATTCCAACATTCATGGTATTATGCTGAACACAGTTAAGTTAATTTTGGATGTTTTTTAATTGCTTCTCTCAGCAACTAAGTTGTAGTACGAATGCAGTGTTAGCAGCGGTAGTGCTAGCAGCATAGCAAATGCAGCTTTTGAGAGGGAGTTGTAGTACAGATACAACAGTGTCAGTGGCAGTGTCATGCATGGGTAGCAGTACAATAGCAACAGCAGCACATTGTTGGTGGCAGCAACAGTGCAAAAAGGAGATGCTTCAAAAACAAAGTAACATGCAATTGGGCATTGTTGCTAGAGCACTTTCCTCGCTAAGAGGGGGTGCTATTTTTTGTTAGCATCGAATGTGCTCTAGCCATGAAAATTGGTGGAGAGGCTAAAGCACATGAGTTCTAAATAACCCAGAAATCGTTTGGTGAAATTCCACATGGATTGTATTTTATTAAAATAATTAATATTTTTAATGGGGTTCCTAAGTCTAAACTTAGGAAAATTAAAACATTAATGGGTATTAATCAAAATATGGGTGAGAATGATCTAGAAGGCAGATCAAGTCAAGTTTTAATCTTAGTTGTTGATTAGAGACTTAATCTCAGTCATTGACGTCTCAACAAGAAAAGTATAAGAAGAAAGCTTGGGGTTCATTTAGAGAGACACACGAAGAGAACGAATCGCTTTGGAGTTCGATTTCTGGGGCTAGGAAGCTGAGAAATTCGAACTAGGTGATCATTCTGCAACAAAGGGGTAGGGATAGTTTGGGAGTATTGACAGAGAGGCGGAGAGAATCTCGTGGAGGCAACACAGCAGCCAGGAGGACTGATGCTGGGCCAATCTGGGCCCACGTAGGCCTGACGTAGAGCCAGAAGGGCCAGCGCAGAAGCAGAAGCTACCCTCCACAAAGAAAGTCAAAACTGTCAGGGAACTGCTGGAACAGTCAGGAAAGCTGACGTAGTAGGCAGAAGAGACAGCGCAAAGCTGACGTAAAGCCTGTAAGGCTGACACAGGGCCAGTGCAGAGGTAGCCAAGGTTAGCCAATTTTGCTGCCGAATCAACCAAAATCTGCCGGGTGAAGTGAGGTAAAACTCACTCAATTTTTCCACCATTGTATTTTCTTTGTCGTTGGATTGTCGAGAAGGCAACCAACATTGTATTCAGAACTACTGCTTAATAATAGAAAACCCTCAAAGCTATTGCATTGGTTTTCCCATATTGGGTTTTTCCGGGGACTATTTTGTCCAAAAATAACTATGTCCTATGTATCTTGTTCTTTGCTCAGTTTTCTATTTCATGTAATCAAATATTAAAGTAGTGTAGGCTGCAGAAGTAATTTGCTTTAGTATTCAGAGAATAACTTGATAATGTATATTAACATCAAGTAAGTGAACGATGTGGAAATATCCTCAGATGTGATATAGACTATTCTACATATAAGACAAGACCACAAGTTTAATGAAAAACATGCTAGTTTTACATGTCAAATGCCAAATCCTCATGTCAATCATTGTCCACAGAGAATGGCTCCTGAGCCTGAGAGCAACAAAGAAATGGGTCCTCCTCTTCCAGTACCTAAAGCAGGTAAGAAAAATGTTCTGAGATCGAAGGAAAAGTGCAAATTGTCCAATCAAATTTTCTAAAAGAGATGTGGAGGAGAAAAGAAAGGTCTCACAGAGGTATAGTTGTTGGTGCTACTCCTTACAGTGAAGGAGTTTCCGAGGAGCAGATGAATAGTAAATGCCTTCAACAAATTGGCTAGGGAAGGCACAGTTTTCAGGATTGTGTCTTTACATTTAGATGCTTTTGATAGGTGTGTATGGATCACCTGCATGCTCACAGGTAGGGTTGTTGGGGTTTTGTTCTATCTATGCTCCATGCTCAACAGAAAACCATGTTTGAATTTTGGGACTGGCTCACAAATTCTCTTCCAGACACAAATCAGGTCCTAGAGTCCTAACTGGTGATTTTAATATGGTGCAATGGGAGGGAGATGGGGATGGTGGAGTGACCTCTGTAATTTCTAGTGAATAAAGAGATGGATGGGCTCAATACAAAAACCAAATTACAGACTTCGTAAACCTTGTAAACTGGTGAAAAAAGCATTTGGATTTGGGGGGTCGGTTCACCCAGTGAAAAACAGAGTTGCTGACAGAATCCAGGCAGGATTGGTTAGAATTTATGCACCTAATGAGTATTTCTCATTCCCTCATGCGAGTGCATTTTGTGCAAGTACTACTCACAATATGCAAGTTTGGACTATGTTCCAATTTCTTCCATGATGAAGATTGGTGATGAGAACCCTCACCCTAATATATTGTCTTTCAAAAGTAAATGCTCTCATCTTGATTCAAAACACTACCAAGAGTTCTTTACAAAGTATGGAAACTGGAGCATAAACCAGTGTATTTTAGTTGGACTTTTAGTACCTCAGAAAGTGTCCAGCAGAGCGCCATTAATAGCAGCAGCAAGCAGAGAGGATCTGGGTGCATGCACAGAGGAGAGTGTACAGTGGCAAGTACTCCAGCAGAGAATCTGTACAGCAGCCTTGATAACAGCAGCAGCAGTACGCCCTCTTTCAGCAGATCCATAGAGCAGTAACGATGGGGCAAGGGAAATTATGGAGGGGAGAGAGATAGAAGGCACATGCATGCCAAAAGCATGTATGCATCATCTTCAGTCTAGTTCCAATTTAGATGCCTTTTATTCTTAGCAGTTCAGTTCTATTTGAGTTTTCTTTAGTTGCAAACACAATTAGTTGGGGTGCTTTGCCTATGGAAAGTTTCCAAGAATAGATGGGGCGCAGATCTTTTAGAAAAGAAAGATGCATCCATACATATTTGTGCTCACCTCTAGTGGGTGCACCTTCCTAGGAATAGTTCTTTCATACAGATTGAGGGCGATAATCCCACGGCCTGGAATAGATCTAGGGTTTAGGTTTATTTCAGTTGAAGCGTTGTGCATGTACCTCCTAGTCTATAAAGGAGAAGGCAGGGGTATAGGTTTTATTCATTCAGTTTTTTGGACTAGAAGCAGTGAGTGAACGGCAGACTTTAAAGCTTTCAATGTGTTTCATGATTTCAAGAATAATAAACAGTAATGTGATATGAGTTTCAGATCTGTGTACTCACCATTATTTTCTTCAGTTTGATGTGTTTCAATATCTAGAAGATTTTAGATCGCAGTTTTGATAAAGACTTCAGTTTCATACTCTTGAAGCCTATTGTTAGGACATTTTTCATGCTATTGAAAATATCGGTATCGGCAAAATATCAGCAAGGATCCTGAAAACATCTTATCAGCAATATCAGCGAAAATATCGGAAAATATCGGCAAACGTAAAAATTGCATGATATATTCATTTTTTTCAGATTTGTAAACATATAAAGCAATATCAACATGAAATAAACACATTGGCACATAAATATGAAGAAAGCACTGATATATATGATGTAGTGGATGTAAAATAAAAATAATACATCAAAGGCAATACCAAATCCTGTTGATTCCTGATAATTGCCCAATCAAGGACTCAAATGTGGAGAACCAATACAAAATAACATCACATATATAGAAGTATCTTATCATCATGAATTATATATAGCAAAACAAATAAAACTAGCAACTAGCTATCTGAAATCGGTGCCCTCTCCCCCTTTTACGAGAAAACATGATGAGTTGTTTGCCAAACCTACCCCTAGTAATAGAAAGCCCTGACCCTGCACCTAATGTCAAATAATGATAGTTGGATATGGAGCTATGCTCTCCTATATCTTGCAGATGGTGTTGATGTTGACGCTCCCACAATATCCTCCTCCTCCTCCTCCTCGTGTTGCTGCTCCCACGAGTACTCCTCCTCTTGTTGCTCCTGTTCTAATGGTTCCTCTAACCATGTAGGTAACTCTTCCAAGATGGGCACCTCAAACTCCACCCTCCACTAAGACAACACATCAATATTGTCGAAGGAAATGGCATCTTGATCCATTGGTTTTTCTATTTACTTCATTCAAAGTCAGAGATTGTAATGCACATATACTAAATCATTGAGGCGTGAGAACTCCAACATGTAAGAGTGTCAAAAAAACTAATGAGTCTCGACTCTTGACACTTGAGGGTCATAAATTAAAATTACATAAAATGTAATTGTTCAACTGAAGGTTGAAGCTCAAAGTTATCATTATTGCACTTTTTTGAGTGTATTTTCTCAGATACACTCCAATTGCGCTCACACCCTGAAGAGCTACATGTTTGACTGGGGATTTTTATGGCCAATTTTTGCAAATTTGGCGCCCTTGCACCATAGCTTCGCCACCAAATATCTACAACAAAATAAAGAAATAAAATACTTAAAACATAATTAAACTTTCAAATAAAAAATAATTGAATTTTAAAAATCTAGAATTATAAATAAGTAAATTCGAAATTAAAAATTCTAATGAGTCATGACTTGTCACTTATGTGGCATGAAGAGGGTCTTTTCCCTAATAGCATCATCAAAGCCACCAACACAATCCTAATAAAATTGTATCTCGCGATTGATTTTTCTACGAAGCTCAAGATCAGGTACCATCCTATGAATACAGGAATGGAGCCCTTCCATCACCTCGCCATCAAAATCAAAGCCGCATTTGTATGAAAATGTGGGGTTGAGGAGGAGTGTTGTTGCATGAATGGGTCGATAAAGCATCCATTTCCACTGACTATCAATCGCATCCCATAAAATCATCTGTCTATTAAGCCCAGCAGAACTCTTGTCTACATAATAAGCACAAATGGCCTCCTTGGCCCTATCCATGGCCTCATACGAATAAGCCATTGCGGGCTTCTCCCCATCTACCAATCTCAAAACCTTTACTATAGGTTCACTAACTGAGCACACTTCTTCTACTCCATGCCAAAATATGTCAGTGTACACCATTTTTGCAATGGGTCTCCCATCTTCTCTCCTGATGTATCTACAATCATGCCACTCATTAGACACAAACATTTGCTTCAACTCAAATTGGCATCGAAGCAAAGACTGAAGAGTAATAAAGTTAGTGGCAAAACGTGTAATTGCAAGACGCCACAACTCCTTGTTTCTAGTGTATCTCCTCGAGGCAAAGAACAAAAGCATGGTTATATATAAACTTGGGGATGCTCCTACCCATATCAATCACCTCCTTAATGAAGGAGAGTTTCCTTATATCCTCAAGCAGCAAATCGATACAATGTGTTGCACATGGAGTCCAGAACAATGTACGGTGCCTCTCCATAAGCATCCTGCCTGCAGACACATAATTAGTTGCATTATCTGTTACGAATTGCACCACATTCTGCACACCAATCTCTCAAATGAACCCATCTAACAACTCACATATCAATTCTGGATCTTTTATATGGGTTGATGCATCCACTGATTTAATAAACATGGTACCTTTAGGACAATGTACCAAGAAATTTAAAAGGGTCCTACCCTTCCTATCTGTCCAACCATTAGACATCACTATGCATCCAGACACCTCCCATGTTTGTTTCAACTCCGCCAATCTAGAGTTAATGTCATGTTTGTCTGCTTGAAAAATTGGCCCCCGCAACTCCTCATATGTAGCACTTTTGTACCCTGGGCCCACAATAGCAATAGCATCACACATTGGCTGCCAAAATGGATTGGTTTTGGTGATGCTGAGAGGTAAGTCGCTCCAGAAAAGACACCTCCCCATAACTCTATCTGCTTCTTGCTTCTCCCTTTTTTTAACAACTGATTTTATGGAAGGTTGTGCTCCATGTCTAGTTTGTGGAACAAAAAAGGATGACCTCCCACTCCCAATAACATTAGCACTAGCAGGTGACGCTGTGGAGCCCCTCCCACTACCCTCAGCCTCAAAATCGAAAGAAGATATCCCAAAAGATTTACCTGCACATTCAACCTTGTTTCTTTCTGCCTCTTCTTTCTTTCTGTCTTTTTCCTCAATTGCTTGAAGAGATTTTTGTATAAGCTCTGCACTAGATTCCTTACAAAGCCCAACTTCATGTCCAAGGAGTCTAGCCAGATGGTATTTCAATCGCGTAACCCCTCCTATCATCTTGTCCCCACACAATTTGCATGTTAGATATGCCCGATTTGTCCCACCATCAAGTTCCCCATACTCCCAAAATGGGTCCAAGGGATTTGGCATATTTGTAGTGGATTAATTCAAACCTAGGGCACCAAAAAAACAAAAATTGGCATTAAACCCCCATACACAAAAAATAACAACCACCTCATTTTAAAAAATATTTTTTTACAAATTACTTGCAATGAAACATGGCAATAAGAGTGTGCATAAGAAAAGTTTAAAAAGAAAAATGAAGCTTGTTGTCCAAATATGGAGGAAAACCCTTGCATTGGCTCATGGGCATGAAAATTATATGGAAAAAAACAAAGTAAAATGTTGGTAGGCAAAGAGGCAAGCAAGCATAACCCTAAATCTATGAAAAAAATATTTAACATAGGGGTTTTTAAGAACATACCTGTTAATGGAAGAAATGAAATTTGTCTCGCTGTTATTGAATCTTTGATCCACCAAAAAAATTTGGTTGGTGATGATAATGGTTGTTTGATCCTCAAACCCTCCTTGAAAACCACCACAAAGCTCTTCCCCTTCCTTCTCCAAAACCAACAAAGCAAAATGAAAAAAAAAACCACAAAAACCACTTTTGTAACTCGGCCCCCATGCGCTGGGTGATTTTTTCCATCGTCACACGATATTTTAGCAATATATCAGCGATATTTTGAAAATATCACGATATTTTCAAAACGGAAAATATTGCGATATTTACTCAACGATATATCGTTTTGCCAAAAATATAGCAATATTTTCAAATATTGTCTATATATCGGTGATACTATCAACACTGCTAAATACATAGATATATATCATTTATCAAGGATGGTCCCTAACATATTAATTCCACATGTGCTTACATATATCTTGCTTGTTTTTATGTAGGTGAAAATGAAATGTGATGTTGCATCCTAAAAAAACATAATAATAATAATAATCTATTGAAAGTTTCAATTTAAATACAGCATAGGGAATCGAATTTCCCCCTATTAGATATTATTCCATAACAAAAAATTTGCAGAATTGATTTCTTCGAAACCATGAGAAAATAAAAAAATGGTAAAACGTGCTAACAAGACATCAGTACACCCAAATGGGGTACGATAGGAGCACCATGGTGCCCTCTAGCCATCAATTACATGCCCCTGTTGACGTGCCAGGAGAACAATTATCACTCCATCCACATATGAGAGGCATAAATCAGCAAGAAAGACAGTACAATAGGTGGGAGATAATGAAGTTAACAGGGTGTCCAGATCACTAGCACTGTAATATGAAGTAGTGATGATAATATCAACGAGCTATTGCCGATAATCGAACATATCGCGATATTTTCGGCGAGCCGAAATATCGCCGAGAAAATATCGCGATATTTTGGCTCCCGAAAATATCACGATATTTCTGAGATATCGTCGATATCTCAGCAAAATATCACGAGACGATAGAAAATATCGCTGGGCATGTTATGTCGCGGCTAGAAAAAGGGAAAATCATTTTTTTCTTCATTTATG
This sequence comes from Pinus tabuliformis, assembly GCA_031772625.1. Taxonomy (NCBI): domain Eukaryota; kingdom Viridiplantae; phylum Streptophyta; class Pinopsida; order Pinales; family Pinaceae; genus Pinus; species Pinus tabuliformis. Next base: position 566,232,943 of record CM062818.1, on the reverse strand, counting down.
TTTCTGAGTGTTGGAGAAAGAAGAGGAAGAGTTTTGTGGTGGTTGTCAAGGAGGGATTGAGGATCAAACAACGATTATCACCACCAACTAAGATTTTTTTGTGGATCAAAGATTGAAGAACAGTGAGACAAACCTCATTTCTTCCATTAACAAGTATGTTCTTAAAAACCCCTATGTTAATGATTTTTTCATAGATTTAGAGTTATGCTTCCTTACCTTTTTTCCTACCAACATTTTGTTTCTTTGTTTTTTTTCCATTTGCTATGATTTTCATGCCCATGAGCCAATGCAAGGGTTTTCTCCATATTTGGACAGCAAGCTTCATTTTTTTTTCAACTTTCTTATGCACCCTCTTATTGCCATTCTTCATTCACATTGCAAAATGCAAATAGTGTAGTAATTTTTTTTAAATAAGGTGGTTATTACTTATTATTTTTTGTGTTGGGGGGTTTAATGCCATATTTTTTTTGTGCCCTAGGTTTGAATTAGTTCACTACAAATGTCAAATACGCCAAAAGCCTTGGACCCATTTTGGGAGCATGGGGAGGCTGTTGGTGGGGCAAATCGAGCACATATATCATGCAAATTGTGTGGGACCAAGATGTCAGGAGGGGTTACGCGATTGAAATACCATCTGGCTAGACTCCTTGCACATGATGCAGATGTAATGCCTTGTATGGTTTCTAGTGCGGAGGTTATACAAAAAGCTCTTGAAGCAATTGCTGAACAACATAGAAAGAAAGCTGCTAGGGAGAAGCCACTGGTCTTAGATAGATAGCTGCTAGTTTTATTTGTTTTGCTACATATAAGTTTATAACTCATGATGATGAAATACTTTTAAAGTTCTATATATGTGACGTTATTTTGTTTGAGTCCTTGATTGGACAATTATCAGGGATTAGCAGGATATGTGATGTTATTTTGTTTGAGTCCGTTATTGGACAATTATCAGGGATCAGCAGGATTTGGTATCGCCTTTGCAGTTTGATGTATCATTTCTATTTGACATCATATATATCAGTGCTTTCTTCATATTTACGTGCCAATTTGTTTAGTTCATGTTGTTATTGCTTTATACGTTTAAAAATCTAAAAAAATGAATATATTATGCATTTTTGCTTGCCGGTATTTGCCGATATTTTCCCCGATATTGCCGATAAGATGTTTTCTGGACCCTCGCCGATATTTTGCCGATACCGATATTTTCAACATTGATATGAAGGAGATAATGGAGGGATGTGAAGGAGATAATGGAAGGCAGGAGAACCATAATGAAACTGAACAAGGGCAAATTCAATGGAGGATATGAGTAGCTCACAGAGGGAGAAAGAAGCTTCATTGAGTACCTTTCTGCTCAATGGGGAACACCACAGTGATTTCTCCATCAGGTTTCCTCCTCGCCTGGTCTGTATTTGCATGATTCTTAGTGTTTTATGTAGTTTGACTATCCTTACTAGCAGGCTTGGGCATATAGTTGGAGTTTTTCATCCTGGAGGAAGCCTAATTCCATCAAAGGCATCTTTGATTGAGATAGTGCTGGGTATTCAGTCTATGGAAGTGGGGCATTTGATTAGGGTTCTCCATTCCTCTGCTTTTCCTATTCTTGTTCTGAGAGCTCAGTTAACGAATTTGTCTTTTCTTCAAAGACAATCTTTAGACACTGCACACAATCTGGTTAGTTTAGTTCCCTATGTTCATGCTTGGATCACTATTCATTCTGACTGGACTCTCTATGAATTCATTTCTCCCAAAGTTGTCAACCACTGCCCTTTCCCTTTGAAGTGAATCAAAGTAAAAAGGGGCATTAACTACAACCCTGAACTAGCCAAAACTAATACCAGAGGCAAGAGGAAACTCAATCCCAGTGCCTCAAGCCCCCGCAAACAGTGGAACTATTTGATCAGGGCCCAAAAGGAGGCCTGAAAGGCCGAAAATTTCTACTACTCTCAGTTCACTCCAGAAATTAAAAAGAAGTGGATAATCTTGAGGCTGTAACCCAAGACCAAATAGAAGATGAGTACAGAGGTTGGGAGGAAGACCCAATGCTTTTCAGAACCAGGGATAACACTCTTCAAAACAACAGAGCTCTTCTGGGTCACCAAATCTCTCATTGCGCAGGTCATTGAGAATAGGATAATACCAGAACAACATATTGTGCATAAACTAGAAAAGCATGGAAAAAAAATCAAAATTCTGGACAAGAAATTCAATGCACTTGGGAGGTCTATTTTGGGGTTAAAATTCAAAGCATCTCTTAGATAAGGAAATGCTGGTATGGATGGGAAAGACAAATCAGTGCAGCTGAACTCAAAATGAACCTCTTCAAACCCAACAGTTATTGAGGAGAATGAGGAAAAGGAAGACAACCGGCAGCAAGAGGCAACTCAACTACCACTCCTCCAGGCTTGTCCGATTAACTTCACTATGATTTGTGGATAATCTTACAATCAATATGTTGCTAAGTTTTTTAAGTTTCACATAGTCCAGGTCTTTTTAAATATATTGTACAGGCATAAATATAGCATTTGGCTAGTTAAAGGGGGAAGCCACTGAACTTGAAAGACGTTCTGACACTATGTTTTTCAACACCCAGTGGTCCAGTTTCCTTAATGGCAGACCACAAGATGATATGACTGTAAACTTCTGTATATAGTAGTAATATAGACACTAGCTTACAAAAAAAATAGCTGTAAGGCATCAGTAAGGAATAATAACACACCTCAGGCACCTCACTATGGGGACAATGTCCAGCAGGACTAATCTCATAGTATAGAGCTTCTGGCACTTGACTTTTCACTTGCTGACCCCAAAGAGGTTTTACCCAAGGATCCTCCCTCCCATAAATGAGACAGATTGGTACGTTATTTTCCCGACATCTGCACATGTACATCTAGAAGTTCAGAGAAACAGTAGAACAATGAAATCATAAGTCCACAACAGTCAAGCATGAAACAAAACAAAATGTACAAAAAACCCTGCAAAAACACAAACAGATTTGATCCAAAGAAAAGTATATGATTAAACTTTAAAGGAACAGAAAACAAATTTTGACAATCTTAACATATATTTTTTCAACTCACCTTATAAGGGTTTCATTAAATGAAAGCTCCCCCTGAGGAGCAAAGATTATCGAGGAAAATGCAGCAGCAGCAGCTGGATGTTCTGTCGCTTCCAGTATACGGGACAGAAGTTCAGACGTGACAACTGAGTGATCAACATACACTTGCTTGAGCACATTCTCTATGGATTTGGGGTCACTTATCTTCCTCCATCTTCACAACAGGTAGAAAACAAGAATCATTTCGACGCTGAAATTCCTGTACCAATTTGAAAAAAAATACAATTCTCTATATTTGCATCGTTACCATGCTTTAAGAAGCTTTTGTTCAATCCCTACTAAGTAGGATAAGGCATGAAACATAGAGAGAATAAGATAAAAGCTAGAAAAAATGAACAATTAGAAAGGCTAGATTCATGAGAAGACAGAATACCAAAAATCAAAGGTACATTGAAAAAGGTAAGCTTACGCAAACTCAATAAGATTTTTTGCACGAGAAGGCAGAGGAAAGTTGCCGGACCAGGGAAACAGTTTTGCCACTCTTGGTGACCTTGAAGGATTAGGAATAAATGCCCAAAACGGTGTTGCATTTAGCAATGTTATTCCCTTTACTAGTTGAGGGTTGCATGAAGCAAAGTACAATCCCACAAATCCTCCTAGTGAGTTACCCACAACATAAACTGGCTCACCAATAACCTGCAACAGTAACACAAAAAAAAACAATCAATCTAACACCACCATGGGACGCAACAAAGACACCATCCAAGCTCCATCTAAAACTCTTAAACATGCATAACTGAAAATATTTGCACCAGTATAAATCAATGTTCCAACAAGTCTGTGAGACGGGGAGACGCACAAGGGGGGCGTGTGGGAGTACCCTCAAATTTTAGGGAGATTTAGGGGGGACGGGGGGACGTCAGGGTATATAAATTTTTCCTTTTTAATTAAGATATATATATATATATATATATATATATTTCAAATTCATATTCAATAATGAAAGCATAAATAGAATGATACATACATAATTGAATTAAATAATGAAATACATTGATCCATACTCATCATCCTTACTAATACATACATGATTCATCCATAAACCATGAGATTCAATAATGAAATACTCTGATCCATATTCAATATTCATTATTCACCATTCTCGAATCTACATTGATTTAAAAATTAAATTCATCATTCATCATTCTAGATTCTAAATTGATTTAAAATTAAAATTCATCATTTATCATTCTAGAATCTAATTAGTACTAAGCAAAATAGACTATAATAGATACTGAAATCTAAAGACTGGAATAGTAAATTGATATAACTAAAACTCAAAAAAAATGGAGTGATGAGTCTAAAAGTCACTCTAAAGTACACAGAGGGCTTGGTGCTCTTGATTAAATACTAATTCCATACCCTTGTATATGACAAAATGCAATGGAAACATTGCACTCCATCGAATCGTGAATTCCTAAAAAATTGATCTAAAGCTATGTTGCAGGAAACGTGGTATAGAGGTCCGTTTCTGTACGGAAACGGGTACGAAACGCGGAAACGTGTTTGGTACGGCCATGAAACGCGTTTCCGGCCGTACTGCCATGTTTCCCGAAATGGAAACGTGGCCAGTACGGTCGGAAACGCGTTTCAGTGCCATACAACCCACGTTTCCTCATTAACTTGTGTTTTTTTTAATTTACTTTTAGGGTATGTTAGTGACTTCTTGTTGCTTCTAGATGCGTGTCTAAAGTTATAAAAGTGAATTTTTGCCCTAGTGTTGATATGCAGTTCATCAGGAAGTTTGAGGGATATGCAGTTCATGGTAATGTTAAATTCTTAAAGTAAAAGTGATATTCTCCTTTATTTTTCATTTTCATCCTTTTACTTAAATTTTTAACATTACCATGAAATGACTCAGGATGTTTGAGAGTGGTTTCGCCCTCATTGGATTTCATATGGAGAAAGTAGAATTTTAGATCTCACTCAAAATCCAGCAGACTTATTTGTTTTTCAGGATTTCAAGATTGGAGAGATTGCAATGTTTCCATTGGATTTTATCATGTACTAGGGTATGGAACTTGTATTTAATCAAGAGAACCAAGCCCTCTATGCAGGGGAAACTCCAAATAATCAAGATCATGTAGGGCACTAGGGTATGAAACGTGTATTTAATCAAGAGCACTAAGGTCATTCGACTATGTAGGAGGAGACTCCCAATACAACAGTGGTCCCTCTAAAGAATGGGATGTGGATGTAGAAAATCCTGATTTGGATCTCTCTCTTGCAGCCTTATAGTCTTTATTGTACTTGCAGCCTCATATATTAATATAAATAAAGGCCGATTTTGAGATTTGGATATATAATAAAGGTTGCTTTTGGATATTCCGATATTTTTATTTTCATTATGTGATCATTCATGAGTAAATGTGATGTAAATTAAATCTTAATGTTTAAGTGTAATAGATTATAATGTATCATTTATGCTTTATGATTGCACATATATATATATATATATATTCGCGTTTCCCCGTTTCCAAAATTTGAGGAGGTCGCGTTTCGTATCGCTTCCCGTTACGGAAACTCGTACCCGTTTCCCCGTTTCGTGCAACTTAGATCTAAAGACTGGAATAGTAAATTGATATAGTTAAAACTCAAAAACTATGGAGTGATGAGTCTAAAAGTCACTCTAAAGTACACAGAGGGCTTGGTGCTCTTGATAAAATATCAATTCCATACCCTTGTACATGACAAAATGCAATGGAAACATTGCACTCCATCGAATCCTGAATTCCTGAAAAACTGTTAAGTCTGTTGGATTTTGAGTGAGATCTAAAATTCTACTTTCTCCATATGAAATCCAATGAGGTCAGAACCACTCTCAAACATCCTGAGTCATTTCATGGTAATGTTAAAAATTTAAGTAAAAGGATGAAAATGAAAGATAAAGGAGAATGTCACTTTGGGATGCATAGCCCATTTTGAGGGGACATCCTGAGTCATTTCATGGTAATGTTAAAAATTTAAGTAAAATGATGAAAATGAAAGATAAAGGAGAATGTCACTTTGGGACGCATAGCCCATTTTGAGGGGGGACGCCCAGACGTCCCCCTTTTGGGGAGTCGCGTGCCCCACACTGGGGAAACGTCCCCCCCTGCGTCTCCCCAAAAGGGGGACGTGGGGAGACGTTTCCCCAGACGTCCCCTCGTCCCGGGTGCATGGGGTGCAAGGGGTGCGCGCACCCGACCCTGGGGGACGCGTCCCCGTGGAACACTAGTATAAATCAGGATGAATTTCTTCAATTTATTATGTCCTACATAATGAACAAAATCTTGTTTCAATTAAGTGACGTTGCAAACTTATCCTTCCACTAGTGTAACATTGAGATAGTTGCAGCATAATAATACCAGTTTCCTAGTTCTAACGATTAATAGATAGTAACATACAAGTAGACTTAACAATGCAAGAGCTTCAAAGTTCAGATACGTGAACCAAATAGGCCAACATAAAGAACTCACAGTAAACTCCTATAACTTCAGGATATATGTTCCACGCACCAAAAGGTTACCAAGGCAAGATTTATAAATACGCCTATACATACCAACATGGAATCAATGTTATCAGAACCGAACAGCTGATCATACCAAAAAACATTATGGACCGAGAACCAGTCGGAACCGATAAAAAACCGGAAAAAATAAACCGGTTTACCAAAAACACGTAAAATATTCATATTTTATATAAAAACATATATATTCATGTACATCCATATGAATCCAAACTATTTATACACAAATATGCAAAATTTCTCATTTATATAGCAAGTAACTAAGTCACCTGACACGGGGATTCGGATTCGTGGTGTCAGATTCGGACACGTTGACCCCCTGGAACAGGGCACGTAGGATTTGTTATATATTATTTTATTAAAATATATATATACACATATATATATATATATATATTTATATTTAATATATATATATATTAAAAAATAAATATTTCTTACACAAATTTTAATTAATGATACAAATTTATTGATTTCAAATATAGATCTTCATCTATAGCTATTAGCATGCATAGTACATACAAAATTCAAATACATGTCAATCTATTATCTATTTCTTATGCTTGGCTCTCTTGCCACCACGAGAAATGTCTAATTTTTTAGTCTTGTTGGAAAATCAGGGTCTTTGTCATTAATATCACCCTCTAAGCATTAATATCCAGAGGTATCTTTGCCATTACCTTTGTATCTATATAGGGATCTTTGTCATTAATGTCACCCTTTAAGCATTAACATAAGATAGAACAAGCATAACATGTCAAGTCAAGATTTTGTTTAAGTGATGCGTACATTTTTAGGAGGATCATGATACAGGAGTTCGAAAACCAATGTCACTAACATCAAGGTACATAGAGGGATTGGTGCTCTTGATTAAATACGAGTTCCATACCCTAATACATGAAAAAATTCAATGTAAACATTGCAATCCCCCAATCCTAAAATCCTGAAAAATTGATAAGTCTGCTGGATTTTGAATGAAATCTAAAATTCTACTTTCTCCATATGAAATCCAATGAGACCGAACCACTCTCAAACATCCTGAGTCATTTCATGGTAATGTTAAAAATTTAAGTAAAAGGATGAAAATAGACTTGATCATTAAGATGCCAAAACGCTTGCCAAACGAAAATATGCGTGGCTGTAATGACCAAATGCGGCCTTTTCATACCCGTGCAGGTCACTTTCGCTGCCTAACGAGTCCTGGAAAACAGGACACGCTGCTAAAATCATGACACGCAGTCGGATTCGATTTGTCATGGTTTTTGGACACGAATCTCGAGAGAATCGTGTCGGACACGATGGATTCGGGATTCGTGGGGCCTATAGGACGAATCTGGTTATCTAGGCAAGTAATAATTCATATAACCAAAATAGCACTTAGTGCAAAACATCGTTGAACCAAAAAACATTAAGAAGCAGGCTCTAAAAGGCCTTTATAGTCCAAAATAACATGATAGTATGATACTATAGTCTACAATACTACAGCTACAGCCTACAAGTGCTAATTGTCAATGTCATCATCAGAATCATCATCTTGATCATCCTCCTCATCCTCATTTGAAGGAGTAGCATCCAAGTCTGCAACCATTTCCTATATTTGGATCTTCGTCATCAATATAACCCTCTAAGCATTAAAATAAGATAGAAAAGGCATAGCATGTCAAGTCAAGAATTGTTTGAGTGATGGGTACATTTTTAGTAGTCATGATACAGGAGTTCGACAACCATTGCCACTAACATCAAAGTACCTAGAGGGATTGGCTCTTTATTAAATAATAGTTCCTTACCCTCATACATGACAAAATCCAATGGAAACGTTGCAATCTCGGCAATCTTGATATCCTGAAAAATTGTCTCCTAGATTTTGAGTGAAATCTAGATTCTACTTTCTCCGTATGAAATCCAATGAGGTTGGAACCACTCTCAAACATCCTGAGTCATTTCATGGTAATGCTAAAACTTTAAGTAAAAGGATGGAAATGAAAGATTAAGGAGATTTAACATTACCATGAAATGCATAGCAATAACAGGACCATACACATGAATATTAGGTTGAAGACCATAGGCTTGAATATTAGGTTGGCCTAGGGGAGAATTAGAAATGGGCCAACCAAATTAAAAAAACCAAAAAATAAAAAAAGCCATTTTTTTTCGTTGACCTGGGAAGGTACAAACTGCATAAAATTGGTCCTAAATCGGATGGTTAGGTGGAAAAGGCAAGTTTGGTACCAATCCAGCCGATTCCGGTACAGAACTGGCCTATTCCGGTTCGGACCAGTTTTGGGCCAAAAACGAATGGACTCGCCAGTTCCAATCCAATTCCGATAACATCGCATGGAATACACTAGCTTTTGGGGTATTAACAAAGGGTATCAAAGTTGAAAGGACTACATTGTATATCAGACAAAGGCACTACCAATAATATAACCAAGGTGCAAGATAAAGAGGCAATGCTCTGTGATGTAACTTGAAACACAAACAAGGTTGTAGGCAACATTTCAAGCACTATGGCACACCCATATGGACGTTTTTGCTATGCATAGTCAAAAAAATTTGAAAATATTAATTGTTAAAAAGAATCATAGTACGGATTAATCTTATAAAGACTAAAAGTACCAATACCTCTTTTGGGCTCCAGAGTTGCATCACAAAAGGTTTCAAGCAATGTTGCATGAAGCGAGGACGTTTTTTGGAAGCGGGGACATAGAAGCATCATTTCCCAAAAATCTAGGAAGTGAAGCGCCTCGGAAGCGTCTATTTTATATATATAGATAGATATATGCATTCGTATTAAAAAACATCCAAAATACCAAATTAGTTGTAGAAGATATGGAAGCATGCATATTTGTACATAAATCAAGATAGATATGGCATCCATTGTACATTAATGATTAATTATTCGCGCATCAACCATTTAGATGCATCAACCATCTAGATTCTATATTCTTCTCCTCTTCTCTAGCCTTTGGCTCTACCTCGATTCTCTAGGGATATAGTCAACATTGCCCAATTTCGATCAAACTACCTAATCCAAGCCTTAAAATATGGTAGAAAAAGCTTAACATGCTTGATCGATGATTTTGACTTGACTGAAAGGTAATTTTTTTCTAAGGGCATGACAAAGGAATTCAACAATTAACACCACCAACACTAGGGTACATATAGGGCTTGGTGCTCTTGATTAAATGCTAATCACATACCCTCATACATGATATAATCTAATGAAATGCCACAACCCCATCGATCCTGAATTCCTGAAAACAATTAAGTATACTGAATTTTGAACAGGATATGAAATTCTATTTTCTCCATATAAAGTCCAATGAGGTTGGAACCACTCTCAAACATCCTGAGTCATTTCATGGTAATGTTAAAAATTTAAGTACCATTTACTTTAAGAGTTTAACATTACCATGAGGGAGCATCTAGGAAGCATCAAGGGAGCACCTTGGGAGTGTCCGAGAAACCCCAACCCAACTTAAGTCACAGAAAAAATAAAAAAATAAATATTTAGAACCTTGTGGAACCACTCATCTCCCTTCGGATCCGTACGGATCCATGCCTAATCCGAGGAGGATCCGTCCTGAGATCCGTGGTTCAGATTCGGAACCGCAGATCAGGCCGGCACAGTTCCAAATTTCCAAAATCCATCTTCGTCGGCCCAATCCACAGTTCTGAAATTCCGAACCACGGATCTGACGGCGGATCCCCCACAGATCCGTACAGGACGCAATTCCTGGTTTGGATCCTTGGGGAGGGGGGCGGGGCGGAGGTGGGGCGGGGGATTCGTGCAACACTGGTTTCAAGGTCCCACTTGTAGTGTCCTAGGGTAATTTTGGCCCTTAAGATTCTATGTTTATCAAGGTTACAATAAATCAACAAAATTATACAACAAAATTAATCAATTATTCAACAGTAGATATCATTGAATTAGCACAAATTTCCACAATAATAAATATCTCTAACAGTGATATGATTCTTCAACAAACACAACAAGTTAGAGTTGACTGCCCAATGAAACAGTAAATTCTTCAACCAATAAAATATAATTCCAATTTCAAGATCAACATTCAGCTCTTCTACTACTACTCCAAATTCTACTGCAACTATACCAATTATAACTCACTCTCTAAGATCTAGCAGAAAACAGTACACTGTTAACAACTCATTGTAGGTCCGACAGAGATCTGAAATCCTTGTTCTTTCCTCCAATGCTTTACAACGTATCTTTGTTATTTGACTCACTGACATCAATCAGAAATTTGGGTTGATCGCAACTATATTTCACTAGCTCATTGTTGCTGGAGATGGTTGTCTGAACTTAACTGATTGTAGAAGACCCTAATCTGCCCTTGATCCACAGAGTCTGAGTTGTCTCCTAGATTTGCCGCAGTGATGGACTATAATAAGGCTCAGCTATCTTCACTGTAATAGGGTTCAGTTGTGCTGCCTTACAGCCCTGACCTGTGGCCCTAGTCTGCAACCCTGTCTTGTGGCCCTATAGCCCAGAATTCAAACTAGCCCTTCTGCAGACCCAGACGTTAGTTAATTAAAGGTTGTTCACGGGTAAACAACCGTTGTTGATCAGAACATTATGGCTGGATAAATTAGATTGACCGTGTTGTCTCACTAACCTTCATCCATACTCGGTGCCTCACAAAATCTCACAGAAAATCCACTGCCACCGGAACTCTTTGATTGGAACCGTAAGGTGGACTTTTGTTTCTTTAAACAGACCAGCAGAGTGGTTCTTTAGATAGATCTGAGTTGTTTAAGAGAAAATGTTGTGCCAAAACAAGAAAAGAAGTGTCTAGTTAGGGTGGGATCAACTCCACCAAAACTAGACAAGAGATTAGCTAGAGTGGTTCTTTAGATAGATCTGAGTTGTTTAAGAGAAAATGTTGTGCCAAAACAAGAAAAGAAGTGTCTAGTTAGGGTGGGATCAACTCCACCAAAACTAGACAAGAGATTAGCTAGAGTGGTATCACCTCCACCAAAACTAATCAAGAAGAAGGGGTCTTGACTCTTAAAATCCTCAGAGCCTCAGGATCAAGAAAACAGAAACAATTCAATTCCAAATCGATGATGACAAAATGATTCCAACTCTCCTCTATTTATAGATTCCTCATGGGGCTCTTTCTTCTTTAATTGAATGTGAGGGGTTCATGTGCAATCCCCAATTCGGCTTTTTGCCCCAGCTACCCCAAAATTCACCCAATGTTGCCCCAAACATTGGATGATGGGTTTCCCCCTTTATCAATGACTACAGCCTACGGGTTGGATAGGCTAATTCGTCCTCCCTTAGGAAATTAATCCATAGGGGGGATTACACCACTTATATCGGAAGTTAGAGGTTATGTACAGTGTCAGCATGTATTTAAATATCAGCCAAACATAGGCCAACCAAATTGGATACTGATAAGTATCGACCAATCAGCGCTTAAGTGCAATAAGAACGAGCAGGAATCCGAATTACTGAGGCAATATTAAGATAATGCAATGTATCATATTGTCAATTCTACTGCAAATGAGTTTCAAAACAAAAATTGAAATAAAGCAGCAAACACTTGAATCTCAAATTGCATCAAAATAAACTTGTGTATCACAATCATCACCCAATAGCAATGCATATCTACAAAATAATTAGATAATATTCTCAAGCCCTCTTCCAACCAGCACTGCATAGGAATGTGTCTCTGCAAATAAGTAAATATATTTTAGTAATATGCATCTCTACAAAACATTCAAAACCTTTTCCATCCCTCTTCCAACCAACATTGCATAGGAAATTAGGAGTGCAACTTTGAAATTATATACATATATATAGGCCTTCTTGATCAATGCAGAGGCTGGATAGAGGGTTTGCAACCATAGGTTACAGATGGTCTCTGATCCCTGCCAACAGTACCTGTGTAACTAGCTACATATTTTTGTTCTCACTGAAATGGATGAGGAACTCCTTGAAGGGGTAAAGATCTAGTCCTCACCAGACCAAAGTTTTGCCTCGACCTCACCTCCAGTTAACAAGATTGCTCCACCCTTCGTGCTCTATTCAGTGCAGGTTTTGATGATGGACAAGATCATCACCCCTATTTCACATCACAGACCATGACGGATAATGACAGGTTTCTCATAGCCGGTGGGGTTTTCAAGGACAGGCCTGCTACTCCACTCATATCCAATGGTTAATCAATTCAGGGTCACCCTCCAGCAGATCAAGGCAACCTTTCGTCTCCTCAATCTCCTCTGGATGCTGCGAGTGCAACTACTGTGGTCCCCCTTTGCTCCCCTGTTTTCTACCTGAGCCTTGCAAAACCCTCTTTCCAACCCAATTTCCTAAGCAACATACTTATCCTAGAGATGTTATCCGAAAGTGGTACCATGGCTCCACAATCTTTTTCTCCTTCCCATCATGACAAGGAACCCTCTAGACTTAGTAGAAGCCCAGTCTTATCCTTGGAACGGGCATTAAACTCAATGACATATCAAAAATGGAAGAAGCGGTGATTCTAGGAAGGTTTGCTAGGAGAATGTCTATGGCAGCATTGAGAACTTGCACAAAGGAGAACTTCGTCCCACTGCTAGGCTATTCCCCTCAGTGTATGATTTTGGCAAAAGGATGGCTAGGCTAGATGGCCTCCTCTAGCGAGGCTGCTCAAAACATCATCCATCAACATTGGCATTGGGGCACACAAGCACTTTTCATAAACAAATGGATCGTAAGCTTCAATACACACTCGGAGAAACTCTCAATGATTCCCATTTGGGTATGTTTGTCTATACTCCCTCTCATCTTTCAGTTCGAAGAAATTTTCAGAGAAATTGGCAATATCCTTGATTTCTTCTATGAGGCGGACTTGTCATTCCAAAAAACGGGGTACGTGGGGATTGCTAAAATCCTCATGGGTTTGAACCTCTCCTCTGGGGGCTACCCGATGTGATATCAATCAAGACAAGTTAGATTGCTCACCGCCATGCCTTGGACTATGAAGGGATACTCTTTCAGTGCGAAGGATGTCATTCCCATGGACATCTTGGAAAGGACTGCCCTCCGGGCAAACCTAGACAAAAATGGGTCCAGAAATTTCAAGTTGCATCAAGGAAGGTAGCCCCTCCTCCTCTCCAGCCTCAAGTACTACAGGGCGACAGGCAAAGCATGAGGCATCTTTGGTCACAACAGAATCTCCACCCTGCTTCTCCAGTGGTGCCGAACTCTTCCTCTCCAATTGTGGAGGCCCCCCTTCCATAGGTAAGCTCTCAGTGTCCCCATATTTTTGATAGGTTCTTTTCTACTAAAATTGATGCGCCTATATCTCCCTCAGCCACATCTCCTCCTGTTGGCTTCCTTGCCTTCCTCTTGGGGCTCTCTCTACCTCTTTCCTCGTCGTTGTTCCCTCTCATATCATCAGGGCATCTTGCTCGCCCCTTCGCACCCCTCTCATCCTTAACCTTCCTCACGAACCTTAATTTCCCCATCCCACCCTCGCTCGCTCCTTCTCCTCCTTACAATCACCACTCTCGATCATCTTTGCCTCCCCCAGAGGTTTTGGAGATACCTAATCCCATTGATCCTAACAGAAGAGGTGGTTTGGTATCCTATTGTGAAGACTTACCGAAGGCCACTGATAGGGGACGAAAATCCCTCATATCCCTTACTCAAAAACAAGCAAACTCTAATATCAGGAAAGGGGAAAAAATCGATAATCATGGCTCTTATAGCAATTGCCCCTGCGAAGGCTTCAAAATGAGACTTCTCTCTTTGAACTAAAAGGGTTTGGCCTCCTCCTCTAAGATGCTCGCCATCAAGAGACTCATAGAGATGCATTCTTTGCACATCCTGTACTTACATGTAATGACTGAAGTTAAGATTCAGCTAGATGGACAAATATTTTTGTAAAATTCTATCTAAGCAAATGTAAGGGCTGAAGTTAAGATTCAACTAGATGGACAAATATTTTTGTAAAATTCTATCTGATTAATTCTATCAAATTAAATGCAATTGCGTACTGATTCTCCCATCTGGTGTCGGTCGATGTTACTCAGAGTTTACTAAACCAACCGATTCCTCCCTGCCTATCTGGGATCAACCTCTACGGTTCCCAGATCCAGAGGACCTTGAAATGGAAGTCCACTAGCCTCTGTGCCCAAAACTCCAAGAACAGCTCAAAATTCCCAATTTTCAGTTCAAAATCGAGCCCCCGGCTCATCCCTCCAACAGATTGATTTTCTATCACCATTCTTTGTATTTTCTCCTCTCTGCACTATATTCCAAAGGTGAAAGCAATCCTTTGTTTTCCCAAAAACTTATTTTTCCTCCCCCTACTTCTCCTTTCAATTTTTCTTATAGAGGGAAGGTTTCTTCCCTCCCAAGAAACCCCACCTTCCTTTCCTCCAATTAATCTTAAGATTTAACCTTATCCATTAAGACATTTTTACTTGAGTTGGTCATTATACATTAAATGAGATTTTATCTTTATCATCTTAACCGACTTCGAGAAAAGTATTTTCTTTTAAGTACCTTATCATGAATTGTCCAAAGATTTATGAAGTAATATAAATCTTGTCCATTGTAATAATAATTATTTATTATTTACATAAAATTTTATTAATAAAATAAATTAATATATTTTATTGTACTACTTAATAAATAAGGTATTAATTAATACTTTTTAAAAACTAATTCATTTTCTTACATAGACATTTATATAATTAAATTAATATGTATACTAGTGCAATGCTTGCAATGCATGTGTATGTAGCTATCATACACATGTCTCGTAAGCATGCTAATAATCAGTAACTCAAGTTGGGTCACTACATTACAAGAAACCATGATGGATGGGAACAAAGTTGCTCGTTTACTAAAATCCATCCTCCCAAACTAGATTTTTTTTGTTCACTGATGCCATAGGAAAATTGGGTGGTCTTATTACTAGTTGGAAGGATGATCAACTCAACTTCTCCTATGCATGGTCATTTCAATTAGGTCTAGTCATTGTTTTGCACACCCGAATCTTAGATCAACCCCTCTTGTGCATAAAAGTTTATGGGCCCTACATAGAACGGAAATCCTTCTAAGTTAGTTCACTCCAACTCTTAAGCTCGCTCGCAGGCCACATTGTACTAAGAGAAGACTTGAACTTCACCCTATGAGTATCAGAGTTTTGGGGGTCCTTCGATCCTTTGGCTAACCTCCTAATAGGAAAATTGGAGGAAACAGGTTTGGTCAACATATTACCCTCTAAGATGACTCCCACCTAGAGTAATAAGCACTCTGAGGAAGCACAGGTTGGGAAATGTCTTGACCAGTTTCTGGTATCTAAAGCACTATTAGACCAGAACCTAAATATCCACCAATGGGTCTCGTCAAGGGGGATTTTGATCACTATCCTATTCTACTAGATATTGAGTCTCCTGCAAAACAGCCAATTGAACCTTTCAAGTTAAACCCGCACTGGTTGGAAAAGCCTTCACTCAGGGTTGAAATCAAGAATGTATGGCTCCCCTTCAACCGTCTTGTTTGCGTGAATGGCCTAATTTAGTGCTAGCAAAATCTCAAACACTTCAAAGACGCCATCGTATCTTGGGGAAAAAGAAGAAAGAGATGGACAACAAACTATTGCTTGAAACAGAATCTAAGATCCAAGTTCTATGGGAGAACTTTGACCCTGCCTTCCTCCTAGAGGACAAAAAATTAGAGCTAAACCTTCTTGAGGAAAAAAAAAAGAAAAATTATTCTAGATAGGGAAAAAGATTGGAGACTCAAAAGTAGAGCTCTCTGGCTTCAAGTCGGAGACGAAAGCACAAAGTATTTCCATCATATTGCAAACCAAAGAAAAGCATCAAACACTATCTGGGAAATTTTAAAAGAAGATGGTTCAAAGGTCTCTTCTTTTGAAGTTATTGCTTTTGAAGGTTTCCATTACTTCGAGAAAATATTCCATTAGGACAGACAAGCTACAATTGACAAGATCCTCCAAGTTGTGAGCCTCTTTCCCCACTTCATTGATAACAATGGAAATGAAGCTCTCATGGTTGAAGGTACAAATACTGAACTGGAAAATACTCTTCACAACTTTCAAAAAGGTTAAAGCCCTGGTTTGAATGGACTACCAATTGAATTTTATTTAAAATGCTTTGAATTCATTGATAACGATGGAAATGAAGCTTTCATGGCTGAAGTTACAAAAACTGAACTAGAAAATACTCTTCACAACTTTCAAAAAGGTTAAACTTAAAGTCCTAGTCCTAATGGACTACCAATTGAATTTTATTTGGAATGCTTTGAATTCATCAAGGAGGATATTTTGGGAGTCATTGAATACTCCAGATCCACTAGAAAAATCTTGGCTCCCTTTAACTCCGCCTTCATAGCCCTCATCCCCAAATCGGACAACCCCTCCTCTTTTGAGCACTTTAAGTCTATCTCTCTGTGTAATACCATCTACAAAATCATCTCTATACTCATAGCCACCTGGATCAAACCTACCTTTTAGATCATATTTCTCTTGAGCAATTTGGCTTCCTTGATGGTCGTCAAATACATGAGGCCATAGGTTTGGCTCAAGGTCTCCACTCTATTCATACTCAGCACAAAAAAGCCTTAATTTTCAAAGTTAACCCTTTCTAAATCCTTTGACCGAGTAAGTTGGCTATGCATCAAGCTTATTCTCTTGCATCTTGGTTTTTGTCACTCTTTTGTAACCTGGGCAATAAACTGTATCCGCACTTCCTCTTTGGTTATTCACATAAATGGGTCAACCTCCCCCTTCTCTAATCCACAAAGGGGACTATCACAGGGTTGTCCCCTCTCGCCTCTTCTTTTCCTTTTGGTCATTAAAGGCCTTAGTCGACTCATAACACATGCTAAATATCATTCCTCGCTGACTTAGTATTGCCCTCTTATATCTGTTCTCTCTCCCATCTTCTCTTTGTCGACAATATTTTGATATTCTTAGCAGGGAATTTGAATCAATTATCATCCCTTAAAGATATTTTGGATCTCTTCTCCCTTGCCACAGGTGATTATCAACCTGAGAAAATTTTCTCTCTATGAACACGGCCTCATGGAAGTAGAAAAAGAAAGCATTCTCAGAACATTGTCCATCAAACTAGAAAAGCAGGGAGGGGGTCTAAAATACTTGGGCTTCATCCTTCGGCCGAACAACTACTCCAAAGCAAAATGGAATTGGCTAATGATAGAGATTGAAAAACAAATCAGAGCTTGGGGAAACAAATGGTTGTCATGTGTAGGTAGATAAACACTTTGTAAAATCTGTGATCGAGGCAATCTCGGTTTACTAGGCCTCCTCTCTTGGATTCCAATTGCAATTCCACACAAAATCAAGCAACTCTCTTTATGCTTTTTATGCGCAAGGAACTAGGAAAAGAAACCTTTTGCTTTAACAACCTAGACCTCCATAGCTTTTCCCAAATCACTTGGGAGGTTGGGTATAAAAAATCTCCAACGGTTCTCAATAGCTCTGGCTACTAAAAGTGTTTGGAAATTGATTCAAGGCACAGGTATTTGGTCTCAAGTAATGCACCTCAAACATATTTCTCCAATGTCGATCTTGGATTGGATCTAATCCTCGATAAAATTAGCAAGGAATGGATCAGTGATTTGGAAGGCATAGTTAAAGCTTTCCCTCTTATAGGGTTTGGTCTGAGATGGAAGGTCGGAAATGGGACAAATGTTCTCATTGGAAAAGACTCCTGGATTGGGAGTCAAATTTCACACCTCTTGTAAGCACCCCTTATTCAGAAACTAGATGAAATAGGTTTCTACACTCTAAATCAAATATCAACCGGAATTGCTATTGGAAGCCTCCAAGTAAGGCTCTCTACAAAAGATTTATCTTTGGAAGGGCATCTTGCGGAGGAATGCACTGCTTATACCTCCCTATTAAAGACATCGTTGGTATGTTGATGTGAGTAGGATCGGAAGTTATTCTACAATTGCTTGGCGTCTTAGCATGTGGAAGACATTATTTGCCTCTTCTAGTGATTTATGCCTTCTTTCCTAAGTTTAACTTAGGAAAAGTACAATAATTAAAGTTAATTAATTATTGTGGAGGACTATTGGGTTATTACCTAAGGATAACTAATTTAATTATTTAAGTGACTCAGAAATAATCTCAACCGTTGATCTTCAAGATGTTTCCAGAAGGAATCTTCAAAATGTTTCTAAAAGGAAGATTCTAGATGTTTCTAAAAGAAATCTTCCAGATGTTTCTAGAAGGAAGATTCAAGATGTTTCTAGAAAGAATCTTCTAGATTTTTCTATGATATTCAAGATGCTTCTAGAGAGGAGATTGGGGTTAGAGATATAGACTCGATGAAGATTATAAATGGAGGTGAAGACACAAAGAAGAGCACAAGTGTGTGAGTGAGTCATCACAAGAGAGCAATTCTCTCTGCAATGCAAGTAGCTCAGTGACCAGTTTGTAGAGAAGGAGAAGTGCAAGTGGATTTGAGCAAATCTAGGAGGGCAGAGTCAGGGGAGATTACAGGGCCGAGTTGTCGGAAGGAAATTGAGTTTGTCTGGAGGAGGCTGAGTTGCTAGGGTGTTGGAGTTTTTCTAGTGCACATTAGAGACAAGGCATAGAACGAATTGCTGGAGGCCGATTTCTTCATAGTGATTCCATCTAGAGGTATATTTCCTCGAGGCTGATTTACCTGGGCCGAATTCATTCTGAGGGAGCTAAGTTGCAGGTTCCAAATTGTATTTCTCCTTGTATCTCTCTGGGTCAAAAAAACCCGGATTTTCCGAATAATAAAATGACGGAGAATTGTTTGTGGGTTAATTAATTTTTGCAATGTGTGATTAATCTCTCTAGTTTATTTCCACTACATATTTTTAATTCTAGAAGCTAAAGATATCAGTGATTTTATTTTTTGGTGATTCAGTTATTATTTGGGTAAATAAATAATAAACCGGGGATAAATTAAATTGTCGTGAGAAAATAAATCTGGCTGGTATTAGAAATTTAACATGGTATCAGAGCAGTCTAGAAGACTTTGAAAGAGAGATCTGAGATCACGAGGGTTTGCAGCAAAGAGTTTTCCTTTTTCTAGCAACAAAATTATTTCTAAAAATTTTGCAGTTGGGTTTTGTGGTCGTGGTTGATCTGTGAAGATGACATCATTAAACAGTTTGAGATATGAAGACAGGTTGGACAGGGTATCAAATTTCATCCCCTAGAAGGAGTGAATTACCTAGATTCCAAAGTTGAATGATCTTTGGGATTTAGTAAGTAGAGATGTGCAGGTTCCTTCAGATCCAGTACAAGCAGCAGAACATAGAACCAAGGATATGAAAGCGAGTTGCATAATTCTGGATGGTATGAGGGATCATATAATTCCTCACATATCAAGGAAGGATACCAATAGACAAATGTGGGTAGCTCTGACCGGTCTTTATCAAAGTACAAATGAGAATAGAAAAATGGTGTTGCGGGAAAAGTTGAATAGCAATAAAATGGACAAATTTGAGAACATGACTTCCTATCTCACGAGGGTCTAGTAGGCTCATGATGAACTTGCAGCTGTGGGGAAAATTATGCATGATTCAAAGATGGTCAAAGTTGCTCTGAAGGGGTGCGTGAAACAGTGGTCTACTTTTCTGGACGGGATTCTTGCTCGTCAACAACTCCCTGATTGGAGCCAACTATGGGACGATTTCACCCAAAAGAAGATCTAAGGAAATTCATTAACCGAAGAGCAACGATAGGGTGGTGAAGAGAATGAAGAAATTGTTCTTGTTGCACAAGCAAAAAAGGGCAAAAAGAAGGCCAAGCAAAACCAAAGTGGAGAAGCATCTTCACAGAGCAAGAAGGAAAAGGACATGAGCAAATTTAAATGCTTTGTTTGTCATAAGATCGGGCATTTTTCCAGTCTATGTCCTAACAAAAAGAAGGGAAAGCGCAAGACTGCTACTGCACAAATGGAGGAAATGGGGAAAAGTTTGATAAAAACTTTTCCCTAGTATCTTGCCTTTCTGGAACTGTCACGAGATGTGTCTGGTTCGTGGACAGTGGAGCATCTCGTCATATGTCGAGATTGAGGCATTTCTTCACCAGCATGATTAGGGGGCACAAAGATGTAAATGTGGAGCTTGGTGACAAAGCCAAATATGCAGTCGAGGGTACTGGGAGTATTGAGTTCCAGATGGACTCAAGCGGCATCATGAAGGTGAATGAAGTGTTATATGTAGCAAAGCTGGAGAAGAATCTCCTTTCAATTTTGGCCATGGAAGACAAAGGACTGGAGGTCAACTTTACGGGAGGTGAAGGGGACCGATTTCAGCAAGAAGCGAGTGATCAGTAGGAGGGAGAGAGATCTCTATCTGTTGAGAGGAAAACTGGTGAAGGCTCTCATCCATGAGAGTGACAGCCAAAGCGAGATTTGGCATAGGAGGATGGGACACCTACACTACAAAGCTCTTCCGATGGTGCAGAGGATGGTTACTGGTTTTCCAGAGATCCAAGTGGAGCGGGATGGAGTGTGTAAAGGGTGTGTGCTTGGCAAGCAGGCCAAGAATGCATATCCTCATAGTGAGACCAGGTCTAAGGGTGTGCTAGACTTGGTAAATTCCGATATATGTGGTCCTATATCTGTGACATCGATCACAAGGTCCTTATATTTTGTTGTGAATACACGTAGCCAGTTCATGGTGGAGCCGAGACAGGTTCATTGGGTGGTAGTGAAGCATGTGCTGAGATACTTGCATGGGACAGTAGACTTTGGACTAAGATATGTCAGAGCTGGAGGAGTGGAGTTGCAGGGGTACACAAATTTTGATTGGGTAGGAAGTGTGGTGGACAGAAAGTCCACATCTAGATGTTATTTCAGCTTGGGATCAGCCATGATCTCATAGTTCAGCAAGAAGCAGCAGTCGGTGGCACTCAGTTCAGCAGAGGTAGAGTACGCGGTAGCGAGTATGATGAGTTGTGAGGCAGTGTGGCTTTGCAAGATGCTTGCAAGATTATTTGATCTGCAGATGGGGCCAACGATGATACACTATGATAATCAAAGTTACGTTAAGCTTTCTAAGAATAATGTATTTCATGATCGATCCAAGCATATTGAGATCAGATATCACTTCATCAGAGCCAGGGTCCAAAGGGGTGTTGTGAGATTGCAGTACATTTCTACAGAGGAGCAAGTCGCAGATGTTCTCACGAAGCCTTTAGTGAAGGGAGAGTTTGTGAAGTATCGGAATAAGCTAGGGGTGGTGGAGAATCCCTTCCTTGCTAGGAGGGACTGTTGATGTGAGTAGCATCGGAAGGTCTTCTACAATTGTTTGGTGTCTTAGCATATGGAAGACATTATTTGCCTCTTCTAGTGATTTATGTCTTCTTTCCTAAGTTTAACTTAGAAAAACAATAATTAAAGTCAATTAATTATTATGGACTATTGAGTTATTTTGTAAGGAGAAATAATTTAATTACTTAAGTGAGTTATAAGTAATCTCAACCATTGATCTTCAAGATGTTTCTAGAAGGAAGATTCAAGATGTTTCTAGAAGAAATCTTCAAGATGTTTCTAGAAGAAATCTTCAAGATGTTTCTAGAAAAAAGATTCAAGATGCTTCTAGAGAGGAGATTGGGGTTAGAGATTTGAACTCAATGAAGGTTATAAATGGAGGCTAGCAATGGAGGTGAGGACACAACGAAGAGCATAAGTATGTGAGCGAATCATCACAAGAGAGAGCGATTCTCTCTGCAGTGTGAGTGGCTCAATGACCAATGCGTAGAGGAGTAGAAGTACAAGTGGGTTTGAGCGAATCCAGGAGGGTCGAGTTAGAGGAGATTGCAGGACCAAGTTGCCAAAAGGAGATCTTGTTTGTCTGGAGGAGATCGAGTTGCTGGAGTTCTAGGGTTTTTCCAGTGCGTATTAGAGCCAAGGCACAAATCAAATCGTTGGAGGGCACAGATCTAATTGTTGGAGGTCGATTTCTTAAGAGTGATTTCATCTGGAGCCAAATTTCCTTGAGGCCGATTTACCTGGGTTGAATTCATTCTGAGGGAGTCAAGATGTAGGTTCCAAATTGTATTTCTCCTTGTATCTTTGTGGGTCGAAAAAACCAAATTTTCCAAATAATGAAATGATGGAGAATTTTTTGTGGGTTAATTAATTATTGAAATGTGTGATTGTTCTCTCTAGTTTATTTCTACTGCATATTTTTAATTCTAGAAGTTAAAGATACCAGTGATTTTATTTTTCGGTGATTCAGTTATTATTTGGGTAAATAAAAAATAATTTGGGGATAAATTAAATTGTCGTAAGAAAATAAATCTAGTTGGTATTGGAAATTTAAGATGGTAAATATCACCATGGATGAAGACCTCCTTATTTGGTCCCAAAATCCTCATGGAGAATACTCTTCAAAATTCGGATACCTCCAGTAGGCACATAGTTCGAATCCCCCAGAATCTCCTTGGCGGGAGAAAGCATTATGGAAGCTAAATAGCCCCCCGAAAACAAAATTGTTTATGTGGCTCCTTCTTCGGAACATGGCTCCAACCTGGGACATCCTACAAAAAATATTCTTCAATGGCCCTAGCAAATGCCCCTTATGCTCCTCATAATTTGGAACCATTGCACATCTCTTATCACATGCCCCTTTGCACAAGTTGTATGGCTTGAAATACAAGATCGTGAAGGACCCACATATAACTGGAAAGGAGATTCCATAGAAGACTGTTTAAAAAATTGGATAGTTGTACATCATAAGCCATAACGGTCTTCCCTTAATTGTAACATGGGGGATCTGCCTTGAAATGAGCCAAGTCATTTTCGAAAATCAAGGCCAATCCTTCTTAAAAGTGGCCATAAACAACTTTGCTTTACAAGATAACATGTCTCCTCCTCCTGAACCAACGAATATTATTCGCACATCAACCACTTTGATTCAAAAGGATTGTCCATGAGTATTTTTCAATGGTGCGGAAACCCTCTCACCTTCCATGGGAGGGGCGGAAGGGGTAATATTCTTCAAGGAAAATTTCTTCATAAAATTCTCTTGCAACATTGGACCAGCAACAAACAATTTCGCAGAACTTTCATCCTCAAGCTCCTTCTTCAAATTGCCTCTCTTCATAATACAACTCATCTTCATATCAATGGGGATTCATAGGTGGTAATAAACTTGTTGAGTTGTGTAGCTCGGAAGGTACTTCTAGTCTTGTGTTTTGACTAGAAGGACCTTGATTTGCCTCTTTAGGAGATTGCATGTGACATGGAGAGTGTGCAAGTGAGTTGCACGCATGTGAATGTATTACATGTGACATGCATGAGATGTGCTTGTAAAGCAAGCTAAATTTATGACTTGTACTTGAGTTAATGTAAAGAAAGCTAAAGATCTGATAGTTAACTAAAGTAAAGTCACTTATCTTCAGTTAACTTGACAAGCTAATTTTGGCCGTCAATCTTAGCTTTGGAAAGTTGTAAATTGAGCCTAAGTGTTGAGGCTAAGACACAACAGTAGCACAAGATTGAGAGAGACTTCTCAGTGAGCGTGTGCTGGGTCTGAGAGAGCGCAGTGAGGCTGGTCATTAGTATTGTATTTTCTCAGTTGGGCCATTATCCCTGGTATGAGAGCCCAAGTAAGTTTCGTGATTAATTTATTAATGAAGAACTATTGATTGGGCATAAATTTGTTTATGTGTGTGCGATTTAAATCAAGTAATTTTTTGCTTTCGCTATATTTTTTTGTGTTAGGAATCTAGTCGTGTATTCGTTGGGTATGGGAAAGTCTAACGTGGTATCAAAGCCCCAACTCTAAATCGATCTTGGAATTACAAGTGTTGATTTCATATCGGATCGCCAAAGCCAGGTTGGTTGGGATCATAGGCAGCGAGACACTTTTTTTTAGGCCGAGAATAATCTTTTTACAGGCAGAAATTTTTTTACGAGCAAAAAAAATCCGTAATAAAGAAAAAAAGGGGAAAGGGTCTGCACGAGTGGGAGGCCGATAACCCACCAGCCACGGGGGGAGCCACCGCCAGGGCTGCTGGCAGGTTGGCCCACGACACAATGCCACCAACAATCGAGCAACCAGTTGCTACTACAGTCGAAATCGAACCTGCAAAGCAAAAAAAAATTGTCGCACAGTGGAGAATTTGTTCGGCCGAGAGGAGACTAGCCAAAGGTTGTTATGCGCAGGTGTGTCAGACCGAGACGCTACCTCCAATTGTTAATTTGGCAGCACATGGACAAATTCCCTCCTTTGGACAACCTTCCTCATCCAGAGAAGACCCTCTTTGCCCTTATAATAATTTAATTTGGTCAAGGAAAAATATATTTCTCATGTGAAAACCCACATGTGCATAAAAGCACTGGTCGGCTTTAAAGACAAATTGGGTCTCCTCCAACGCCTATAAACACAGCTCAATGGCACCTCATTTGGACACACATCCCACACATCTTCTTCTTCTTCTTTGGAGGTTCGTACAATCTGAAATTGTAGGTCTTCTTTTCACACATGCAAGTAGGAG
This sequence comes from Pinus tabuliformis, assembly GCA_031772625.1. Taxonomy (NCBI): domain Eukaryota; kingdom Viridiplantae; phylum Streptophyta; class Pinopsida; order Pinales; family Pinaceae; genus Pinus; species Pinus tabuliformis. Next base: position 566,207,817 of record CM062818.1, on the reverse strand, counting down.
AGAGAGGATTTCAAGAGGGCCCAAATCTGTCTTTGATCAGCCTTTGACCAGCATTGACTTTTTGGAGATTGGGCATAGTTTGACATGGTTTGACTTAGCATTTTTGGACCTGCTTTTGGAGCCCACAGTATTTGGCACAAAGATCAAGGTTTTCTGGGCATTTTGACCGCATCTAACCGCACACTTTGACCACAAATCTGACCGCAAACTTTCTCTTTGTTGACCAAGTTTGACCGAGTTGTTTGGGGTTGTTTTGATTGAGGTTTGACCTACTTAGAAGGTCGAATATTTTGACCTTTGACCAAATTCTTTTGGAGGTTGTTTGATCATTGGCTTGTGATTGGTTAGGGCATCTTTGACTACTGTTGACTTTGACCATAATTACAGATTTGACAATTTGACCAAATTTGACTTTTGGGCTTGTTACCGCTCAAACTAGCAGGGGTCCTAGGAGGGGATCCTATAGAGCAACTACTAGGTCAAGGGGCAACAATGGAGCGATAGCCCACTATCACCTCAGCTAAGGCTCCCTACTCTTTACCAACTTTCACCGATGAGCGGAGACCCAGTATGAGGAATCACGAATAAACAGATCAATGAAAGGATGAAGGGTGATTCCCAAGGCCCATTGACAGGAGAGACTCAATAATATGGCTTTCTTGCTTGAAAAGCAAGGTGATATGCTCTCTAGGAAAGGCTAGGAGGATTCTTGAGACTAGGGTTTGGGAATATATCGTGTCAAGGGGTTTCCTAGACCTGAAAATCCTTGTGGAGAATTGGCCTTTATGTGATCTTTGTAGAATCAGAGTTATAAAGTTGCGGGACCACAAAGGACCAAGTGGACCCAGAATTAGGTCAAAGATATGGAGTTGATCAACCAAGAAGGGGCTTGACTTGATTAGGGAAGAGAAGAGGATCAAAGGACAACTTTTCTTTTGAGAAATAAATGCAATGATCCAGATGAGGACACTAGCCAAGGGAAACCAAGGGCAAGAAATGGTCCTCGAGCTAGGTCTTGTTATATCTCGGGATCCCACTGTCGGAATTGCTTCAAATTTGGAGGGCCTCTAGAGGAAACCCTAGCGCAGTTATGGACCAAAAATCGAGGTGTTTTGATGGCTACAATGAGATTTATTCAATGCCCTAGGTGACCTATGGCGGCTAGGCCTAGAAAGAGAGAGGAGAGGCAAGAAGAATAAGCGTTTAGGTGACCACCAGTGGATGGATTAGTGCCTTGCCTTTGGGAGAGATGGATTCAAGATGAACTTGTGATTTGGAGAGACTATACCCATTCAAGGAGACCTTTAGACAACTTCACATGGCAATTAGGGCATGAGAGCAGCTGTCAGAAGATTTTATAGTTCGATATGTTCAATATGCAATAATTGATGACTTATCAAGGTATTTTCAACAAAGATAACCTCTAGAAACATTCACCCATTCATACATGACACATGCAATGATGCAACGCTCCAAAAGACCAAAAATTCCACAATTTCGCATAGAATGGCAGTAAATTTCAGACCTATATAGTGAAAATAAGATTTTATACTTCGATATGCAATAATTGATGACTTACCAAGGTATTTTCAACAAAGATAACCTCTAGAATCATTCACCCATTCATACATGACACGTGCAATGAAGCAATGCTTCAAAAGACCAAAATTTCCACAATTTCGCATAGAATAGCAGCGTATTTCAGACCTATATAGCGAAAATCCCAGCAACATTCATGTGACAAAGTAAATAAAAAGAGTAAACATGAAAAAGATTACTTACATGTACAAATGAGTATATCCAATCATCAAATTATGCCAATAATGAAGCTCCATGACCAAGAAGATAGAATCCAAACATCAAAATTCATTCCAAGAGATAATAACCCAATCCAAGTGATGATGAGAGAAATGAAATACCTCTCATCTATTTATACCATCACTAATGAGTTCGATTTGCCTAATTGGCCTAATTAAGCCCCAAATAACAAAATAATGTGCAATAATAACATCCTTTGGTGGCAAGCCCACCAAGATAGCTAAAGAACATAAAAATAAGTCTCTCAAGAGGGCAGAGTGATCAATAAAATGAGTCATTGGGCCTTTGAGGAGGCCTAATGAACTCCAGAGTGTGCCATGGTGAGAAAATGGATGGACTCCAAACACAATGGACAAGTGATTGGCCCCTTGTTTTCCAAGCAAGTCGTTGTGGTGCTCCCAAGTAGGTGTGGGGGCACAAGGACATCCTCATGGGTCTCCAAGTGGATCGAAAATGCCTAAACAATATGTAAGGGCTAGGATGATGACATAAGCTCTCCTTTGTCTCCTGCAGTGAGACACATCCTCATCTGGACCCTGGAACATCTGCCAAGTGTATGGTGCAAGTGTGAAATCCACTGGACATGGTGAACCAGGTGCATCATCCTCATCCAAAAGGTGGAACACGAGCAATCAATGAGCAGTGTTGGGGATCCATGAAGTAATCTCTGCTATGGTGGAGGCCCATGGCTCTCAACGCTCACCCTACAAGTGCCAATGTGGCCCTCTAGAGGGCTAAGACCTTGTATAGGGAGACCAAGCCCCAAATAGAGACCCACCTGCAATCCTGCATAAGATCCAATGCGTCCCCTTGCCCTCCAATACAACAAATCATTAGAATAATCAAGTAAAAGAGCTTACAAGTCATGGAATCAATGGGGCACTTCATGGTGGCATGCCCTTCCATAGTGGGTTTTGGCATGTACAAATGTCTTTAAGCTCAACAAGGGGGTTAAACAAGGACCCTATTAGGTGGTTTCAAACTTTAAAGGGGGGTGACATGTCCATGGTACATCCATCAGGTGGCCAGTGGTAAATGATATAGTGATGGAACATAGTGGGGATCAAGGGTAATGCTCCAAGCCACATGCCATGGTACAAGGATAACTGTAATAAGGGAAGCTCAAACTGGGTATATGAGTGTAGGAGGGAGCAAATCGTGTTACATGAGTTACCCCGGCCTTTGTTTTTCCACCCTTCTTCATATGTCTTTTGCCTTTAAATGATTTTTTTTATAACTGCTCAAGGCTCCAGGGGATGAGAGTGTGATGTGTATGATGAAGCCGTAGGTACCCCCTTTTGAGGTGAGGCATTTCATTGCCCACCAGGGGTTGGGACAATTATGGGTTCCGTAATGATGGAGGCGTTAATTTTTCATCAATTGTCTTATGTTGCAACTATTACTTCAACAATATCCAATAGCATCCAATTTAACAATTTCCACTTCTTCAATTTAACCAATGACAATAGAGCAATAGTAGATAGAACAATTATTCAAATGCACGAAGAAAGATAGCCAAGAGAGAAGAGATGCAATATTTGGTCAATGACAAGGAAAAAACCCCACAAGGGGGAAAACCCTTTGCAAATCTTCTTCTATTAGATTGTCTTCAAATGTTCAACAGAGAAAGTACATCATCCAAGAGTCAAAGTCAAACTTTGACTAGCCAATATCCAAAACCAATATACAATATTCAATCAATCTTATGTCAAATCAATATACCAATGTCAAAATGATGAGGAAGAGTCAAATCTAGTCAACTGTTGAATCTACAAAAAGTCAACAACAATTGACTGCCCTAACCAGTTCAAATCAACAGTAGTCAAATCATGGTCAAATCTGCTTCAATTTAATTCAGTCAAAACCCAATCAACACGGCCTCTTTTGCTGGTCAAGGATTAGTCAAAACAACTCCAAAAACTACGGTCCAACTTGGTCAATGGAGAGAGAAAAAGTACAATTATGTTTGGCGGTCAAACCTACGGTCAACAGGGGTCAAACTCCTCAAAATGCCTCGATTTTAGAGCCCAAAAATGCGGCCAGAGGGGAGAGGCCTTCTCTAAGAAAATCGAAGTAAAAAATCTCTTTTTGACCCTTGGTCAATGCTAATCAAACTTCAACTACAAAAAAGTCAACGTTGGTCAAAGGTGGTCTAGCTGCTTCAAAATTTCGTCCTTCCTTCCTCACTGAATTCGGCCTCCTTAATCAGATCCAAAACCCAAGAAAACCAAGCCAAACCAAATGCCCAATCATCAAAAGTCAAAGATGCCAAAGAGAGAAGTCAAAAATGCCTCCAAACCCTCACACATGTGAAGAAGAATAGAGTTTCCTTTAACCTGTATGAACCAAACAATTGAAGAGAGAAGAAGAATGTGTGTTGTGTGATGTCCAAATGAGGCAAGAGGGCACTTGTATTTATATGCAACTTGAGGGGTGTCATTTTGTCCATGAGATGTGTCATTTGACCCAAGGTCAACCTTGACAATTTTGTATTTGTGGGCTTGACCTCAAAAATCCACTTTTCCTTATCCGAATTGAGTGCTTCAAAGTCGATTTTTGTCCTCTCGAAAAGAGGAATTCAATGCAATGATTATCTCCATCAAATGAGTTGTCCAAAGTGGAATTTGACCCTAGTTTCACAATTTAACAGGAGGGGGCTCATCTAGGGCCCATAGGAACCAGGGTGATGGCCATGGATAAGGGGTAGAGCTCATGCTTGGCTTTTGCCCACGTGCTAACTTTGTATGTCCCGACCATCTTTTGAATTTTGTGGTACATTCCCTGTTAAGAGTGGCCAAATTATGCTTTTTCTTTTCTTTTTAGTTGCATCAACCTCTAGGGCATCGTTCCAGGCCCAACCCAAGGTGTGGACAAGGGAAAGGGGAGGCTAACCCTATGTGGACCCCATGGACACATGTGGACCTGGATGGCAAAAATGATGAATGGGGTCGAAATGAGCGGAAGGGAGTGATGTATATGGTGTCGAGAAACGAGACCACGCAACCAAAATCTGGATTTCCCATGTAGGGCCAACCCTAAAGCTAATGGTCAATAAAGGAGATTCCATGAGACTAGGATACAAGACTAACCACGAAATTGGGCAGTGGAGACAAAAGTACAGATCTAGCCTACTCTTTCTGCCGAATCCCCCCACCAATCCATGCCCAAAAGTGCCCATGATAAGTAAAGAAAATAACTCAACTATACCAATGAAAAGCCATACCTTTGGGGTCGAAAGGCCCACCTTCAAACATGCAATAATAACAAATGGACGAGGGACCACATGGTCGGCTCAGGTGGTGGAGATAATGGCACATCGAGCTATCTGGTGGCTGCAAGGAGCTGTTGGCTACCGGCCGAGGGCCACCTAGGAGAAAAAATTGCTCCTATGCATACTACCCACAAGTGGTGGGTGACAGGGCTCATCTCTTGGAGTTTGGATATTGATTTGTTGGAAAGTCAAAGTTGTTGACCTTTGACTCTTGGTTGATGAATTGGATCATTGTAATATCTTTGTTGAACATTTTATGACAATCTAATAAGAAGAAGAATTTGAAAGGGCTTTTCCCTAGTCTTTGACCAATCTTGGTGTCTCTTGTTATTGCTCTTGATTGTCTTCTATTGTCATTGCATTTATTGTTCTATCTACAATTGCTATTTGTCAATGGAAGATTAAATTTGATTGCTAAATGAAGATAAGATTGGGCTAAATTGATTGTATCAGCATAAAACAGTGGAAAATTAGCACCAGTCACAAGTCGCTAGACCAAGTTCGCAGAGGAGTGTTTTGACAAGTTTGATAGCCGACAGACAAGGTCGCAGGATCATACGTTGTTCTGGCAGTGGAAGTCGAGAGTTGTGCAGGCAAGCAATGGCAGCTTGTGGAAAATGCACGTTGTGAGGAGCTAAAGTTATCAGGCGAATGTGCGCTATGTGGTCGAGTCAGGAAAAGAGACAACTTGCTAGAGAGTTGTCAGATTGGTTGTTGAGTGAAAGTCCAATGACAGAACAATAAATCTACCACAAGAACCAAGGGTTCCTTGTGTGCATTTGAAGGCCTGCGTAAACAACCATTAGGAGTATGGTTGAGGAAAGGCTTTAGGAGGTTGAGAAACACTAGACAACGTGAGGCACGTTACAAGCTAATAGAGAAGAGGCGGCAGGATTGTCCTCAAATGGCAGCCAAGGATGGTTGTAGGGGATTGTGTCGTGAGCAAGGTGCCACGCTAGGCATGTTCGGAGAAACTGCGAGATTCAATGGACAGCAAGAGTCACTGGGCGGGGGATCTATCGTGACAGACATGGGCTAGCAGTTGTTGGTAGAGATGGTAGTAGCTAGGAGTAGGTACGAAGGACAATACCAACAGCCAGCAAGATTGGTGGACGTCAAACCTCAAGGGAGACCACACCAATCAAGGGAGTGGCAATAGAATTTGTGGTTGTCTGAAAGGACCGAGATAGACCCATAGCCGTACTAGAAGGATTTAACACAGGATCGAGGCTAGTGGACAGTAGAGCGTCCAATCACATGACGGGGATGAGGTCAGTGTTCCATAGTGTTTCAAAGATAGGCTCAGACTGCAATGTGTTTAGTGGGACTAGTATCATGCATGTAGTGAAGGGGGTTGGATGTGTCAGATTCCAACTACAGTCAAGAGGATTTCTGGAGGTGACAAGGATGTTGTTTGTTCCAAGGTTGATGATACATGTGCTCTCAGCATCATCCTTGGAGGATGTTGGATATAGAGTTTTGCTCCAGAATGGACAAGGGCTTCTATATTCAGAGGAAGCGACCTTGGATGCAGTTGTAGTGCTTGGAATCAGACAATGGCAATCATACAGGTTGTTGGGTAAACCTGTGAGTATATCCAAGGGGATCTTGGATACAATGTTAGTTGTTGAGAGGGAGCAGGTAGCAAGGAAGAGTGATTCTTCAAGTACTACCACAAGCCTCAGTTGGTATGATATGACATTGTTAGACACTTAAGATCAGGATCCTAGGAGCATGGTTGAAAGGAACAGGTCTTCAGATCAGATTCTGCAGCAAGTAGCAGGGAAGTCTTCTAGTTCAAAGGGAGCAGCTACAATAACGGATGACATGGTGGTGCTGGAGAAAGATTCAGGTGGAGGAGGTTCTTCCAGAAGTACCTCCTTCACTAAGAGGGAGTGTTGAGTTTTATAGCTCAAAAGGTACTTCTAGTCTTGTGTCTTGACTAGAAGGACCTTGATTTGCCTCTTTAGGAGATTGCATGCGACATACAAAGTGTGCAAGTGAGTTGCACGCATGTGAATGTATTATATGTGACATGCATGAGATGTGCATGTAAAACAAGATAAATTTAAAATTTACAATTTGTACTTGAGTTAAAGTAAAAAAAGCTAAAGACATGATAGTTAACTAAAGTAAAGTCACTTATCTTCAGTTAACTTAATGAGCTAATTTTGACTGTCAATCTTAGGTTAGGAAAGTTATAAATTGAGCCTAAGTGTTGAGGCTAAGACACAACAGCAGCACAAGATTGAAAGAGGCTTCTCAATGAGCGTGTGTTGGGTCCGAGAGAGTGCAGTGAGGTTGGTGATCAGTATTGTATTTTCTCAGTTGGGCCATTATCCCTGGTATGGGAGCCCAAGTAAGTTCCGTGATTACTTTATTAATAAAAAATTGTTGATTGGGCAGAAATATGTTTGTGTGTGTGATTCAGATTGAGTAATTTTTTTGCTTCCACCATATTTTTTTTGTGTTAAGAATTTGGCCGTGTATTCGTTCAATAATTAATTGTTGGGAACCGCATACCAAGTGCTGGGTTCGGGAAAGTCTAACAAAACTGGATGAAAAGGACTTCTACTCTTAGGAATTACACTCTTCTGAGCATCTTTCAAAAAATCATGTATTAGCTAACATCTTTCTCTTTCATCACTTTTGACCACATCTACAGGCCGAGAAATACTAAAGCAAACATCCTCTCAAAAGCTAGACTGGAAAGGGGCAAAGGCAGCTGGAAACTTACAGAACACAAAGAAGACCAGCTCACAGAACATTTTCTTGACCCTTGGGAATAAAACTGAATTATAAAACTTTTTCTTACAGGCAGCCTCAGCAGGCAAGTATCAGAAATTCTATACTGTTATGTTATTTTTTTTATAACGATACAGCGGCACATATGGGTGTCTAAAAAGTTATAACACACAGAATCTTTTGATGAACATTACAGCACAGCTTTTCTCATGGACAGCATCAAAAAAACTGAATATATATACATATGTTTGTATAGGAGACTCTTATTTTGCTTAGTCTTTTTGACAGATTGACAAAGAGTTTTTTTGTAATTTTGGAACTCCTTATTGAGCTGCAAATTGCCATCTGAATGCTAAAAGCATTTGGAAATGTAATTTTATTCCCTATAAATAAAATTGCAGCATTTTTTCCTTGGAAAAGAAAATGTAGGCCTTCTCTGACAGATGACAGAATAAACTCCTTCGAGGCACTACAAGTTGAAGTCATTCAACATACCTGGTCTACAAAATTTTGAATCTGATCACGCCATAAATCCACTGAATACACTAGCTCGCTTGCCCATGGCTCCACCTCTGGCCCAAAGCCCCAGTACTGACGATCTTCTGGTGAAGCATTTCCTTCAACTAGCGGTGCAGGATCTTCAGATGGCAACGACCGGCCCTGCCCTAGAAAATCAACAGCCCAGACTCTGAAATCTCGTCCCAGGTCACGTAATTGATTCTCATAATGAAAAGAGCCCACACCAAACCCAGGCAAAAAGAGCACTGCCGGAGCATCTGTGTTCTTAGACCCTGCCTTCTCATAATGGACTGTCCACTTATACTTCCACTCCCATAAACAGCTTTCGATCGAAGAACCACGATTACCATCTGGCAAATTGGGAATCCTAAGCAGTGTAGGTGGCTTCTTTTCAATAGGAGTTTCAACTCTGGGAGATTCCACCGACAACTTCTTGTTTAGACTTTTTCTTGCTTCAGCAAAATAATAACTGTCAATTAAAGATTCCAGTGAAGAAATTGCAGATGCAAAAGCCGTGGAAAGCTCTTCGGCTTTTTCTCTAGCATTAGCATCATTTTCCTCGAACGCCACAGTATACCGCTTATATTGCTCAACTGTTTCTTCAAGGCCCCCTTTGAGACCGTCTTTAGAATTTAATGCCAGAGGTTTGCATCTAACTCTGTATTTACTACTAAAATTCCTTTTAGACCCTCCCGAAGCCTTACCTCCCCGTGACTTTACAAGCTTTGTCTTAGCGATCCGGAAAGAAGCCACAGGAGGAGGCCGAGAGCAGGATACGGACTGCATAGGAACTAAATAAGTTTTCAAATTGCTACCAGATTTAACCCCGGGAAACCTACTGGGAATATTAACGAATTCCACTGCCATTTATCGATGTTTACGATAAATCTGCCAAGATTTATCGTGTACTTAAACAACTTTACAACTTACGGGGAATATTAAAAATTCAGCGTAGTTCATCAACGTTTACCCCAAATCTACCAATTTCAATCATATATTTGAACAACTTTACCGCGAATTGAATTGAAACTGTCCTTAGCTGCAAAGATTCAGTTCGTCTGGCCGCGATTTGAAACAGCAATTCCGGACCTACTGTTTAAGCAACTCTTCTCAACTTATGAAATTGATAATGGTCGAATTTCTGTGCAATTTCTTCTCGTGAATTGTTTTCTTCAATATTCCGAGATTTAAAGTTTTCAGAGCAAAATCTTCAATATTTATAGTTAACTAATATTGTTTTTTGCAATAATTGTGGTTGCCAGAGTTAAGAAAAGTTTACAGGATTCGAACACAGAACATTCGCGAAAATCAGCGTCTGCGTTGCGTGTTGGACTGTGCTCGATTGAAACGTCCGGACTTGGCTTGGCTTGTGCCCCACGAAACCACAGGATTAAAGCTGTCCACCTTCGTCATAGTACGGCAAAAATATCGATGACGTGTGCTTACACGTCGGATAAATAACTAGCTTGGCAGTACACGTCAGATGAATGGCTTACTTGGCAAAATTATTGGTAGGTGAATGGGCTTCGCTGAATTATGAATGTGGGAATCGTGAACGCAACTCCGGTGTGTCGCCCATCAGATGGAGATTGCTTTGAAATTATGGTTGGTAACGTGGTGCAGTTATGTTGTTTGCGTTTTAAGTGAACGTGATAGTTCATCAATTAGGCTGATTCTTATTTTTTATTTGTAGGTGTTTACTTTTTATATTTGTTTTAAGTGGATGTTTTGGATTTATAAATTTTATGAAGTATGAAAGGAGAAAAAATAAATAAATAAAACTAGATTTATATTTATTTAATTTAGTTTTTTTTAAATTAAATTATATATTTTATTTAAATATATTGTAAACAAATTAAAAATGGTGAGTAGATAAGTTTTTATTTTTTTTATTTTTTTTTTTTGGAAGATTGAGTAAATTGTGGGAAAAGTTTTATGTTTTCAGTGGATGTTGTATTTATCATTTTTTTTTAACAAATTAGTAAGGGTATTTATATTAATAAAACACTACAATTAGAACGAGAACTTTTACATCTTGAATCTGATACGAAAGATAGAGCTTCAAAAGAGTCAACAAAATGTTTACTTCCTCTATGGTTTGTTGGGTGAAACTATGTTCGTTTAATTCCGTTGTAGTACTTACCCAACTATTTAATTTGTCAATCCGAGGTCCGTAGACTTACGAGACACATGCACTATATATGCAGGACTGAAGTGGAACTAATCTAATCTAATCTAAATTACTGAAATCAAATTAATCTAAGAAGGCATTGAAACATTAACTATGAAAGCAGGAAGTTGCATAAAAGAAAAGCAATACAACATGTGAAGAAGTGAATGACAAACAACATATGTGAGCTCACAACAATAAAACTATGTCAAATTATATTACAAGAACTAAATCACAAATCATGAAAGCATAACAATAAAAGAATATGAATCAAAGTTAATCTCCATTCTCTATTATTCATTATTCATCATCCAATGAAGAGAGAGCACTCTCTTATATACATGAGGAAGATAACCTTTCCATAATTACATATCCAATATTCTCTCAAGCACTCTCAACTAGTTTCCCATTATTACAAGATATGATCCCACAAATCTCTCAAACATGATCCCACAAATCTCTCACATATCTTGGATAAGATATGCCAACCAAATCCTCCATGCTTTTCTCCTAATTATCTCCTTAGGAATTGGATAAGATATGTCTCCATGATTTTCTCCTTAGGAATTGGATAAGATATGCCTCCATGATTTTCTCCTTAGGAATTGGATAAGATATGCCTCCATGATTTTCTCCTTAGAAAAAGGCTTGCATAATTATCTCCTTGATATGGTGGAGGAGATATTAATTCTTCACATATTTCCTACACATCACAAAACTCACATATTCTTGAGATATATATAAAAATATGTACATTTTCTAATAATTAATCATAAATTCACTTATAATACAAAAATGAATAAAATGGAAAATAAGAAGGTGAAACCCAAATGTATGTATGAAAATGATATGATAAAAGGTTAATGGGATGATGAAATGTAAGGAATAGTTAAGAAAAAGGTGGATGAAAATATGACATTTCTGAGTCCTAACATGGTTGATTAAACTTTTAAGACATAACAGATGATCATTGTCAATTCTACAAAAAGTTCCAAGCAAAGGATAAAATTTGCAAACTAACATTACATGACCAAAGATAGATGTAACAAAGTACATGCTAAAAAAGCTACTTCATTGGACGAGGTAATGAAATCACTATGGACCATGATTGTTCATTTTTGAGTCTCTCACGCGACGAGATCTCCTTTTATCCACGTGAGCACTAGTTGTTGCTCTTTTCGCTTGTGATGTTGAGACCTCCAAAACTGCCACCCGAGCACTGAGCTGTCAGATTTCCTTACTGAGCCTATCCAAAGAATCTTCCATATCGGCATGATGCACCAATAACTTGGCTTCACCAAAGAGTTGGAATGAGCTCTATTGTCACTTGATTATGTCTTCAAGATTAGAAATTGAGGCAACCAGAGCCTGAGTGGAGTCCAAGAGTTTGTTAATCAACTTTGAAGCATTGATAGAACCCTAAAAGTCGGAGTAGCTAGCCATCCTGTTCTTAAGGCTTGTGACACAGATCTGCAAGGAATTTCCCACCCGACCAAGGCAGAGGCTAGAGAGGAGAAATAACCATAACACCACAACCCGGAACAAAGGAATTTTGATTTCTAACTTCATGAACCTAGAAGAGCGAGAGTGGTAGCGGGCTACCTCTAGAAAACCATATATAATTGAGCCCCAATCCTTGGCACGAGCCATTTTGAGACCATTCAATCCAAATCTTTATGAAAATTTTCACTTGAACAGGAGAGAAATGACTTGAACCCTTCGCAGGACAGGAGAACTAAATCCATGATCATGCACGCAAAGGGAGACGCCGCAGCAAAGGCAGGTTGCCATAACCCTGGATCAAAGGGAATTAAATGGACAAGACTACAAAGATGTTGCACCCATTATTAAGAACAAATAAAACTAAATAAATAATGAAGAGCCCAAGACCATATTATTGGTTATTATTAAATTTATTCTTTTTAATTTGTAAAAAAGATAAAGTTTGTTAAGTTATGTGAATCCTGAGATGATTTGCACGCCTAACCTATGGCTTGAATGGTCGCAACTCAGGGGCATGTAAGCCATCAAAATCACCTAGGGATCACACCTGGTCTGGGCCACATCAACCCTTAGCATATTGGATTTTTGTTCACGGAATTTCGAACCGATGACCTTTACACCATAGAGTGTCTTAACAAAACACCTACATAAACTTAAATTGTAAAATTTTAAATTAAATTACACATTTCGCTTAAATACATGAAAGATTAAAAATTATGTAAAATTTTACCATTTGAAATTATATTATCTTCTTCTTGTTTATATAAAGTGTAGAAAAAGTCTCATATTTAAAGTAGATATAAACGTCATACATCATCAAAAACTGAATAAATAATTAATAACCAAAAACCAATCTTAAATGGAGCATCAACTAGAAACCTAAGACATTACTCATACTTTACAAATTTATCTCAAAAACAATAATACAAGTTATATATATATAAATTTAAATATAAATATATATATATATATATATATATATATATATTAAATTTCAATATTTTTTCTACTAAATAAATTATTAATAGCCAAAAACCAATCTTAAATGGAGCATCAACTAAAAACGTAAGACATTACTCACAGTTTACAAATTATCTAAAAACAACAATACAAATTAAATATATATATTTAAAGAAAAATATTAAATTTTAATATTTTCCCTACCTTTATCCGTCCAAAAATGGCGATGCATAATTATTGTAAATTTTGACATTCTAATGTTATAAGACAAAAGTAGCTAAACAAATTGAATACCTTCATTTCTATTTTGTACGTATTAAATTACATTCTTGTATTATTAAGATGGAATTCTAAACTTTAAGACTTTGATGTTATATTTTAAAACATTTTCTCATTAGACCACGTGCTCGTATGCTTGGGCTTGCCAAACACTCCAATTATGTGAGGAGAAAATGGAGTACAAAGTCGTTATCACTAGAATTTTCTACCTAACTCTAAAATAATGGAATGTTATGTAGTAGTCACGGTTTGTCATTTAGTTTAAATGTAGTTAATTGAAGTATGAATTATTGACAAAGTGTGAGATGATCAATTAATGGTTTCATAAAAAAATAGAAATGAAAATAAAAATGTTGTTTTTTGGTGAGGGCCCTACCTTATTGGTTGTAATGAAGCTTTATAACTTTTTTTTTGAGTGTTTGGTTCAAATTGATATGGAGAAATTTAATTTCAACTCAATGAGATGTCAATTCCAGGAAACTTGTTTTGCACAACCAATTGTCTCTTATGTCAATTCCAAGAAACTTGTTTTGCACAACCAACTGTCTCTTATGTCAATTCCAAGAAACTTGTTTTGCACAACCAATTGTCTCTTACAAAGTTCATGGGAATTGAACATGATTGATATAGAGTTGAATGCAATTGTGTTTGTGGCAAAGAAGGCATGAGAATATGAAACAAAACTTTTATTGTTATCACTCAAATGACGTGTGTTTCTTTTGCATAGCAAAATTGGGTTAAGATTATCTATAATTTGTGATTTAGTATAAAATTAATTTTTAAATTAAATTGGTTCGCTGGTGTAGCTCAATTGGCAATGGTCGGGGAAATGAAGTCTCACCCAACGAGAAGTCTCGTGTTCAAATCTTGTGCTATCCGTCGGGGTGAAAAGTTGGACATGATGAAGATATAATCCTACCAAGCTTACTAATAATAATAATAATAAATCTCTTTTGGGTTTTAAGAATGTTATTAATCTTTCCAGCAGGAATTTTGATCCTTTTGTCTTTAGTCTTCTTAATAAAGGTCTCAATTTTGCCCTTGCCCCGAATAAGATTCCTATTGATGACATTATCTGTAACATTGAGTATGGTATTAAGGATTTTCAAATAATGTTAAGGAATCTATTAGGCAAGATTACATTGTTGTTCTTAGGAAGGCTAAACTTCCAAAGAAAAACCTCAGCAAGGTTGAGTTTCTTGCCCTTAAATCCCTAAGAGACAACCCTGACATTGTTGTCCTTAAAGCGGACAAAGGTGGAGCAATTGTCATTCTTGATAAGTCTGATTATGTCCACAAAATGTTAGATCATCTATCTAACAGTGGAATTTACATCAAGCTTAAGAAGAATCCCATTAAGTCTATTTCTAAGGAGGTTGCAGTCGTTATTAATTCAGATTCATCTCTTAATCCTCTTTCCCAAAAGCTCATTGAAAGCAATCCCCTTACCCCTAGAATCTATGGCTTGCCAAATATTCATAAATCTCAGGCCCCCTTGCGACCTATTGTCAACACAATAGGCGGTCCTACCTATCTTCATGCTAAATTCTTAGCTCAGAAGCTCAAACCTCTTGTTGGGCGCACTGATTCTTTTGTTAAAGACTCTGCTTCCTTTGTTCAAGGTTAGAGAGATATCAAATTGAAACCGGGTGATTCACTGGTTAGTTTTGACGTTGTTTCCTTATACACCAAAATCCCCATCCAAGAAGCCATTGATATTATAAACGCATCAGTGACAAGACACTGCCAAGTTAGTTGGCCTCTGCCTCACCTCGAATTTCTTCAGTTTCCAAGGTGAGTTTTATGAGCAAACTTGTTGTTTGGTCAATTTATTATGCAAATTAACACAAGTATTTAATTATCAATCCGGGCTTGTAAGCTTGGAAGCATGTCCAAAGTATAAGGATTTTAGTTGCAGTCAATTTTAGAAGATGAAATATAAAGATTGATGGAAATGCATATTACAAATATAAAATCTAACTTAATAGTTTATGATTCAATATACAGTAAATGAGGAAAGAGGCTCCTAACTAAGGAGATCCAGGTTGTCCTTTCCTACAATATTACTTTCATGAAGAGAAACAAAAATTAACTGATTAACAATAGTTTATGATGCATAAAATGTAGAGAGAAGTGGCTCCTAACTAAGGAGGTCCAGATTGTCCTTCCTTACAATCTTATTCCATCATTATTACTATTGCATTGAAACTAGAATTCAGAAATAACTCAACAAGGAAATGAGAATGAATTTCAATTATAGCTCATAATCAAATAGAAGGAGAATTTAACTTGAATTCTTGTTTGTCCCTTCATATGCAGATTAGAATTAAATCAATATTCATTCAAAAATCATAATAAATCTTCATACATTTAAAGAAATCTGAAGCAAAATCTAGTTTATAAAAATTATGCTAAATTAACCAAGAAGTGCACTTAGCTTGGTGTGGGGGGCCTCCACCCTTGCCTTGCACACTTGAAGATATCCCAGCTACAACAAACTCAGTTACTCACTCAAGTATGAACAGCAAATGAAATGAAACAGGTTCTTCAATTAACTATTAGTCTTCAACAGATTTCATAACATTCTACATGCTCAAGCCTTCAATAGTCTTGGCTTAAAAAGAGAAATAATAAACGAACTTGACTAAAATGTCTCTAACAATCATATTTATCCTAATCCCATCTATCTTGGTCGAATCTATCCATTCAGTTACACAAAATTTGGAAAATCCCAAAAAATACTAAATTTGGCATATTTTCTGAACAGTAGGTCATGTTTGACCAGAGTTGATCAGGCTTGTTTTAGCTCGGTTTGACCGAAACAATAGGTACATGTACATCCTTGGTTCTCAAGCTTTCCATATCTGAGCTCAACTCGTGCCCAAGTGTCCTGAAAGTATGACTTCAATGGAGCCATTATGGGAATTTTCAATTCTGTCCAAAAATACACTAAAAACCCAACTTTTTCAAAAAATCTAAAAATTGAAAAACATAATTTATATACATGAATATGCATAAATTGGTCAAAATAAAGTGTATATGGATGGTATATGGTTGAAAATTATGGAAATGAGGTGTATTTTAATAAGCAAAATTTGATGGAAAATGAGGGCCAACATCTCCCCCTTACTGATGTGTAAGCATGTCCTCATGCTTGCTTTCTCCTTTTTGACCTTCTAAGTGTTGATGTCTCTGCTGACCTTGATCTCGAAGCCTCTGCTTATGCAACCTGTAAAAGATAACCAATGCCTTCACACTTCCCTTCCTTGTAGATGGTGGTCTTGACTTTCTGCCTTTCATACTTATATTGCCATGCGTTTTTCTCTTTCAGCCATCTGTAAGCCTATTTAGTTATGAGTTATGAGGGAATTTTTAGTTTCAAGTTTGTTAACTTTCTCGGTCAGCTCTTTATTCTCTTTGATTATATTTTTGTTGTTTTTCATGTACATCTTGTTTTCCTTTTTCAAATGTCTTTCTAGAATTTTTCTATCCTCGAACTCCTCTGTTAACTCTTTGATTTTCTTGAGGTGCAGCTCTCTTTCTTCTTCTTTTGTCTCTTTGGAAAATGAGTGTGATGAGGTGGCTCCTACCTCAACATTGTCAAAGTATAAATCCCTCTCATGAGGTTCCTCATAGATTCCTTTTTGCATTCTCTCAAGGATTTCATCAATTTCTTTTGAAGTGGGAGGAGCTTCAACAATTTGCACTTCATGATCCTTTCCCTTACTACTTGTTTCTTATTGGATTTTCCTCCTAGGAATAGATAGAAATATTTCTCCTTCTCAATCATGATATTGTCTTGTTGTTTCTTGGACCTAGTCCTCATGTTCAAGGGAGAATTCATTATGCTTCTTGTCTTATGTATTGGTTCAAATTTCTCCTCTACTCTTTGTTCTTCAATCTGATGTTGGGCTAAAAATTCCTTCACTTTTTAGTTGATGTTCTACCAGTATTATAATAAGCCCCTGATGGTAGATGTGTGTCTCCTTAGTTTCAGTTTTACTCTTCACACTCTCTATCATTTTGATCAAATTTAGAGAAGAAGTAGGGTAGATTGATTTTTTATTCTCCCTTGATATGCTGAAGTAGTCTAATATGGTAGAGGTAAACTATATTGAACCTATTATCACATGTAAAGTACCTCTGAATGATTAACACCAACTCTGCCCAAGGTTCATTCAACCAATCCCTTGGAATGCCTTTTGTCCTATCAAATGATCATTTTCTATGTTTTTCCAAAAAGAAAGTCCACCCTTTGTCTTTAAAATGCAAGCCTTTTTGGTATTCTTCACCTTCTAATGGAAGATCTAGAGCTTCGGAAATGAATTATGGGCTTAGTGGAATAGATAGGTTACCCACTGTTGTTTGACCTTGACTATAATTGTTTATGAACTCTTTTGTTATCCTGTCATTATGCCCTTTGAACTTCTGAAGGAATCCTATCAACCTTGCCTGATATAGCTTCTCTATGGTCTCTTTTCCCCAATTTTCTACCTTGAATTCACTTGGCTCTAATCTGGTGGACATGTTCTCTGTATACCAGTTTATGTACCTCGTAAAGTCAACATCCTCATTATAAACAAAATCACATGCATATATATGTTTTTGCCTGCTTATTCAAGTAATTTTGATTTATGGATTATGTCAAAAGGCTTACCTGATCTTTTGAACAAAAACAAAATGATTCCCTTGCTCGAATCTTTCTCAACTTCCTTTGTTCTACTGTAAAGATGAATGATCTACTTGTCAAAACAAATTCTTTTCATGCAAAGATCATAAAAACATTTAAAAAAAAAATTACTGCTCTACAATCCATGTGTTCGATCTCTATTTTGTCAAATTCTCAAAAATATCATTCTCTGTTTTGAAAGAAAAACAAGTTCTCTGTCCCTTTTAAAAAATCATTATGTAAAAGATGGAGAGAAAAATCATTTTACAGTGCTCATGAATTCATGCTCTGCCTTTCTTCTTCGAAAATCCTTTCACATGTGTTCACTGTGCATAGTATTCTTCACAAAAATGTGCTCACGGTGTATGAAAATTATGTTTACTGTGTATAAAAGATATGCTCATTGTTTCATACATCGAATCTACATGGAGAGATTTCGAAATTTAATGAAGATACCTGATCTCAGAGTGGTCTTGTGATGACTCTGAGTTAATAACTTTTCCTGTGTTGACACAACGAAAATTCGATTAGGACTCATGTTGAATCTTTGCCGAGGATTCACTCTTCTCACAGGTGGCATAATCGTTTTGAATGGAGGCACAGTTTGGGCTTAAAGGTGGCAACATTTTTAAATAGTGACAGAGACCCGGTTTGTAACTGGAATTCCATGTGACACTTCTTAAAACAATCTTGAGTTTACTTAACCACTAAATCCGTTCAAGACTCAGAAAAATCTGGAATCGAGAATCGATCCTTACCTGATTCTCCTGCGCAATTCCTGGGGTTTGTTGGAGCGTTTCAATCCACTCGGTGAACAGAGGACTTGGTCTTCAACTCAGCATTAAAACCAATGCCTAACCTCCTTATTTCTCCACAACTTCCTCACTTATTTCTACATTGCTCTTTCTTAGCTCTGGCTTCTCTCTTTTAACACTTTTCTCTGCGTTTTTTTTAATTTCGTCTTCTTTCACAAGGTGTTGAATGTGTGCATTTGTCTGCACAGCATTATCATCCTTTCCCTGAGCTTAAATTGGGCCGTGATGGTGAAAGAACTTCGTAATACAGGTCTGAGTTAAAAAAAAGTAATACAAAGCTTTGCAAATAGCTTTTCTCAGTATTTGAACTCGTTTGACCGTTTAATATGCCAACTTACCTTCTGACCTGCATATTGTACCTCCCATGACTGCGTCCTCCCCGTGGTTGCGTTCTCCTGGCTCCACAGTGTATAGGCATGTCTAATCACTGCTACACCGTATCATCTCCATTCATGGTCGCCTTCATTATTCCATATGCCCACCTTTGTTTATGTCTTTCCATTTTCATGTTTTGATTTCATTCCTTTGCATATACCTTATGCTTTTACAATCATGCATTTTACAATATTGCGCTCCTTATGTCATACTTTAGGTTTGCCATTTTATTACTTATCTCTTTAATTTGTTTTTAAAATGACCATAGGATAGGTCATTTTTAAAAATCAAATTATTATCATTATGACATTAACCTTTGTATAGTTTGTATAGGTCAACCAAAAAAAAAAATTAAGGGGAAAAACATTGAGTCCTTATTTCTCAATAAAAAATGCTTATAAAATATGTAGGGATGGATAGGATTATTGTATGGTAAGGTAATGGATATGTCATGATAGTTTGTAATGGATAGGATTATTGTATGGTAGGATTATTATGATGAAGTTAATGGAGTAGGATAAATGTGGAATGTAGAATGGTAGTGTAATGGAATGCATATCAAGTTAAACTAGTTTTATCAATTTCTAGAAAAAAATTCAAAAATCAAAGGTTCTAAGAGCAATTTTTACACTTACTGTACTTGTACTTCCATAATAGCTTGATGTCAATACTAACTGATGATGTCCTTTGTTGATTCGTCTTTGACTCATAATGATGGTTCTTCAAAAATATTTTCTGATGGAATGTAAACACTAGTATTTGCTTATTTGTTTTATGTTTCCACATCTGATATTGACTCAGGTCCCTTCTGTTGAGTATTGATTGTTCAGGTTCCTTCTGCAATATTATTTTGAATGTTGTTTCAGGTCCCTTTTGCAATGTTGATATTTCAGGTCCCTTCTGCAATATTATTTTGAATGTTGTTTTAGGTCCCTTTTGCAATGTTGATATCTCAGGTTCCTTCTGCAATACAGCTGCTCCAAACTATTTGCATAGTTTTATTACGAATCTTCCCCCTTGCTTATTTTAAGACTTGTCCTCAAGTCTTGGAATGATGGAGGATGATTTCTGCAAAATAAACTAATGAAAAAGGTAAAAGAAATTAGGGAATTCATATTGGCCAAACTAGTTGGTTTTCTAATATGAATTCAAGTTTGTATTGTGTCAGTTTCCTGTGATTTCACAACCAAACTCCTTTATTTTTTATTATATATATATATATATATTATTCTTCTAGAAGTAAGGAAGGCATATCACTATGTTGTTCCATTATTTCCATATTGTTGTCTGTTGAGACTCTTTTCAGAAAGTCTTCTTTATTGATAGGCTTGTTATAGACCTTAAGCCTATGTCCATTGACTGTACATGAAGTTGCTTCTTCATCAACTGTTTTTATTTTAACTGCTTCATTGTCTAAAATTTCTTCTATCTCATATGGCCTAAGCCAATGAGTTGTAAACTTTGCTTTGAAGTCCCTGAACTTGGAGTCAAAGAGTAGTTCCCAGTCTCCTTTGTGAAAAGTTTTACTCTTAATAAATTTGTCATGCCATTTAATTCTATGTTATTGCACTAGTGATGTGTGTTCTACTGCTTGCTGTCTTATTTCATCTAATGCATTCAACTGCATGACTCTTTATTGTTGTACCTCTGTCAAATCCAGTCCCATTTTCTAAAAGTTTAAATGTTTGAATTGAAATTCAATGGGTAACAGAACTTCTTTATCATATACTAACTGATATGGACTGAATCCGGTTGTATTCTTCCATGTAATTCTGTATGCCACAGTGCATCCTTTAACTTTTTTTACCAATCTTTCTTGTTCATATACATTGTTTTTGTCATGATATTTTCCAGGACTTTGTTAGTGGAC